>JAULJL010000011.1:28507974-29114640 GCA_030761205.1 Fremontodendron californicum
TTTTCAATTTCTTTTGTTTTGTGTGATTTCTTTTTTTTAGTTTGTTTTGTGTGTTTTCTTTTTAGTTTTTTTTTCTATGTTTACATTTAGGAGTCTTTTATATATATATATATATATATATATATATATATATATATAAGAGATATTTTGCACTTATTATGATAAGGTCCTAGTCCAATGATAAAATTTTAGTTATTGATTTATCTTGATTTCAAGGAAAATTATGGACATGATTTGATTTTATGTTAAATTCTTTTGTTAGTCTCATGTTAGGATGCGATTTTCACTAAATTGAGCACTTGATCTTTTGCTTAGATTTGTATTGCTTATTTAAAGGCTGTTTATGTTGATGCGAATTGCGATTATGTCTAGAAGCTTAGAATTTGTTTGATTCGCTCTCGAAGCGAAATCCTAGACAACACTAAGTTGAGGAAGAAGTGATTTAGGCCATCTTTGGATCGTTTGAGCCTTTCTAGCCTACCTACATATATTATTCTTAGTTTACCTCTTTGTGCCTAATAGATATATCTATTTTCTTTGATTGCCACATTTTTAGCCTAGTCAAATAAGAAAAACCATGATTAACCCTCACAACATAGGCATGCGTATGATATTACAGGAAATAATTATGAGCCATGTCTAATTTGAAATGTTGATGTTCAATAAATGAAAATGTTAAAAAAAAAAAGAAAGAAAGAAAGAAAGAAAATATTATAGTTCTTCGAAAAAGAAGAACCGAAAAAAAAAATAAAGTGGTGAAGAAAAAGGAGATGCATTCAAAGAATGAAGAATGTAACTTGAGGTAAAGACTATGACTTTTAGAAAATCCTGAAAAAAAAAAAATGAAAAGTGTCTATGGGATAATTAAATTGAAATATATCTTTATCCTACCTTGGCCTTAACCTTACATTACAAGCTTAATACAGACCTACTTGATCCTTGATGAAGTGTTAGTCTACATTAGTGGAGAGAGAGATGAAAAGCAAACATATGAGAATTTAGTACTAATTCATATTTTGCATGGGTATAAACTTATTCTGATTGCATGTAATGATTTGCAAAGAAATTATTCACACACACACTGAAAATCTATTCAAACATGAGGCATACGATTGAATTAAATCATGAATTTGAATTATGCTTGTGTTCTACCTTGAGTCAGGATTTTGAGATAACTTTTGAGAAAAATTTAAGGAAATCATTATTTGAGTGCCTTCATCTTTAGCTTTGTGTCTTTTCATTTTATTTTATTTTATTTTATTTCGCTTCGCTTCCTTTGTTTTGTTTTGCTCGAGGACTAGCAAAATCTTAAGTTTGGGGGTGTGATAACTCTATGAAATAGAGTTATTTTACCATATTTTGTGCTTTTAAATTAGCTAAGTCATTGTAGTTTAAACTATTAATTAATTATTTTTAGTTATTTTTATTTATTTATTTTAGTTTAATTTAGTTATTAATTTAATGTTTTTTTCATATATTTTTGTAAAATCCTAAAGCAAGGAGGATTAAATCAGTTCATATATGGAAAGTCCAAGCTAAAGGTTATTACTTGCCCACAAAGTTTTCTTTCTTCAGGCTTTGGGAGCTCTATATATAGGAACCCTTTAGGACTCTATTAGAGACTTCTTCCTAGCCTCAACACTTCTTAGCTTGTAAATAACCTAATTTTCTTAAGAGGAGAGTAGCCACCAAAAATTTGCAAGGAACTAAGGAGATTTTGGAGGATTGAAGACTGAAGATCTGACAACCTTTAGTTTTTTCTTATCCCTTAATCTTCTTTATCTTTCTTATAATATTTATGATGGTGAAACTCTTTTGTTTTATGTTTTCATTATTTATCATGAACTAATTTATTTTTCTAGAATTGCAATGGAACTCAACATGTAGTTTGGATTATTTTACTCTATTACTTGATTGAATGATATTTGATGTTGTTTATTCAATCTTGTGCTTAATGCTTCTAATTGCTTAGCTACCAATTAGATTGATTTGATAATCTAAATACAACTTGAAAAATAGAGTTTAGTGTTAGACATGAATTGAAAAACATATGTTTCAGATTTATTTATTATGATGAATTGAGTTGCATATAAAATAGGAATATACTTACATGTCACGTGTAACCAATTTTAGAGTCTAAACTTAATGAGTTTCTCTTTAATTCAATTATCATAGGAATATAGTTAATTGGTTAAGAGAGATATTTTTATAAGACCATCGGAAGATACTTATAAGTAGATTAGAACTCTAGGTTAACAACTCAACGTCATTAGTCAAGTTAAGAGGGTAAGAGAGGTTCATACGAAGTGTTGAGGAAAATCATAATCCTAGATTTTTCTCAGTTAATTAATCTATATTTTAATTTGCATTCTTTGTTTATTAGTTTCTTTTATTTAATCTTTAATTAATTATTTGAATAAGATTGAATTGTTATAATTTTAATACTTAACGAATTTGGTAACAATTTCTCATGGGATCGACACTCTACTTTTCACTTTTATATTTGTTACGATACGTGCACTTGCGTGATTAAAACCGACAACAATACACTGAAAGAATATTATTTATTTACTGCCAGTAAAGTAGATGATATCATCTTATTAAAATTTTTAAAAATAATACAAATACACTAAGAGTTACTTCTTTTTCAAAAAAACAATTTTTTAGTGTAGAAAACTAAAAGCAAATTAAAATAATTATATTGCATCATAACATAATATTAGATTTGTTAATGGATCCATCTAGCTCAATAAATCTGATTTGAATTGAATCAAATTTGAATATATTTTTAATAATTAGAATCAATTTGACTTGAATTATTATTTAAATAGTAAAATAAATTTTTTTTATTTAAATTTAATTATAAATATAAAAATAAAAATATTTTTAATATTTAAATAAATTTTTTAATATATTTAAATAATAAAATAAATTTTCGAAATCAAATTATTCATACCCAAACCAAACTCATAAATAATTACAGATAATATGTTTAACAATAACTTTTGACAAAAGCAAATAAATAAGTGATACTTTTAAAATATTTTTTAAAATGTAAAACAACTAAAGTGATTGATATGACTAAAGCAAATTTAAAATTGAACAAAAACAAGACTAAACCAAATATAAGACACAAATTTCTTGAAGTGAAAGGATAATAAAAAAGCACACTTAACGAGAAAACAAAACAAAGACACAATTTAATTATGGGTTTTATTAATGACTGTTTTTAGGATATTTTTTAAGGTTAATTAATAAAAATTGATAATTTTATTCATCATTTTTAACACATTGATTGACGATATTACTATATCCAGTAATCTTAAAGATTACCTTTAAGACACTTGTTAATAAAATCCTTTAATTATATATATGATTGTCACAAGTTGTTTTTGGACTTTTTTTGAAACAAAGTTGAATGTAACGGAGTGTGATTGGAGGAGACAAGACAGTAATTAATTTTAATTTAGAACTATTTAGCTTATAGAATTATAAATTATGTTATTCGGATTTTTCATTTGTGTCCGACAGTTATATATTTTGATATGAATACGCAATATGATTTTTTAAATATATAAAAAAAAATAAAAAAAAAATTAAACTTAATCATATCGAACACATATCCTCATCCGAGACTCACTTCCGAATCCGAATAACATAACTAATAAATATATTTCGGATACTTTAGAATAAATAAATCACTGACTACCTAAAATAAAGGTTAACAACCATTGGCATTTGGCAGAGTGAAGTTTCTCTAAAAAATGTTGTTGGATCATACAGCAATATATAACTTGAGCAAATGTCAAACAAAATGCTGTATTCAGGAAATGTCAAAGCAAGTTTCAAGACCAAAGAGCTTCTCAAGTCTTCACATCTGATTAAGTTCCAAGCTCAAGTACCTAAACAAAATGCTGTATTCAGGAAATGTTGTTGGATCATACAGCAATATATATAAAGCATAGGCAAACTGAAAATTAAGCCAAAATGTCTTGCATAATGGTTTCTTACTGCCTTGCACTACCACTGAATCTAACATTGTGACTATCAAATATCAATATACTGATGGTGGTCTTGCGGTCACCTTTGCTGGTCATTGCTGCAGGGTTCCGTTAATATGCTGTTGGCGGGGTTGTGTTTGTCTTCTTATTCGCCATCTAAGGTATTCCACGAGAAGAGAATTTGTACTAATTGCAATACCAAACCCAGTGAATGAGGAAAGGAGGACCGAGAGAATCGGGTTCACATCAAGCTACAAATTCAAGGAAGAATATTAGGAGCTCAACTCCAATTCCCTCCCTTGGAACAAATTGCTGCTGCTGCTGATTGAAGCTAAAGAAAATAGTAATACAATAGATGAATAGACAGTTGCTGAAAAATGTTGGTTTAAACTTACTACTGTATAAAAGATATGAGCAAACAGGATAACCATTGCAAACTGGAAGGAAGCATAGGCCCATATGTAACTCCTGCTCACTGCCATCATCAGATACTGAATTCTTTGAGATGAGAACTTATGAAACAATATCATGCTGCCATCAAATATGAGAAATAATCCCAAAAGAAAATCAAATAAAAGCAAATAATTTAGTAGATATGCTATAGATGTTTCATTACACTGATGGAATCCCACTGCTTCTTCACAAGTTTTCTAACAAGATAACTCATCCCCCCCCCCAAACCACAAAATCTTTCCAGCTCCTTTATTTCCTATTTCCTATATACATCACTGAATCTCTTGCATATTCCAACATGCCTATCATTGTTCTTATGGTTCTGCAGATATGAACCAACAACTCTACCAACAGAAGGCAATGAACAAATAGCGGAAACTACAGGAAGCTGAAGGGAAACAAAACTTGAGGAACAAAATTGGAGTTTATTCAAGATTTATTGCAAGTTTTATTTTCAATTTAATGAGCCCTGATTGTGTCTACAAAACAAATAATTCTGCTGACTACTTCTCTATTTTTGTTTGGTTTCTGTAACTGGAAATAGACATATTGGAAATAGACAAATAATTCGGACATGGGTATGGGGGTATGGTCCTCAAATATATGGAAAAACTTACAAAAATTTGAGCATACCGTATCCGACACTCACTCTCGAGTCTGGATAACATAGATGAAGATATTTCTAAGCTGTGACAAGAGAATGCTAGTCCATTCGCTATGCAGAATGATCACAAGTTCATGTAAAATTCCTAGTGAATAAATCTCAGCAAAGGAGAAAATAATTTCTTCCTGAGAAGGTTTCATGTCATTAAATTCTATATGTGGAATTTTAAATAAATTACAACTATGCAAGCTAGTCAAAATTTCTAAATTTGTTCTCTAGTTAGGAGTCACTTCCTAGTGGTGTGTAAGGTGCTTCCAACAGCCTAGAAAAATCGGTCAAAATTGATGATGACAAATAGTGAGGTGATTTAGTTTGCTCTCAAGTAGTGTTATCCGTCTTTGTAAATGTGATCATTTAGGAAATTATACATGTGATAACCTAGGTTTCTTCTTGCCCAATCTGTTATCATCTAATATATTCTTTTCTTTTTCCTGCGCATAGTTCAGAATTCAGATTGCTATCTGATACCTTTTTCGACCTTTATCTTCCAGCACCAAAATCACCTTTTCCCTTTCCATTATTTCTCAGCATCTAGGTCATCACCCCAAGTAAAATCAGAAATTGAATTACAGATGTCACTCCTCTGCCTTTATCTCATGTATTGTACCACAGTTTGCTAAATTAACAATCTATCATCAGAAGAACTTCCTATCCAACATCCTGATGTTATGCACATCAAATTTTCATTTTTGACATCCTTGAGGAGTTCTTAAATCATTGGACCTAAATTTTAGGTATATGTTGTGTGGCTTAGAGGGGAAAGCTTCCCTTTTCTAATCATTTGAGTACCTGTTCAATTTATAGGTGAGCTTATTGCACTCTTATTCGTGATGCACTTGCACTAAAAAGAGCATGGACTATTTTACAGTATTATTTTAGATTGACAATGGTATGACTAACTTCAGCATGTAGCATTAAGTTCAGTAGTTCAGAGTTACCCCAGAAAAAAAAAGTTCACTAGCTCAGACATATTTCGTTAACAACCTTAGGGATCTTATCAGGGTGACAAAAATTAAAAAATAAAATAAAACTAATGTCCATAAATGACATGCCAAAGGTGGAAGCTTAAACAACATCTGAACTCTATTTTCAAACTTTCAATAATTATCAATATCCAACATGTTATTTGGGTACTGGAACCAAATTGGTGAATAGCTAATGAGGAACATTCAGTTGGACTACCATTTTATACACCAGTTTTTTTTAACAGGAACTAGGTATTACAACCAGGAGCAACAGAGGTATTAAGGAAGCACCACTATAAATTTTAGTTTTTTCAACATAAATGTCTATTGCATTTTTTCAATCAAGAAATGATATACTCACCCATTGTGGAAGCAATTGTAGAGGAAAGAAGACCTAAAGCGCAGGAGAATGGTAATGAGATGGCTAGAGCACGTGAACCCAAATCAGACACCTGCATAGGTTGAAAAATTGTAAAACCTTAAATCAACTTGTACTGTAAAAGAAAATTGTTGAAAACTAATATGTTAAAATGGAAGAAAATGTCCAAAATATGCACATATAAAAGCTTATAAAATGAAGCATGCATGTTGAGACTTCTTGTGGTAGACTTTTGACACCAAAATTTCCGTAACCTCTCTAAAGAATAGTTTCAAATGAAAGACAGACATAGGGCAGCAACAAGAAACATCATTATGCTGCCAATAATATTTTATTCGCTGGAAAGTGCTTAGATGTTTTAGTGTTTTGATAGGATGAAAAGCAACTAGGGACCTACCAGTTAGCTACTTAGCAACGTTTGAGATAGAACAGACCTAACTTTGGTAGCAAAGAACCAAACTGTGTTGTTGAAAAAGGAAATGAGACAGAAGAAAACATTCTAGGCAGACACATTGAGCTTAAAATTACCTTGGGCAATAACAGCATCATGATTAAGAAAGTTCTAGCATCTTAAGTAGATCTTTGAACAGTTATTTAAATATTATCAGTCAAAGGATCACAGAAAGATATAGTGATATTTCGTCCATGTTTTAATCAGTCATTTTCTAAGAGGATTATGGGTTCATATGCATATACAAATGCTACCAATATATGCAGTGAGAAAGCAATGAATTTAGTCAGCAGTGCAGGCAATCAGAAGTATTAAGCTGACTTTGATTCTTTTGAAAGCGAGAAAAGCTTGTCTTAGCTGTGAAACATACTTGTTTCATAATACAACTAGATGTCATCATAAAATAGTGATAAGCATGCCATCTAATGGCTGCTATTGAAAGAGAGAAGAAAATATAAAAACAGTGCAACTAGTGGCACAGCACAGCATATAAGTGAACGATGCTTACCAGAAGCTGTTCCAGGAAACAGAAGTAAGCCAGTATGCTGACCATGACAAGAACTGGTACATCCTGCCAGACCCTATTGATCAGACAAGAAGTGGAACACTGATAATATTAACTCCAAAATCAATTTATGTATGCAAAACTAGAAACATACATATTACAAATATAGACTACTCATAATGACCCAAAACTTCTTACCCTTATATTCTTTTGGTTTTCCATCTTTATTTTAACACCTCTCCTTAAAATTGAATGGTTACACAACTAAATGAAGGCTGTAGTAAACACATTGTAATTAAAACAACAAGGGGAAATCAGCCCCTTTACAATGGAATTGGCTACATGGCCTTATTATATCATTATGCAATAATTAGGACCAGATTTTGGTTCATCTCACTAAATGCAGTGTTCAATTTGATACTTTGGAGTTCAAACCTCATTATTGTATGGTCTTCTCAATCCCCTTTAACATGGGCATCCTCCATTACAGCCACATATTTGCCAGAAGTATTTATAAGCCTTAATCACAAATGTTTAAAATACCTTAAATGTTCTCCCTAATTTTGCCTTCTTCTGGACCCTAAACTCCAAACTGTCATTAAAAAAAAACCACTCCTAAACTACCTTATAGATA
Organism: Fremontodendron californicum; assembly: GCA_030761205.1. Taxonomy (NCBI): domain Eukaryota; kingdom Viridiplantae; phylum Streptophyta; class Magnoliopsida; order Malvales; family Malvaceae; genus Fremontodendron; species Fremontodendron californicum. The sequence continues at coordinate 28,516,027 of JAULJL010000011.1, forward strand.
GGCTTGTTATCTTTCTCCTCTTTCACCCACGTAGTGGGTGAGACAAATTCTACTAAAGATAACAAGCCAAACTATAAAGTAAGTACTAAGTTACTAGGTAAAAGCCCTGATTAAACTAAACATAAAATCACCAAAATACCTTTGCTGTCTGAACAAAATATAAATCTGGAAGAAGGAAATTATCAAGGTTTTCAATGAAAATAATAGTCAGAGGATTTATATTTCACACCACTAGAAAAAGTACTTACGAAGCAAAGTTAGCTAAAATTTTGGAAAGGCAAACTTGCCTGTAACCAGCAGGCCGAGCCTGCTGTGGCACAGTCGGAGGTCGTCTGATAACAATCCGCGGGTCATTCATTTTTAATAAAGTTACAGGCAGATTCTGAACATCTTGCTTGCAGACATCACATGTCTTGTTTCCTTTGATTGTAAACCACTTCACAGCACAGTCTTTATGAGCAAGTGCAAGCTCTCCTTTACAGCTACACTCCATCTTCAGAGTCTCACCTCCTTCACCAAGCTCAACCAAGCAAATCCTGCATACTGCTTCTTCTTCAGGAATGTCTTCACCTGCATCTTCACTAGCTGAAAACATGTCACCAGATTGTAAGTTATACCTATATCTAGGAGGACAGTCATATGATAAAAGTGATAATCAGATAGAATAAAATATTAGTAGACAAGATGGCCAGGACCAGGGCCTCACATGGCCATACCTCAAATTGACTTATTAAGCTACAAAAACATTGAACTGTAATGACTAACGATGCAAGTCATAGAATAAAGCACCTCAAATTTTTGTAATTAAATGACATTGGTCATATAACAAAGCACCTCAAACATGACCACAACAAGAATATATTAAGCTGGCAGCATGGTATAAAGCTCCAAGGAAATAGTTCAATCCTTAAACATTTTACCATATGCCAATGAAGTTACTTTTACTCATTTCATGAGTTGCTTGAATGAAGCAACCAAAGCATCTCTAGAACTTCCTTCGGTGAACCCAGACGAGAACTTAGCAAGACCCACTAAAGATGCAGGCATAATGAATGTGGAAAAAAAATTATCAGGAAGTCTCAGTGAAAACAGGCCAGAGCTCCCTCCATAGGGACACAATCATTTGAAGTCCATTTCAAAACATTAAATTTGACATAAAGGAAGAATAAATCCAATTGTAAATAAATAGCTTGCATACAAGGGAGGAGGGGCGGGGGGAGACAAAGAAAGAAAAACATAAGTAGCATGCATTGAATATTTTGTAAAGAGTTAAATATTTGAACCAAATCAATCATGTAAACTTAGTTTGAAGTTACTGATTAAAAATTCCAAGATAAGAAAGTTAGCACCTACTGATTTCTGTTGATGGGGCATCATTTGGCAAGGCACCCTCAAGTGCTGCAGGACGAGAGGTTGCTGAAATTACACGGACCAAACCTCGTCCAGAGTCTGCTTGTCTTAAACTTCTAGGTTTAACATTAACTGGTACAGATAATGAGCGTGTCATACTCATATGCTGTTGAACTACTGACTTCTGTAGGCAAAAAGCATCCTTTTTAAATAGCATAAAGAATTATTTAAGGGTGTACATTTTAGTTTTACTGCATGAATTCCTCGTTGCACCTTAAAATGACCATAAGTATCAACGAACACCGGAACTAAGTTATGAATGAGACAAAAGGCACTTACAGAAACATGAGATTGAGCATCTATATGTCTTTCTGGTATAGACTTGGGACCTGAATACGAAATTGGTGTAACTGGTAAAGAATGTGCTGCCTTTGTTGAAGGGAACAAAACTTTGTTGAGAGAAAATGACCTTGAAGTAGAAGGCTTCTCCAAAGAACCATCAGAAGTAGGTGTGTCTGGAATGATGAGAACCATCTTCTCACCTTTTTGGCACAAATTGTTTGCCCTAAAGCTCCTTTGGGGAAGAAGATTTCTAACAGAGGATCTGATTTTAGCTGAATGGGGTCTAGGAGGCAGCCCTGCTTTAGTAGCGCTAGGACTTGGGTCAGAAGGAATATCTATACTTGTAAAATCGTAGAAAGAACTTTCCAAAGACCTCAAAGGTATTTGCAAAGAGGAGAGATTTGGTCGTCTAGTCTGATGAACTAAAGAGTCTTCTATGCTTTTCTCCATTTCAATGCATGCCTACAATCCATCACAACCTTTCATAAATATCAAATTGTACCAAGCAACAATGAGTTGGAAAGAAAATAAGATAAAACAAAAACTACACCACTTCAACAACAATGCATATGTTATATGAAGCTACAAAAACCACAGTTAAAGCTTAATACTGCCCCAAATTTTAAAGTGCTTGTAAAACACATCCAAGAAGCTTAACATATAGCAATGATATTGATAGGATAATTGATATTCAGGTATCAATCATAAATGAAGTAGACAAATAAACCTTGATCATATTCTTTGTACTCGGAAGTCATACAACAGATTACAATTTTTACAGTTGGTATGTGGGTTGGACATTTTTTCTGTTGATTTATTCTTTCAACATATACTCTCGAAGACACAACACTGATAAGTGATAAACATTGCTTCCAATGACACGAAGAAATTCAGATTAACCATTGCATGGATAAATCACATGGCAATGGCAATGGCAATGGCAATGGCAAGGTTTCCAAGTAAAATTTTATTCATATTTTAGGAAATTCTAATAGATTGTAGGTATTCTAAACATTAGGAGAAATTCTAATAGAGCTTCATGCAACAAGTCATCCTCTGACTACTCACCAAAAATAAAAACCCATAAAGTTGTTATTTACTACTCACAAACTCCAATTGTAAATAGTTGGAAAGTCGAACAAAATAGCATTACTCTTCAAAATGAGCTCCTCAGCATCAACCCTAATCTAAGAATGTGGCATATGAACAATAATTAAATAGATCAAACTGTTTGGCTCATCTCTTGTATTTTATAATATTATGAAAAAAAAAGCCATGATCAACTGAACAAGGAAACAAAGCAAGTTGTAAGTTAAACCCAGTCCAATTTCACTGAAACTAGATCAAACGAAGCTTTATTTTAAATTAGTACAAACTAAAAAATTGCCTGGTAATTGGACTTGTGAAATAATAGTAAAAAAAATCACCTGTTAGCATTTTATCCAAAATAATAATAATAATAAAAAAAAAAAGTAAAATACCTGGGCATGATTTGGAGGATCTGATGAGGAAGATGCTTCATTGCGTTGATGTTCAGCAACTGAATTCTCCATCACCTCCTCCAATGATCCAATGGAAAAAATAAAATAAAATAAAAATTGATAAGCAGAAAATTTTAGTTTGTTTGAATTCAATTTTGGAAATACAAAAAGAAGAAACAGCAAACAAGAATGAGTGCAGTGTTTCTGTTTGCGTTGCGGGGCCTCCCCTCAAATATAAACTTTTCTTTTCTTTTCCTTTCTTTACTTGCAAGTGCAATTAGCCGCCATGGCTGATGCCCAGTCCAACTTGGTCAGTACATTTTCCACGCCACTGTACTTCTTTAATTAATTTTAGTTACTTTTATTCGGAAAACAATAATGATTATTATTAATAATATTAATTATAAATGAATAACTGTCACTGTCTTTTTTTTATATATATATATAATTAATAACTGTCATTGTCCTTTTTCAATACCTTTGCGTAATTTTTGTATATGTTTTATATTATTTTAAAATCAATTGTATAAAAAAAAAACATAATATAAATTATTAAATATTTTTTATATCAATCATATAAATAACATAAATTAATAAATATATTAAAATTTTAAATATGAATACAATACTCATATTAAATATATTATATTAATCATATTAATTATATTTAAATATATCAAATCTTATTTATTATATTATTTTCATATTTATTAAATATGTTCTAATCAAATATACTAAAATTTCCACATCAAAACTCTTATGCAACTTGCAATTTGTTGGCAATATTTTTACTGTTCTGTTCAACAATTAAATAAAGAATTCCTAACTAGTCTTCAGCTTTTCTAAATTCAATTTTATTTTTACTTCATAAGTCCAAATATATCATTTTACAATCAAATTTATTACATTTTTAAAGCATTATATTTTTAATTTATAAAAAAATAATCAAAAGTAAAAATATATGAGATACATTTTTGTTAATTTTTAATCACTTTTAATCAAATTAAAATTAAAATACTAAAATTACATTATTTTAAATTTTATATGTTATCATGATTTAATGCGAGTATCAGATATGGATATGTACCCGACACATCAGCATTTGACATAATATATTTTATTTTATTGGTGTCACATCAATATTTGAATACATCCAAATCATTAATTAAATATAAATTAAATCCGTTAATTTTTTTAATAATTTAGGTTACACTAATTAATTATTTTATTTTAATTTTTAATTTAAAAAATAAATTAAATTACTCAATTTTAAAGAATCTTGATGAAGAAGATTATGATGATATAGAGGAGCCCATATCTTGTAAAAAAACAGGTCAATTATAGTTTTTCAAGAAAAGCAATTTGTAAATACGTACTCAGATACTCTTTGATTTGTAAAGCCTGAAATTTTGTCATCTGGTTGGGGCGTTGGACTTTTATGTTCATAAAGTAATCAGTATCATATCGTATCGATGGACGTATATTTTTTTATATTAATACGTATCAATATCAATATATTTTGATGTATCATTTTGGATTTACTGATATTTTTTAAAATATTCTTTAATATATATTTATAAAGCTCATTTTTAAATTTTTTAATAAAAGATATAGTATATACATGTACAAATATATTTCAATTACATATATAAATATGTTAATATGCAAATATAAAATTTTGTCATCTGGTTGGGGCGTTGGACTTTTCATAAAGTAATCATTATCGTACTGTATCGATGGATGTATCATTTTTTTATATCTATACGTATCAATATCAATATATTTCGATATATCATTTTGAATTTATTGATATTTTTCAAAATATTCTTTCATTACTATTTATAAAGCTCATTTTCAAATTTTCTAATAAAAGATATAGTATATACATGTACAAATATATCTCAATTACATACATAAATATGTTAATATGCAAATATAAAATTTTAAAATATAAATATTTAATATCTAAAATATTAATCATAAATAAATAAAATAAATATTAAAAAATATAATAAATTATTATTAATTAGATTCAATAGTTTAATTTAATAAATTTTTTTAATAAAATTATGAAAAAGCAAAATTTATTATGGCTAAAAATTATTAAGAATTGGTTAAAAAAATTAAATAAGTGAATTTTTTAAAAAAAATTTAAAAAATCAAAATTTTGTATCAACTGATACGAATCAATATAAATTAATACAGATCGATACAGATGATATAACTAATACGAATGAATATAAAAACCGAAACGGTATGATGCTGGTACCGTTTGGTAGAGTTTCACTGGACATCAGAGCTGTCATGCATAGTTCCTCTAGTGTCAATGGGTACATATTTACATTATTCCCTGATTTTGAGTCTTCAAACTGGAGCCAGTGGGCCGAATTCTACATTATTCCCTGACTAACTAGATATCTCTAAATAAATGCAAAAATTTGAAGGGAAAATAAGGGCCAGAGTCTGGAGAAAGATGTTTTGAAGTGTTGTTTCAGGTTCTTATACACCACCTGTCACCAACTGTAATGTCTCCTCATTGGCAGATTTCTTCAAGCGGTCAGCAGCTTTTTCAACCTACAAAAATGGTTAGGTTTAGTAATAAACTAAGCAGCAAGTTGCCAAAATCCACTGTTTACTAAATTACCTCAATGTTCCAATTTGTTCTGGCAGTGAGAATTATTAGAGTTGCTGTTTGTAGAAGAACCCCAATTATCATCCCCCACCATATACCCTAAAACAAAAGTGTCAAAACACAATCTCAAATATATATTCCGTTGTTCCGACCTTTTATTTTTTTTGAAATATTCGTTTTCGACACTCGTATCCGACACATATCTGGACATAGGTATAAGGATATATAATCTCCCAAGAACCCTCCAAATACATAAAAAAACTTAAAACAAATCAAACATATTCATGTCGGATATATATCCGTGTCCGATACTCACACCCGAATCCAAATAACATAGATATATTATAGAAAAAAAAATCATGTGAATAGAGACTGAAGAAAATCACTTACTGCCACGCCTAAACTAGTTTTGAAGCCAAGATAGCATCCAATTGGAAGACCAATAATGTAGTATGTGGTTAGGTTGACATAAGCTACAATATGTTGCCACCCACTTCCAATGGCCACTCCTGAAATTTGAGAAATTTCCAGGACATGCAAAAGAAAATAGAAATAAGTATGGTGAGGAGGGTTGAAGCCAGGTGACTCATCTGCTATGTTGCTCCGACTCTTCAATTTTTTTGAAGTACTCGTGTTCGACGCATATTCGGACATGGGTATGAGAATATGATCCCCAAGGACCCTATAAATACATGGAAAAACTTAGAATACATTGAACATACCCGTGTCGGACACATATCCGTGTCCGATACTCACACCCGAGTCCGAGTAACATAGCTCATCTGGTCTCTAGCTATAGCTTATTTGTGAAGAAACATGTCACCTGAGAGAATGGGCTGGATGCCATTCAAGAAAATAGAGATGGCAAGCAGTGGAGTCAATTTGGAAACTGCGCTTATAACTTCAGCATCGCTTGTGAAAGCTTGACTTAATCCAACTCGAAATATGAAAATAATTGCAGTGAAAAGTACACTGATGGAAATGCTGGTGCCATTCACCACTATAACTGAAAGTCTGGCAAGCCTTGGATGGCCTGCTCCTAGCTCATTACTCACACGAACGCTGTCAAAGTCCAGTTCATCCCCAAAAAATTGATTACTTCAATAAAAATGACAGATCAATTATCTGTATAGTACTGCCAAAACCAACATTTTAATTTTATACCAACCTGGCTGCTGCGCTGAGGCCTAACATAAAGTTGATATCCCAGTTCCAGTAATTCATGCTGAAAATGCATGCACGGTTTTAACTATTAGACTTGTATATAAAAGACAACTGCTAACGAAATGTATGAATGAGAAGATCCAGCAGGCGTTAACATACCAGATAGAAATGGAGTCTAGTGAGATTTTGGCGTTAGGAAGAAGACCAGATATGAGCACCAGTCCTTGGTTGTACCATATCTCCAAGCTGCATTACCAAAAGGTTCAAGGTTGAGACTAATGATTCAAAAATAAAGCTAGCTAGCGAAATAATTTAGATAGAAAAAGATCAGGAATATAGATCCGAACTGGGATTTAAATAGCAGCTGCAACACGATAATACGGTCGTTATTTTATGACTTCGGCAAACGTATCCGCAACTGCAATTTAAATCCTTGGATCCGGGTGCCGGTAACATACCAAAGCATAACAGCAGAAGCAGCAGTAAGCTTGAAATAAGGCCAAATTCCTGTAAAAGCCTTTAAGGATAAGCCGGTCCAAGTCTCCTTGCAAGAAGGACTTAGAACAATGTAAAGGCCATTCAAAATGACAAGAAACCACCAGGAGAGACTGAGAGTCAGAGATGCTCCAAGAAGGCCGTAACCCAAGACATTAATGACAAGCCATGAAAGAAGAATGTGCAAAAGGAATACCCCGACAGACATATAAGCCAGGGGATTTACTATGTTCTGAGCTTGCAGGAACCTCTGCATGGGGCAGCTTATAGCAAATGCGTAAAGTTGAGGGATCAAACCACGAGCGAAGACTTGGCCCTGCTCGGCTATGCTTTCAGATTGACCTATTGCTCGCAGGATTGCGTCTGAATACCAGTACAGAAATGTGAAGACAACTGCGGCTCCTAAGTGCAACACAATTGCTTTTTGGCAAACGATCCCCATGGCTGCGTATTTCTTAGCCCCGTAAGCTTGGCCACACACAGTTTGAACCGCGCTGGCCATGCCCAACTGTTTTTAAAGGGGGAAGAAAAACAAATTTTCATTACTTGAGTGTGGATGAGATAACAAATTTTGATTAAAAAGCTATTAATTAACTAAAACAAGGCACTTATTATAATTAAAAGTTTTCTTGGTGTTTTTGTCAAATTAATCATTAAATGATGTGATTCTGAAAATGCTGATGTTGATAAAAACTTTTGTGTTTGTGGGTTGTATTTTACATTGATAATTGTTCAAAGTAGCTTCAAAAACTCTAAAATGCTAAATACCAAAAACAATCCACAAATTCATCAAAAAATTTAGTCAATGTCATCATATATATATATAATATATATATACATTCAAAGTTAATTTATAAGGTTGAGAGTTCAATAAAATATACAAGTCACAATCTGGAATAAGATGTTAGTAATGTGAGTTTTTGATACCTCTCTCAATAGATACTTGACGAAATAGAAACGAACAAAGAACTTGTAGACTCTAATACCAAATTGAAACCTAAGTCCGACCTCAAAAACTAATTTATAAAGTAGAGAGTTCAATAAAATATATGTCATAATTTGGAACACAAAATAATGTGAGATTTTTGACAAATTTAATGAAAACATAGATAAAAAAACATTTTAATTACAACCTTAGAAGTTTAGAGATCAATAGCTGATATTATTAGCTGTACTTTTTTTTACTTTTTAATTTTTTTGAATTTCTTTTTTTATTTTTAGCCAAGAAAAAATAGATTATTCTTAAAAAATTGTGATTTTAAATAAATAAAAATAAAGAAATAGTATTTGATATAGTAAAATGATAAATTATTCAAATAAAGTAGCTTAAAAAGAGATAAAAAGAAAAAAATTAAAAGATCTAGAAAATACTTTTAAATAGAAAAATAAGGGACGTTACAGATAAAATGCAATCGCAAGATGAAAATAATTAAAAAAGATTGTATCCAAAAAAAAAAAACCAACAAAGAAAATAGTAAAGAAAAATACAAAAAGAAGAGGTCGAACACTGTTACTTGAATAGTGCTAGATGTTATGTCGTATCAAGTCGAAATTTATTTTTGTCCAACGAAAATTCATTTTATTATTTAAAAAATATTTTGTATATTAATATTTAATTTTTATAATTAAATTTTTAAAAAAAATATTTTTTAATAACTGAATAGTAATTCAGGTTGAATCGAGCTATCTAAATTACAAAAAATCTTGATAGACTTACTCAATTCGAGCCGAACCTATCGATCGATTGGATAGTTCGGTCCTTAAACATGTTTATCCCATAAAAAGATTTTTTTTATTTTATGTTTTAAAAAATTATTATTATTATTCATTTACTTTAAAATATTAAAAAAAAATTGCCATATCATAAATTTTAGATTTATATTTGATAGATTTTTTTATTTTTTCGGTATTATTATTTTTATTTTTGTAAAGTTACAATATGAAAAAATCCCAAAAATATTTAAAGTGGAAAAAAGGAGAAAATGAAATTTTCAAAAAAAAAAAAATTGCAAAGACTAAAGCAGATATCAATAATTTCTTTTTGTTTTGTTAAAAAATCTAATTTTTTTTTTTCATTAAAGTTAAAGTGCAAAAAAGACAAAAAAAAAATATGAAGAGTATAAAAAGAAAAAAAACTGAAAATTTTAAAAAAGATTAAGCCAAATAGCTATAAATACTAAATTTTTTCAAAAATTCAAATCAAATACCAAAAATATTTGATTTTAAAAGTTTAAATCAATTACCAAAATTCAAATACAAAATATGCAAAAAATTCAAACTAAATTTGTAGTTTTAAAATCTATAATTTTTCAAAATTTAAAAATTACAAAATTATAAAAGAATCCAATAATTACAAATAATATAAAAAATTTAAATTTAAATTTCTGAGTAAAGAAAGAAATTTCAAAAATCATACAATAAATATTATAACACAATCAAACACAAAAAAGAAAATTAAAAAGTTTTTTAAAAAGTAAATCTATAATTAAAAAACTTTCAAATTAGCAACCAAAAAATAAATAAAGTAATGGTGGTTGGTGGAGGACCGGGTCTGGTCCGAATCTGATTCTTGGTCCTAACAAATTTGGGTCCGACAAAATCAGTTTTGATTTTTGTTTTTGTTTTTTTTTTTTATGTATTCAAGATTAGTTTGACTTTTAACATTAATTTTTTTATTTAGTTAGTTTGTCTTTTTCAATTTGGAACATAAAAAATATTAATCAATGTTTAGTGACACCGATTATAAGTGATATTTAAGAAAAAAATATAATTAATAAATTATTTTTTTTAAATTCAATAAAAATAATAAATTAAATATAAAAAAAATTAAATAATAATTTAACCATCCTTAATTGGTATCAGTTAACCTAACCTTTTGAACATTATTTTACATAATTTTTTTGGATTTTTTTTAACATAAATATAGTTTTATCAATTATACAAAATTGAAAAAGAGAAGAAAAAAAACATTACCATAATCCCATAAGCAAGACCTTGAATTCCCACACTAGCAACAGAAGCTCCAGCCAGCTCCAAAGCACCAAGATGACCGGCGAACATTAAGGTGACGAAAGTCAACATGTAATTGAAAACCGAGACAATTATGGATGCCCCAGACAGCGTCCAAAGAAGCCTCGACTCCCACGCAACAACCCTCGCCCACCATCCCATTCCCACGACAACCGCTCCATTTTCCAAAACTTCTTCGATTGCGTCCGACGAGAAACCTGAAATTTGTAGCAAAGGTTGCTGCTGCTGCTGCTCCACTGAGCCCATGTTCCGTCCGCTTCTGGTATGTGTAGCAAAGGCTTTGTTTTTTTTTTTTTTTTCCTTAAAAAATGGGACAAGTTTATATCTATTTATATCATTTATCAGTTTTAATTTCTTGAAATCGAATGTTAATCCAGAAAATTAAAATAATTATAATTGGGTGCACATGTTTATCTACCCTTCACTGGCGGCTAAGTAAGAATGGCAGATTTTCTTACTATGGTATTAAATACTAATTTGGGTATTTTACTTAAAGCTAGCCAAGTGATGATTACCAACAACAACAACAACAAAAAAAATGTTCGTACAACAACAGGAAATTAATCACCTAAAAATGTTGGTATATCTCAGCTTCTCAAGTAGACTTATTCGCTGAATCTACAGAATTCTTCATAGGCAAGTAGCTTTATGCTTTTGATCTCATTGGTTTTCTCAATTTTATTAAACGATTGATGAATTATTATGGAATCTAAAGATTCACATGCCGGATTAACAAAGTACCTTTTAGGATATATTTAAAAAAATAAAAAAAAATTAATTTAAAAAATAAATGGGACTTAGTGGATTCTTAATTTTGTTTGTGGAGTTAAAATTTTTTTTTGTTGGTATATCAAAGACGAACTCTTAATGAATTACATATGATACTAATTGATTTTCGTTTTTGATATATTGATAATGGAGTTTTTTAGCATAAGAGTGCCTAAACTTAACATACTAGTTAGAAAGTTTATAATGCAAATTGTACATTTTCTTGTTACCTATTTATACTTTTCATAATAGTTCAGGTAGATTTTATATGTATTTTTATTTGTTATAATCGTATTTAAAGTATTATATATTTATATAAATTTTGATATGTTAATAATTTGTGTTATATAGATTTTGACACATATATATATATATTCATGTCGTGTTAGTGTTATTTTTTTGTGTCATATTTTATTTCATATTTTAATTATTTTTTATATTATGTTTATATCGTATAATTATATCATGTCTAAAATTATTAGTAGGTGTAAGTTCAAGTACTAATAGTGTAGAAAAAGTTGGTTTCATATTTGGGGTGACCCATTTTGTCATCGAAGGTTTAGACTTTGTACTTATAGTCACCTACCTTTCAAAAGTTACGTAATGTTCTTAGATTTGACATTAATGGAACTCATTCTTGGCATTCCGTGTCATCTTTTGTTAGCAAGCATAACAAGTGGCATATAAATAACGTTACCTAAAACATAAAAAATGTGTTTACTAAAGTTTTCGATTTTTTTATTTTATTTTGTCTTAGATTACCTAACTTTGAAAATTTTAGTTTGTTGTGGAAGAAGCATAGAAAATGCTACTGAAAAAGATGTACAACCAAGGGAATCTAGCTAGTGGGCGCTCCCAACTTCACTCGATTTGTTCAAGGCCGGGCAATTCACTTGATTCGGCAGGTTCTGTTTATATTGGATCGAATTTGGATAATATTTATAATTTGAATTGGATAAGTTCGATTCGATTCGAATTATTATTTATATATTAAAATAATATTATTTTAAAAAAATTTAATTATAAAAATATATTAAAATTGATAACAAAATAAATTTTTTTATTAAGAAATGAACAATAACTCAAATTCACAAACCGAACTTAAAAAAAAAAAAAAATTGTTCAGAGCCGCGCAGTTCCGCCCGGCCCGGCATGCTAAAGTTCAGTATCCCAATAGCTACATGCCAAACTTAATCACTGAATAGCTGATGAAGCAAAATTATGAGTAGAATAGCTGCTTTTACCCTTAGAAAGTGCAATGGTATGAAGCACCAACGCTCCGTGTCTGACACTGTCCCAGTATCACGTGTCTGACACGGGCAGGATTTCAACACATAAAATATTTTTATGTGTCGAACATATGACGACAAAAAAATAAACGTATACAGTCAAAATATGTTTGGATAGGTGATGAAAGATTTTTTTTTGCATTTTTTTTCTTCTTATATCTGAAATGAACAATGAGTAAAAACGTATATCTTAAGAAAGTTAGATGCTTTAAATTTATAAAGAAAAAGAAGAAAACATAGAGAGGTTTTTTAAGATTCATGTTTTTAAATTCAAAATTGAAAAACTATTTATCTGTTAATATTTGATTGAAAAATATAAATTTTATATTTTTTTATTGTCGTGTCTTGTCATACATAATGTGTCTTAATTTTTTGAAAATTCATATATCATTATATAAGTATCGTATTCGTATTACGTGTTCGTCTCAATTCATAGATGCAATGATCCAATCCAACTCCTCTTACTAGTCCCCAACCCCCATACCTTTTGAGAACCTACAAAGAGACAGAAACATGATCCTTCGTTTCCTCCTCAGCGTTACAGAAAATATAAGAGGTTTTGTCTAGAATGATGCCCCATTTCCTTAGGCGAGGAAGTGTACTTATCCTGTTCAGAACCGCCAACCAGGCAATGAACCTATATATTACTAAATAATAAAATGTTTTAAAATTATTTATTAGTTTTTAACAAAAGTTAAAAATAGTATAAATTGTATGTTTTTATTAATTAAGTGTGTTTAAAGAAAAAATTATATCTGTTTGGGATGATCATTCATTCTAAGAGTGACCATAATTCTTCATTAAATAGTTGACTTTTCATGAAAGAACATTTATTCCAAAAGTAATGATTCTTTATCAATAGTTACTGTAGACACCTAATTTTGTCCGGGCCACTAAATAGGTATGTTTTCTTCCCATATTGATATTTCCGAGTATAAAAAGACTGTTTTCATCCTGCAGGTGGTACTCCGAGACTTAGTTTAAGAGGGCGAGCACAAAAAGACAAACTTGAAAAAAACTCAACCCGAAAAACTCAACCCCGAAAAAGTCAACCCTAAAAAGTCAACTACTGAAAAAGTCAACACACTTTCAAAATCAAGATTTTAAGTTCAATTGAAAAATGGCGAAAGAATTTTGATAATCCGAGGTCTACATTGAAAGATATGGAGTTCGGAAGTTGGGATTTGGAGATTCAGTAGAAAAGAAACCCTAATTCGAGAAATTTGGGGAAAAGTGCTTAAACGATCAAACTGGTCGAAATTGAAGGTTCCAAATGAAAGATAAGCACTGACTACGGGTAATGGAGAAGTCACTTGCAAGAAAAACCGAAAGAAAAGTCAATCCGGGAGAAAACCGAGAATTAGGATTTTTAGTGGATTTCGGTGAAATCGGGAAGAATCACAGAAATGGCCCGACTTGGTAAGACCGAAGCCCCCAATGGATGAGGAATGATTAAAAAGGATGGCCCAAGGCTCAGATTGAAGAAAATCTGAAAATCGGACTTGTTTTGAGCAAAATCGGGTTTCGGAGGTTAAAGGGCAAAATTGGAAAAATTTGGGGAAAATAGCAAATGGGCTCCGAAAATTATGGAAAATTTTTCAATCTCATTATTAAATCATTTGAAAGAGATTGGCGAAAGAAAATCTTGATTCCGAGTTCGTTTGCAAAATGGCCAAATCCCGGGCCTCCTATGCAGTAATTCAAGCCGATAAATCCCGAAAAAATACCAAATGAGCTCCAAAAATTATGAAAACTTCCAGATCACACTTTTTAATTATTTTGAAGAGATTGGTGAAGAAAAATCTTGATTTGGAGCTCGTTTAAAAAATGGTAAAAAGTAGGGGCATAAAAGGACATTTTGGGAAGAAAAAATCCAAATAAATAGCAAACGGACTCGGATAATTTTGAAAACTTCCAGAACTCAAAATTTTATTATTTTGGAAGTATTAAAAAAATAAAAATTGAATTTGGAGCCCGTTTGATATTTATTTTGCATCCGGGAGGGCAAAATGGTCGTTTCACCCAAGCAACCGAAAAGGGCTTCTTTGGGCCTTTCAAAAATCAGAGCTGGGCTGGAAAAGAGAAGTGCTGGCCTGCCCAAGCCCAAAGGAAGGAGGAAGCTTAGGATTTTTTCAATCAAGTGATTAAAAATCAAGAGTTAAGTTAGAGATTTTCATTTTTGAGCCTAAGTCCCAATCCCACATCCCTTTGTAATGTCAAGCCAAGGAGGTGCTCACCTTATAAATAAGGAGTCTTGGCCTTTGGTTGAGATCACCCACTACCCCTTGTGAGATAGTCTATACACTTGTATTAGGATTATCCGGGTGGTGAGTCATAGTGTTTTTGTTGAGAGGGTTTGTAGCTTAATCCGTTCAAAAGCTACTCTGAGGGTTTGTAGCTTAATCCGTTCAAAAGCTACTCTGAGGGTTTATAGCTTAATCTGTTCAAAAGCTACTTGTGAGAGGGTTTGTGGCTTAATCCGTTCAAAAGCTACTCTGAGGGTTTATAGCTTAATCCGTTCAAAAGCTACTTGGTGAGTTTTCATTTTAAAATAATGTTTCTTGTTCTTCCTTCATTTCCTTTCTTAAGTATATTTTTCTTACATTTTGTTTTTACGATAAACTCACCATGGCTAAATGGCCTACATTATTTATTTTAAGTTGTTATTTTTGATTCATTTTACCATATTGTTTATGCTATTTTCTTTATTTTTGATGTTTTAAATATTATGTTATTTCATGTTCTTAAGTTATATTTAATTTGGTTGCTTTGTTTGTTGCCATTTATGTCTTAGATATCATGTTTTTACATTTTTAATTTTCTGTTTTCATGTTGTTTAAATTTGAGCATGTTTTAGAGTTAGCATATTAAGTGTTTGTGAAAATGCTTGTGTGATTCTTTGCATGATTCTTGTTTTATATCTTAGTAAGCATGTTTTAGATTTGGTATATTAGGTGTTTGTGAAAATGCTTGCATGATTTAAGTGTTATGACTTAGTTTTTCATGTTTGTATGCCAAGTGTTTGTGAAAATGCCATGCTTGTTGGAGCTTGAGGCCATTTGGCTACTCCATGTGTTTTGCATTGTGTGTTGCATTTTTTTGTCATGCTAGTTGTTAGGTTTTTTCATTTGCATGATATTTGGTTGGATTTTTGAATTAAGCATGCCTTGTGTTTGTAAAAATGCCATGCATGTTTTAGGTCTAAGTTACATTAAATGTCATGCAAGTTCATGTTAGGTCTAGGCCATATTATTTATGTCATGTATTTTCCTTACATTTAGGTTTAGATCCATGCATTTCATGCATTATGTTTGCTGCATTGTTTCATGCATTTCATGTTCATGCCACTTGAATAATGACTTGAGCCAATTGATGGTTCAAAGTCATGCTCTCTTGAGCACACTTGTGGAAAATTAAGTTTGTCAAATTGATTATTCTACCTTTGTGATTTTTTTTACTTAGCCAATTTTTATCTAACTTTCAAAAAGTCCTAGCTACTGTCTTCAAGTCATTCTATGAGTTTCAAATATTTTTATTTTGATTTTTAAATGATTTTATCAAAGACAAAAAAAAAATGTGTTGGCAAAGCAGTTTTTTTCCACCCAAAACTCGTACATCTCCGATTTTTTTGGGAATTCATCTTTGATCAGAAAATTAAGTCGATTTTTTCCCGTGTATTTTTACATGTCCTGAGTCTCCAATAATTTTTTCAGAATTTTTGGAATTTTTAAAAATAGGGTAAAAAATCGTGGATTAAAACTGGACAGTGAAGTCAGAATTGAATTTAAAGAAAAACAAAGCAGTTTTTTCTCCTCCAAAAACTCGTACATCTCTGGTTTTTCTGGGAATTCATCTTTGATCAGAAAATTAAGCCGATTTTTTCCCGTGTATTTTTACATGTCCTGAGTCTCCAATAATATTTTTAGAATTTTTGGAATTTTTAAAAATAGGGTAAAAAATCGTGGATTAAAACTGGACAGTGAAGTCAGAATTGAATTTAAAGAAAAACAAAGCAGTTTTTTCTCCTCCAAAAACTCGTACATCTCTGGTTTTTCTGGGAATTCATCTTTGATCAAAAAATTAATCCAATTTTTTCTCGTGTAGTTTTACATGTCCTGAGTCTCCAGTATTTTTTTTAGAATTTTTGGTATTTTTAAAAATAGGGTAAAAAATCGTGGATTAAAACTGGACAGTGGAGTCAGAATTGAATTTAAAGAAAAACCATTTTTCTGTTTTGGTTAATTTACTTAGAGTGGGCTGATTAGGAGGGTTAGCTACTGACTTAGGGTGATTTCTAAGCCTTTTAAACTCTAAAAATGGTTTTTCAAATCCCGGGTTAAGGGTAGTCAAGTCCGGATTTTTTAAACTTAGGAAATTAGAACCATTTAAAAATTTTTAGCCCAGTTTTTATTGTTAATTCAAGCTTTTCAAAATTGTTTTCAAACAATCACAAAGTATTTTGGTTTTAGAATATTTAATTTGACATATTTTCCTAAGGTAGCCGGATATCTTTTTAGATATACGGATTTCCTTAATTAAAGGAAAAAAATACATTTCATGCATTGCATTTTTATTTTCGTGCATATTATATGATAGCATTATTTTATTCCATGTCATTTAAATTATATGCCATACCATTCATATTTGTCATGTCATTTAGGTTGCATTATATTATTTAGACTTTACTATGTCATTTTATTTATGTCATGCATATACATATTCATTTATTTTAAATGTTTGCAAAAGATAATGGTTTTCAATAAAAATAAAGATATTCCCGAGTTAAAATAATTCATGAGTTCTCTACCGGGTTTGCTGGAGGGAATATCATCAATTATCATTAATAAAGGAATATCTTTCTTTCAAAAAAAGAGAATGATTCGAAAAGTTTTCCAAAACTAATAAAAATTTCTATATTTTGCCACGTTTGTTGGGGAATATAGGAAAATTTTGAATTTATAAATTCCGAATCATTTTCAATAAAAAATGGAATTATTTTTAAATTAGGAATTAACTTGAAATACTAAATTTAAAACCAACTTTTTACCGAGACTTGAGATAACACACGATTAATAAGGTACCGATTTATACGGGCGTTGTGGGGGTGCTAATCCTTCCCCACACGTAACCGACTCCCGAACCCGCTTATTTGATTTCTCTGGTTTAAAACGCAGACTTGAAATTGGTTTTTAAAATGTTTTAATTAATTTTTAAAATATTTTATAAAACCGGTTTTAATAGGTGGCCGATCACACCTAGCTAAAAAAGATTGGTGGTGACTCCATGTCTTTTTTAAGGTCATTTTCAAAACCTTCATTTTTCTAGAGGAATTAAGTCGACTTTTCCTCGGTTTTTTTTAATGTCAAGCTTAACGAATAATAAAGTCTTGCGATGAGACTTGTTATTTTTTAGGTTGCGACAGCTTGGCGACTCCACTAGGGAATATTAGAGAGTCAGGCCTAGAATTAGTCGTGTGTTATCAAAGTCTCGGTTTTGTTGGTTTTATTGGTATTTAATTTTAATATCCATATTTTTGTTAATAAGGAGAATTTTGAAAATAATAAAATATTTTTAAATATGTTCATACTCATGTGCATGCATTTTATTATTGTTCTCTAGCTATTTAAGGTTGTATATTATAACTGCTTGTCGGTTAATGCGTTACACTATTCTTGAATGTTTTAATTGTTAGGACATTTAGAATAAGGTTTGTAGAATAGGTGGTGACAGGTTTGTTTTGTTTCTCCACACACACTACACGTGCATTTGCATAACATGAATCCTCTACCCGGGTTCCGTTCTTTTAAGTGGAAGTAAAGTAACTAAGCCTTCGTGATTGATCCTCCGTATGGGCTAGTGAAACACTTTCGGAGTATAAAGTACCTAATGCCTTCGTGATAATCCTCCGTACGGGCATAGGAAAATATACTCTAACGAATTGAACCCGCTTTTATCGGGGTGCCTTACTAGCCTTCACCGGCGACAGTGAGGAACAATTCGGGGCCTTAGAACCGATTCACCTTCATATAGTGAACCTAGGCGAAGCCATCCCGAATTTCCGTTAGATATACCGAAAATAGGAACACATGGAGGGACATTTCTAAACTTTTTGTTACCTGTTTTACACTCCGAATAAGTGTGGTAGATCGGGCAACGATGTACGTACATCGCCCGTAATAAATGTGATACTCCGCCTCGAAGGCATCGTGATGCCTAAATAAGCAGATATTGCTGGGGCAGATGTTCATTAGCTGTTTTTTTTTAAAAAAAAAAAAATCCTTTTTCAAGCATTTTTGCATGTGGCACATTTCATGCATGTGTAAATAAAGCATGTACATTTTTGGTTGTATTATTGATCTCATTCTTTGCAATAAACAGTTGGTAATTGAATTTGATGATTTCATAAAACCGGTAGTGTCACATGAGCATTTGCATATTGTACCATAGTAAGATCCACCCTGAAATTCTTTTGAAAATGATGTGATTGGTCTATAAAAAAAAAATCAAAAAAAAAAAAAAAAAAAAATTGGAGGCAAATCCTGCATAATGAGATTTTTGAATAGTCCCACCAATTTCGTGTAATCATTGATTTCTTTGTATATACCTTTGTGTTAATTCATTTATTTTTGCATGTATCATTTTGACATCATATTATAGTCATAGCATGCATGGTCATTCATTGTAAGATATGTTTATGACATGCACAGTCATTATCTGTATATACCTGGCATTAAATTGCATCCATAGCATACATAGTCATCATAATTTCTCTGTATATGTTCATGCATTAATCATCAGTTTATTCATGCACATAGGAATAGAGCATGTACATTCATAATTGTATTCCTAATCTCATGACATTTTCATTTGCATGAAAGGGATTTGAGATATGAGGAATGAATCGGAGGAACGATTGGGTGCTTTGGAACGCAATCAAGAGGAATATGGACATGAAATCCGAAAGGTGAAGGAACAACTTGCCAAATTGCTGAAAATGGTTGAGGATATGGGTAACAGTAAAGGTGAACTTTCTCAGGACTTCGCATCATCTTCGGATCAACCAAAACCATTAGGCCCAGAACACATAATCCTTGCTGGATCCTGCGCTTGTCAATGCCACAAAGGTTGCAATCCTGATGAAATTATGGACAAAATCGTGAAAATGATTAAACCTGAGAGCCTGATACCAAAGATAGAAACCTTGGATCCTGTACCATACCTGCAAACTGTTCGAGGTCCAAGCCAGTATCCCCACCCTACCATGGTCCAATCGTCCATTGGGATGACCACTACGGGATTCCTGAATCCCACTCCATCACCAACAACTACCAGTTCATACTATTTCCCTCATCAACCACCTTATCCAGCATCTGGGATAGGAACCTCGAGCTATGTACAACCTCCAAAGGCCCCGTATCCGAATCCATACCCTCACCATGCTGTTCCGCCACATCTCCATGTAAACACTCTGGTTCGGACCTTAGTGCCACCACCAAGTGCCCCAACTCCTAGGCCATGTGTAACTAAGAAACGACCCCAGGATAAGACCCAAATGCCTTTTGATCCCATTCCAATCAGCTACCAAGAGCTCCTCCCTATACTGATCCAAAATCACATGGTTGCCTGTGTCCCATTGAAACCCCTGTTACCACCATATCCAAGGTGGTATAATCCAAATGCAAAATGTGATTATCATTGTGGAATTGTTGGCCATAACATTGAAGACTGTATGGCATTCAAAAAGAAAGTGCAAACTCTTATAAATGCCAAGTGGTTGGATCCCACGACACTGATTGATAGAGGACTAGGAAAGCGTCATTAGGATTGGGAGATTTACATCATTGAGGTGGAAAGACTTCGGTCTTATATGATGTAATAGGATTTCACTTTTTCAGTAGCCGGCTCTTATAGCCTTAGGATGTTAGGAAGAATAAAGTGCTTGTAAGGACAGTCTTAACCACTGTTCAAATTTTGTAAAACATGGTTTATACCATTGTGAATGTTGATGTGGGAATGAATTGATTATGTTTCAAATTAATGAGAGGTTGATGATTAAGTTCCTCCGATTCTTATTTCCTCCGTGATATCTCCCCCTTTGCATTTTGCATCCCATCAATTATTTGTCAGGTTGCATTTATGCATTCGTAATCAGCATGATTTTTCTGTATATATCTATGCATTAATTTGCTTATTACATACATCATGATTAGCATTAGGTCGCATTCATGACACACATGGTTAGTATGATTTTCTTTGTATATACTCTGTATCAATCATTCATTGTTTGCATGTATCATAATTGACACCATGTTGCATTCATAGAACATATGAACATTCATTGGGAAATATGCTGAAATGCACATGATCAGTCATTGCATATATCCATGTGTTGATTTGTTTATTCTTTGTTTGCAACATGTTGGCATTGTGATTGCATTTATTACATATATGGTCAGCATGTTTCCATTATACATGTCCATACATCATATTGTTTAGGCTTCACATGCATCAAATTGCATTCATGGCTCATTCATCATGACATACATTTTGGGGAAAATAGAATAGAAGTTGGCTTGGCTTTAGGAGTCTTTGAAAGAATTTTCATTTCAAATCAGAAGAAGTACTGAGTACACTTTTAATACAAGCTGGTGCTATGGAGGATGAACATGTTGCCCGAATGGAAAAAATGGAAAGGGAACAGAGAGAATTGCGAGAACAGCTAGCAAAATCTCAAGCAGAATCTAAAGGTCAGATGACTAAATTGATGGAGCTGATGTCTGCCGTAATCAAAGGAAAAGGATACACCTAAAACGTTATCGCCAGAGAAGGGTTAGAGGCACAAAAGGGCCAGGATGAGGTCATAATAAGTGATGCCCAGAACACTGTTAACCTCGTCAATGTCCTAAACTCAGATGATCTAGCTGAACAGGCAAAGTTGAAAAGGGTTGCAGTAAATGAGGTTGAGTTGGTAGATTCCCAAGGGAAATATCAGTTGTTAGATGAAAGGCTCCGGGCAATAGAAAGAACAGATGTATTCGGGAGTGTGGAGGCGAAAGAATGATGCTTGGTCCTCGATTTAGTCATTCCTCCTAAGTTCAAGATCCCTGACTTTGTGAAATATGACGGGACGACCGATCCATCAGCCCACATCACTATGTTCTGCCGGAAGATGACAAGTCATATAGGTAATGATAAGCTTTTGATTCACTGCTTTCAAGATAGCCTCAGCGGATCCGCAATTAGGTGGTATAGTCAGTTGAGCAAGGATCAGATTCACTCTTGGAATGACTTGGCTAGGGTTTTTCTAAACCAGTACAAGCATATGACTGACACGGCGCCTGACCGTCTCACCTTGCAAAATATGAAGAAAAGAGCTACTGAGAGCTTCAAAGAATATGTGCAACGGTGGATGAGCCTGGCCGTCCAAGTACAACCGCCCTTAACTCAGAAGGAAACCACTGTCCTTTTTGTGAATACACTGCAGGCCCCGTACTATGATATACTTGTTGGCAACATCACAAATAATTTTTCAGACATGGTAATTTCAGGGGAGATGATTGAGAATGCTATCAAGGATGGGAAAATTGAAGGAGAAAGAACATCCAATACCAAGAAAAATGGGGCATCTGAAAAGAAAAATGAAGATACCCAAGTCGTGGAAGACTTTGCCCCACCTCCCCAATTCTCCTCATATCAGCCATTTTACTCTACCCTGAATAATGTCTCTCATGGTTTTTATCCCTACCAACCAATGACTGCAAATACACCAGAATTTACATCTGTCTATCAATCGAACACCCTTGGGGATAATCGAAAGGGGCATAAAAAGCGAAAAAGAAATCCGGTTGACCCGATTCCTATGACATACAGTGAGATACTACCTCAACTCATCCAGAATCACCTTGTGACACCCATGCAAATAGCGCCTCTGAAACCCCCTTATCCGAGCTGCTATGATGCTAATGAGTGTTGTGGGTACCATTCTGGCAATCAAGGTCACTCAACAGAGAACTGCCCCGCTTTGAAGTACAAGGTCAGAGATCTTATCAAGGCTGGTTCGATAAGTTTTGAAGATGGGGAAGTCAAGTGTCATAAGAAACATTGTGCATGATCATATTAGGTTTTTGACACATGTAGTTCTATACACTGTGATGAGGAAAGCACTTGTCTCATGTTAATTAAATGAATTTTGTATTTTAAATGCTTTGTGTTTGTTGTGTTTCAACAATAACTTGAATTTGCAAAAAACAAGCATTAAGGAATTTTTAGTAATGGATAGTCTCAAGAAAATTGATGATCATTGTTAGAAATGACCCAATACCTTCAGCCCTTTCTTTTAGGCTTTCCTAAGCCTAAATCTTTTGAACCGAGACCACTTGAAAGACCTAATGCTTCAAGGAATATGAATGATTTGACTTCATAAAACCATTGTCATCACAGAATAAGCAAAGATGTAGATCTTAGTCTATGCTATGAGCGAAGGAACGAACTTTTTGAAAATTTTCAAATTCCTTGAAAATCAAACAAATGAGACATTCTTTCAAGAATCCAGATTTTGATAATTTGGTGTGTGTCAAGATTGTGCTAAAACCATTCATGACCTTTCCCAATGACCACAAAACACTAATTGCCTAGACATCACTTCATGATTGACACCCTGGGGCACAATGATTAAACTAGATTATCCCCTGTCCTAGAGAAAACCTATTTTTGGGTCATATTTTCCTTGTCTCTTCAAAGAACTCAGATTGGAAACTCAGCATTTTCAAAACAGACCTAGACTTGCTATGTTCCTCGTTGATACAGATTCTCATGGTTAATCAAATTGGGGCATCATATATGGAAATGATGGATACATGGTGAATAAGGATGGATTAAACGCATGAATCATTGGGGCATGCGATGAAAAATGAAAAATGAAAAAATTTGTGATATCATGCATATGAGAATTCGGATGATTCCAAAGTGCAAAATGAAATTCTGAATATCTATTTCCCCTGGGGATTGCTTTTCAAAGTGAATATTCGTGCTTGACGTGAGGAATGGCCATCTTTCATATCCCTTCACACAAAAAGAAATCATCCATAGTCACCCTTTTTGAGCCAAAAGAATTTTTTCTTGTTTGAACCTTGATCAAGGATCACCCTCTACACTAGGGGGCAAATGCAAGGAAAGATTTTTTTAAAGATCATTGAGAAATGTGTCCTAGCTCAAAGACAGATGCAAAGCAAATGGAGCCTCG
The DNA here is from genome assembly GCA_030761205.1 of Fremontodendron californicum. NCBI lineage: Eukaryota > Viridiplantae > Streptophyta > Magnoliopsida > Malvales > Malvaceae > Fremontodendron > Fremontodendron californicum. The sequence goes on from JAULJL010000011.1 coordinate 28,539,820, forward strand.
AATAAAGACGGGCTCACTATGTTGAAAAAGAAGGGGGCAAAATGAAAGCAAAAAAAAATGTATGAAAGACATGGCAAATTGAAAGCCAAGAGCAAGGAAGAAAAAGAGCAAAGTCAAAAGGAAAGAAATGTCCAAGAAGGGACAAATGCTTCAAAGAGAATCCTCCTCAAGAAATGATCCTTGATCTGATTACCCTCAAACACATATTTTGGGCCTATTTATCCTTTCTTTCTGAACCCTGAGCCATGGCCTACATTATATGCTTTAAAAGTCCATTTTGATCAAGCATGAATATTTAATCTGAAAGGTTTTTCCTCAGATTTTATCCCATTTCATCGAATTATCATTTCACTAAGGAAGAATTTATAATTCTCAAGTGTATGGTAGAACAAGTAAAAAAAAAAAGGACTCTAGGGCGAAAACCCAAAAATGGGCGGTCTAGAGTAAATTTAGAAATTTTCGATGCCATCTATGATAGTGCCGATACCCCAAAAGAAAAGATCTTATTAAAGGAGTGGTCATCGAGGAACATCTAGGAATTCTTGAACCCCCAAATTGCCAACTCTCATTCAAAGGATTGTCTTCAAAAACTGAAACTTTTTTTCTCCAAGATTAAACTTTCCAGTTTAAACATCCCGGCCAATCTTGACGCTTGTCAAAATGCCTTGATATGGAAACTAAAAGAATGTTGAATTTGTTTGGTTCTCAATGAATTCATGATTTATAAAAACTGTTCCATTTGTGAGCCTAGAAGGGATATACATTTTTGTCATTAAGTTTTCCTGGAAAAGCCAGAATCTTGTTATACCAAGCCTTGCCAATCCCAGTTGAAAAAAACCAGATTGATACTTAGGGAATTTTCTAACAGTGATCATCAGTCATCAAAAGATTTGTACATCATACACTGTGGAGTTAAAATTTTTGGCTTAGAAGTTTTCCTTAAATAAGCAAAATTGTTTTTCAAAACAAAAAAAAAAAAAATTTTTGAAATACCCATTTTTGATGATGACATGTGACAAGGATTTTTCTAACTCAAAGGTATAGAACTGCCAGGATAGGTCCTGACTTCCAGATATGAGAAGAAGATATCGAACCCAGTTCAGATCTCTGTTGATGAAAGTTTGAAAACTGTTGGGGCAAAGAGAATAGCCGAAATGAATTGAAGATATACTCTGATTTGAAGAGGAAAAATGAATTTGAAAGGCTAAGCCAAAGTCTAGAAAAACAACCGAGGGCATTTGCATCACTCATGAGCACTCATCTCTTTATCGAGCTTTTGCATCTGCACAGTGTCGGCAAGCATTTGCATCATTCATGGGTATTTGCATTGGCATTATTCCATAAGCATCTGCATTTTACCTTTACATTTACATTCTTCATGGAATTCGCATTTGTGTCATCTCAAGCAATTGCATCATTTCTAGAATCATTGCATTTTCATTATTGTGTGGTAATTGTAGTTATACCATTCATAAACCAGTTACATGAACACAATTAGTAGGGGCATCTGCATCATGAAACATGGGCATCAATCCAGGCCATTTGCATTTGCACTAAGAAATATTTTACATTTGCACCATGAAGCATGAGCACCTTGTTAAAAGACATGTGCATCTGCATCATTTCTCAAAGCTTCTGGTGGGGATATCCAGAATTTTACAGTTTTTAAAAAGTGAACAAGTCTTCGGTGGTGATAGCTGAAGCCTCTGGTGGAGATATCCAGAGTTTTATAATTTTGAAAAATGAGAAATTTTCTTCTGGTGGGGATATACAGAATTTTACAATGAGCAAGTCTTCGGTGGTGATATCCAGAATTTTGCAGTTTTAAAAGTGAACAAGTCTTCGGTGGTGATAGCTGAAGCCTCTGGTGGAGATATCCAGGGTTTTATAATTTTAAAACATGAGAAATTTTATTCTGAAGGAGTTACCCAGAATTTTACAATGAGCAAGTCTTTGGTGGTGATAGCCAAAGCTTCTGGTGGGGATATCCAGAATTTTACAGTTTTTAAAAGTGAACAAGTCTTCGGTGGTGATAGCTGAAGCCTCTGGTAGAGATATCCAGGGTTTTATAATTTTGTAAAATGAGAAATCTTCTTCTGGAGGAGTTATCCAGAATTTTGCAATGAGCAAGTCTTTGGTGGTGATAGCCAAAGCTTCTGGTGGGGATATCCAGAATTTTACAGTTTTTAAAAGTGAACAAGTCTTCGGTGGTGATAGCTGAAGCCTCTGGTGGAGATATCCAGGGTTTTATAATTTTGAAACATGAGAAATCTTCTTCTGGAGGAGTTATCCAGAATTTTGCAATGAGCAAGTCTTTGGTGGTGATAGCCAAAGCTTCTGGTGGGGATATCCAGAATTTTACAGTTTTTAAAAGTGAACAAGTCTTCGGTGGTGATAGCTGAAGCCTCTGGTGGAGATATCCAGGGTTTTATAATTTTGAAACATGAGAAATCTTCTTCTGAAGGAGTTACTCAAAAATTTTACAATGAGCAAGTCTTTGGTGGTGATAGCCAAAGCTTCTGGTGGGGATATCCAGAATTTTACAGTTTTAAAAGTGAACAAGTCTTCGGTGGTGATAGCTGAAGCCTCTGGTGGAGATATCCAGGGTTTTATAATTTTGAAAACATGAGAAATTTTATTCTGAAGGAGTTACCCAAAATTTTACAATGAGCAAGTCTTCTGGTGGTGATATCCAGAATTTTGCAGTTTTAAAAGTGAACAAGTCTTCAGTGGTGATAGCTGAAGCCTCTAGTGGAGATATCCAGGGTTTTATAATTTTGAAAAATGAGAAATCTTCTTCTAGATGAGTTATCTAGAATTTTATATTGAGCAAGTCTTTGGTGGTGATAGCCAAAGCTTTTGGTGGGGATATCCAGAATTTTAGAGTTTTAAAAATGAAGAAGTCTTCGGTGGTGATAGCTGAAGCCTCTGGTGGAGATATCCAGGGTTTTATAATTTTGAAAAATGAGAAATCTTCTTTTGAAGGAGTTATCCAGAATTTTTTTCAGCATGTGCATCTACATCAAGAAGCATTTGCATCAATCTAAGTTAGTTAAATCTGCATCAAGAAAGTTTGCATCAAATCAAGTCATTTACATTTGCATCAAAGATATTTGCACCAATCTAAGACATTTGCATCTACATCAAGAAGCGTTTGCATCAACAAAAGACATTTGCATTTGCATCATGAAGCATTTGCATCATCTCTTAAAGCTTTCAGGTATAATCGATTTCGTTTCCTTAAGGCGAGTCGAGCCCCGAAATCATCGTCGAGGTATTTTTTTATTTATGAACAAGTCTTCGGTGGTGATAGCTGAAGCCTCTGGTGGAGATATCCAGAGTTTTTTTTAAAGTCCTTTGAAAAGGTAGAAAGTCTTCTGTGGTGATAGCTGAAGCTTCTGGAGATGATACCCAGAATTTTACAGTTTTAAAAATGAGCAAGACTTCAGTGGTGATAGCTGAAGCCTCTGGTGGAGATATCTAGAGATTTAAAATCCTTTGAAAAGATAGAAAGTCTTCGGTGGTGATAGCTGAAGCTTCTGGAGGTGATACCCAGAATTTTTACATTTAAAAAAAAAATGAGCAAGACTTTGGTGGTGATAGCCGAAGCTTCTGGAGGAGATATCCAGAATTTTAAACACAGCTGAGAACAAGACAGGTTAAGGCCCCGAGACCATCGTCGAGGTCATTTCCTTTCTTGCAAATCGAATTCGTTTCCTTAAGACGAATCGAGCCTTGTTTAGGCAGGGAATTCAATTTAAGGACAAATCTTCAATTTACTGTTTTCAAAAAAAAAAAAAATTGAAAAAAAAATGAAAAAAGAGAAAAAATGAAAAAAATAGAAAATGAAAAAAGAAAATAAAAAATGCAAAAATGAATGAAGAAATGAAAAAGAAAACCCCTTTCCTTTCCATGTGATTTCACTGACCGTACAAAATTAGTGTTGGTTTATCTTTGCCTGATTCCTGATTCTCAGCAATAGCCAAAGAGGGGCAGCTGTAGACACCTAATTTTGTCCGGGCCACTAAACAGGTATGTTTTCTTCCCATATTGATGTTTCCGAGTATAAAAAGACTGTTTTCATCCTGCAGGTGGTACTCCGAGACTTAGTTTAAGAGGGCGAGCACAAAAAGACAAACTTGAAAAAAACTCAACCCGAAAAACTCAACCCCGAAAAAGTCAACCCTAAAAAGTCAACTACTGAAAAAGTCAACCCACTTTCAAAATCAAGATTTTAAGTTCAATTGAAAAATGGCGAAAGAATTTTGATAATCCGAGGTCTACATTGAAAGATATGGAGTTCGGAAGTTGGGATTTGGAGATTCAGTAGAAAAGAAACCCTAATTCGAGAAATTTGGGGAAAAGTGCTTAAACGATCAAACTGGTCGAAATTGAAGGTTCCAAATGAAAGATAAGCACTGACTACGGGTAATGGAGAAGTCACTTGCAAGAAAAACCGAAAGAAAAGTCAATCCGGGAGAAAACCGAGAATTAGGATTTTTAGTGGATTTCGGTGAAATCGGGAAGAATCACAGAAATGGCCCGACTTGGTAAGACCAAAGCCCCCAATGGATGAGGAATGATTAAAAAGGATGGCCCAAGGCTCAGATTGAAGAAAATCTGAAAATCGGACTTGTTTTGAGCAAAACCGGGTTTCGGAGGTTAAAGGGCAAAATTGGAAAAATTTGGGAAAAATAGCAAATGGACTCCGAAAATTATGGAAAATTTTTCAATCTCATTCTTAAATCATTTGAAAGAGATTGGCGAAAGAAAATCTTGATTCTGAGTTCGTTTGCAAAATGGCCAAATCCCGGGCCTCCTATGCAGTAATTCAAGCCGATAAATCCCGAAAAAATACCAAATGAGCTCCAAAAATTATGAAAACTTCCAGATCACACTTTTTAATTATTTTGAAGAGATTGGTGAAGAAAAATCTTGATTTGGAGCTCGTTTAAAAAATGGTAAAAAGTAGGGGCATAAAAGGACATTTTGGGAAGAAAAAATCCAAATAAATAGCAAACGGACTCGGATAATTTTGAAAACTTCCAGAACTCAAAATTTTATTATTTTGGAAGTATTAAAAAAATAAAAATTGAATTTGGAGCCCGTTTGATATTTATTTTGCATCCGGGAGGGCAAAATGGTCGTTTCACCCAAGCAACCGAAAAGGGCTTCTTTGGGCCTTTCAAAAATCAGAGCTGGGCTGGAAAAGAGAAGTGCTGGCCTGCCCAAGCCCAAAGGAAGGAGGAAGCTTAGGATTTTTTCAATCAAGTGATTAAAAATCAAGAGTTAAGTTAGAGATTTTCATTTTTGAGCCTAAGTCCCAATCCCACATCCCTTTGTAATGTCAAGCCAAGGAGGTGCTCACCTTATAAATAAGGAGTCTTGGCCTTTGGTTGAGATCACCCACTACCCCTTGTGAGATAGTCTTTACACTTGTATTAGGATTATCCGGGTGGTGAGTCATAGTGTTTTTGTTGAGAGGGTTTGTAGCTTAATCCGTTCAAAAGCTACTCTGAGGGTTTGTAGCTTAATCCGTTCAAAAGCTACTCTGAGGGTTTATAGCTTAATCCGTTCAAAAGCTACTTGTGAGAGGGTTTGTGGCTTAATCCGTTCAAAAGCTACTCTGAGGGTTTATAGCTTAATCCGTTCAAAAGCTACTTGGTGAGTTTTCATTTTAAAATAATGTTTCTTGTTCTTCCTTCATTTCCTTTCTTAAGTATATTTTTCTTACATTTTGTTTTTACGATAAACTCACCATGGCTAAATGGCCTACATTATTTATTTTAAGTTGTTATTTTTGATTCATTTTACCATATTGTTTATGCTATTTTCTTTATTTTTGATGTTTTAAATATTATGTTATTTCATGTTCTTAAGTTATATTTAATTTGGTTGCTTTGTTTGTGAAAATGCTTGTGTGATTCTTTGCATGATTCTTGTTTTATATCTTAGTAAGCATGTTTTAGATTTGGTATATTAGGTGTTTGTGAAAATGCTTGCATGATTTAAGTGTTATGACTTAGTTTTTCATGTTTGTATGCCAAGTGTTTGTGAAAATGCCATGCTTGTTGGAGCTTGAGGCCATTTGGCTACTCCATGTGTTTTGCATTGTGTGTTGCATTTTTTTGTCATGCTAGTTGTTAGGTTTTTTCATTTGCATGATATTTGGTTGGATTTTTGAATTAAGCATGCCTTGTGTTTGTAAAAATGCCATGCATGTTTTAGGTCTAAGTTACATTAAATGTCATGCAAGTTCATGTTAGGTCTAGGCCATATTATTTATGTCATGTATTTTCCTTACATTTAGGTTTAGATCCATGCATTTCATGCATTATGTTTGCTGCATTGTTTCATGCATTTCATGTTCATGCCACTTGAATAATGACTTGAGCCAATTGATGGTTCAAAGTCATGCTCTCTTGAGCACACTTGTGGAAAATTAAGTTTGTCAAATTGATTATTCTACCTTTGTGATTTTTTTTACTTAGCCAATTTTTATCTAACTTTCAAAAAGTCCTAGCTACTGTCTTCAAGTCATTCTATGAGTTTCAAATATTTTTATTTTGATTTTTAAATGATTTTATCAAAGACAAAAAAAAAATGTGTTGGCAAAGCAGTTTTTTTCCACCCAAAACTCGTACATCTCCGATTTTTTTGGGAATTCATCTTTGATCAGAAAATTAAGTCGATTTTTTCCCGTGTATTTTTACATGTCCTGAGTCTCCAATAATTTTTTCAGAATTTTTGGAATTTTTAAAAATAGGGTAAAAAATCGTGGATTAAAACTGGACAGTGAAGTCAGAATTGAATTTAAAGAAAAACAAAGCAGTTTTTTCTCCTCCAAAAACTCGTACATCTCTGGTTTTTCTGGGAATTCATCTTTGATCAGAAAATTAAGCCGATTTTTTCCCGTGTATTTTTACATGTCCTGAGTCTCCAATAATATTTTTAGAATTTTTGGAATTTTTAAAAATAGGGTAAAAAATCGTGGATTAAAACTGGACAGTGAAGTCAGAATTGAATTTAAAGAAAAACAAAGCAGTTTTTTCTCCTCCAAAAACTCGTACATCTCTGGTTTTTCTGGGAATTCATCTTTGATCAAAAAATTAATCCAATTTTTTCTCGTGTAGTTTTACATGTCCTGAGTCTCCAGTATTTTTTTTAGAATTTTTGGTATTTTTAAAAATAGGGTAAAAAATCGTGGATTAAAACTGGACAGTGGAGTCAGAATTGAATTTAAAGAAAAACCATTTTTCTGTTTTGGTTAATTTACTTAGAGTGGGCTGATTAGGAGGGTTAGCTACTGACTTAGGGTGATTTCTAAGCCTTTTAAACTCTAAAAATGGTTTTTCAAATCCCGGGTTAAGGGTAGTCAAGTCCGGATTTTTTAAACTTAGGAAATTAGAACCATTTAAAAATTTTTAGCCCAGTTTTTATTGTTAATTCAAGCTTTTCAAAATTGTTTTCAAACAATCACAAAGTATTTTGGTTTTAGAATATTTAATTTGACATATTTTCCTAAGGTAGCCGGATATCTTTTTAGATATACGGATTTCCTTAATTAAAGGAAAAAAATACATTTCATGCATTGCATTTTTATTTTCGTGCATATTATATGATAGCATTATTTTATTCCATGTCATTTAAATTATATGCCATACCATTCATATTTGTCATGTCATTTAGGTTGCATTATATTATTTAGACTTTACTATGTCATTTTATTTATGTCATGCATATACATATTCATTTATTTTAAATGTTTGCAAAAGATAATGGTTTTCAATAAAAATAAAGATATTCCCGAGTTAAAATAATTCATGAGTTCTCTACCGGGTTTGCTGGAGGGAATATCATCAATTATCATTAATAAAGGAATATCTTTCTTTCAAAAAAAGAGAATGATTCGGAAAGTTTTCCAAAACTAATAAAAATTTCTATATTTTGCCACGTTTGTTGGGGAATATAGGAAAATTTTGAATTTATAAATTCCGGATCATTTTCAATAAAAAATGGAATTATTTTTAAATTGGGAATTAACTTGAAATACTAAATTTAAAACCAACTTTTTACCGAGACTTGAGATAACACACGATTAATAAGGTACCGATTTATACGGGCGTTGTGGGGGTGCTAATCCTTCCCCACACGTAACCGACTCCCGAACCCGCTTATTTGATTTCTCTGGTTTAAAACGCAGACTTGAAATTGGTTTTTAAAATGTTTTAATTAATTTTTAAAATATTTTATAAAACCGGTTTTAATAGGTGGCCGATCACACCTAGCTAAAAAAGATTGGTGGCGACTCCATGTCTTTTTTAAGGTCATTTTCAAAACCTTCATTTTTCTAGAGGAATTAAGTCGACTTTTCCTCGGTTTTTTTTAATATCAAGCTTAACGAATAATAAAGTCTTGCGATGAGACTCGTTATTTTTTAGGTTGCGACAGTTACTTTTCATTAAATAACACGTTTAACACTTATTAGTGCCTATAAATACATTCATTTATACTGAATTCAAAAATCACTTACATTCTTTACAATAAATTATTTGGTTAAAAAGACAATATGATGTATGGTTCACAATTTGGTGATAATGGTGTTAATTTATTTGGAATATCAAGAAATAAATAAAATAAACAAATGTAAAATCAACATGACAAAAATTAGATAAAGTGATCACTATAAATGTTATATGACTAAAAGAATTGATAATTGTACAAAAGATATCTTTGATAGTTGAAATATTATTAAAGAGCATTCTTTAGCAATAGAATGAATATTCGTACATGGTAGGATGTTTGTCTTATGAACTTTCAAGATACAAGTATGTATAAAAGTTTCACCATGTGCTATAAAAAATTAATATAGCTATGTTAGAGATTTGGGATGATGTTCAAGCCTATAATATTAAGTCACCCATGATGGAAACTCGACTCAATGCTTGCTATAACGTCAAGTTTGAATTCAATGAGACAAAGTACATCATCTTTATGTGACTGTTAGCACTATAATAATATATAATATATCATCCCAAGTAAAGTGCTAGGTGCCCATAATGTTAAGGGAAGGATGAGCAATATACTCTTAATAGACCCATAACATAAATATGTTAGAGTGTTATAGTTACGGGAACACTCTCGATAGGATCTAACTATGTGAGTGTGAAGTAGGGCTGTAATCGAGCCGAGCCCGAATAATGAGAAGCTCGAGCTCGAGCTCGACTCGAAACTCGTTGCTCGAAACTCGGCTCGAGCTCGATTGAATACTATTTTCTAAGCTTGAGCTTGACTCGAGATAAACTCGAACTATTCGAGCTCGGCTCGATTAAACTCGTTTATTCAATTTAAATACTCGAACTCGAGCTTGAGCTCGTTTCATATACAAATTTTTTATATTTAAATAATAAATTTTTTTAAGATGATATAATGATAAAAAAACCTTACTCAATAACCAAAAAATTAAAAATCTCAATCAAAATAACAATATTATTACATCAATTCAAATAATTAAACTTAAAAATAAAATTCTTGTCCCATTTAATATAATTAAAAAAAATTAAATCCATAATCCACACACAACAACATCATATAATTTACAATATTATCTTCAAATAAAAGTTTGGCTTACATTTTCTTTCACTATACCTAAACAAAAGAAAAATAATTTACCAAATTTGTATACTGACGAGCAGGAGGTTTTCGGGTGGAGTGGAGGGCGTTCTTGGCTGGGTTAGGAACAGCATCAAAGACTCTGAAATAAAGTTCAAGACCCAAATACCAATTCTTGAGGTTCTGAGAGCTCAAATTCCAGATCCCAGAGTTCCCCAAGAATGTATATACTGCAGTCCATCCACCTGGATAAACTTGTGCAGCAGATCGGGCCCCAACAGCATGTTACCTAGCTTGGAGAGTGCTATTTTCAAGCACTTCAACCACAGCTAATACTCCACCTTCTTCAGCTGTCAAAGTTGTTCTTCCTTCATCAAAACCCACCAAGGATTCTATCAAAGAACAACATTTTTCAGCTGTTTTTGAAGAATTTTTTTACAGGTTTTCAGTAAACTAACTATAAAAGGGATGAGACTAGTTTCAAGAATGATGGTAAGATTGTCAGGATTTGTTGAGAGATTGGAAAGAGCCATTACAGAATCAACCTTAGCTTGTGTGCCTCCATGTCTAAGAACTTTGTGAGGGCAGAAGGTGAGTCTGTGTGTGAGGCGCGGCTGAGGAAAAAAACATTAGGTTTTAGGGTTGTAAAGCGATATATATATATATATATATTAAGGATAAAATAGTAAATTAATATTAAAATATATATTATATATAAAAAGCTCGATTAGGCTCGCGAGCCGCTCGAATTGAGTATTGAGATACTCGAATTCGGCTTGCTCGATAGTTCGAGCTGCTCGAGCTCGAGCTCGGCTCGAGAAGGACCGAATCGAATTCGAGTTTTTTTCGAGCCGAACTCGAATAGCTTGCGAGCACCAATGTCTCATTTACACCCCTAGTGTGAAGTGTGGTCGTTTCTAGGAGCTCAAGAGCTTGGCTCTAATAACATTCATGAAAAGAAGATATAGACACATGACCAAAATAGTGTCTCTGGACACTGTGCATTCATTGGTGTAGAAATTATTTGTCTAAGATGTGTTCGGTTAATCAAATGGAATAGTTGGTTCAAAGCATAGTCTACCATGCAATTTAGATTAACTTTAACATGTTTTCACTAAGTAAAAATTCAATCCTAAGAAACCTTTATTCATGCAAAAGATTTCCAGAATTATCGAGAATTTGGTTTATTTTGAAAATGATGAGGGATTATTGAAGCATTTTCAAAATAATGTCATATAACTTGCATGTGATAAGTAAAAGGTTATGCCTTCAATAATTAAAAAATTGTATATCTTAATTATGTATTAAGAGTTGTGTCTGCTTATAAATAGAATTTATGAAAGACATAGAAAACATAAAAGGTTAGATATTGTTTTATACATGAACAAAAACCATAAAACCCTCACAAGTTCTTTCGACAATTCAAATTTGATAATTCTGTTTTTACACCGGTGAATGCTTAGTGGATTGATTTCGTCAATGCAAAACGCAATCAATCATAGGGCTTCATTGTATTTTCGAAGTTTATACGCCGGTAACTTTTTTGCATACCAAATTATTAATTAGTGGGGGTGAATAAACCTTAAGGAAAGTGGTATTGTTACACCCCTTGAAGCTTTTTTTAATTTCTCATTATTTTCTTAATCCCATATACTAACATGAAGAAGGCTCCTAAAAAAGATAGGTTCTAGTCTATATTATCAGAACTAAGTCCAGGAGTACGGTTATGTGTGGAAAATGATTAGCCACCCCACAACGTCGTCCAAAGGACGGTACCTTATTAGTCTTATGTTGCCTTAAAATTGGTTTTAAGTAAATTATTTTTATTTATTCTTTATTTAAATTGAAATTAAATGTTGAAAGTTTCTTGAGTTTCTTTCCACCACTCAAGTTAGATTCAGAAAAAAATTCTGCACGTCAAGAATATTCAAGAAAAATCATTCGTTCTCATGAAGAGACTCTGTCATAGGAATTATTTAAATTTTTATTGAAGTGTTAATACATTTTTTTTAAAAAAAAAGACTATTTAAATTTGATTTAAGTGTTAAAATATGAAGAAAAAAAAACTTTTAGATTACTTTTTACCATTCAGCTTAGATACCTAAAAATTTTTCTCACCTACAAATTCTTTAGAAATTGATTGTTAGCAACTTTTTTAGAATTTCAACATTGAAAAGTAATTTATTATTTTAATTTGTGTGTTTTAGTTTAAGTTTATAAGTCTAAAAGAATTTTATATTTTTTTTTATATAAAATATAAGGTTTAAAATCCTAAATAATAATATGAAACAAAAATATTAATAATCAATCAAATTAACAAACAAGTAAAATAACATGCAAATAAATGAAAAACACATAAAATGAATAAATAAAAAAAGGAAAGTAAATAAATTTATAAATAAAAGAACTTAAACAAAAGAAAAGAAATTAAAAAAAAAATCTGTGCGACTGGGTCGATCGTCTAATGACCTTGCCCAACCCGGATTGCCTCTTTATAAGATAGATTTTTTTTTTTCATTTTCAGGTCCCATCTCAAAAAAAATTGTTTTTTTTTTTCACTTCAAAAAAAAATCCTCCAGCCACCTTTTTTATAAACCCAGTTTTCGACGCTGAGAAATTCAATTGGCACCGAAAAATTCAAACTTTTCAATTTTCGGTGGCCGAAAATTTCATGCAAACCCAGAAAGTTTTAAAATTCAGTTTTCGACCATCGAAAAATTCATACTATGAATTTTCTGATGACCGGGAAATTCATATTTTAGATTTTCAAGTATCGAATCAAATTTTTTAGAAACTTTCTACAATTTTTAAAACAAATTTTTTTCTTTAAACCTTTTTTTTTATAAAAAATTTCTTATTTCAAAATCGAAAGCCAAAAATCATTCAGAAATTCAAAAATGATAATAATAACAATAGAAAAATATCTTCAGTTTCTTCCAAAACAAAAGTCTCCATCTTCAAATAAATGAAAAACACATTAAATGAGTAAATAAAAAAGGAAAGTAAATAAATAAATTTATAAATAAAAAAAACTTAAACAAAAGAAAAGAAATAAAAAAAATTCGTGCGACTAGGTCGGTCGCGCACGGACCTTGCCCAACCCGGATTGCCTCTTTATAAGATAGATTTATTTTTTTTTTCATTTTCAGCACCCATCTCAAATTTATTTTTTTCACTTCAAAAAAAAATCCTCCGACCATCTTTTTTATAAACCCAGTTTTCGACGTCGAGAAATTCAATTGGCATCGGAAAATTCAAACTTTTCAATTTCCGATGGCTGAAAATTTCATGCAAACCCAAAAAGTTTTAAAATCCAGTTTTCGACCATCGAAAAGTTCATACTATGAATTTTCTGATGATCAGGAAATTCATATTTTGGATTTTCAGGTATCGAAAAATTCATATTTTTTAGAAATTTTCTACAATTTTTAAAACAAATTTTTTTACCTTTTTTTATATATATAAAAAAAAAAATCTTATTTCAAAATCGAAAGCCAAAAATCATTCAGAAATTCAAAAATGATAATAATAACAATAGAAAAATACCTTCAGTTTCTTCCAAAACAAAAAATGAAAGTCTCCCTCTTGAAAATCTTTTCTCTGCTTTTTACTTTCTGAAAATTTTTCTTCTATTTTTGTGTGTTCGTTTTGTGATGATTGTGTAGATCATTATTTATCGTGGCTTAAAACTTCGAATAATTCCTTTCTGCCATTGGTAGATCCGGGATTTGGTTCAATTAGACTGCTAGTTTTCCATTTTCTTTTGCATTGATTTTTCCTTAATTTTTATCTCTAATTCTTTTTGTCAAACTTTTCCCTTTTCTTCAAATTTTCCTTTGCCTCCAAGTCTAGTCACGCATTATCTTTCAAATGAGCAGATTTTCAGCTTTGATTGATTTTTAGTTTTTATTTTATTTTTGCTTGTGTTTTCTAAAGTTCGGTTCTGAAATAATTTTTTATTATTTATTTTCTTTTTGCTTTTCAAAATATTCAAAAATAATATTAATAAATAAATAAATAAAAAGGATGGAATTGGATATGGGCCGATTCAAAATTTGGACTCCAAAGCCCAAAAGGAAACTTGGTAGTTGGGTCCTAAGTCCAAAAAATAAATTTAGATTCGAAAGAATTTTGAGGTTTATTGTGCCTTTAAAAATTAAAAAATAAAATTTATTATAAAAAAATCAATTATTTATCATTTAATTATTATATATAATGTATAATAAATTAAAAAATAAAATTTATTAAAAAAAATCAATTATTTATTATAAAAATTATTAATAAATTGTTAAAATAAATATTTATCATTTAATTATTATATATAATGTATAATAAATATTTTTTTTAAAAAAAATTGATTACGTAACATGATTTAAATAAAAATATATATACTAACATAAAATAATCGTTTCATATAATCTCAAGTACTAAAAAAGATAAATTAAATGGGGGGAGGGAAAGAAAAAGAAAAAAAAAAGCTACTTAGTATTGACTTGAACCAAAAATACAAGAATACAAATTCAAATTTATATTGTAGGAAGAGAAAGGGACAAGAGATGTATGAAAAACACAAGAAATTAATGCCTCATAGTCATGCTCTTTATGCTCCCCTCAGCAAGTCTCTCTCCTCATCAGCTGAATCCTTCAAGCGATCAGCAGCCTTTTCAACCTACAAAAACATTACATTTATTTAAATCTTTTTAATTGAAATTCTCACAAATTATATCAATTATTAAAATTAAAAATCCAACACTTTATTCATATATTATATGATTACACGATTATTGTCCACCTATATTACTTGAATTCGAAAATAAATATTGAATATAAGATATGTGTCATACACTAGAATATTCAATTTTTTTATAAAAAATTTCATATATTTCAAAATTTATATTTTTATATTCATATCCAAATATATATTAAAAACAAATACTTTAAAAAAAAAATAATTGAAATAACATAATTGTCGGTTGTCACTTCTTAATTTAAGTTAGGATGTGTTAAATGGTTCCAATCATAAACTTGAAAAACAGAAATAATGGTATTGCATGTAAAAACTATAGATTTTAAAGGTAAAGATTTAATCTCACATTTGGACAATATATTTTTTTTCTTTCAATTTTTTATTTGGACACTTAAAATAAAATACATTATTGATTAGATTGTTACCTCTTTGTTCCAATTGGTTCTGGCAGTGAGAATAATAAGAGTTGCTGTTTGTAGAAGAACTCCAATGATCATCCCCCACCAAATTCCCTAAAAAGTGTCAAAATCCATACACAATTTACTTGTTAATAGGGGAAAATTTATAAGAGATTTTGGAGAGAATGGGCAGATAATCAACTTACTGCTACTCCTAAACTAGTTTTGAAGCCAAGAACACATCCAATTGGGAGACCAATAATGTAATATGTGGTCAGGTTTACATAAGCCACAATTGCTTGCCATCCACTCCCTATTGCCACACCTGAAATTCCAAAAAGAAAAAAAAAATATATCATAAAACGACACGAATACACAAACGTGTCAAAATCTATATAACACGAATTATTAACATGTCAAAATTCATATAAATATATAATACTTTAAACACAATTATAACACGTAAAAATACACGAACACGATACGAATACTATAAATAAGTAGATGACCAAAAACCTTGGGTCATGCATACAATTTCATGAACAGTTTTCACCAATGGTTACCTGAGAGAATAGGCTGAACGCCATTGAGGAAAACAGAGATGGCAAGCAGTGGAGTCAAGTCTGAAACTGCTTCTATAACCTCAGAGTCAGTTGTAAATGCTTTGCTCAAACCAACCCGGAATATCAAAACAATTGCACTGAAAACTATGCTAATAAGGATGCTTGTCCCATTCACCACAAACACTGAAAATTTTGCTACCCTTGGATGACCTGCCCCTAGCTCATTGCTCACTCGAACACTGCCAATTGCCAAAGGCCCCAAGTGAAAAGAAGAAAGTTTATCAAGTGCCAAAGTAATGAAATATTATCTGATTTTAAGCTTTGATTAGTTTTGCTAACCTGGCAGCTGCGCTGAGGCCTAGCATAAATTGCATGTCCCAGTTCAAATAATTCATGCTGAAAATGAACCAAATTAGGATTTGCAGACATAAAAGGAAGCAAAATTGCAAGAAATAGAACAGGAGGCATTAACTTTACCAAATTGAAATCGAATCCAGTGAGATTGTTGGATTAGTAAGGAGCCCTGAAATAAGCACCAATCCTTGGCTGTACCAAATCTCCAAACTAACATCATTTTAAAGCTAAAATCAGACAAAGAAAAATGTACCCATATCTAAAAACTAGTGACAAAAAAAGAGAGACAATATGTACTGTAGGTAGTAAGCTACAATAATCAGACACTAAGAAACATACCAAAGCATAACAGCTGAAGCAACAGTGAGCTTGAAATAAGGCCAAATTCCTGTGAAAGCTCGAAAGGATAAGCCAGTCCAAGTCTCCTTGCAAGACGGGCTAAGAACAATATAAAGCCCATTTACAATAACAAGAAGCCACCACGAGAGGCTGAGAGTAAGAGCTGCTCCCAGTAGGCCATAGTCCAAGACAAAGACAACAACCCACGTGAGAAGAGTGTGAACGAGGAATACCCCAACGGACATATACGCCAATGGGTTCACAATATTCTGTGCTTGCAAGAACCTCTGCATCGGGCAACTTACGGCAAATGCATAAATTTGAGGGATCAAACCTCGAGCAAAGACTTGGCCTTGCTGAGCTATACTTTCACTTTGGCCCATTGCTTGAAGGCAATCCCCAGAGTACCAATACAGAAATGTTAGGAGGACTGCTGCTCCCAAGTGCAAGATTATTGCTCTTTGACAAATGACTCCCATTGATGAATATTGCTTAGCCCCATAAGCCTGTCCACACACAGTTTGCACTGCACTGGCCATGCCTAACTGTATTTTGAGGAACCAAAAAAAAAACCATTAGTATGTAAGTAATAACCTCGTTTAGTATTGATGTTAGTACAGTTTTTTAAATAAAAAATTGCGTTTTATCGTAAACGTAATGCTAAACGGATAAAAAAATTAAGCTTTCAGGATTGAAATCATGATTTGACAACCCAAATCAAAAAGCTAAAAAAAAAAGCTTTTGGGTTTTAAAAACTGGTTTTTGAATAAAATGACTTTATTATCTTCACATCTCTACACATTTAAAAGTTTTTAAACATAATTTTTCAACCCAAACTTTTTCTAACCTAAGCTTTTTCCAACAAAAATACTAAACTGGCCCTAAAGCTTGGAAGTTGTGGTCCATTTAAGTTAAAAGAAGAAAAATATATACCATAATCCCATAGGCAAGACCTTGAATACCAACACTAGCAATAGAAGCACCAGCAAGCTCTAAAGCACCCAAATGTCCTGTGAACATCAAGGTGACAAAGCTGAGCATGTAATTGAATACGGAAACAATTATAGAAGAGCCAGAGAGAAGCCAAAGAAGCCTGGACTCCCACGCCACAAGCCTTGGCCACCATCGAACTGCAACTGGCCTGTGCTGCAAAAACTCTTCGATTGCAACAGATGACAAATCGGGTATCCGAGAATGGGAATCGAGACCGAGTAGCAATGGCTCATACTCTGCTGCAACTGAACCCATTCTCGGACCACAGCAATAAAGTCAAGAATCTAAGTAAAGCTTAGTGTATTTTATGTTTGACGCTATGAAACATATATATTTATACTATTAATATTAAAAGCCAATGATTTTATGGTGTTAGAGAAGAAGACAAGAATCTGAACATTGAAATGAAAGTGGTTAACTACCATTCTTTTAGACAGTTAGAAGAGAATAGTAGATAAAGCTAACAAATTTGTCACCTAATTTAGTTTCTTTGGAAGTGCAGGTAAGGTCAAAGTTATATACTATAACTGTTTTAAAGTATATAAAACTTTAATGCAATTTTCAATTCCTTAGTTCTTCAGATTTCCAGATTTTTGTTGCCAAATTAAATTGTTAGTTAGGTGGTCACAGGCACCTAATAGTTTTTTTTTTAAATGGAATTTTGATTCTTTAAATATGAGTCTCCTACTTTTATATACATGTTTGAATCAAATATTCAAGTATTTAGAGACTTTATAATTTAGACATGAAATAATTAAAACACAACATAAAAAAAAAAAAAACATTAAAACAACACGAACACATGAAGATATCAAAATTTATATAAATATAATTATAAAATATAAAAATATTTCGAATATATATAAATATACAAAATCTAACTGTTAAATTAAATATATTAGTAACTCAGGAGACCAAAAGGCAAAAGTCATAAATTGTCCAGTTTATAATAATTATTTCTAGTATGAATATGTTACCTTATGAATAAGCTGTGACAAAAAAGCAAGTGATGAATAAGAACCTTGTCTACTTTTGTGGCACGTGCCTCTGCCCACATTCGGATCTTTCTTAGCAGTTTGCAGATTTTTGTTGCCAAATTAAATTGAGTTAGGTGGCCACGTGCACCTAATAATTTTTTTTTTAATGGCACTTGATTCTTTAAATATGAGTCTCATCTTTTTATTTACATATTTGAATTAAAATATTCAGATATTTAGAGATTGAATAATTTGGACACGACATGATCATATAATATAAAAAAAGTTAAAATTTAACATGATATAAAAAAATAATATTAAATTGATACGAATATATGAAAATATCAAAATTCATATAACACGAATTATAAAATGTTAAAATTTATATAAATATAATTATAAAATATGAAAAATAATACGAAAAAATCTAAGTGTTAAATATATTAGTAACTCAGGAGACAAAAAGGCAAAAGTCATAAACTGTCTGGTTTATAATAATTATTTCTACTATTTATGAATATGTGTTAACTGATGAATAAGCTATGACAAAAAACAAAAAAAAAAAGGTGATGAATAAGAACCTTATCTACTTTGCTGGCACGTGCCTCCGCCCACATTCGGATCTTTCTTAGTACTTTTCAACCCTACTCTTCAAGGGTTTTGGAAATTTTTCAACGAATTTTAGAGTCAAACTCTTTTAAAGTGAGCTTAAAATAGATTTTATTATATATAAATATGATAAGTTATATAAAATTATTATGTTTATATGTAATTTTTTTTCATATAAACATGATAAATTACATATATATATATATACATGACAAATTATATATAACATGACATATTTATCATGTTTATACGTAATTTTTTAAATAATGTAATTTTGTTTTTACATATAAACATGACACAAATTACATATAAATATGATAAATTACATATGTAATGAAGCTTATAAAAAACTCATTTTAAAGAACTTTTCTTAAAAAATTTCGAATTTTCCTGATAGGCAGTTGTGCCATTTTTTCTTTGCAAGAAAAGCTAGTGATGGTTAAACCTACTCTACTTATACCATTTCATTTCTCTATCCAAATTTTGGAAGGTATATTATTTTGATTTCTAAACTTTAAAACATAACAATTTGATATTTGGAACAAGTATTATAATAAATTTATCCATCCGTTAGATTTTTTGTTAACTTTGCCGTTAGCAACCAACAATTGTCATATTCCTTTATTTTCTTCTTTTTTCCATTTTTTCTTTGTTTATAATTAAATAATAATTTAAATTAAATTTATAAAAATATAAATTATTAATTTACATTAATTTTATAAAATTTCTTTTTTATTTTACCATCTTCCCTTTTTTTGTCTTTTTTTTCTTTTCTCTTCTTGATAAATAAATAAATAATAATTTATATTATAATTTAAATTATTTTTTAAATATTTTATAAAAATACTAAAATATTTATTTACATTAATTTTATAAAAAAAACTACTTTTTTCTTCTTCTTTTTTTCCTTTTTCTATTTTTTTTATAAATAAATACAAAGAAAAATAAATAATAATTTATATTATAATTTAAATTAATTTTATAAAAATTAAATAATTAATATAAAATATTTGTTTACGTTAATTTATAAAAATATTTTTTAGTTTTTCCTTCTTCTTTTTTTTTTCATTTTCTTTTCTTTATAAATAAATAAAAATGAAAAAAATATATGTTTAGATTAATTTTAAAAAGATATTTTTATTTTTTCCTATATTC
Source organism: Fremontodendron californicum (assembly GCA_030761205.1). Taxonomy (NCBI): domain Eukaryota; kingdom Viridiplantae; phylum Streptophyta; class Magnoliopsida; order Malvales; family Malvaceae; genus Fremontodendron; species Fremontodendron californicum. The sequence continues at coordinate 28,559,567 of JAULJL010000011.1, forward strand.
TTTTTTTCCTTTTTCTCTTCTCATAAATAAATACAAAATATATATATATTATAATATAAATTAATTGCTTTTTTTTGTTTTTATTTTCCTTTTTATTTTTTCTTTTATTTTTCTTTTTTTATAAATGAATTAATTTTTCAAAAAAATAATTTTCTTTTTCTTCTCCCCTATCTTCCTTCGGATTTTTTATTTAAATATAGCTAAAAAAAAAAAAATTTCTCAAAATACCTTTACTTTTAGATTATTTCCCAAAATCCGCTGATTTAATACTAGCTGGGAAATCGCCACCCCCCATGGCGATTTCCCAACGTCAAAAAATATATTTTGGCTAAAAATACTAAGGGAAATCGCCATGGGGGGTGGCGATTTCCCTTGGTGTTTTTTGCAAATTTTGCTAAAAATACCAAGGGAAATCGCCACCCCCCATGGCGATTTCCCTTGGTATTTTTAGCCAAATTTGCTAAAAAGATGAAGGGAAATCGCCATGGGGGGTGGCGATTTCCCTTCATTGTATATTTTTTTTTTAATTCTTGGGAAAATATCAAAAACATGCACAAATAGTAAACTTATTATGAAATGGTATAATGAATAAAAGTTATTTGAAAAAGAGAAATAAATAATTAGAAATTATTATAAAGAATATTGTAAAGACAAAATTACCCATAATGAAAAAACTTATTTTTCTTTTTTCTTTCATTAAGGAAATATTATTTTTTTTAAATATTAATTGAAAATAAATTTAAAAAATAAAATAAAAATTAATTTTAGGCATATTATTTTTATTTTTTAAAATTTTTTAATTAAAAAAAGTAAATAAATTTTTTTTTTTAAATTAAAAAGTTTTTATTTTCAGAATATTTATTTTTTAATTAAAAATTAAATTAAAAAATAAAAGAAAAAGGGAAGAGAAGAGAAGAGAAGGTTTTTTTATCAAGGATAATTTTGTCTTTACAATATCCTTTATAGAGGTGCTCATGGGAAACCAAAAACAAAAAACAAACAAAAAAACTTGCATTACATTTTCCCTTATAATCCAAAGTACATGATAAGTTGAGAAAAACATGTAATTCATTTATTGTTGATGCGAAGTCTCCCCCAATGTGCCAAATCGATGCGGACAATTTCGACGGTTATGACCTTCGTTTCTGCATAATCCACAACGTTTTGGTTGGCCTTTCTCCCTGAGGTCCATTTCATTACGAATACGACTTGATTTTGGTCGACCATGTGGATTTCTCCGCATTTCTTGATTGGGACACACTTCTGGACCATCATATTGAGGCCAGTAACCTTCATTTCCAACAGCTTCGAACTCATGTCTATAAACATTCAATATAGTTTCCAGTCTATAGACTTTGTCCACATATTGCATGCAATCTACATGGACATGTGCACAGGCAGCAACTACATGTGAACAAGGGAACCTTTGTGCTTGAAACTTTCCACAATCACACCACATGTCACTGAGGTTGACTTTGTACTTCATTGCAGAAACACCCTCTTGTGGAGCAACTAACTCTTCAACCAGAAAAGATTGATTTGCTCGCGTAAAATTACGAACAATGTGGGAGTTAGCTTTCCTGCGATTTTCTTGCATAGCTTGTGTGACTGTTTCACAATATGTGTGCCCTCCCTCCATCATGGCAATTTGCTTGTTCCCCATCTTAACAAAAAGTGCAGCCAACCTATAATATGTTGATTGCACTAAAGCAGTAATGGGAAGATGACGCGTTCCCTTCAACACCGAATTGATAGATTCAGCTAGGTTGGTTGTCATATGGCCATAACGCCTTCCTTGATCATATGACTGCGCCCACTTCTCCTTGGGGATCCTATCAAGCCAGTTAGCCGCCTCTGCATTTTCTCCACGAAGATTGTCATACATGAAATGAAAATTCGGTCGCCTCAACTCGTATCCTAATAAATTTTAAAACAAAAAACTTGTGAATTTCAATATTATTTTATATGCTAAACGAAATATAAGAGATAAAATAACTATGATTTGATTCCATACCCATGTTAACAATTTGTCGACGCAATTCCTTATTGTTAAACTTTTTCATAAAGTTCGCTGCAATGTGTCGAATGCAGTACACTGAATATGCATGTGGAGGATTCCATCCACCATCGCGTCTAATCGCAGCTTTGATGGCTTCATGTCGATCAGACATCAAGCAAATGCCAGGCTGTTTTGTCACGTGTCTGCGCAAGTTACTGAGAAAGAATGACCAAGCCTCTGTTGTCTCACCCTCCACAATGGCAAAGGCAATTGGCAGTATGTTTCGGTTGCCATCTTGTGCAATAGCTAACAATAATGTGCCTTTGTATTTTCCATATAAGAAAGTACCGTCTATTTGCACAATAGGTTTACAATACGGATACCCTTCAATGCACGACTTAAATGTCCAAAATAGTCGATGGAATATTCTCTTACCCTGGACCAGTCGATCACCGTGATATGCAGGTACCGTTTGCAATTCCACAATTGTACCAGGTACGAAATGTTGCATTGCACCTAACCATTTAGGTAGCTCATTGTACGATCTTTCCCAATCGCCAAATACTCGAACAATTGCCTTTTGCTTTGCTTGCCATGTTTTCTTGTAGGAGGTGATGTATCCATACCGGATTCGCATCTCAGCGATCAAAACTGAAACGAAAATCTCCGGATTTGCTTGGACCAATGACAAAATGCATGAACAGATCATGTTACAATCTAACTTGCAATGATCTTGTGAAATCCTCCCCGATGTGCAAGTATGAGGCCCTTCATATTTTCTAATCTCCCATAAATGTTTCTTCTTCATAAAAGTTGCCCTTATTCTCCAATTACACCCATTCCCATACATTACGCACTTGGCATAATATTTTGTCGGCTCAGACTCAATTACTCTGTAATCTACAGAGTTTTTGATGTTATAGTGCTTGATAGCTGAAAGCACAGCCTCTTTCGTTGGGAATTGTAACCCAACACACAGATCAACTGCAGATGGATCAAATGTCAGAGGCATAGCGAATGTATGAGCATACTCTGGAAATTCTGGCACATGCATTGCCTCGAGATCCAGTGTATGCATATGGGATGCAGCCTGATATGGGGGAATATCTCCATGAGTGTTGATATCTCCATGAGTGTTGATCTCAGCAGGGACGACGTCTGGGTCAGAATCAGTATTGTCATCACTTGCGAATTCAGCATCCTCTTCCTGCTCACTAAATTCACCAACATCTTCACCATGGACTCCACGTGGACGAACATGATCAACACCAGCTGGCTCATCTTCGAGGGTAGTAGGAATTAGGGTTTGTGAGACTAATGAAGTCTGAAAAGTTGTAGCTTGAGATAAGGGCACGACTTCTTCTGTGGGAACGTCGTATGTAGTGTGAACATAGAACGACCCAGAATCATAATCTTCTATGGGAAAGTTTTCTGTTGTGCGAACATTTGAAGGGCCGCAATCATCGTCAACATCATCTATGTCAGCATATAACTCAAGGACACCAACATTTGCAAATGTCTCATGAGCATAAAACATGCATCTGACATCATCATCATCTTCAAGTGGAAATGTTCTATATCGGACACATCCTTCACCAATAGAAAGAGGATGCCTGTACTTAACCTCTGAAACTCTTTTTCTAGTTCCAGCTTTAATTTTTGTATGAATTTGCATCTTCAGTTCCTCTAATGTGACGTCGTCTTCAACACGAAAACTTTTTGGACGTTCACAATCAAAGGTAGCACCTTCATCAGTATTATGAATTTGGCCATTATAGTAGACCAATGCGATCACTCTATTGCTCATGTTGTGTAGTAATGAAACTAAGAAAGATGAGAATGTAGGTATTTTCACTCCGCAAAAGAAAGAAGAAATATAGAAGGACGAGAATGAGAATGAGGAGGTTTTAGCACTCAGGAAAAATCTGATTGAAAAACTGTTGTAGGGGGTATTGTAAACCTTCATAAGTATTATGAATTTATAATGGTTCATTATGTTGTACCATATGACAAATCCCATCCTTTGTATAGGATGGAATCTGATTCTGATATTCTGCCTAAGACTATTTGACTGAAAAAGTTATAACTTATTCAATGCAAAATGTGATTGATAAATCCCATCATTTGTCTCATCCATTGCAGAAAGAATCAAGTTTCAATATTTTCTGCAGCATTTGATGGACTGGAAAATAGCTGAAACCTGTCTAAAAACCTATATCATCAGTCTTATCCATTGCAGAAAGAATCAAGTTCCAATATTTTCTGCAGCATTTGATGGACTGGAAAATAGCTGAAACCTGTCTAAAAACCTATATCATCAGTCTTATCCATTGCAGAAAGAATCAAGTTCCAATATTTTCTGCAGCATTTGATGGACTGGAAAATAGCTGAAACCTGTCTAAAAACCTATATCATCAGTCTTATCCATTGCAGAAAGAATCAAGTTCCAATATTTTCTGCAGCATTTGATGGACTGGAAAATAGCTGAAACCTGTCTAAAAACCTATATCATCAGTCTTATCCATTGCAGAAAGAATCAAGTTCCAATATTTTCTGCAGCATTTGATGGACTGGAAAATAGCTGAAACCTGTCTAAAAACCTATATCATCAGTCTTATCCATTGCAGAAAGAATCAACTTTCAATATTTTCTGCAGCATTTGATGGACTGGAAATATAGCTGAAACCTGTCTAAAAACCTATATCATCAGTCTTATCCATTGCAGAAAGAATCAAGTTCCAATATTTTCTGCAGCATTTGATGGACTGGAAAATAGCTGAAACCTGTCTAAAAACCTATATCATCAGTCTTATCCATTGCAGAAAGAATCAACTTTCAATATTTTCTGCAGCATTTGATGGACTGGAAATATAGCTGAAACCTGTCTAAAAACCTATATCATCAGTCTTATCCATTGCAGAAAGAATCAAGTTCCAATATTTTCTGCAGCATTTGATGGACTGGAAAATAGCTGAAACCTGTCTAAAAACCTATATCATCAGTCTTATCCATTGCAGAAAGAATCAAGTTCCAATATTTTCTGCAGCATTTGATGGACTGGAAAATAGCTGAAACCTGTCTAAAAACCTATATCATCAGTCTTATCCATTGCAGAAAGAATCAAGTTCCAATATTTTCTGCAGCATTTGATGGACTGGAAAATAGCTGAAACCTGTCTAAAAACCTATATCATCAGTCTTATCCATTGCAGAAAGAATCAAGTTCCAATATTTTCTGCAGCATTTGATGGACTGGAAAATAGCTGAAACCTGTCTAAAAACCTATATCATCAGTCTTATCCATTGCAGAAAGAATCAAGTTCCAATATTTTCTGCAGCATTTGATGGACTGGAAAATAGCTGAAACCTGTCTAAAAACCTATATCATCAGTCTTATCCATTGCAGAAAGAATCAACTTTCAATATTTTCTGCAGCATTTGATGGACTGGAAATATAGCTGAAACCTGTCTAAAAACCTATATCATCAGTCTTATCCATTGCAGAAAGAATCAAGTTCCAATATTTTCTGCAGCATTTGATGGACTGGAAAATAGCTGAAACCTGTCTAAAAACCTATATCATCAGTCTTATCCATTGCAGAAAGAATCAAGTTCCAATATTTTCTGCAGCATTTGATGGACTGGAAAATAGCTGAAACCTGTCTAAAAACCTATATCATCAGTCTTATCCATTGCAGAAAGAATCAAGTTCCAATATTTTCTGCAGCATTTGATGGACTGGAAAATAGCTGAAACCTGTCTAAAAACCTATATCATCAGTCTTATCCATTGCAGAAAGAATCAAGTTCCAATATTTTCTGCAGCATTTGATGGACTGGAAAATAGCTGAAACCTGTCTAAAAACCTATATCATCAGTCTTATCCATTGCAGAAAGAATCAACTTTCAATATTTTCTGCAGCATTTGATGGACTGGAAATATAGCTGAAACCTGTCTAAAAACCTATATCATCAGTCTTATCCATTGCAGAAAGAATCAAGTTCCAATATTTTCTGCAGCATTTGATGGACTGGAAAATAGCTGAAACCTGTCTAAAAACCTATATCATCAGTCTTATCCATTGCAGAAAGAATCAACTTTCAATATTTTCTGCAGCATTTGATGGACTGGAAATATAGCTGAAACCTGTCTAAAAACCTATATCATCAGTCTTATCCATTGCAGAAAGAATCAACTTTCAATATTTTCTGCAGCATTTGATGGACTGGAAATATAGCTGAAACCTGTCTAAAAACCTATATCATCAGTCTTATCCATTGCAGAAAGAATCAAGTTCCAATATTTTCTGCAGCATTTGATGGACTGGAAAATAGCTGAAACCTGTCTAAAAACCTATATCATCAGTCTTATCCATTGCAGAAAGAATCAACTTTCAATATTTTCTGCAGCATTTGATGGACTGAAAATATAGCTGAAACTGATGATATAGTTATGGCCCGAATCACTATTCATTGGAATAAAAAAATAATTTTTTAATTAAAATTAAATAAAATAATAATATTATAATAAAAATCACTGTTCCGGGCCGAGCCGGAACATAAATTATCCTGCCCAGGCCCAACCCAATACGGGCCGGGCCTGTCCGGCCCGTGAGCAAGTCTAATCCTTTATAATAATATTATTATTTTATTTAATTTTAATTAAAAAAAAAATTATTTTTTTATTCCAATGAACAGTGATTCGGGCCTAAACGGGCGGGTCTGGGCAGAAAAGAAAAAAAAAAGGGCCGCGGCCCGGCCCATGAGCACCTCTATAAAGGATATTGTAAAGACAAAATTATCCTTGATAAAAAAACCTTCTCTTCCCTTTTTCTTTTATTTTTTAATTTAATTTTTAATTAAAAAATAAATATTCTAAAAATAAAAAACTTTTTAATTTAAAAAAAAATTAATTTTTTATTTACTTTTTTTAATTAAAAAATTTTAAAAAATAAAAATAATATGCCTAAAATTAATTTTTATTTATTATTTTAAATTTTTAAAAAAATATTTATTTAAATATTTTATTTTTTAAATTTATTTTCAATTAATATTTTAAAAAAATAATATTTCCTTAATGAAAGAAAAAAGAAAAATAAGTTTTTTCATTATGGATAATTTTGTCTTTACAATATCATTTATAATAATTTTTAATTATTTATTTCTCTTTTTCAAATAACTTTTATTCATTATACCATTTCACAATAAGTTTACTATTTGTGCATGTTTTTGATATTTTCCCAAGAATTACAAAAAAAAAATATACATGAAGGGAAATCGCCACCCCCCATGGCGATTTCCCTTCATCTTTTTAGCAAATTTGGCTAAAAATACCAAGGGAAATCGCCATGGGGGTTGGCGATTTCCCTTGGTATTTTTAGCAAAATTTGCAAAAAACACCAAGGGAAATCGCCACCCCCCATGGCGATTTCCCTTAGTATTTTTAGCCAAAATATATTTTTTGACGCTAGGAAATCGCCATGGGGGGTGGCGATTTCCCAGCTAGTATTAAATCCAGCGGATTTTGGGAAATAATCTAAAAGTAACGGTATTTTGGAGATTTTTTTTTTTTTTAACTATATTTAAATAAAAAAACCATCTTCCTTCCACCGGTCAAAGACCAACTGGCTAAGGAAAAGGGTTGATCCGTTCCCCCAAAGTTGACTTCGGCCATTGGAGCAGTGGCAACCTCTACCTTGATCGGATTTGACGCAAGGGGCCAGACTTTTATAAACAAAAAAGAATGAAAAAAAGAAAATAAATAAGAAATATATATTTTAAATAAAATTAATATAAATAAATATTTTATATTTTATAAATTATTTAATTTTTTACAAAATAAACTTATTTATAAAAAAGAAAAAAGGAAGGGAAAAAAGAAAAAGAAAAAATGTTTTTATAAATTAACATAAATAAATATTTTATATATTAAAAAATTATTTAATTATTAAAAAATTTATTTAAATTATAATATTAATTATTTGTATTTATTTATTAAAAAAAAAAGAAAAAAAAAAGGAAGAAACGAAAGAAGTAATTTTTTTTTATGAAATTAATGTAAATAAATATTTTTTATTTTTATAAAATTAATTTAATTTATAATGTAAATTATCATGTTTTGTATTTATTTATAACCAAGTAAAAAAGATAAAAGGAATAAATGAATAAAAAAAAATTAATAAAAAGAGAAGTGACAAGTGTTAGCAGCCAGCTGGTGACATGTCACCAGCTGGTTGCCAACGACAGAGTTAACATAAAATTTATGGTGCCTATTAATAATTTGTGACCCAAAATTAATAATGAAACACATCCATCTTAACAAACACCAATTAAACTTTACAAGTTAAAATTGGATTGAATCAAATTATTAAGCGTAAATTAGTACACTTTTCTTGTATACTTTATGTCTGAGATTTCTAATTTTTTGATAAGACAATATATATATATATATATATATATATATATATATACACTAGTGTTTAGACCTCGCGATGCTTCGGTTGTAATCAGCCTCAGTCCACCAATTTCGAAGGCAAATCGGTCCGAAATGGAACAATTGAGACTAAATCAAAAGGATTACTTTTATTTAGTTTTATAAGATATAGAAGGTTGGCCGGCGCGGGAATCTTGGTCTATTTTAATGTTCATGAATAAGAATATAAACATAAAATAAAGTTTAGGAAGTTAATAATCATGTAACATTTATGATATAATAGCAAAAAGTTCCATATCATAGTTGCTGTTTTGTTGGTAAGTGAAATAAAAAAGGTGGAAAGTGAAACAAAACAAAAAAAATTGGAAAGGAGAACAATGTACTAAGAAGCAGAAAAGGAAAAACGGAGTGTACTAAAAAGACAAAAAATAACACAATATGTTATTACCTGAGCTATTTGTAGGCTTATGTTGAGTAGTTGAGCAATTGTTGCATCTTCAACTGGTTTTTGGTTGACGGCAACAGCTTTAGGATTGTTGTCTAGTTGAATGAATTGCACATTCACTGGTTCATTCTGGCACCTTTGCATTTATTATCATTTTTTTTAGCATTAGTTCTAGCTCTTGCAAAGTATTGAATTGATAGAAGTCTGAGCAGGGAAGAATTTTTATGTATTTTACCTGTTTTTTAGCTTAATGGTTTCTGGTATGTCCAAGTCAGTATACATTTGTTGCTGAACAGGATGCAACATACAGAACATCTGAAATAATAAGCATAAAGCTTAAATAATGAGTTAAAAGTAGCATAAAATTTTAATTAAAATCCGATAGGTATTAACTCATGTATTTTTCCGCAATCATGGTAGCTAATATGAAGACTGGATTGGTTGTTTTCATTAAGGCATTGGTTCTCATCAATTTCTCTTGCTATATTTCCATAAAGAACCACCTTGACAGTATATGCACTGTAAAAATAATGTTTAGCAGTAAAGTTGGTGTACGATTCTGTACTAAAATAAGCTACAGATTTAAAAGGAAATGATAGTTTTGGGCAATTTACTTGGTATCTTGTTGGTAAACGTCACACTTTTCAACATCTTCTAATTTGTTGTTGAATCGAATGCTTGTGACAGAGGTCATTGATGCAAAGATTGCAATAACGTCTGAAAGAGTTTTTGTTTATGATTAATGAGTGATATAAACATGCAGGTAAATAAAATTTTTTGTTCAACAATCTTTAGGACAAACCTGTCAACAGTTTGTTCTAGGAAATTCTGCAGAAAGTGTTTCGAAAGGATTGAAGTTGAAGTGGTATGCAGGATATGGGGTAGGATCGTCTTGAATTTCTTCGACCTGAGTTATTGAGGAAACTTTAACATCATTGTTCTTAATCATAACTTGAATTCCATTCCTCTACAAATGGATAGGTGAAAGTTTCAAATGTCATTCAATAGATAATTAGAGAATTTAATTGGTAAATATATCCACTGCATAATAATTTAGTCACAACCCACATGTCAATATATTTGATGGAGTTTTTGTGGAGTTTACATTTGCATCAGTGGCTAAAAAGTCTAGACTCAATAATCTATCTGGTTCAGCAGTTCTCAATTCCCAAAGACGAACTATTCTCACTTTTACTGCCCTTGCTGACTTGAACAACTCCAGCTCGTTGAGAAATTGATGAGTCATAGAGCTGTTTTAGACAATAATAAAACAAAAGAAATATAGACGAAAATCGCAGGAAACCAAGTAAGACTGATGGACACTGAATTTCAAGTTATCAATGGTAGATGCATAAAAGTTCCAATCAAGAGTGGTGTGCCATACTATAAATGAGTTCTGGCAGGATATTTTTCAAACATGAATAGACATGCAAAATTGAATAATAATTTCAAAGGTAGACTAACCGCAGACAGAGGTTTTAATAATCACATGAATGGTTGTAGGCTAGTAGCAAAGAAATTTATATTATATTATATTATATAAGATTAAATATATATATATATATAATATTATAGTATCAATATTAAAAAATATGTTAAGTTATTCATATTTAAGAATTTAATAAAAAAATATAAAATTAATAAAGATCAAATAAAAAATAACATATTTTTTATAAAAAAAAATAATATGGACAGGCCTAAACGGGTTTGGACTATCTATTTACAAATATGGGCTGGCTTGGGCAGAACTTGAGACCCATATTTCGGACTGGACCGGGCTTGAACAAGTATATATGATGCTGATACCATACATAAGCCTGACCCGAACCCGGCCCGGCTCATGAACACCTCTAATTTAAATCGGTAAAAAAATTTAAAAAATTGTTCATAAAAATTATTTTTTATGATGCTATATATATATAAACCCAAGATCTCAGTTTGAATACTATCACTTTTCCAATTGATATAATGGCAAATATCAAGTTTCTTTCAACTTATCTAATTCTTTTATGCGTTATTTTCGCCGAAAACTCACATCTTTATGAATGTATGTATATTTTTATTATTATTCTCGCATTTATTTTTATATTAAATTCTCTATTTTATTAGGAAAATAAAATCTAATTACCTATTTTTTTTCTAGGCAAGAACAGAAAAGTTGGTGATGGAAATGATTTGGACTGGTTGGAAGCAAATGGCAAGAAAAATGAAGATGATAAAATAATGCTATCACCATGTGCTAGAAACTTTTGTCATGGCTTTCATAAGTGTTATTGTTGTATAGCAGAACCAGATTTAGGATGTTATGATAAACAGTCTGATTGTGAACGGGATTGTCCTTTTCAATCTCTACTGTAATCTCTATTACAAAATATTCTATGTATTATTTTTCAATAAATTCATGAAATGGAAAATAAGCACTTGATTTCAAAATTATCTTCTACTATTTGCATTCGATCACCTTATACATATTACATTTTTTGAGGTTCGATTGAGTTTAAGTCAATGGGTTTCGAGGATTATCTCTCTTACATATTCAGCTCTTGACTAATTTAAATATCGGAATGCGTTATAAAATCTCTAACTCGTAAGCCAATAAGTTAAATATAATAGTTCCTATAGTATTACTAATATAATCACTAAGTAGTAATACTTTTTTTATTTTAAGCTTTTTTTATTTAAATGATAATAATAAGAGTAAATATATAATAAGTAATAATAATTTTATTAACTTTATAGGTTTTGTGACTCATAATTATATTTATAAGTAATTTGGATAGCTTTTAGTGTGAAATTTGTCATTCATAATTTTTTTATTTATGTGATTTTTCATTGATTATTGAATTAGAGTTCTCTCTTTAATTAATTAATCCAAAGTTAATAATGAAACACATCCATCTTAACAAACACCAATTAAACTTTACAAGTTAAAATTGGATTGAATCAAATTATTAAAAATTAAAAATTAAAAATTATTTTTTATGATGCTATATATATATAAACCCAAGATCTCAGTTTGAATACTATCACTTTTCCAATTGATATAATGGCAAATATCAAGTTTCTTTCAACTTATCTAATTCTTTTATGCGTTATTTTCGCCGAAAACTCACATCTTTATGAATGTATGTATATTTTTATTATTATTCTCGCATTTATTTTTATATTAAATTCTCTATTTTATTAGGAAAATAAAATCTAATTACCTATTTTTTTTCTAGGCAAGAACAGAAAAGTTGGTGATGGAAATGATTTGGACTGGTTGGAAGCAAATGGCAAGAAAAATGAAGATGATAAAATAATACTATCACCATGTGCTAGAAACTTTTGTCATGGCTTTCATAAGTGTTATTGTTGTATAGCAGAACCAGATTTAGGATGTTATGATAAACAGTCTGATTGTGAACGGGATTGTCCTTTTCAATCTCTACTGTAATCTCTATTACAAAATATTCTATGTATTATTTTTCAATAAATTCATGAAATGGAAAATAAGCACTTGATTTCAAAATTATCTTCTACTATTTGCATTCGATCACCTTATACATATTACATTTTTTGAGGTTCGATTGAGTTTAAGTCAATGGGTTTCGAGGATTATCTCTCTTACATATTCAGCTCTTGACTAATTTAAATATCGGAATGCGTTATAAAATCTCTAACTCGTAAGCCAATAAGTTAAATATAATAGTTCCTATAGTATTACTAATATAATCACTAAGTAGTAATACTTTTTTTATTTTAAGCTTTTTTTATTTAAATGATAATAATAAGAGTAAATATATAATAAGTAATAATAATTTTATTAACTTTATAGGTTTTGTGACTCATAATTATATTTATAAGTAATTTGGATAGCTTTTAGTGTGAAATTTGTCATTCATAATTTTTTTATTTATGTGATTTTTCATTGATTATTGAATTAGAGTTCTCTCTTTAATTAATTAATTTTATTATATTATTATTTATAATTTATATTAAATTGTTTAATAACCTATTAATTAAACTTATCTCTCGAAAAATTGATAAATTATAATATTTGTATGTACCACTTTTTTTTTTCTAAGAGATAATAAATTTTCTACCAACAAGCTCTTCAATTGAGAAAGTGATAATAAAAATATATTGATGTAATTTAAAAAAAAAAAAATTTTGAAAAGTTAATAATATAAAATTTGAAAAGCTCCCAATAGAAATAAATTTTTATCAATCCATGTGTTCTTACAATGGCCGTCATCTTAAGATAACAATAAAAAAATATAATTTTATCATTTGAGAGGTTTAACTATTTTTCAAACTTAATATATATTTATAGTAAAATATGTTGAATTTTAACTAATCTTAAAGTGAAAGTTTGGAATGACTTTATTTAAAAGTGTATGATAACTTATTGATTACTTAGTTTGATAATATATTAATAGTAACTAGATTAATGCTACCAAAATACAAAAAAAAAAAAAAAATTAAGACAATTAATTTGATATACAAATGTGCCTGAATGAGAGATCTAAAAAAAATTTATTGAAGGTGAACAAGAAATAAAAATGTGAAAGACAAACATCACTTAAATTAGAAATCAATAAATTTAAATTTTAAATATTGTTTTGTGCAAGATGGAGATTAAATCGAGCATCTAAAATAAAATCATAAAATAAAGATTTGTTGAAATTTTTTGTAAGAAAAAATTTAGAATATGTAGAGAGTTTCTTCGTATTATAAAATAGTGTTGTGTGGTATCAATCAAAACAACGATAGCAATGAAAGAGGGGAAAAATATAGTATGAATATTTATGACTTATAATTTTACAATAATATTGGTTAGGATTTTATAAATTACAATAATATTATTTATATTTATGATTTTATGACTCTTACTCTGTGTTTGGTAAGAGAAAAAAAAAAGGAATGAAGAAAGAGAGTAGAAGAAAGAAAAAAAAAAATTCACCATTTCTTTTGTTTGGTAAGAGAGAAATAGGAAGAGGACAGAAAAATGAGTAGATTAACATCTTTCCCTTCCTTTCCTTCCAAATTTATTCTTTCCAAATGTGGGAGAAAAAAACTCATTTAATTTAAATCAATAATTTTATTTATAATTTTACCCTAACCTCTTTTTTTCCCTTTATTTTTCTACATTCATAACAAACACAATAAAAAAAATAACTTTCCTTTCTCTCCAATTTTTTTTCCTCACCATTTTCCCTTCTCTCCATTTTCCTTCTTTCCTATCAAACATAACGTTAGTTCCATTGACTAGGGTTTAATTTTTAACAACCTCAAATACCAAAAAAAATATATATGATTATAAATGACTTATAATTTTACAATATCGATGAAAACAACGATAGCGTGAAATTATAGAATATTGGTGAAAGCAACGATAAAAACTAAAGAAAAAAATATAGTATGAATTTTATGAGTTATAATTTTAGAACACTATGCAATATAATATTATGACTTATAATTTTATAAATTAATATAGTATGAAATATAAACAAAAAGCCACAGAGTTCATATGAAATTAATTTTATAACAATTTGGATTAGATGATGTATATATATATATATATATATATACTAGATAATTAAGTGTTAATCAAATTTTGAAATCTAAAAAATAGTTAAAAATAAAGTTTACTTTTGAGATATATATAAAAATAATTGTTTAAAAACTGTCATATCTTATTAATTTTAAAATTCTTAATTTTTCATTCTTCAAGAGACAATACTAATCCAGAGTTAATTGAAGAAAGAATTTCAATATTTAAAAGTCTATTAGAAACAATTAATTTTTTATATTTGAGGACGCCAAAATTTGGAAATGACACGAACACAACATGAGAAAAATAACTAAAACACGATAAGATACGAAAAAATAACAAGAACACGACACGGATACATAAATATGTTAAAATCTATAATACGAATTATTAATGTATCAAAATTTATATAAATATATAACACTTTAAACATTATTATAACACAAAAAAATAATATGAACACAATATGAATATAAAGATTGCCAAGTCTATATTGAACTCTGATCAACAGAACTAAGTTAAATGTATTACCAACAGACCACACACCTGTTGACATAAAAATTATTATTTGATTTAAGCTGAGGTATATCCTTGAATGTATGTGTGTTATGCATACTCTTGTAAGTTATGAATAAAATTTATATATGTAATGACTTTTATGAGATTAAGATTTGATATTAAAAGTAATTTTAGTAAATTAATTCCTTAAAATTATATAAATAAACTTCATTTTTTTTTTGGTAATACGCTCGGTGTATTCCAAGTTTTGTTTGGATTTAATCCCTTTCTTCTGATTATGGATTAGACAATAACTTATAGTATTATAATTGTTGATATAAATAAAATAATATTTTATCACTTACAATAAGTTATATTTGAATACTTAATAATAAGTCAAAGTAAATTTTATATTTAGTTATTTTTTAATCGATTCATATATTTTCATAAAATATAATTATAAATTAATATTTTTTAACCATGCATGTGCAATGCATATGTACAATAAAAATTAATAATAATAAAAGTCATTAATTGCTCCATGTCTTGATATTCTAATTTTCATAATTAGATTAGCTGTGCTCTGCTCCCTAGTTTTTCCCTTTGCTAACAAAAATCAATGGCTTCCAATTTCATATATACAAAGGTTTAAACAAAAGATTTATGGTTCCTTGTAAATTGTAA
The DNA here is from genome assembly GCA_030761205.1 of Fremontodendron californicum. Taxonomy (NCBI): domain Eukaryota; kingdom Viridiplantae; phylum Streptophyta; class Magnoliopsida; order Malvales; family Malvaceae; genus Fremontodendron; species Fremontodendron californicum. The sequence continues at coordinate 28,575,160 of JAULJL010000011.1, forward strand.
TCGTTGTTCTTGTCTTGAAGCTCATGAAAAAAGAAAATTTTGGTCTCCGTGAATTTCATTTTCATGGTAAGCTTTCTTCTTAATTTTAAGTTTTGAGAAGTTTTAATTTTTTTTTTTTACCGATAACTTTGAAAGGGTTAAATACTCATTTATATATACTTTTGTCATGTTAGTACTTAAAAAAATAAAAATTTATATTTTTTTAATTTCTTATTTTTTGAAATTAAAAAAAATAAATTAAAAAAAAAAAAAAGTCAGGGAGAGAGGGAAGAGGGACAAGGGATAAGGGCAGGGAGGACTTAGACAGCCAATTAGCGCCGAATATGGCTCGCCCGAAGCAGGAGGGACGGAGGAGGGTCGATCGATGGGTCGGGTCGATTTATTTTAGATTGACAAAAGGTTTCATTGAACGGTAAGATTGATTTCAGTGAGATTAAAAATAACAGTGGAGGTAAGATTAGTTACTCTAACGGTGATATTGAGTACTGTAGCAATGAGATTAAAATCAACAGTGGGATATGTGTTTGGATTCAAAAGCAGCTGTTACGGTGAAGTGAATTATAGTGAGAAAGAAAAATAACCGTTAAGGACATTATATTAAAATACGTATATATATATATATAATAAATAATTACAAAATATTAAAATTATATTTATATTAAATAATAAAATATATATTAAAATTATATTTATGTCAAAATATAATAATTAAAATTAGATTTATGTCAAAATAATAAATTAATAAAATTAAAATAAAATAAAATAATTAAAATTAAAATTTTGAATAAAATAATATTTTGTACTTTTTATTATTTATGTAATTACTTATTTTTAATTAATTATATAATAATAAAAATATATTTATTTCATTTTTAATAAAAAAATAATAATAAGTGCCAAGAACAAAAATATCCTTATATTGTTCACATAAAACAAAACAAAGTAAGGAGAAAATTAAAAAATGCCTTCCCAGTGGAGGGCATTTTCATTGACTGGAGCTTAAAGCTCCGGTCCAAAAAAATGGCACCTGCACTGTGAAACACTGTTTACCGTGCCATGTTACCCAAACATGGATAATGGTGCGGTTGGGACAAAAAGATACACCAACCATACCGAACAGTGACCCCGTTTGAATCCAAACGAGACCAAAATCTGCCTCCTGACTGCCCAGAGGCATCGCTAGCTGGTCAACCGTCCCCCTCCCTTTTTCCTTTGGGATAATTTGAAAAATATGCTCTTAATAGCCACTTTATTCTTAAATAATCTAATATGTTAGAATTATTTAAAAAAGAAAAATTAAAAAATTAAAAATTATTAGGAAAGATATTGTAAAGATAAAATTGCCCTTAATGAAAAAAATCTCTTTTTTCTTTCTTCTCCATTAAAGAAATATTATTTTTTAAAATTTTAATTGAAAATAACTTTAAAAAAATAAAATATTTAAATATTTATTTTTTTAAAATTTTAAAAATAAAAAATTTAATTTTAGAAATATTATTTTTATTATTTTTAAAAAAAATTTAATTAAAAAAGTAAACTAAAAAATAAAAATATTTAAATATTTATTTTTTAAAATTAAAAAATTTAATTATTTTAATTAAAAAATAAGAGAAGAAGGGAGGAGAAGGTTTTTTATCAAGGTAATTTTGTCTTTATAATTTCCTTTCTAACAATTTTTTCATTTTTTCATTTTTTTTTTTTCAAATAATTCTTACTTATTATATCATTTAACAATTATTGTATTGTTGATGATATATTTTTCAAATTTACCCTTTCCCCTTCCCCCTTCCCTCTCGACTCCTTTTTTCTCATCTTTATTTTTTAAACTTGTATGGAATTCTTTTTTTAAAAAAAATCATTTTTTATTTCAAAAATGAAAAGTAAAAAATATATATATATTTTTTTAATTTTTTATCTTTAATTTCAAAAATAATAATATAATTTATAATTTTTATAATTTATAAATATTTTTTTCATTTCTTATATTTAAAAAAAAATAACATAACACGTAATCCATTTTTATGGACTAAATTTTTACCAACTAATAACGTTGGTTAAGGATGCAACTTGCTACTGGAATTTGCATATATATATATATATATATATATATATATATATATATATATATATATATTAACAATTAAATTTTTAAATTCACAAACAAAATTAAAAAACTATTCACATTTCTCATTTATTTATTTATTTTTTAAATATAATCTAAAAAACGTAATAATTTTTTAATTTCGTTTATAAAATTGAAAGACTTAACCGTCAGTGTACGAAATAATAATTCATATTTATATATATATATATTATATATATATATATATATATTAAATTACAGGACAGCAAACAAATTGCTGCTAACATGATGCAATCATCCCTAATAGAAGCTTGTGCTCTGAAGTAATATTAGTATAATGTAAAGTTAGAGATTCATATATTTCCTATTATAATTTCCCTAACAGTACAGTAGTATTAGGACTCAAAAAAGGCTTTAATATCAACTTAGCCAGGCCCAGGGCAGGCTATATTTCTCTGACCACAAAAAAAAGGGGTAAAAAGTTCAAATACAATTCTAACAATCCAAGCTTTCAGAGTACAAACAGTACCATAAAACAGCTACAACATTCATGATTTTCATCACTGCAACTTTCATTTTTGAATTCCTCAACATTTTCCTTTAGTATTCAAGAGAGTGAGACCCCATTGATGCAATTCCATTACCAGAACTTCTCAAGTCCTGTCTGCTCATGTAGTCATCACAGTGGTTGCTGCTATTGCTAGTGGTGGTAAGCTTTTGGCTTGGGACAGAAGTGGCAGCAGGATTCAGGCCTTCTTTCCCCATTTGTTGCACTTCAACCGGAGATAGTATCTTTATATACCACACATTGTTCACGAATTCCCTGATAATCACAAAACATGCAACAACAAAATTAATCCACTAAAACCAAATCTTGAACAATCCATCAGTTTCATTACCACTGCACAACTCTGAAGAAAAGAGAGTTCAAGATTTTAATTTTTCTTCTGATGCTTTTCCAAAAGGCATGCCAGAAGTAGTTACATATACATAAATTGTGCGTAAGGGGGGCATTTAAGAATGCATGAAACACAAATTAAACTATAATGTCATTGTTCTAGTCATGGAACCCACACTCCACCTATGTTACTCCGACTTTTCATTTTTCTTGAAATACCCGTGTCCGACGCATATCCGGACATGGGTATGGGGATATGATCCTCCAAGGACCCTCCAAATACATGAAAATCTTGAAAAAAAATTGAACATACCTGTGTCCGACACTCACACCCGAGTCCGAGTAACATAGCACTCAACTACATCATAACTCCGAAGTATTTTAGATTGGTTATACAACTCTTTCTCGACTTCAATGAAGGCTAATAAATTGTATGACTTTCAATCATACCTTTAACCACTTCAATCAACCTTTACCCCTCTTTAACCCTTTCATTTGTTTGATACTGTTTTGCATCAACAAATACATTAATCCTATATTGCACATTAGGAACAAATCTTGTCTATTCAATGCCAATTGACACCAATAAAATATATAATACTCTTTCAACACTCTTTGATCCTCTACCCTTCTTTTCTTTTTTTTCCCCCTCATCGACTATTTGATCCTCAATTATATCAGTTTTTTGCCTGGGTACATCCTTAACCCTGAATCACACAACCAAACAATCAAAATCCTTTCTGTTTTGATTTACCTTTGATTGATGCCTCAAACTATTACTTCTATATTCTAGTAAATACCATTCAAATATATTTTCCAATACTTCTAGTCTTGTAGTAAATACTCAACTTTCTGGACATAAAATGCATAGTTTTAGAATTATGGTCCCCCAGTTCCCCTGCGGTAGGCTGCATCTTCTCTTCCAAAATTTTAGTCACTTGTCTTCCTGTTCTTAGAAACAAAGTGTAGAAGATTTTCATCAAGTTGTTGGATCTTTAAATCTTTTGGGACATAATATTCTACCAAGCATTCCTACATCACCTAGGTACTCCCAAACCAAAATAAGAAATCCATCCAAACCAACTAACTCCATGATTTAGCATAGCCTCCTGATGCAGACAGCAAGCATGTCCAGAAAAGATTAAATACCAAAATGTGTGAATATTATGTTGTTTATTCAATTTACTGATTGGAGCTTACATAGGTGATAAAATCAAGTTTTGACTTTCTGTATATATAAGGAAATAGCAAATTTTGTTTTCCCTAAGTTGTGTTTTACAGGGCTTAAATATAGATTTTAATTGCCCAAGTTAAAAGTTCAGCTTGGTATCAAAAACCTAAACTTAAGCAGCAGATAGTAATGAAAATCTACGCATCTTAGTAATCCCTGTCAATAGAATAAATACTGTTACTGCTTTCACAGCATCTTTAAGCTTGCATTGTCTAATCACTACTTAGTTTTGTTGTTTTATTTCTTTAATGATTCTTTTCTCATTATTTTGTGTATGTATCAGTTCTGGTACTTATGACTGCCTCTTAGTGCCAGAAATTTTAAAAGCCCCAAAATTAATTATTTGTTAGAATCCTATTCCTTAGTTCATGACTGAACACTTAATCTCCAACTATCTGAAATTTGAATGATCCTAAAGATCCTGCAGCACAGGAAATCTAATCAGCATCACAGTAGCTTGATAGGTGCAATTTTTCAACAAGTATGGAGAATCAGCAATAATGAGAGTTATCATCAAGGAAGAGCATGTTTGAGGAAAAATACTTTAAATTTAAATTCATGAAAGGTTCTAAAGCTTGGAATACCATCTTGAAGAATAGGTTCAAAAGATTGCAGGTTAACTGATAATAAAATTTACTAATCAGTGGATGAATTAGTAAATTTGGTTGCAATAATCACAAAAGTGTTTAACTGAAAAAGATTTGAAAGTAAATAATATCAGATGAACTTATGCTTAGAGTGCACTCGAGTGAGGACTCTTTTCAGACAATTAGGAGGTTTACTCGTGATAAATTATAAAGTTTGATGAACTCTATAGTTGTTCGTGATAGTGATGGAAAAGAATGTTATCCTAATTGTCTAAATTTGGTACAATAATTATAAAGTAAAGTGTTTTCTCCATCACTATCTTAACAGTCACAGACAATTATTCAAAAATAAATAAATGTGGTTTGGAACTTACTGCCAAGGGTCATCACCAAGGAGAAGAATATCATTCTCCCTGTCAACAAATACAAGCTGCCAGCCTGATCTCTGAGGGTCCTCTAATTGGCCTTCAAGACCAAACATTCGAGCTAGCTCAAAGCGCAGCTCATCATAGCTGCTGAACTTGGAAATATCCAATGAGCGCCCAAAGGACCCCGACTTGTGAACCTGTCAACAAGCATAAGATCAAAAACCATGAGAATCGCAAGCCATGAGGGAAACTAGACATAATCCTGTAATTAGTTTTCGAAATAAATACAGTCTCCAATACAATATCATCAACTCCAATACGCTATCATCAATACATGGCACTGTGATAACTAAATGAGTTTGAGAGACTAAAAATTAACCAGTTAACTTTTTCAGCCAAAATAGGAAAAGAAGAGTGGTTGCCGTTATTAGCAATGGCATCCTCCAAAGAGCTTGCATGACTGAAGAAATAACTACAGTTGACAAACTCATATCCACTTTTGTCTGTTGGGCATTATATCAGAGATCTATTAGAAGGAAGTGATCCACAATTCCACATGACCAAGCTTTGTCTAAACTATGTGAGCCTCACAATATGATTTGTACACCTTAGTAACCAGATAACTCCCACGTATTTCACCCATCTAAAAATAATCAAAGATACATTTGCAAACATAAAGAAAAATACTATTACCTTGACAAAGGTTCCGGTTGGAGGGTTTACTTGGTCCACATTTTCAGAAGACTGCAAGTAACCTGATTCATCCACACAACTCGAGGTAGTAATGTCTGAATTAAGAGGAAAATCTGTGCCAGAAGCACTTGTGAAATTTGAAGCAGCATACGGCAGAGACAATGAATCATTTTCGTTTCTGATATTTTTCAGGTTTCTCATCCCGTGCTGCAGCATAAGAGATGAGGAATCAATGCTAACCCCAAACAGAAGATTGTTCTGTGGATCAGTTGAACCGTGGTAAGCAGAATACTCCCTTCCTGGAAACGGAGGTAACAAGTTATGAAGTTCAGATACATTTGACTGTACAGTTCCCAACTGTTCAACCTGGGGCAGTACACAGTTAGCAGCTCCAGATGAAAGCTGTGGTTGAATAGCTACTGGCTTGGACAAGAAAGTCGAAGAAGATATTATTGGGTTTGATCCATTCAAGTTGAGTAAATGGGAAGCTCCAGCCTGGGATAATGAACCTAAGATACTTTGCATAGAGGAAACATCAGATGTGGCTATAGAGTTCCCAAGAGGGTCAGAAAATGTCTGCTGCTGGAATTGTGAAGCAACAGCTGGCAGAGATGAGGACTGGGCCTGGCTGGCTGATGCAGAAGGAAAAGCTGGGATTACATTAGAAATCTGCTGTGGAACTGACAACCGTGGCAGTTGCTGTGTTTGTTGAGACTGTTGCTGTTGCTGATGTTGCTGATGTTGCTGCTGCTGCTGCTGTTGTCGCTGATCATTGTACAAATTGGGACGCTGGAACTGCTGCAGAAGCTGAAGCTGTGAAGCAGTCTGATTCTCCTGAAAACTCTGAAGAAAGGCATTTTGTGTTTGGGACTGCTGTAACATCTGCCTCTGAATTAGAGCTGGCGACCCATTGGATGTGCTCTGGTTTTGCTGGAATTGCAAGAGAGATTGAGAGCCAATTTTGGATGAATCAACTGTCCTCATTTCCTGAAGTGCGGCAGCTGCCATTGCTGGGTAGAGATCGGGTTGTACACCTGGTATTGAAGAAGTATCAAGCCTTGGCTGTATCCAGGGTGCAACTCCAAATCCTTGGAAGTTTAAAGACTGAATTCCTTGATCTCCAACCCCACCTTGAAGCCACATCAATTGGGAATTGATGCTCATATCACCATCTTTGAAAGCTGGTAATACCAAATTAAACTGATTCAGTACAGAAAAGGGAAACACCTAATTTAGGTCTAGTCAAGAAGATATTGTAGGTAATTTCAAGCATCAATAGCAAAGATTCTAGCATACCATGGAAGGAGGGTAGTGCAGACGGCCATGGTCGCTTCAATCGCAGGGGGAAGGGTGATGGATACATAGGGAAGGTTGTTAATGGTTCAATCTCCCACAAGGACACCCTTGGCTGCCTCTCTCCCGCAGTGGATTCATCCCAGCCAACCTGGGAATAGTAAAAGCTTCCATGTCAGATAGTAATGAACACATTGCCTTTTTAAGCCAAAAAGATAAAATATTGGAAAATAATTGATAGAAAATTCAAACGAACCTTAACAGAGCGCCAATGCGAATTTGGCCAGCGAACAGGATCTAAGTCACTAATGCCAGTTATTGTACCCATATATCTGATAAATAAATAAATAAAATAAAAAAACTCAAGTTAATAATCGGCCACTTATATTTGCCAATGATACTACAGTCAATTGTCTGATAAAAATAGAAGTATTTACTTAAGGAAAATAAAAACCATTGCTGTGGAAGAAAACACCATAAAATTTAAGCAATTCCCAGAAGCAAGAAAACATTTAGAAAATTAAGACCCACCGGCGGACACTTGACTCTTCTGTCTCAAACAGCATTCTAAACCGCATGCCTACAGAAACCCGGGTGTGATAGACTGCTTTAACATACTTGGCAAGAGGAATGACAAACTCTGAAGGACTAGCCCTGCAATCAAGCTATACTGTAAATGAACAAGTCTTATGTTGTAACAGCATCAGTCTTTTTCAATTAGTATTAGGTAGTTGACCTTGGGTTATAAAATATAGTAAAACGGCTACTGGTTGCAGCCGCATGAGCTGCTGCAGCAAGAAGACCAATGTGCATGCTATCACTTGATATAACAGAAGAAGGCATAACAGTCTGATGACGATTTGCTCTCCGGATACCCAACAACATTTGATTCTTCTCATTCCTGGTAGAAGAAAACATATAAAAAAGAAACCAGAAAGATTATAGACTGCTTAGCAAGCTCATTGATCAGTAGCATGGCGAGAAAAAGCAGTAAAGCTGCACTAACAACTGTCAACATATAAATGGTGCACACTAGAGCTGGCAAAGCTGACCCCAACCCGAAAACCCGCCCAAACAGATCCTGACCCTACCAATTTGACCAAGAAAAGTCACCCGAAATGACCCGAACTAAACTTGATTTCACTTCAAAACTCAACAATTTGAATCCAAAATGACCTAAACCAGAAGCAACCCGACCATAAAATTACCCAAATTTTCCTGATCCAAAGTGACCCAACCCGCCCATTTGCCACCTCTAGTGCACACAAGGATGATGCATACCAGTTTGCTCATCAGTCATCAATTTAGAAATGAAAAATAGAAACAAATACTTTATTAGAGAAGATATATTCATATACCAAAAAAATGCATTCATAAAAATTTTTTGCTGCCAAACTATCTAAGCAGGATGACTTTACTAGATTGTTTCAAGTCCCATCAGGGTTTTGACAGCTATTAGCAGGATCCAGCCAATCACAGAGCAAAGGTACTTCAATTACAAACGAAGTAATAATAGACTATATTTGGAAGACAGGAAAAACTATTTACCAAATACAAAGGACTGAGTCACCAGCAACAAGTCTCTTTGCACTAACAAAAACACTCCACCCAGTCGTAAGAAGATGCCTCTTTGGCTGGCCTGCATATGAGAGCAGAAACAAACTGATTAGTGGTTGGAATAACACCCATTGAAATTCAAAACCTTTTCATCGTACAAGAAACTATATATCTCCCTCAAAATAGAAAAAGTGATTCACCAAAAACAGCTCCCAATGTCTCACAGTAAATGCTACATTCCAAGTATTAAATCTGAACATATTCCTACAGGAACTAGCAAAAATTGCTGATTCTTCTTTAACAGGGAACACATGATAAAAAATATGGCAAACCCTCAGTTGAATCCAACACACAACATAGCCTAAAGAAATAGCAGAAGGACAATAATATTCCATCTGATAATGACTTTGTCCAAAATTAAAGAGTGGAGGGGACTAATTACTCCATTAACGACTCCCATTCCATACAACATTTGATCCCCTCAATTAAATCACGCATACTGGAAATATTCCCAAGAACTCTTAAAATGTTATTCTTACAGAATAACTACTAGATGACCACATTAGCCAAGAGTTAAGCATTTCATTAACTGTTTCCAACAAAAGCTTCAATCATAGACAGCTGATTAATCTTCACAATCCCCCACATTTCTTGTGAAAGGAAAATGACTTAAGCACATCAAAGCCACAACATGAAGAGCATAAAGACAAATCAACTTTTGTAAACTGCCAGAAACATTTGTTATTTCTATTAGACAAACACATCCACTACATCTGAAGCATATATTTCAAAAAAAGAGGAACACTTGAGAAGGTCATCATATTTCACAATGTGCTAAAACCGAAATGAACCAAAATTTCAGTACTGGAAGAGAAGAGCTAGAAACTCTGAACAATTGAAAGGTAAGAAACAACTAACACTAACCAAAGAAATGGACATGCTGACTCGGCATTCAAAACATAGCATACATCCAACAAAGTAAACAACAAGAAAGCATTATCTGTAATATCTTATTAAAAGATTTCCTATTTCAGTATTTTCTTTTTCTTATTCATCAGAAACAACTAACTTCACTTGGTAAGATTCACATATTAACCATACTCTAAAAGAAAATATCTAAATCTCGGTTCCAGAGATTCTTAGCCACAATTTAACCAGAGCAATAACTGATGCAGAATATAATAAGGATATTTCCTGGCTCATCAACTAAATTATTCTTTGAGAATTATTCTTTGAAACTTTTAGAAACAACCATATAAAACACCAAAGGGGTTAAGAAATGTTACAGCACCTTCAAAAGTAAACCAACAATTTCTTCAAAAAGTTAATAAAATGGATATAAGCTGAATACAAAAATAATAAATGTGATGACAAATAAAACAATGAAATCATGATAATTTGAAAATTCTTCAAAAAAATATGATGGAACACAATATTGAACAAAGTTATTTTAATCTCTCACCTCGAAATATATGTCTAAATTTCCACTCATTATCATGAAGATCCCTGGCAATTAACTCTTGAGCTGGAGGTTGCTGGGAGTAATCCTGAAGGTACAATAATTTTTTTTTTTTTAAATTAATAAAAGAGATAATGCGTAAAACTAATTCAAGTAAAACCAGAAGCTAGTGAATTGAATTGCTTGTAACCGACTAAAACTTACAAGAGGAGGAAAGACTTTTTCAGCAGCACGGCGAGGAACAGAAAATCCTCCATGTGTGCTTGTGTCACTTGCTGTCAGTGTTTTACAAAAATAATTGGTTGGCTGTTTGCTGAAAGTACCCAGCTCTGCAGGCAGTAGGTAGACATCCTTTTGCTCTTGCTACAAGAATGCTTTCAAGTCAAGAAGTAAAAAATGACAGGACTAGCAAGCACTAAATCTTCAAACAAGGTCAAGTTCCCATACCGGACTCAGTGGCTGCAAGGTCATTTGAGCATACACTTCATCTGTTTCTATATCTGCCTGTACTTGAAAGAATAAAGGCCTTGATAAGCAACCATAAAGTTCCATAAACAGAAAGTAATCTATGCAGCACTTAACTTACATGCATGGTCACATTGTGAAGCTGACAGATAAGCTGTGGGGGTAAGCTCGGATAGTTCGGTATATGAGCGTCTACTTCCTTGTTGGTCGAAGCAGCAACCTGCAGAGGGAATCATAAACACCAGCAGCACGCTGAAATATCAGATGCAAAAATATACAGTTCCTTCTAGACTGCTCTTATTTTTTAGGAGCTTCAGCTGTTCTATCAGCAATTCATGCATTAACAACTAGACAAGAGGGAATAAATTCAGCAATATGGAAATGGTAGGTCCAAGGAAGTTATATCGCTACATACCGCTGGGAAAAAAAATCTATCATCCTTACATAGCATCTTAAAATTCTATATTATCCTTAAAACTTCTGCTTGTAAACTATTTTCTTGAGTACATGTGGAAAATAGAATCAAATTTGAAAGAAAGCATGAGAAATTCTGCAGCCTTACTTACCTGTTCACTGTGACCTTGGGGAAAGTAAACAACTCGGCTTCCAACAGGTGGCAGAGACACCAGAGGACCCGCACATGCATGCCAAAGTTCAGAATTCAAACACTTCTTCTCCCCTATACAAAAATCTTTCACAACTTCATAATTTCGAAAAATCAAAAGTTTGTACAACTCTATACTTAAGGAAACTACTAAAATAAATTAGAAAAAGCTAAAAACAGTTACCTTCCTGGGTTTGCTGATTAAACCCTGATGAAGAGAGTCTCATTCTTCAAATCTCAAAAAAAAAAAAAAAGGTTTCTTTTTTCAAACGAAAACCAAAAAGGAAGTGGTTGAAATGGAAAATACAAGTACCCTAGTTATTGAAGTACATTTAGGATTCCTACAACAGCCATAGCTAAAAGAAAAAAGAAGGGAAGAAGCCACCAACCCCCCACCCCCCCTTTCTCCACCAGAAGTTCTAAACCTAAGTTTAAATAAACATCTACAAAGCGAACTACCCTTCACTCAGCAGGGCCTCATGAAGCTCAGATCTTGCTTCTTTTTCACATTAAAAAAAAACCCAAACTCTCCCAAGCTAAACCCTAGCTTTCTTCTTCACTAGATCTCCAAATTTCAAAGGTTTCCAAAACTATGCTCTCACTCACCCAAAAAATGTCCCTTTCGTCTGATCACTGGAGCTGCTCAGTTGAGTTAGAAAGAAAACTAGAAAATGACACTTTTTTTAATTTTTTTTGGAGTTTTTTTTTTTTTTTTTAAGATAGAGGGACAAAGAGCTGAAGGACTAGACAGCAGCTGGAAAGATAGAGAGAGAGAAAAAGAAATGAAATCCGCAATCAATTAATACAATTGTCATTATTTATTGTTTGTTTTTTAATGTGAAGTTAGATTTGACCATTTATATATATATATTATTTTGTAAAGTTTATGTTAATCATATATTGTATATATATTATTTTTATATTTATTAAATATATAATATTTATATCTGTTTTGCATGATCTAATGAAGTAAAATCAGTTTTTCTTTGTTATTATTACTGTAAAAAAATAAATAAATAAATAACGAGGTGAGGTGCGGATGAAAAGGAGGGGTTTGATTTTTTTAGTCTATCGTACAATGGATAATGGCCCTTTGATATTTATCTTGTCATGATCAATGTAGTGGACCCTACATGCCATGCAAGAAAAAATAAATATCAATCTTTCACATTTGGTCTTGGCCAAATAAAAAATAAAAAATCTTCAGATTTGGTATCTAGGTTAGGGCAGGGCACTCTTTCTCTGCTTGTTGGGCGCCTATTCGGGACACCCAGCCCTACGCCGAATGGGGCCCTTCCCTTATCTGTTGACTGAAAAAACACGGATTCGATCCCACCACTAAAACTTAAGACCCGTTTAATATCTATACTAATATTAAAAAGTGATTGAATTTATGTCAAAACTTAAGTAATATCAATTCAGTTAAAAAAATTATTAAAATAATTTAAAATAATATATTAATATTAAAAAAAATGATTGAGTTTGATCTCATTATGAGACAAGTGACATCAATTCAATTAAAAAAATACCATAAAATAAAATTAAAGTAATAATAAAAAATAAAAAAGCTATTTATGTCTTTTAAAACTTTTAAATTCAGTTTACATTTGACAAAACTCTTATGATATCCATTTACATAAAACAGTTTTGATAAAAACAGTTTTTTAATTCCCTTTTTCTTAACTTCCTTTTTCTTTACTATATGACACAGTTACTAATAGTTTACCGTAAAGATATTTATCACTTTTATTATTTATTTTTATTTACTTTTATATTTTTTATATCGAGAACAAAATATCGCATGCGTGTCATAAAAGCTAGTATAGTTGTTGACACAATTTTTCATATTAAAAATTGTGTTTTATTGTAAACGTAATATTAAATGAGTAAAGAAATTTGATTTTTAGGATTGAAATCATGGTTTGAGAACTTAAATTAAAAAATCAAGAAAATAGAGTTTTTGGGTTTTACAAATTGGCTTTTGGATAGAATAATTTTATTATCATCACATCTTTAAACTTATATTATTTTAAACATATCTTTTTTTTTACACTTCAATTTTTTACAATATTTTTCACAGTAATGTCAAACACTTAATATTTTTTAAATATATTTTTTTCAATCCAAATTTTTTTTAATCTAAATTTTTTTCAATAACAATGCGAAAACTATGTATTCAATTTATTTAGGCAATTACAACTGAAATTAAAATTTAATTTACATAATAATTTTTAGTCTATAACATCAAAACTCTTTAAAATTAATTCATGGTATTTGCAGTCAAAAAAAAATTTAATACAATGAAATTTTTACCTTGTTTGGCATTGAGTTTGGATCAAATTTAAGGTTAGATATTTGATCTAAATTCTAAGAAGAAATCAATTTGGATATGAAATTTTATTGATTGAAGAATCATTTGGTGGTTAAGTTTATTTAAAGAGATAGATATACTTAATGAGTAAAAATTCTTACCAAATAAGAATTTTTCGAGATCAAGTAATGGTTTTATAAATTGATTTATATTTGATGCATTGTCAGTGTATAAATTTATATATTGACAGTGCATCTTACGATGCCACTTGTTAAAAGATTAGGATTAGAGTTATGGTTAAGGCTAGTGGTTAGTGATTTGGTTAGGGATTAGTTTTTTAATGAGGTGTCAATGTAAGATTCACTGTCAATGTATAGACTTAAACACCGATAGTGCATCAAATACAAACCCTTTATAAATATAGAGTGAGTCTTGACTTTTAAAATTATGAGAGAGATATGATCTTTATATGATCTTTATCTGAGAGATGGTTTGTAGGGGTGTGAGGAAGAGTCGAAGAAAATATCTGGTGAATGAGATAAAGAGCATTCCATGTGCTTAATCACTATGAAGCATGAGACTACGTTTGTTTTAAGTGTTTGTTTATTAGGTTTTTTGTACTTTTTTTTTTAAATTTCTATGTTCATGTGAATTTTTATCTCTTCTCCATGGTTGTAGGCAATTAAGACTAAATAATGTTAAATATTATCTCTAATTTAATTTTTGTGTTGATCTTATTGTGGAATATATTTTTGTTTGAAAATCCCAACAAATGGTTTGAGAATTATTATGATGCAGAGATGATGGTTCGATTTGGGGGGATTTGTTGTTGTAGATCATTTTTGTAAGATTAGAGACATGCAAGAGAAGATTTGTTGCTGTCAGTTGCAAGTGGAGTAATTCTCAAATTGGTCTAGTGGTGTTCTAACAAATTTTTGGATTTAGGTGAGAATTATTTTTGTTAAATATGTAAAGGCAACAAATGCAAATCTTGGATTATAGAAATGAAGCACACCGAATACCTTAAAGATTTTCTAACATCTTTGAGAGGTATTGACATTTTTCTTAATTTTTAGATGGTGTGACATGTCCTAAAAGTATGCGAGTATAATATTGGTTTACCAAAGAAATCACATATGGCAAGATTCTCGATATAAAGAAAAGTGAGGTTATTTCTTTTGTGAGATATCGATAGGGAAAATAAAATATCTCAATGGTGTCAGCTAATATAGTCTTTGAATGCAGACGACATTGTGAATAAAATATCTCCTATTGAGCGAGGTTATATCGACTTTTTTCTCTAAAGTCAATAAGGGGAAGTTGATTTGGTTGCACATGAGTATTGGTTGTGTTGTGTGAATTAGGTAGAGTCAAGGTTGATTTGATTACGTGTAGTTGAGATTTTTTAAAGGCCAATGTTTTTCGTGGAATTTGTGTCAAGTGATAATTTGTTAGATATTTTACTTGAAGGAATAGGTATACTTTTATGAGTATGAATTTTTAGTGAATAAGATTTTTTAGTGATCAAATAATGAACTCTATGAATATGGAATGAGTCTTAACCTTTAGAATTATGAGGGAGATGTACTTTTGTGATCTCTATGTGAGAGATGGGTTTGGAAGGATGTGAGAAAGAGTTAGAGAAAATATTGAGTTAATAGAATAAAAGGTATTCCATGTATTTAAACACTATGGAGTATAGAGATTAGTTTTGTTTTTGGGCTTGGGTTCAATGTTTGTTTATTGGGTATTTTATACTTTTTGTAATCTCTAGGTTTATAGTAAATTTTTGTTTTATATCTATGAATGTAAATAATTTAAGTTGAACCACATTAAATATTATTTTTTATGTATAATTTAATTTTTTGTTAATCTATTTGTAGAATAAAAGTTTGCTTAAAAAGCTCAACAATTATGATTAAATCCAATCACAATTAGAGGTGTCCAGGTTCGGACCGGGCTTATGTATGGTATTAAAATCATATATGTTTGTCCAAACTCGGCCCAACCCGAAATATGAGCCTAAAAGTTTGCCAATACTCGCTCATATTTGTAAATGGATAACCCAAGCTCGTTTAGGCCCATCCATATTAATTTTTTTCTAAAAAATATAAAAAACATGTTATTTTTTATTTAATCTTTACTAATTTTATATATTTTTTCTTTTATTAAGTTCTTAAACATGGACAATTTAATATATTTTTTAATATTTACACTATAATATTATATATTTAATCTTTATATGACATAAATTATATAAAAAATATATATATATAAATAATATATTATTTAATTGAAAAATAGGTCGACCTGGGCTCGGACCTTGAATGCTGGTGCCAAGGCTTGGTCCATTTTTTAAACTAGCTTCATTTTTTTTGCCCGAATCCATTTTTCGGGCCTAATATTTTTGTCTAAGCCCTCCCAAATATCGGGCGGACTTTCGGACGAATAATCCGACCCTTGGACAAGTCTAATCACAATATAAATGAGTCTTTAAAGTTGTTGATTTATTAATAAATAAAAGCACCTTTGGATATATTAAAAAACACAAATAGTTATAATAAAATGTTTAATTTTAGGTTTTCTAATATTTTAAACAAGATCATCATCAATGTCATCAGATGACTATTCTTACTTGTTTAACAATCTATGCTTTCTAGTAATTCCGAATAAATACAAATTACATTTTTAGTTAAGTAACTTGAAACTAATACATGCCATTTTCATTTCTCAATTAATTTTTTTATTTGGTTCCTCGTAATAAAAATTAACAAATGTATAAAGTCTATCTGTCAACATATTTCAATTGTCAATCCTTGAAAATATATTAAATAATTTTTTTTTTTAAAATTAGTAATTGATCGGGAGTTTTCAAGGTTAACTTCTATGGCTTCCCCTTGAGCTCCTTGACATGGCATGATTATTATCATGACACGTCATGTTTTGGTTACCAATTTATAATAGGTAACCAATTTTTTTTTATAAATAATAAAATATTAAATATTATTATAATTACAATTTATCAAGATAAGGTAATATAAAATAGTATTACAGTTTTTATTATATTTACATAATTTATTTTATAAGTTACATAAATGTTTACAAAAAATAAGAAAAAGTGATAATGCAAATTTTATTATTACATAAATTTTTTACTTAGTTACAGAATTTATTAAGATAAGGTAATACGTATTACAACTATTATTATGTTTAAAAATTTTTCTTAAAAAATTATTTTTTTTTTAATTTTTATTATAAGGTGTAAATACTAAATGTTGTTATAATTACTTTCTTTTATGAATAACATGTTTTTTTATAGAAGATAACAAATATAATAATTACAACTTTTATTATGTTTATATAATTTATTTGTTAAGTTACATATATTTTTACAAAATATAAGGAGAAAGTGATATACCAATTTTATTATGTTTACATAAATTTTTTACTTAATTAGTTACATAGTTTATTAAGATAAGGTAATACAAAATAGTATATTTACATTTTTTCTTAAGAAATTGTTTTTTTTATATAAATTTTATTATAGGATGTAAATACTATATATTATTATAATTACGTTTTTTTATTATAAATAACATAAATTTTTTACAGTATAAAAAAGTGATAATAACAATTTTTTCATTACATAAATATATGTTACTATAAAAATTTCCGTAAAAAGTAATAAATTTTTGTAACAAGGATAATACAAGTTATAATTCTTCTTAACAAAGAACTTCAAGTAAATTACAACAAAATTTATTTTTACACACGATATATTCTGTAATTTATAATAAATAATTGTAATTATGATAAAATATGTTAAGTCGGATTACATAATTTTGTTATCTGATACTGTAATAATTATCATAATATGTAATAGATTCAAGTAATATGATAACAAAAGTTGTAATTCTCCCAAAGTATAAGAAAGTTACAAAAAATTATTACCTTTGTACATAATTTATGTTGCAATTCCTCAACAAACTAAGTAACATGAAAGAATAATGATTTATGTTTTCATTACATAAATTTGTTATATGCTAGTGTAAAATTTTATGTAAAAGGTAATAAATTTCTGTAGCGCTGATAATATAAGTTATAATTCTTCTTAATAAGGAAATTCAAGTAAATCACAACAACTATTATCTCTTCAGATAATATATTGTGTAATTTCTAAGAAAAATTTGTATTTATGATAAAAAGTGTTAAAGTTAAATTATATAATTTTGTTGTCAAATATTGAAATAATTTCAAGTAATTCAATAACAAAAGTTGTTAATTCTCCCAAAATTATAACAAACTAATATATGTTGTAACATCAAGGAATAATTATTGAAGTTTTCATTACATAAATATGTATATACTACTATAATAATTTATGTAATAGGGATAATATAAGTTTTAATTCTTTTTAAGAAATAACTTCAAGTAAATTACAACAAATGTTATCTTTACACATAATATTTTTTGTATAGCAAAAAAAAAAAAGTTTTAATTCTTCTTAAGAAATAACTTCAAGTAAATTACAACAAATGTTATATTTACACATAATATTTTCTGTAATTTATAATAAATAATTGTAATTATGATAAAATATGTTAAGTTAGATTACATAATTTTGTTATCTGATATTATAATAATTTTCGTAATATATAATAAATTCAAGTAAGTTTATAATAGAAATTGTAATTCTCCCATAAGCAAAAGAAAATTACAACAAATATTACTTTTGCAAATAATATATGTTGTAATTCCTCAACATCATAATTTATTACACAATACAAGAAAGGCGATAACTCCAAAATTTTATATTTTTTATGAAACTATTTGATTTTGTTACAAAATACTGAAACTATTACAATACATGATAACAAAATCATATAATTTGACTTTATTATGAAAACTGAAAAAATAGGGGGATATTCGAATATACATATCTTTTATTTGAATATCCCTCTAAAGGGGCCAAATGTACATATTTGAATATTATTAATTTGATATTCGAATATCAAATAAATTATTAATTTTATTACAAAAGATTACAATTGTTTTTATCAAAAAATTACGTGATTTTGTTAACATAATTTATTAGACGATATGATAAAAAAAATTATGTAATTATCGATTAAATAAATCATTATTCTAAATTACATATTTTTTCGTAAGAAATTACAAAATATATTATACATAAAGATAATATGTGTTATAATTTAGTTACACTTTTGGCAATATTATAACTTTTTTCATAAAATTATTTGATTTTATTACAGATTACTGAAATCATTAAACTACATAATAACAAATTTATGTAACCAAATTATATAATAATAATCAATAATATTAATTTTTTGAAATATTTTGATAGTTCTTTTTAATTTTAAAAAAAAATTATTTAAAAATATTTTTAAAATAAAATTTATAATTCTTTTAAAAATAATTTTTTTTTCTCCCGATCGGTAATTGACTAAGAGAAATAAAAAACTTACGGAAAGCTCACATTAAAGAGCTTCCCTAGAATTTTTCGTAACCAACTCATACCATTCACGAATCAATTCATACATCTTTTTTGTTTTCTACTAAAATCTGTCCAGTGACGGAATGAGGATTTTCAATATGAGGGGGCAAAAATTTTATATTTAGTATTTGAGGGATGAAATTATAATTTTTTATTTGTTTAAATTTATTTATAATTAAATTTTATATAAAGATAAGAAAATTTTAGAAATTTTAAGAGGGCGGCGGAGTTATCTCCTTACACGTAGATTTGATAATTCTTATATTTTTATTTATCATAATCATATTTAAGATATTATATATTTATATAAATTTTGATATGATAATAATTCGTGTTATATAAATATATTCGTATTATTTTTTTTATCGTGTCATATTTTATTTTTTTTATCTTATAATCGTATTATATTCAAAATTATTAGATCTAGTTCCACGTGTGACTTCAGTGCTATTTCAAACATTCTTATTATTTTGTTTTAGTCAAAGTGTCACTTTAATGCTATTTCCATTAACTTGTGTCTTTCATTCGTATTTCATGTTGAATGATAAACACGAATATGATATATGTATTAAATATATTAGGGTAATTTACATTCTAGATTACTAAACTTAACATCAATTTATATGTAGATCACAAATCTTTAATTTCATCAAATTTCATCATTGAACTTTTATTATTAATTAATTAGGTAATTTATGCTAACTCAGTTAAATAATTCTAACGAAAAAGTTGATTCAACATACATACATGATTTATATTTTACATCTCATCAATATAAGGATCCTAAAAAATAAGTCATATATGCATGCTGAGTCAGTTTTTCCATTAAAATTACTTAACGGAGTTAACATAAATGACCTAATTTATTAATAATAAAAGTTCAGTGATATAGTTTGATAAAATTAAAAGTCGTATTTATATTGTATTTTGTATTGTGTCTAAAATTATCGGATCTAATATTTGCCTTGTACCATCCAACCGCAAAGGGCACCATGATTCAGAGACCACCTCAGTGGATCCATCCATGGTATTTTAACCATGGATCGAGTTTGAAAAAAAAAAAAAAAAACGAAATTTAAAGATTCTATTTTAATCTTTTTGGGCAATTTCAATGAAAGAACAAACACAATTCATGGGAAAAAAATACAGTAACAGAAGTTATACAGCATAGTCAAAACATGCATCATTGGAGAAAATTTTACACTAAATCTACAATAAAAGAATAAGATATAAGCTTTAGAGTAAGATAATCAACAAAATTGCCCTTGAATCATAAAAAGCATAAATGTGAAGAGGTATAAGGGAACAGAGGAACTAACTTGAATAGGTAAGACAGATGGATATGCTTTTCTAATAACTTACAGGTTTAACTTTATAATATACTAACGTATGAATCCTCGCGTTACTTCGGTTTTATTGACATTGACAATATATTGAATACGATTATTATGATACAAAAAAATAAGATGAATTTAAAGTTAAAACTGAATTCTATCATAAACTATGCAAGATATCCCTACTTGATGACAAATTTAAAGGTAAAGTATAGATATAAAATAATATAATACAACACGAATACATGAATCTAATTCATTATATGTAAAAAAATTAAGATGGATATCACAATTTAATTCATTTAGATTATATATATATAATTTCTATTCATATTAAAAAATAAAAAATATAATAAAATATAAACCTAACAATTATAATAACTCATAATTTATAACATCATTTAATATATATTTTTTATTATTTAATCATCATAATTTTTTTTTCTTTTAATTTAAAACCAAAAGTTTAAAAAAAAATACTTACATCAACTCATCTCATATTATTATTCAATATTTTAATTTCTACCGATAATTTATCAATACAATAATTTTTATTCAATAATAAAAAAAATAATATGATTTTATTTTAAAAAATAAAAATAAAGAACCAATCATTATAGATAATATGACACAAAATTAGGAGTTATTTGAATATTATCATGCACGAACATGACATAGAAAATAACTAAAATACGAAACGACACAAAAATAACATGATCACAACATGAATACACGAAAGTGTCGAAATTTATATAAAACGAACTTGACACAAAATTGAAATTATTTGAATAGTGCCAATTAGACCTAAAAAATTTAGACACGAAACGAACATGAAAAAATAACTAAAACATAATACAACACCAAAAAATAACACTAACACAAGACGAAAGCACGAATGTGTCAAAATCTATCAACACGACATAAAAAAATAACGTGACACAAAATTGAGAGTTATTTGAATAGTGCTAATTAGACTTGACAATTTCGGACACGATACGAACATGAAAAAATAACTAAAAGGTAATACAATACAAAAAAATAACACTAACACAAATCCACGAATGTTTCAAAATCTATACATAACATATCAAAATATTTATATAAATAATATTCTTAATACGATTATAACACAAAAAAATAATATAAATACAATACATAATAATTATATATAAAAAAAATTATAAATGCTTGCCACGTGGCAGGCAAGTAGCCCCCAATTGAGGGAGCAATTGCTCTCTCAATTTGAGGAAACTAGGGCTAAGAAAAAAATCGAGAAAACCGAAAATCGATCCGAACCATAGTGTTCGATTCGTTTTTGTTAAATTCGATTCGATTTCGGTTCGATTATTAGTTCGGTTTATTCGATTCGATTCGGTTTTTGATTCATAAGTCAAAAACCACAATTAACCGAACCGAACTCAATTTTTTAATTTTTATAATATAAAAATAAATATTTTATTTCTAAATTAGTGAAAAAAAACTTAAAAATACTATAAAAAAGATAATTTAAAAAAATTTTAAAACTAAAATACTTTGGTTGTGGAAATAGCATGTTAGGCATAAATAACTGATTAAAATAACATATAATAAAGCCCAAAAATTCAAAAACCAAAAATGATATAGAAAACCGATAACCGAACCGACCTATCACGGTTCGTTTATAACCGATTATTAAATTTTTTCGGTTCGATTTCGATTACGAATATGAAAAAAATCGAATTCCTCGGTTCGATTTTTAAAACCCAAAAAAATTGACTCGAACCGAACTCACCCCTACTACTTTAATTTTATTGTATAAAATTGTATTATATATATATATATATATGAGTTATTTTTTATTAGACCTGTCCAAGGTCGGACTATTCGCTCCAACTCGAAGGTCCCTTTATATTTAGAAGGCTTGAATAAAAATATTATGTCTGAAAAGAATGAAACCGGTTTAAAAAATGAACCGGATTTTGACTCAAACATTTAAGGCCCAAGTCCTTTTTCAATTATATAATATAATATTTTTTATTTTTATATATATTATGTAATTTATATCATATAAAAATTAAATATATATATATAACATTATAATGTAAACATTAAAAAATATGTTAAATTGTCTATGTTTAAAAACTTAATAAAAAAAATATATATATATATATATAAAATTATTAAAGATTAAATAAATAAAATATTTTTAAAAAATTAGAAAAAAATATGGATGAGTCTAAACGGGTTTGGGTTATCTATTTACAAATATGGACGGACTTGGACAAAACTTAAGGCCCATATTTCGGACCGGATTGGGCTTGAACAAACAAATATAAAGTTGATACCATACATAGACCCGATCCGACCCATAAACACTTCTATTTTTTATACACAATGAAATTTTTTTATTTCAAGATTGACACGTATTTTATTTGTTTAATTAATTTTTTTAATATATCTTAAGAAGTCATTTTGTTAATCTTACTTGTAAAATTTGAAAATTTCTTATATATATATATATATATATATATATATATATAAATTATCTCATACACTATCAGTAAAAATTTTAAAATTTTAAACTCCAAAATATATTATTGATTATTATAGCATACAATGATAGTGGAGTTCACAAGCGAAATTAGTAAAAATAAAATATATTTTAAAAAAAATTAAAAAGTTAATTAAAAATATAGAAACATATGACAATTTCATAATCCCACTTATAAAATAAAAAAAATTCCATTACCATGATATAAAAAACGAACTCATATATTATACTCGATTTTTTTATATAGAATGCTAAGTTTACACTTTTTATTGCCAAAGATTGAATAACAATGCAGCCTTTCATTATTTTCTTTCAAAAGAAAATTTTACATTAAATCCCCAAAAAAATTATCTTTGGATTTAAATGGTTAATCCATTTCACTCAAGTAACAACCCTGCAAATCACTGTATATTCGTTATTATCACTTTTAACTACTGAAAGCATCCAAATACAAATGCAATCAGATAGTCAAACTTTAGATCCGTCAAATACATTGTCCCCAACACTGGTATTAGTTTAAAACAAAATCATTTTTAACTCATAGTTACCTACCCTAAGCCAAGATATTATACACAGAGAGAGAGAGAGAGAGAGAGAGAGAGAGAGAGAGAGAGGAAGCACAAGTAGAAAGAAACTGTTAAAAACATGCACTCTGAAAACATACTTCACTTTCACTTTGAGAAAGGCATGCCATGCCATAACTCAACTACACTTTCTTAATTAAATACTACTACACTAGACTAGACTTAGACTAGATTAAGATTACCATACTAATTATGTGCTTTGTTCGGATATGAATACATACAGATATGGTAAGAGGGAGAGGGAGGATCGGCACTGGATCAAGGATAAGCCATAAAAAGTAGTCCATAAGAAAACTAAGCCATAGCAGACAGGTGTGACACTAAACATAGATCAAGGTATTCTAGCCGAACATCAAACCAATGCTCTTGAAGATATTCACCAGAGAAAAGTGGGTTTTCCACAACTTCCCCAGAAACTTCAATGAAATTGGGATTTAATGTTGCCAGTCTGATCCCACGCTAACAAATCCACAAATACATAATAAGGGAGCCAGAAAAGTTACATACGTGAGATTAAAAGCGGGACAGACAATGATGCTTCCTCGCCCATGACTGGCTGGAACAAGTCCAACTCTCCGTATCGCTCCAGCACACGCATCCTACAGTCCTCGGCAGCCATCTGTCCGGTTGAAAATGCACCATGAATAGACCCTGGGTAGCTCATACTTGTTGCCTCCCCTGCAAAGAATAGGTTATCCACTGGAATCCTTAGCCTCTCATACAGATCATGGGGCTTGCTTACTGCATCATAGCTATAGGAGCCAAGTGTATTGATGTCTGTGCCCCATCGAGAAACAAGATATTGAATCTGTGGGTTCAAGAAACATTAAAAATTTACTTAGTTTTATTGCAAGCCTAAAGTCAAGTGCAGAATCTGAATAAAAAGATCTGCATCTTTAAATACAGACACGAGTACTACACACAAATTGTAATTTGACTATATCATAATTGGATTTACACATTCAACTGTGATTCCATGTGAATATGTACTTAAAAGAACAAAGCAACACACTATTTGTGAAAGTTTATGATAAAACTTCGTTTTATCATCATGTTTTTTAACTTCATCAAGCATCTATAATTGTTGGTGCAAGGATGAAGGAACTGACACGGATAAACACAGTTTATGCATCCCCAAGAATCCCACATGTCAGTTTTTAGGCAGGAGCATCCTACAAAATTTAGAACAAAATACATCTTTGAGAAATTGGCTTACCGGCGCAGACGCCTCTGGAAGGATCTTCCTCAGTTGCATAAAAGCAAAATCCGCAGCAGCTTCATCAGACATTTTCTCAATATCTCGGGCCAGCTGCCCAGCAGGCATATAAACGAGGACAGACTGACCCGTGGCCTTGTGAAGGTTTAGAAAGTAGCTGCAATCATAAGTTGTCTCAGCAACAACTCCCAAAAACTCCACATTAGGCCAAAACACCTTGTCAAAGTGCAATGCTATTTTGTTCTCAATCCCCACTCCAAGGTCATCAATGGCTGCTTCCTTCCACTCTGGAAGCCTTGGTTCAAACTTGATGCTCTTGGCTTTTAGTACACCTAGAGGAACGGCAATGACAACAGCATCTGCCACAAATATAGTTCCATTTTCCACTGTAACCTTCACTCCGTTGAAACGCCTCACTATTTTTGTAACCCTGAGGACAAATTACATTACAACAATAGACATTAGCTGATAAAGTCACATCCATGCTACAGGATATACAAACTGGTGAACTAATTATTCAAGTTAAATTACCTGTGGCTCAGGCGGATGTCAAGACCTTTGGCAAGAGTGTTTATGACAGGAAGATAGCCCCTGACCATGAGCCCGTGACCACCAGGTAACAGCTCTTCCTGCGAATAGGAGAAATAGAAATAGAGAAGAAGAAATTGCAACTGTATAAGTGAAGCAAAAGAAAGGAAATAAGTTAAACAATGTAGCTGAGAAGCATCATAATTAAGCAACTTAAGGAAACCTTAAGCAAAGGTTAGAACATGATATGAAAATTTCGCAGAATGAAATTCTAAGTTGATTTCCTCAAATAGCAATCCTTATTCCTTAATGTAATTTTTACTAATTTTCTTTGTATGCTAATAGTAGCTAAATCATAAAAGACCATTTGCTAGATAATTTCGCAAATGATGCCTGATAGGAAACAAGACCAAGAGATCAAATGTGACTTCCAAATATCGTCCAGCAATCACAATCACATTAAGACTTTTAGAAGCCCAAATGCGACTCTTTGTGTAGTCAAGATAAACAAATGGTTGTTCAGTAGTTTATTTCTTAATTATTAAATCAAATACCTAAGAAATAAGATAAGAGAAAAATGGATTTTACACAAAATTCTAAGGAGTGAAGAAGAAATGTTAATGTGTTGGATAAGAGTCCAAGTCATTTGAAAGAGTCTGAGTAGATTTGGAGTTGGTCGAACCAGCAGCTTTTAGATTGGTATAGATGATAAACAAGAAATAAGTTAATGTATTTAATATATATTTATATGTGTGTGTGTATTAAGTGGATGCAAGTAGTTGCATGGAAAAGCAGGGAAGAGAAAAGAAAATTCAACTACCAGCATTTGTGCACCCTTAACACATGTATGGATCTACTAATGCTTGCAATGCAAGATTAAAAAGAATATTTCAATGTTAATTGAAAATTTTAGAAAATAGTATAGGGGCAGTAAACATGATATAGAACAAATATGAATTTGCCAAAAAAAAGAGAAAGAAATAGGGGGGAGGTGGGTAAGGTGAGTCAAACATAGGACGTATTGTTTGCAAAGACATCTAACCCTCAATATGTTTAACGGTTCAATAACATTCTCGATCTCCATTCCACATTTGAGTTCCTATTGTTTGCAAACATCTCCAACACATTTAATTTTTGGTGCCTCAATGAATAAGTTTGTTAAAGAACGCTAAGTTAATGAACCACAAAAACTCAAAACAATTCAAATAAAACCTCAAATTTTTATGTACGAAAACCTGCCTGGTCCCAGCTTTTAAGTGAGATAGTATCAGCATCTGCGGCAAACCAACCTTCCATTCGGCATAAGTACCACTGAAGTACCATATGTGCAAGCCCTTCCAACCTGTAGATTAACAAATAAATTTTGAAAGTCATAAAGTGGGAGATCAAGAAAAAGATATGAATTAACAGAGCCATGTTTGGTTAGACCTTAATTCCGGTCTTCTTCCAAAAACAATTGAGAAAGCACGACTTATAGACATGTCTTCACTGTGTTCTTGTCTCACTTTATCAGTCTGCAACCATGTAACAAAAATTGACACAGCAAATCAGATTGGAACACTGATAGCCGCTAGCAAAAAGAAGCATTTTAAGTTCTGGGGTCTAACCAATGATACCCACCAGAGAGACATAAACCAATAAAATAAACAACACTTGCCTCTTTCAAAATGCACTCAAATGCTTCTCCAACCTTGGTGACCAACTCCTGTGGAACTTGATGTCCATCCATGTCAAAGAGTGCATAACTGCAAAGAAGAAAAACACATTATCACCAAAACCAATCATTTACAGCGTGATGAAATGTACAATGTCATCATGGAAACAAGACCATTGCTTAGAAATAAAAACCTGTTTCCCCAGATAAAGCTAAACCACTTTTTCTTATATTACAAATGAAAAGTTCCAACATATAGAATAAAAAAAGGAAAAAGTAGCATTAGACTGATCAACATGTAGAATCAAAGTCTAGGCATTTGAATAACTGCTGCTCACCTCTCCAAGTCATGGTCATACAACACAGAGTTATCACCGCTAGTACGGTAAAGGGGAAGTCCAAGTCTACCAATCAATGGTGCCAAGGGATTTTCTTTGGAAACTCCATGCAACCTGAAGCACATATATTTTTTATTTTGGGGGGCAGGGGGCATTAAAAATAAAATTTATTTATACAAATGAACAATTTACACATATACATAAAAGAATGAAAAAGCAGAAACTGTACCACGATGCACCAAGGTCAACAGGAAAACCAAATGAGTAATTGGTGTGAACTCGACCACCAATTCTATCCCGGGATTCTAACACCATAACCTAAATACAAAAATAGACAAACTCTGTCAAATTTTAAGAAACAATATTAAAAGAAAGTTCAAAGACAAAAGCTTCCATCTCCAAAGGGACACCTA
Organism: Fremontodendron californicum; assembly: GCA_030761205.1. Taxonomy (NCBI): domain Eukaryota; kingdom Viridiplantae; phylum Streptophyta; class Magnoliopsida; order Malvales; family Malvaceae; genus Fremontodendron; species Fremontodendron californicum. The sequence continues at coordinate 28,602,824 of JAULJL010000011.1, forward strand.
ATGCTTAGTATTTGATTTTGTCAAGTTACAAGTATCAGGTTCGAATCTTGAAGAGGGAACCGACATGATTTATTGGACAAGACATAATTAACTCATGGCCCAATTGATTGTCACATGTACATACATAATAATATAATAAAGGGTAAAGTACACTTACCCCTCTAAGGTTTAAGAAAAAATATACTTACCCACTTTAGTTTGAAAAACACCCACTTACCTACCTGAGATTTGATGAAAAATACACTAGCCCTTTGAGGTTTATTTACTAAGTAAATTTTAAATAAAAAGACAATTATACCCTTGTTAATTATTAATCATGTATTTTTCTATTTATTTTTTATTTTTTTACTCAATTTTTTTAATTACAAAATAATAAGAATTTAATTAGTTTTAAAATTCTCTTTAATTATTATAAAATTAAATTCTAATTAAATTATATTTTAATTCAAGATATGTTAAGCTTATATTTAATTCAATTATATATTAACTTTGAGATGAATTTATTAAATTATTTTTATTTAAAATAAATTAATTACTATCATTTAAAAAAAGTTTTAGTGGCAAAGAAATTGATTAATTTTTTTTTTTTTTTAAAAAGAGGGAAGTAAAGGAGAAGAAAAAATGAAAATATAATTATCATCTATGAGATTTTATTGAAAATAAAATTACATCTATTAAATTGAAAAACACATTTTATCTCTCTTAAAAAATAACTAATATTAGGATTTCATTATTTAAACTAATATTTATTTAAATTTTACTTTAAATATTAAGTACCCTCATTTTATATATTTTTCCTTAATTTCATCCTTAATTTCATTTTTTGGTTTTAATAAATTTCTTTATCGCTAAACTTTTTTTAAATAATTTTTATTTATTTATTTTAAATAAAAATAACATAATACATTCATCTCAAAGTTAATATATTGAATTAAAGATAAGTTTAAAATATTTAACATTTACTTGCATTAGAATATAACTTAATTATAATTTAATAATAATTAAAAATAATTTTCAAACTAAATTAAATTTTCATTATTTTGTAGTTAAAAAATCTTGGATAAAAAAGAATGAAAAAAATAAAAATAAATAGAAGAATAAATAATTAATAATTATTAAAAGATAAATTTGTTTTTATTTAAAATTCACTTAATAAATAAACCTCAGGGGATTTGTGTGTTTTCATCAAACCTTAAGAGGTAGTGTACTTTCTCTTAAACCTCAAGGATGTGTGTACTTTAGCCTTATGTTACCGGACTCATTATTTTTACTAAAATACCCATGTCCGACAAATATTCAAATATGTTTATAGTAATATAATTTTCCAAATATACAATTTTTTATTTTTTTAAAAAATTGAACATACACATGTCGGATACACACACTCATCTCAAGTCCGGGTAACGGTAACGTAGCTTTAGCCTATACTAGAAAGTGAAAAGCTTCATGGGTTTGACTGTTTGAGAGAAGACCCAAAAGTTTTGAGGATTTTGTTACCTGAAATGAGGCTTCATGAAGAGCATGTGCAGCTGCAATTCCCGCCATTCCAGCACCAATCACGATCACAGATGGTGATCTTGCTTGACCCTTGGCCCCATTTGAATAGCAAAGACCTTCACAAATAGTAACCAAAAACATATTTTATTAAAACAATAAAAATAATAATAAGAGGAATGTCAAGGCCGGATACAGCTTTCGACTGCCAATATCATGAAAATGAGCAGAAAATACTAAAACAAAAGAATGAGATCCTTATTTCATCAGCAATGAACTCAATGAATCATCCTTTTGTTGTTTTTATGTTCCATACTTTGCTTACATGACTCGCTAATGCCACCTATTAATTCTCCCAATTTCCCAACTCACATACACAGTGCCAGTGGTCAAACATCAAAAAATAAAAAATAAAATAGTTTAATTGTAAGAATTACTCCAAATATGAGAGAACAGTAACTTTACTTTTTAAATAATAATTAAAAAAAAAAAGCAGATGCAAGAACGTCCGACACCAACTCAGATTATCGATTCACACGGCGTCAGATAAGCTGTATCTTAGTTAAATTAAACTAAAAAAATAATAATATAAAAGAAACACCGACAACAAAATGAGAACGAAAAAAAATTATAGAAGAGAAAGAGAAACAACGAACCTCGGCGCAATTGGCGATTACTCCTGTCTGTAGACTCCATGGATTAAGTGGGAATTAAGATTAAGATTAAAGAGAGGATTATTATTAATATTACTAATAAATAATAATAAAGGTTCAGTGGGTTTTTTCTCGAATTTAAACAGCAAAGGAGGTAATTGTGGGGAGTAATGAAGAATAAAAATTAAAAGACACGTTGTGAAATGGTTGCAAGAATTCAGCCAACACAAAGAAGAAAAACCCAGATTTCCCAACCAGCTCATGCGAATTCCTTTCTTTTTTCCGATTCTGTTACTCTTGTTCTTCTTCTTTTTTCCTCTTTTTAATTCCCGATTGCCCAGAAACCAGCAAATATAAGATCAAGTCGAGACCGATCCAAGGATTTAATCGCCGGAGCTTTGAGATTTTAGGGATATAATTGGAAATCGGAAGAAAATCTGGGGATTTCTTTTTTATTTAAGAAAGAGAAGAGAGAGGGAGAGAAAATTCTAGAGTGAGAAGGGGCTTTTTTGTGTGTGTGTGTGTGTTTTGGCTTTTATTTTTTGTTGAATCCTGGTTTATGGGTTGGCTGCTTTTATAGAGTTGCTTGTGTCGGCTCCGATTTGGTAATTTTAAAGATATTATGAAAATATGATATAAATATAAGCATTTTGTTAACACTTTTTTAAGATTTTATTTATAAGAAGAGAAATGTTACTCGGTATTTATAGATACTGATTAAGATATTATATATATAATATAATTAATACATTATTTTTTTTGAATTCAGTAAAAATAATGTATTAAATATAATTTTTTTTTTTTGAAATGATAAATAAATAATCCTTAACCAATGCCTATAGACATCAGTTAAGCGAATCCTTATAATAATAATGTTGAATTAAATGCAATATTTAATAATTTTATTCATTATTTTTAACATATTGGGTACAAATATTACTATATATAGTAACTTTAACTAGTACCCTTAGACACTCGTTAACAAAATTTTAAATATAATATGATTAATACATATAATATAAAATATATTTAATATATGTATCATTGTATTTAAAATTTTAATATATTAAATAATTAAGTCTATTAACTTGTGCACGTAGATATTAATTAAAAATTAATTAATTATTAATTTTTAAAAAAAATTAATGCATTATTTTTTTTTAATTCAAAAAAATTCATTAATTATTATTATTATATTCCATAAATATCATTTTTAACTAATGTCTAATTACATCTATTAATATTTTTGTAATAATTTATGCTTTACACGATTGATAAAAAGACACGAGATAAGCTAATTGAGTATTAATTCAGATGACATGATGCCGTTGACAAACTCTTGAAAATTGCAAGTTCAAGAAGGTTTAGACGCGTAATATCCTTCTCACCTGAATTATTTAGATAAAGAATTGAGAAGTTATGGGTAGACTAAGAATTAAAAAAAAAAAATAGTAAATTTGAAAAATATATCATCAACAATACAATAATTGTTAAAAGGTATAATGAATAAGAATTATTTGAAAAAGAGAAATAAAAAAATAAAAAATTGTTAAAAAAAAATTGTAAAGACAAAATTACACTTTAACCTTCTCTTCTCTTTTCTTTTTTTTTTAATTTACTTTTTTAATTAAAAAATAAAATTTTTTGAATTTTTTTTATCAATTTTAAGAAATAAATATTTAAATATTTTTATTTTTACTTTACTTTTTTTAATTAAAATTTTTTTAAAAATAAAAATAATATTTTTAAAATTAATTTTTTATTTTTTTAATTTTAAAAAATAAATATAAATATTTTATTTTTTTAATTAAAATTTTTAAAAAAATAATATTTCTTGAATGAGAGAAACAAAAAAGAGTTTTTTCATTAAGATGAAATTTATCTTTACAATATTTTTTATAATAATTTTTTATTTTTTATAATAATTTTTATTTATTAGATTATTTAATAATTATGTCTTATGTTTTTTAGATTTACCAAAAAGAAAAACACGATACACGTGGTGGATTGTCATGTTTAAGCCAGCCAATAGCGTAGAGAGATTTATGTGTTTCCACTCGCTCATGTGAAGATGGAATCTACGCTCCTAATATTGATGCCACGTGGGTATAATTTTTAACCTAGTTTTGGCAAGTTGGAATTAGTTGAACCAAGAGGCGAGTTTTAGTTAAACGTGTACGTAAAGCGGTGAGGGTTTGTGAGGAATACGGAGCGTTTCAGTCATGTGATAAACGTTTGCTGATAATGATATTGTAATTGTTGGGAAGGCAAAGAAGAGAAAATAAAAAGAAAAAAAAAATTAAATTAAAATATGGCAAAAGTCAGTCAGGTACGATTCCATTGCGGAAAACAAAACAAAAAAATGGAAAAAATGAATTTAATTAAAATGTGGTACGATTATTAATTATTCAAAAAAAAGTTTGTGACTTTTTTTTTTACAAAAATTAAAACAATTTGATATAATTAAACAAAATTTTTATTGTTCAATAAAAAATTTTCACAGATGAATAGATTAAAAAATTATTTTAATATATATAATAATATGAGATTTAGTTGCGTGTAAATTTTAAATTTATGCCTATTATTTGATAAAATTTAAAAGTTTTACACATAATTTAATTATTTAAATTATTAGCTAAAATATTATAATAATTGTTTTTTTCTAAAAAAATTCGGTAAAGATATTAAAATTTTTACTGATAAATCTTATTATTATTTATAATATAAGATATTAAATAAGAATGGAATAAATGTTATTACTATACAAATAATTAAAATTAATAAAGAGTATATTAATTGAAATTTACATTAATATGTAAAATTAAATTAATATAATTTTTTTCTTTCTTTTTAAATTAATGAAAAATTAAAACTTTGAAAATAAAGAATTCGATGTAAAATTTAATTTATTTATTTATTATCAAATAAATTTATTTAACAAGAGTTTTCATTGTAATTAGAATGCATTAACATGAAAATTTGGATTAATAAAACTTTTTTATTTTTTAAGATTAATTAAAAATTAAAATTATGAAGATAAAGTAATGTAATTTTAATTTTAAGTTTTTTAATTTATTATCAAATAAATCTATTTAATGAAGGTTTTTCAATGTAATTAGAATTTTTATTTATAAATTAAATAAATATTATTATTAATAATAAATATTTAAAATACCAAAAATATTATGAATAATCATATTTATTTTCGTCAGTTCAAAAAAAAAATTCATATTCATGCTTTTATTAATAAAATAATATATATTATTTATATATTATAGATTATAGATTATAGATTATAGATATAGATTATAAATTAAACATTAGGATAGATTGTTTTGAATAAATTAAAATCCGGTGCCATGTTAAACAAATTTTAAGCAAAGGTACTGTATTTTCCATAAAATTTGAGTGGCACACGCATCATAAATAGATCTGGTAATATTGGATACGAAATAATTACACGATATGAGTATGACAAAAAAAAAAAATTAAAACACGATACAATACGAAAAAAAAACTCGAACACGATGCGAATACACGAACATATCAAAATATATATAACACAAATTATTAACACTTTGAAATTTATACAAATATAAAATATCTTAAATACGATTATGATACAAAAAAAAACATAAATATACGAATTATCAGGTTTAATCATAATGCAAAGGCCTATTAATTAATGCCTTTACAAAGAATAAGGAATAGCTGAATAGGCGGCCTATACTATCAAATGTAGATGTGATAATTTATATAAGCGTATTGTGTTTCGTATTGTGTTTCTTATCAAATGTGTAAATATAATTATAAAATAAATTGTTAAATTTGTCAATATTTTAAACACAAATACAATATATGTATTAAATATATTATTTTAATTATATTTAAATGTGAATACTTTTTATATTTATTAAATCTTTTATATTTTTATTATATTTTTTTTATCGTATTCAAAATTAACAAAAACTAGTCAAATGAATTATAAATTGAGTGACGCATCGCTCATGCACCAAACTTTTTCATAAAATTTAAGGTAAAAAAGAAGAAAAGAAAGTTGATTTATGAGATATAATTTTGAAACATCTTTATTCTATTTTATGCATATTTTCAACTTTATAAAATAAGTAGAAAATTAAAAAAAAAATATGTGTTCAATCATATAAAAAAAACAATTAAGAAATTTTTAAAAGAACTTGCAAGCAACAATTTTTGTTCCATTAAGGTATAAATTTAAAACTCAATTAATTAATTAATTTGCTTGCTTTCATATTATTATACGTATGTTTTCATTTATAAAATTGTTGAATTACTTTAACAAAAAATAATTGAAAATGTTATGAAAATGAAAACTTAGTTAACTAAATTAGATAATAACAAGTATTTTTTTTTTTTTAAATGCCTTAGGCATCAGCGTAAATTAAATTTAGAAATGCTTTCAAAATAATAAAATAAAATACTTATATTAAATAATTTAAACAAGTATAATAGAAATTTTAGCACTTATTAACAATAATTTTAAATATATATATATATATCGGACGAAGTGGGGCAACATTCTAATATATATATATATATATATATATATATATATATATATATATATAAACGTTTTTTTAATGTTTCTGTTTACCTTTAATATGTCAATTTATGGGCCCTAACGAGTACAAGAGATTTTTTTTTCTTCTGATATTTGAGTACAAGAGATTACTGGTTCTTGACTCTTGAGGCACATAAATATCTTTTCTCTTTTGTCAAATATCGAAAGTCACCATTTAAAATTATTGCACTTAAAAATCATATATATGTACTTAATTCAAATACTATATTTTTTCTTTTATATATATATATATATATATATATTGAAATGGTCATCTATTATATAACCTAAAACTAAAGTCATATGTACCGGAAAAAAGATACTTTTTGAAACTGATAGAGTTGATGATTAGAAGGGTTTATGAGTCGATCGGGTAGGTTAGGCTTAAATAACAAAAGAATTTGCTTAATTAGGCTTGGTTCATCGGGTTTAGACTTGTTCATGAATCGGATCATGACTCAGATTTTTTTAATTTTTTTGTCTGGATCGGCTCGTTGGTCCAGATCACTGTTCACAAATTAATAAAAATAAATTTTTATTTTTATAATTAAATTTAAATAAAAAATATTTTTTATTATGTGAACAGCGATCCGAGCCAGACCAGTCCGGATCATAAAAATGTCTGCTTAGACGCAACCCAATACGGGTCGGGTCTGTCATGCCGGGAGGACTACTCGATCCATGAGCAAAAAGCAATTTTGTTGTTTAAAATATATTAAAATATTATTTTTTATATTAATATATTTTAATAATTAAATTTAAATAAAAAATTTATTGATTAAATAGTAATCCGAATTAGATTAGCTTATATTACAAATTTTTTTATCTTAAATTCAGTCAAACTCAAATCGAAGTTATTAAATAGATAACCCGAATCAAGAAAGGGTGGAGACATCAACTTCATTCTTTTACTCAATGGCGGGGAGTTCTAGGGTAAGCTCCCTTATGGTGAGCTTAAAATAGGCTCCATTACATATAAGCATGATAAAATTACATATAAACATGACAAATTACATAAAATTGTCATGTTTATATGTAATTTTTTTTTTTACATATAAACATGACAAATTACATATATATATATATGACAAATTACATATAACATGACAATTACATATAAACATGACAAATTACATATAAACATGACATATTTGTCATGTTTATATGTAATTTTTTAAATAGTGTATTTTTTTTTTTACATATGTAATTTCATTTTTACATATAAACATGATAAATTACATATATAATGAAACTTACGAAAAGCTTACCATAAGGAGCTTTCCTTATAATTTTTCTACTCATTGTCTCTAAACATTAAAACTTTGTCATAGCCAAAACTTTTTTTATTTCTCTCACTCCCACTCCCCCCTAGACCTGCTCATGGGCCGAGACAGGTCGGGATGGGACGGGACGGGCCGGGCAGGGCCAGATAAGTATTTTAGTGATCCAAGCCAATTCGTCCTGGTCCGGATCACTGTTCACGTAATAAAAAATAATATTTTTTAAATTTAATTATAAAAAAATATATATTTTTAAATACATATGAATAATAAATATGGGCCGACAGATCAGACCGACCCAAACCAAAATCGGATATGGATAAAGAAATCCAAAAAAATTAAGCCGCAGCTCGATCATGAACACCTCTAGGGGACTCCGCCCACCCCACCCTTTTTTTTTTCCTCCTCATTATCCTTAATTTTCTATGTTCACTTTTTAATAGTTTTATTTTTGGTAATCATTTACTCCTAATATATAGTTGGCGAGATTTCAAATCTATTTAATATATTTTGATAAATTTTTTTTAATTTATTTAATTATATATGACGTTAGTAGTATAAGATTTTAAGATAATTGTCTAGAGAATCTATCTACTATATATTATTTTTTAGTCCTAGGGACTCAAGAGGCTTTTCAAAAATGATCAAGGGACAATTTTGTCATCTACAATAGGGATTCAAGAGACATTTGAAAAAGGATCCAAGGACAATTTTGTCCTTTACAACATACCAAAAAAAAAAAGCCCAATGGGGAGCATTTTAGTTTTTATTTTTTATTTTTAAAGTATATATTTAATGGGATTGGTCTGCATGATAATTCATGGATCAATTTAAGTCCGTACTCGATCTATTTAGAAATTTTTTTTTATATATTTAAAATTTTTTTTAGTTTTTTTAGTTCTATTTTTTTTTAAATCATATATTTAAAGAGGTTGGTTTACACGTTAACTCGTGGGTCAATTTAGGATCCGTACCCATCCACACGAAAAAATGTTATTTTATTAATTAATTTTTTTACTTTATTTTTAAATGATATATTTAAACGGTTGGTTTGCACGTTGACTCGCGGATCGATTTAGGATCCGTACCCGACCAGCACGATTTTTTTTATTAATTTATTTATAAATAATGTATTTAAAAGGATTAGTCTGCACGTTGACTCTGAGATCGATTTAGAATCCGTACCCGACCGACTCCAGAAAAAACTTAAAAAAAATATATTTTATTACTTATTTTTATTTTAACTTTAAATGATATATTTAAAGGGATTGGTCCACACGTTAACTAGCATGTCGATTTAGGATCCGTACCCAATTCGCTCGGAAAAAAAAAGTTTAAAAAAAAAATAAATAAACTTTCTGCTAACCTAAATGAGAAAATCAATCCTAAAAGAGAATAAAATACAAACCAAAATTTTATTTTATTTTTTTCATTTGTTATTTTTTTTACCTCCAATAAATAAAAATATACAGTATACAATAAGATCTAAATATTTTTTAAAAATATATAAAAATAACATTTGAGAAAGTATTTGTATTACATAATTTATAAATAAATAGTTATCATAAATTTATTTTTCATAATTAATAAAATATTATTATAATAATATTATTATAATTTAAAAATAAACAAATTAAACAAATTTTAATAATTTATTATTATTAATTAATTAAAAAATTATAAGTACCCCAGCTAATGCGGGACTTAATTCTAGTTATTATTTAATACTAAGCACATGAGTTTTAATCTCATGGATTCTATTTCGTAGAAGCTTTCATAAAATTTTAACGTTAATCACAATCACAAAATTTTAGTTCATAATTTATAGATAATGTTTTTAAAATATTTTAATTAGTAAATTTGTTTTTATTAATAAATCTAATTTAATTTAGATTTTATATTTGTAATTAGACTATGTAGATTTTATATTTGTAATTAAATTATATCAAATTTCATGGTAACTATATGGTAATGCTAAAAACAGTTTCACGTTTAACATCAATATATATATATATTTTTTATAGTTAGAATTACCAAAATTTAAAACTTAGTTTCTATAATGCAGAAGTCTAACTACATGTTAAATAAATTCATCTAACACTCAAGATAATTATTAAAAATCAATTGATTTTGTTAGACCCACAAGGCCCAACTCGCCAAGACCTCTTGACCACAACCATCCACAGGCCCAAATATGTTGGTCCAGGGTCAAGACCCGATCCAGCAAACCCAACGGCTACTGAAACCTAAGACCCAAGTACACGTGGTCGCCTTCCCCTCTTTTAGCGGTTACGTCACCAGTTACCTCGGCGTCCACCTGGGGCAGTACAGGGCATTAAATACCGCAACCTCTTCCCGACGAGCATTAAATGCGACCGTCTCCTCGACAAGGCCCCCCGAGGTCGCTCACACCAGATGACCAACCAGAGTCGGGCACGTGGAACCATCAGGTCACCCGACTCACTATATATAGTCTACCCAAGGACTATTCAAGGTTAATCTCTCTTTCTTTCTCAGAATTGCTCTTTCACACCTCTTTCTCCTTCTCCAAACACTGACTTAAGTATCAGAGCGTGTCCCGGAGCTCAACCTCCGGTGCCCTCTGACCTACTTTCCTTGCTCGCAGGACCTCAGACCACCAGGAGTATCACCTCGACACAAATAAACCTCAACATTTGGCGCCGTCTGTAGGAAACGACAAGTCATGTCTTTGCCACCAACCCATCAAACCACCTCACCTGGAGGCCCAAGCATCATCCCCCTAAACACTAACTCTTACACACCCCCGGTTACGGGTAGCTTCCATTCTCCCTCCCCCCCGCGAACTTTCCTCAATTCACCGGGACTTGGCACCAGCTACCAAACACCCTACATACCCAACTTCTGCCTCCAACAACCGTATTACCCCCAGAATTACTACCAAAACTTACTCACAGCCGCCTCCCCAGCATTTTCCACCTTCCCAACTCCGACGTGGGATATTCCCCCAACTACCCAACAAACCACCTACATAACCCCACCCAATCCCTTAGAAACTCAACTTAACACCGCGGGACGGACGAGCATTTCCTTTGTTCCCGAAACCGACCCCCTACCAGCTGGCCGAGAAAACACATCAGCTACACTACTACCAAACACCTCTACAGGGCCCCCACCGATGCTCGATCCCATCATCCAACCATTTAACACCACCTTCCACCCCCCAGTGCTACCGTATGTCGATCCAACATACCAGATGCTCATGAGCCAGATACAAACCCTGCAGGCTCAGTTGGCCGAGCAGCAGCAAGCCGCCTGGCAGGCCAACCAGAAAACTGGGTAAACCAAAAAGGCAACAATAACAACCAGAAAAAAAAAAGTGTCAGCTCGTTCTATTGAAGTAGCCATCGAATAGCTGCAAGTAGGGCGCATAGGCAAAGCAAGGAACAACTTTCCGAGGAACAACCTCAGAATGAGGAAAACCTGCCCGCCAATAAGGAAGCAACTGTAGGCACTGTCGAGGCTCAAATGGCGGCTCTCAGAAAAGAAGTCCACGACATGATGAAGGACAAAGTGGAGGAAGTAGAGTGGATAACGGACGACAACAGTCCCTTGACCCTTGAAATCCGGTGGAAACTGGTACCCAAGACAATCAAGCTTCCAAAACAAACCTACGATGGCACCAAGGACCTTACGGACCACCTCATCCAGTACAAAAAATTACATGGATCTGTTAGGGGCTAGCGACGCCCAGAAGTGCCGGGAGTTTCCTATAACACTCAGAGTGCACGCCAGAACCTGGTACCATTCACTGTTGGCAGGATCCATCGACAACTTCCAGAAGCTAGGAAGAACCTTCATCGCCCATTTCCTCACCAACAAGCCCACTTTCAAAACCTTAGCCAGCCTCCTTACAGTAAGGCAGAAGGAAAATGAGACCCACAGCGAATACATCCGCTGGTTCAACTCCACCACTATGGAAATCAAAGACCTGTACAACGACTGGGCCATATAGGCATTCATCTCCGGTGTTCGTCATGAACACCTCTGGTACGCTCTGACGGATGAGAAGATGGAAAAACTCTATAACCTGTATGAGAAGGCTCAGTGGTGCGCCGAAACAGAGGAAATAAAATTGGCAAAGGGGCCCAAGGAAATAACAAACTACCAGCAGGGTCAGGGGCGGCCCTCGAAAAACAAGTAGGGATACTAAGATACCAGGAGGCAGTTGAGGCTTGACTCACATCGCCAAAGATCCAGGTCGCCTGACAAATCGGCTCGCTAGACTAACACGGACCGAACCGCGCAGGGTCACAGGCGAATAGGGAAAATAGTCTCATACTCTAAGTTTGAAGAATAAACCCCCCTCAACGCCTCAAAGGCATACATCCTTAATTCGGTGGCCCACGAGGGTATCCTGGAAATGCCATACCCCATGAGGGACAACCCAACCCGCCTTAACTCCAAGGAAATGTGCCACTATCACAACGATGTGGGGCATAACATCGAAGATTGCAAGTCTCTAAAAGACGCAATTGAAACCTCCATCATGAAGGGGCAGATCAAACAGTTTGTGAGAAAGTTAGAGGCCCATCAGGGACAGTCATCGACGAACAATCAGAGAATCACAGGCAGGGCAAAGAGGAAGAAACTAGTATAGAGGGTGATAAAAATGATAGTGAGGGGCACAGAAGAATGGACCGCTAGCAATTCCAAGAGAAAAGCCCACCTCAAAAGTATAATGGCGATCAATATAACTCCCAAGTGAGTAAAACAGATTGAAGACTAGATGGTAGACTTCACTGATAATGACGTCGACATCTTGGAGGAAAATGGGAATGACTCGATTGTTGTGGAGGCCACGATTGGGAACTTCAGAGTAAAAAGGGTCCTCGTCGACAGTGGTAGCACAGTATAAGTTATCCAATAAGTTATCCAATGGGAAGCCTTCAAGAAGATGGGCATCCCTTAGAAGAACTTGAAGCCAGCAAGCCTGATTTTTGGCTTTGCAAACCAGCCAATCACAGTCAAAGGATCAATAACACTACCAGTAACAATGGGAGATGACGACCACACCCTCACCGTTATCTCTGAATTTCTAGTAGTCCACCGACATTCGACCTACAACGCCATTTTTGGAAGGCCCGTGATGAGAAAAGCAAGGATGGTGGCAGTCGTCTACTTCCTGAAGGTGAAATTTCCAACACCAATGGGAATTGGTTACATGAAGACAGATTAGCCAACAGCACGACAATGCCATATGCTATCCATACAGATCGCCAAGAAGAATCAGGGCGTCGAGCTTGATCTTGACATGACAGGATCAGGATTAGGGGGGCAAACACAAGAAACTGGGGGGTAGCTAACAAAAGTTCAGGTCAACTTGATCGACAAAACTATGCTCACCTTAGAAAGCTTGGACAATAGGGCAGAGACAAGTCAATATAAGGCGAAACCCACAGAGCAAACAAAAACAACCCCCTGGATCCAGAAAATCCGTCTAAAACAACCAAGGTTGGGTTTTTTTTGGGAAACGAAGAAAGACGGCCCTTGGTGGCCATGTTGCAAGAGAATGCTGACAGTTTTGCATGGTCGGCGGCTGACATGCCTAATATAGATCCAAGAATAATCACCCATTCCCTGAATGTGAACCCAGCAACAAAATCGGTCAGACAGGAGAAGTGTCAATTCGCCCCTGAGCAAGTTAGGGCTATCAGAGAAGAAGTTGAGAAACTTCTCGCCGCTAACTTCATAAAGGAGACGGTCTACCCAGACTGGCTCGCCAACGTAATGATGGTAAAAAGGGCCAGTGTGAAGTGGCGAATGTGTGTGGATTTCACGGATTTGAACAAGGCCTGCCCCAAAGACAGTTTCCCCCTGCTAGTTATAAACTGCCTGGTAGACTCCTCGGTAGGATACAAGTATCAAAGTTTTATGGACGCCTTCTCCGGCTACAATCAGATCAAAATGAATCCCGACGATCAAGACAAGACATCATTTGTCACAGATGAGGGTCTATTTTATTACCAAGTAATGCCATTTGGACTAAAGAACGCAGGGGCCACTACCAGAGGCAGGTAAAAAAACTCTTCAAAGACCAAATTGGACGGAATATGGAACTTTATATGGACGACATATTGGTTAAAATTTCTTCGTTGGACCAACACGTCCTCGACCTAGAGAAAGCCTTTGACGTTATCAGAAAGCACAACATGAGATTGAATCCGAAAAAATGTACATTTACAGTAGCGGCGGGGAAGTTTCTTGGTTTCATGGTCTCCGACAGAGGAATAGAAGCAAATCCGAAAAGGATTCAGGCAATCCTGGGTATGTTCCCACTGAGAAACACCAAAGAGATGCAAAGACTTACTGGCAGAGTGGTCACCCTTAACAGATTTCTCTCCAAGCTCGTCGACAAGTGCCTATCTTTCTTCAAGATACTCAGGGGAGCCTCCAAGTATCAATGGAACGAGAATGGTCAGAAGGCTTTTGAAGAATTGAAGTACTTATGCTCGCCGCCCTTGCTCAGCAGTCCCCTGCTAGGAGACCAACTGTACATCTACCTGGAGGTCTCAGATGAAATCGTGGCCGCTGTGCTTCTTAAAGAAGAAGAAGCCCACCAGACACCAGTTTATCATGTCAGTCGAGCCCTGTAGAATGGGGAAATCAACCATACTAGACTGGAAAAAACCACATTTGCCCTGATAGTGGCGGCTAGACGTCTGAGGCAATATTTCCAGGCCCCCTATCACGGTATTGGCAGATCAATTGCTTAGAGAAATCCTGCAAAAAGTTGACACGACGGGCATGATGGCCAAATGGAGTGTCGAGCTGAGTGAATTTGGCTTGGAGTATAGGCCAAGGAAGGCTATCAAGGCCCAAGCTTTAGCGTACTTTATAGCCAAGTGCTCATTCACCAGCGCCATCACAGCGCCGATCCGCTACCAGGAAGAATCACCATCGACCCCCAGTAATGAGGCACCGCCACCACTCCCAGAACCAACCCTAATACAAAAGCCCAACGACTACTGAAACCTAAGACCCAAGGACACGTGGTTGCCTCTCCCTTTCTTAGCGGTCACGTCACCAGTCACCTCGGCGCCCACCTGGGGCAGTGTAGGGCATTAAATACCGCAACTTCTTCCCAACGGGCAATAAATGCGGCTGTCTCTTGGACAAGTCACCCCGAGGATGCTCACACCAGATAACCAACCAGAGTCGGGCACGTGGAACCATCAGGTCGCCTGACTCACTATATATAGTCTACCCAATAACTATTCGAGGTTAATCTCTCTCTCTCTCTCTCTCAGAACTGCTCTCTCTCAGACCTCCTTCTCCTTCTTCAAACACTGACTTAAGCATTGAAGCGTGTCCCGAAGCTCAACCTCCGGTGCCCTCTGACTTACTTTCCTTGCTCGGAGGACCTCAGACCACCATGAGCACCACCTCGACACAAATAGACCTCGACAGATTTATACTTATGAATTATGATAGATTGCCTGTAATTTTGTATGAAAAAAAAATATTGATTAGTATTATTTTATTTTGCATAACAATTTTGTGTAAAATTTATTGCTTGTAATTTGTTACATACAATAAATTTCAATCGCCCACAAGATTAGTCCAATTAATAAAGGAAGAAGTTTCCTTTTTTTTTCCATTAGGATTTGATTTTCGTGAGAAGCATTTTGAAAATATATCATATCGATGTAAAAAAAATGCTCTTAAAATTATTTGAAAAAAAAAAATTGAACCCAAACAAAATTTGAAAATACACCAGACCATATTAAAAAAAAATCAATCAAAAGTGATGACAAAATTTATTATTAAGCAATTTTAATTTTCCCTTCAATGTTAAATGTGTTCATGCCCTTTATAATGAAAGTGTAACACCACATTTATTTAACTCATTCCTAATCATTCTGTTAGGAATATTTATTCGAATCTCAAAAGATTTGATAAAAAAAATTAATATATTTTTACATTAGCTAAAAATATTGTTTGAGACAAAAACACTTATTAGGTAAGAATTTTAAGAAAAAAAAATATTTTTGATGAGCAAGTTAGTAGACTTATAAATAGTGAAAGTCCTCAACTATATGAGTTATGCTAGAAAGATATAAGTAGAATTATAAGGTTTTATAGTGTTGGATATGTAAACACCTCATGGGGTTAAGGAGAATACCTATGGATGTGAATGTTATCTCTTGTGTATGGTTATTTGGTGATTATTGGGTAATTAAGAAGAAGTGAGTAGTTTTTAAAAACATTTATTTTTAGTTTTTTTTTTTTTAAATAGCAAAAGACATTAATATCCTTATAAATATATATATTTTTATTTTTTTTTAAATAGCAAAAGACATTAATATCTGTCATAACGTGTCAAATACGAATTCAGCATGCTAGACACAAACGTGGAGTCGCCACTAATTATCTAATCTAGGTGTGATTAGTCACCTATACGAATCTATCATCTTTAAAGTAATCTTAAGCTTGACTAAGCCACCTTAAAAATAATAGGTTCTGGTCTACTTATCAGAACTAGGTTCGGGAGTACGGTTACATGTGAGGAAGGATTAGCATCCTCACAACGCCCATCCAAAAGGACGGTACCTAATTAGTTTTGTGATACTTAAAAAGTCTTAATTAAATGATCTTGTCTATCCTGTCTTCATTTTAAGTTAAAAAATATCATAAATTGTTTTTAGGTCTCCCTTCCATCAATCTGGAGGAATTGCTAAAAAATGTTTTCTCACCTCGAGAGTATTCAAAAGAAATCGATCTTTCCATTGAAGAGGCTCCGTCGTTGGAAAAAATTAAACTTTAAATCTAAGTCTAATTCTCATAATTAAAAACTTGTATTTATTTATATTTGCTCAAAAAATAAATCTCGATCTCAATATCGAAAATTACCTCTCAAAAATCCTTCCATCGATCTGGAGAATTTTAAAAGATTTTTCTCACCTAAAAATTTCTTAGAAATCAACCAATCGCGATTTTTTCGAATTTCATCCTTGGAAGAAATCTTAATTTACCTTTGATTTTAAATTAAGCATTGATTATGGAAATTATGACTCAAAACAAATTTATTGAAAATTAATTAACTTAAAATAAATAAATTTTGACCTTTTGTATTGAAAATCATCCCTTAAATTTTTTTTCATCAATCTGGAAAATTTTTAATAGAGTTATCTCACCTAGAAATTATTTAGAAATTAACCAGTCGTGATCTCCTCGAATTTCATCATCGAAAAAGATTTCAATTTATTATTTTTAGATTAATTAATCATCAAATAAAATAAAATAAAACTTATTTTACTAATAAAAATAAATAAAAAATAGTTTATATATATATATAATAGTTAGTAACAAGATAATAATATAATAGTAATATAAATAATAAATCATATCAAAATTGATTCGTAAAAATATACCTGCACACGTCAAAACTAAGAATAAAATTAGTCATAATAAATAAATAATAATTGATCAAAACAAATAATAATTAAAACAAATAAAAAAAATGCTCCTAACATAAAAAGAAATATCAAAAGAAATATAAAAGAAAAGAAAACAAATAACAAAAGAAAAAACAAATAAAAAAAAAAACATAAACTAGCAACAGGGTCGGGCCTGAGTGCGGGTCGCGCGCGAGTTATCTGACCCGACCCGATCACTTGGTTTAAAAAACAAACTTTTTTTTATCAGATTCTTACCCTTTTCAAAAAAAACCTTCCTTTTTCTCTCAACAAAACTCAAGAACAATGAAGAACACCAGACAACCCAGATTCTGGTCACCGCCTGCCGTTGCCGTTCAGTCGTCGATCATCGCCACTCGTCGCCTGTTTCCGTCGGTCACCGTCGCTTTCGGTGGTCCAAAAATTCCAAAAAAAATCTTAATTTCTTTTTTTTATTCCCCCAACTCAAAATCCAAACTAATTCTACCCTAATCGTTCTAAAATTTTCTAGATCTGAAATTGAAACCCGAAACCTTACCTCCTCCGATCTCTTCCGTCGATCGCCGACGGTCACCACACTCTAGCCTATGCTTTGTCTAATTAAAACCTAGATTTCCCCCTACCAAACACCCTTTGATTCAAACTCTAGAGCTAAGAACCCCAAATTTTGAAACTCTAATTTCTTCTACTGATCTTGCTTGCTTGCTCCGAAAATTCTACGAATCTCTGATATTTTTTCTTCTTGAGCCTAGGGTTGTTTATATAGGAAAGATCCAAAGAGAGTTCTAGTTTACGTAGGTCTTGATTTCTAATCTGATACAAATCTAATCTCACCACACCTCTTAGAGTTCACATTTGATCCAAAGAAGAATTTTGTTCAACCCAAACTTGTTTTCATTTTTTTTTTATTATTTTGAATCTTCCTCTTTTTTTAAATTTTTTTTTCTTTCTGATTTTCACTTTTTTTTGTTAAATTCGAAAATAAAATAAAATAATTTACAAAATTAAAATTTAACTAATTAACTACAAAATTAACCCGGACAAAATCCAGTGTCTATAGTTGTCCCTCTTTGTGCATTCCCTGAGAAACAGGGGATTTGAAAAGACGTAGACACCCTACCAGGGGATTTGAAAAGACGTAGACACCCTACTAAGTTTTCAAACATAAAAAACAACTATGTACTTAAAGAAAATCCCATCGTAGAAAAGCTCCTCTAAGCGAGGCGTAAACTTTAAACCCAACGTGAAAATATACTCCTCCACTGAGGCTTCAACTTTAAAATAACCCAAAAAACTCCTCTCAACGAGGCATCGACTTTAAATGTCCCAACGAAGAAAAACTCATCTTAACAAGGCATCAACTTTAAACTTCCAACGAAGAAAAACTCCTCCTAACAAGGCATCAACTTTAAATTCCCAACAAAGAAAAACTCCTCCTAACGAGCCATCAACTTTAAATTCCCAATGAAGAAAAACTCCTCCTAACGAGGCATCAACTTTAAATTTCCCAACGATGAAAAACTCATCCTAATGAGGCATCAACTTTAAATGCCAAACGAAATTTGTAAATTCACCAAACGTAAGTGCTTTCTTCAAATAAACTTCAAAAATCTTATCTTGAATAAAAGAAATTGCTAACCTCGCAAATTGGCATTCCAAATTGAAATTCCTGTCCAAATCATATTGAATATCTGAAATAATCTTTCTTGGATGTAACGCATGATGCCATGAATGAAATACAGATGCATACCATGCAATGGATAACATGAATGCTCTGTAATAAATAATATCAACTCCCTAAATCTCTAATCAAGATAAAAGGTTCTCAAGCCTATCGCTGTCTGTACTTGCTTCAAACTGATGGAGTGAATCTTACTATCTCTTCTTTTTCAAAATTTGCTGAATATGAACAACTTCTTTTCTCAAAGATTTCAAAACACCAATCATTCTATATCTCATCTTATGCCAGCTTATCCAGGCTTAATATCTCATCATAGAAATTCTCATCTTCAAAAATTCTTACTTCTAAAATTTCTCATCTGATCTCATCTCCCTACTTTTCTGTTCAGTTATCCATAGATTTCTCATAAAAATAAATGCAGGGATCTCTTAAAATTATCATTCTAATTTATCAATCATTATTCTAATTCCATATCAAACGCAATGCATGATACATTCCCTCTATTCAATGCAAAGGTATAAAGTTGAGAATAACAAATGGAAGGCAAAAATAATCTAGAAAGAAAGGTCTTTATTAACAAAAATAATAAAAATAATTCATCTCGAAGAAACAAAAGAGCACCTCAAAAGGTGTATCACAAAGGTATTTGGGATAACAAAACAGTATCCAAACAATGGAAACTTAGACAACCTTAACAGTTCATTCAAAATTCTCATTCGAAAAGCAATCCCAATCGATGTCTTCAATTCTTCAGAGTTCATCAAACTAGACACTGCCCCCGTCTTCATAAGACTTTCCAAGTGATGCAAATCCTCCTCATATCTAAGCCGCCCTTTCAGGTTTTCAACTTAGACATCCCCCAATGACCCAAACCGCCTTTTTCGGGTTTTCAATTTGAGTCATCATTTTTTTTTTCAAGCAAAATACTTATTCACAACATCTGAATTAATCGGGTTTGGCAAAACATCCCCATCCATTTCAGCCAAAATCAAAGCTCCAGCTGAAAAAGCTTTTTTCACCACATAAGGACCCTCCCAATTCGGTGTCCACTTCCCTCGATGATCATGCTGATACGGAAGAATCTTTTTCAAGACCAACTCTCTTTCCCTAAAGTGTCTGGGATGGACTTTCTTATCATGCGCTCACATCATTCGCTTATGGTACAGCTGAACATGGTAAAGTACTGTAAGTCTCTTCTCCTCAATGAGATTCAACTACTCAAAACGATCTCGTACCCATTCTGCTTCTTCCAAATCCACCTCTTTCAACACCCTTAAAGAAGGGATTTCTACCTCAACTAGTAACACAGCCTCCATCCCATATACCAACGAAAAAGGAGTTGCCCCTGTGGATGTGTGAACCAAAGTTCTATAGGCATGTAGGGCAAAAGGCAACTTCTCATGCCAATATTTGTAGACATCGGTCATCTTTTCTACAATTTTTTTGATGTTTTTGTTGGCTGCTTCTATAGCTCCATTCATCTTTGGGCGATATGGTGCTGAGTTATGATGCTTAATCTTAAACTGTTCACAAACCTCTTTCAACATCTTGCTATTCAAATTACGAGCATTATCAGAAATGATTCTCTCCGGTAGTCCATATCGATAAATTATCTATTTCTTTATGAACTTACAAACCACTGTTCGTGTTACACTAGCATATGAAGCTGCCTCTACCCACTTCGTAAAGTAATCAATCATCACAAAAATGAACCGATGCCCATTCGTCGCCTTTGGGGTGATAGGTCCAATCACATCCATGCCCCACATTGAGAATGGCCATGGAGGTGCCAAAACATGCAACTCGTTTGAAGGAGCATTAATCTTATCCAAAAAGATCTGGCATTTATGACATTTTCGGGCATAGTCAATACAGTCTTTCTCCATTGTCAACCAATAATAACCCGCCCTCATTATCTGTCTAGCTATCATGTGACCATTCGCATGTGCCTCACAAATTCCATCATGCACTTCTTCCAGTATCCTCTTTGCTTTTACGGTGTCAACACATCTCAAAAACACCAGATCTCGGCTTCTCTTATACAATATTTCTCCATCCAGGAAGAAACCCATAGCCAATCTTCGGATGAGCCGTTTATCATTATCCGAGGCGTGTTTTGGGTTACCGCTGATATTTGACGTATTGCATTATGTTAAAATACCAAGGCTGACCATCGACTTCTTCTTCAACATCTAAACAATGTGCCGGAGACCCTTTCACATCCAACTTGATTGGTTAAATCTCGACTTTTGCATCCAGCTTAAACATCGCAGCTAAAGTGGCTAAAGCATAAGCCATCTGATTTTTTTCCCGGGGCAAGTGTTGAAACTGAATCTTCTCAAAATGCTTGATTAATTCAGTTGTGTATTTCTGGTATAGGATCAACTTCGAATCCTCGTCTCCCATTCTCTCTTCAACTGATAAATAACCAAAGCTGAATCACCATATACCTCCAACACATTAATCTTTCTTTCAATCGCTGCTTGCAAGCCCATGACGCATGCCTCATACTCAGCCATTTTGTTGGTGCCATTAAAATCCAATCGTGCAGTAATCGGATAATATTGACCATCTGGGGATATCAAGACTACCCCAATTCCATGTCCAAAAGCATTGAAAGCTCCATCAAAGAACATCTTCCAGGTTTTTTCTTCACATTTTTTATCATCTCCTATTGAAATGGCCATCAAATCCTCTTATGGGAAATCAAATTGCATTGGCTCATATTCTTTAAAAGCCCGATCTTCCAAGATCACACTTCCTTTTATTGCTTTCTGAGTCATATAAACAATGTTGTATTCGGACAAAGTGACTTACCATCTTGCAATTCTTCCTGACAACGACGGCTTTTCAAAAATGTACTTTGAAGGATCTAGCCTTGCTATAAGCCAAGTTGTATTGTACAACAACATGTACTATCTGAGTGTATGAGCCTTCCATGCTAGAGTGCAACACATCTTTTCTAGTGATGAGTATCTAGATTCATAATCAGTGAACTTTTTACTCAGATAATAGATGGCATGCTCTTTCTTTCCCGTTTCATCTTGTTGCCCCAGAACACATCCCATGGATTTCTTAGACACTGCCAAATACAGAATCAACGGTTTTCCTAGAATCGGAGGAATTAACATTGGTGGATTCAACAGGTACTCTTTAACTTTATCAAAAGCTTCCTGACATTCTCCAGTCCATTCACCAGTATCCTTCTTGTGAAGAAGCTCGAAGATAGGATCACATTTGAAGGTGAGCTGGGAAATAAAGCGTGATATGTAGTTCAGCCTTTCCAAGAAACCTCTCACTTCTTTTTGCGTACGAGGGGGAGACAAATTCTGAATCGCCCGTATTTTATCTGGATCCACTTCAATTCCTCTATCACTAACCACGAAACCCAACAACTTGTCGGATTTGACACCGAACGTACACTTGGCAGGATTCAATCTCAGCCGAAACTTTCTCAAATCTCTCAAACAACTTCCTGAGAATAACTAAATGATCTTCACCTTCACGGGATTTTGCGATCATGTCATCCACATACACCTCAATCTCTTTATGCATCGTGTCATGAAACAGAGTTACCATTGCCCTTCGGTAAGTAGCTCCAGCATTTTTCAACCCAAAAGGCATGACTTTATAACAAAAGATTCCCCACATTGTAACAAATGTGGTTTTCTCCATATCCTCCGAAGCCATTTTAATGTGGTTATACCCTAAAAAATCGTCCATGGATGAAAACGTGGAATGTCTAGCAGTGTTATCCACGAGGGTGTCAATGTGAGGCAAAGGAAAGTTATCCTTTGGACTTGCCTTGTTCAGATCTCGATAATCGACACACATTCTCACCTTCCTATCTTTCTTAAGAACTGGGACTATATTGGCTACCCACTCCAGGTACTTAGCTACCCCTAGAAAGCCTGCATCAAACTGCTTTTTTAATCTTCAACAACATTTCTGGCTTCATCCGCCTCAACTTTTGTTGCACCGGTTTGCATTCTGGCCTCAAAGGCAATTTGTGCTCCACAATATCTGTATCAAAACCTGGCATGTCTTTGTATGACCATGCGAACACATCTACAAATTCTCTAAGCAAATATTTTAATCTTTTCTTTTGAGCAGGCTGTAATGATGAGCAGATTGTCACTTCTTGCCTATTTCCCTCATCTCCCAAATTGATCATCTCACTAACCTCTTGATATAGTTCAGTCGGTTTCTTTTTTCGTTCTATTAATCTTAATAAATTCGGAGACAAAGTATAATCATCTGATTCCTCTTCGTTATCAAATTCATCAACATGAACTGTGTTTTCAAAATTGAATCCCAAATTATTGTTAAGATTGTCTTTGTATTCATTACTTGGAATCCTGAAATTGAATGGAATTGAAAGAATATATATTGGTATACTGAAGAAAGAACGGCAATAATGAAAAAAGAAATAAAAATGACAACAATGAATGAAAGAGGGAATGAAAATGCATCTTGTTCCTAATTTATTAAAATAATAACAAATAAACAAGCCCATACATAAAAGACCATCCCTAATGCCCTTGGGCATGAGCAACTAGGGACTTGGCTCACTGCATTACATTTTATGAGATTCAAGGATAACCGACAGCTTCGTAATTTTCCAATTACCCAGCTCCATTTCTGGTGAGCATGAGTACACCAACAACTCTTCTTTAGCATCAAGCTTCACTTCTGCTTTCTCTACCATTTGAATAGAAAGCTCAGAAAATGCTTTTTCTAAATTCGGTAGAGGTCCATCGGGGTAAATCCATCCCCCCAAACAAAAAGTGGAATAAAGATAAGGAAAAACCATCTTCCTCGGCTCTCACTCATATCCCTTCACACCAGCCAATCTTTTTTTCTTCTTCTCAAACTTGATCATCTCCCAATCCCTTCTGGTTGGCTTGTAGCCTTACCCAAACCTTTCTTTATTTTCTCGTATCTCTGGCATCTCCCTGATCCCTTGAAGATGTTTCCCCAATCCAAATCCAGCACGCCAACCCATTCCAACGGTCTGTTTGAACAACAGGTTGACAATCCGAGAGCAACGCACAATAGGCACCTTAGACCCTTCGCCCACATAGGTGGCATTGATGAATTCAAAAGATCTGAATGAACACTCCAGCGCTTCATTAGCTGCCTCCACATAAGGCGTGGTTGGGGACTTGGTTACCAACAAATCCTCTTCCCCGTTAACACACACCAGATAATCCTCCATAAAAAACTTGATTTTCTGGTGTAATGATGATGGAATTGCTCCTGCCATGTGAATCCATGGCCTTCCCAATAGACAACTGTAAGATGGTGAAATCTCCATAACCTGAAACCTTATACTGAAATTCCAAGGCTCAATCTGCAAAGGCATTTCAATATCTCCAAAATCGCCCGACGGGTCTCATTAAAGGCTCTCACAATCATGTGACTAGGTTGAATGTGAGACACATCAATTGGCAGCTTGGACAATATAGTCATCGACATGACATTAATGGAAGAACCATTATCAATAAGCACTTTAGCCATTACATGACTTTTGCACTTGGCCGTGATATGGAGGGCCTTGGTACTGCCCCTACCTTCTAGAGGAATCTCACCATCATTAAAAGTTATAAAATTGGTAGCTACCAGATTTCTTGCAATGTGATTCACATTCTCCACCGAAATATTGTGAGCCACATATGCCTCATTCAACACTTTCAACAATGCCTCTCTATGAGGCTTGGAATTCAACAACAGAGACAACAGTGAAATTCGAGCTGGCATTTTATTCAACTGTTCAACCACACTATACTCACTGTGCTTGATCAACTTTAGGAATTCACAAGATTCTCTCTCAGTCACAGGCTCCTTATACTCCGCATCTCGAACCACCAATGGGTTCGTCTTATTTCTTGGCTCTCCATTCCTTTCCTCTTACCCTGCTTTTCTCTTCATGTTCCTATCAAGTATTTCACGCGAATAACAACACCCACTCTTGGTCACTCCCCCTACTCCAGTTAAATTTGTTGTCTTGGCATCTTCAGAATTAATCACGACTGAACTACCAAGCGTATCTCGGGTTATGACGTCACACCCATACCTCCACGGTACTGCTTTATCTCTTCGGTATGGAAATGGGCTCGGGACATTGATTGTAACAACAAGTTTTTTGATCCCAACTGGCTTATAATCTTCAAACTGACTCGTCCTTTTCTCATAAAAGAACGTTATCCATTTCATAATAGGTAATGGAGACTCTTCAATCACAACATTAATCTCATCTGCCCCAAACTATGTATAAAACTCAATCTGGGAGAGATCCATCAGTTTTTACAACTCTTGTCGTAACTCAACACAATTCTAAACTGAATGGCCAACTATCCCCTGGTGATATTTGCAAATCTTGCTTGAATCATACCTGTCAGGATAACCATATGAATTGGCCGGCATAGAGTGAATCATGTTGGCTTTGACCAAGACATCAAAAATGTAATCCATTGATGTCGTGACTTCATCTACATTTCCTTTGATTACAGTGATCTTATCATCTCCCAAAGCATTTACCGCTGGCTCTGCATGGTTCGGTAAAGGATTATCGTTGACATTCGGGCCACCATTTTCTTCAAAGTTTATCAACCCAGCCTTAACAAGGCTTTGCACTTTGTACTTCAAAGCAATGCAATTTTCTGTAAAATGTCCAACATTTCCTGAATGGTAGTCACACCTGGCATCAGGATCATACCACCTAGGATATGAAGGTTTCAAAGGCTCCAAATGTACCGGTGTAACCAGATGGTTCTTGATGAGATCTGGAAGTAGGTCTGTATAGGACATGGGAATCGGATCAATAGGCGTTATTTCCTGACCAGCTCGTGGTCTCCTTGGATTAACTGGGGGTTGATTGGTTTGTATGGGTGGCCCTACTGGAGGAGCCAATGGTCTGGGGCAAAAATTAGGTTGGAATACTTGTGGTGGTACGGGTGGATAAGCATATGGGCCAAGACTGATGGCATTGGTATTCGGGTAATATGGCTGGTACATAGGTTGCGGGAAATGTGGGACGCAACCTCCCATTTGTTACCCTCCATATGCAATAGTCTGGACATCAGCTTCCTTCTTCTTCGACACACTACTCTTCTTTATAACAGACTCTCATCCTTCAATCTTGCCATTCTTGATGGCATTCTCTATGATTTCACCGGAAATCACCATATCAGCAAAGTTTTTTGTAGCGTTCCCAATCATCTTGTTGTAGTACGAAGCTTTAAGATTACTAACAAACAGCACTGTATTCTCTTTCTCAGTCAGAGGTGGCTAGATCTGGGCAGTAATATTTTTCCATCTCTGGCATAGTCCTTAAAACTTTTGGTGAACTTCTTCTCCATATTTTGTAGAGACAAATGGTCCGGGGCCATATCAACAATGTGCTTATACTTGTTGATGAATGCCTTGGCCAATTCCTTCCAAGTACGAACCCAATTTTTATCGAGTTGAACATACCACCTAACAGCAGACCCTGTAAGACTGTCTTGAAAGACATGGACAAGCAGCTTGTCATCTTTGGTGTGAGTGGCCATTTTTCGGTAGCACATGGTGTATGGGATATGGGGCACTTGGACCCATCAAACGTTTCAAAGTCAGGAGTCTTGAACATAGGTGGGATCACTACATCCGACACCAGACAAAGCCCCTCAACTTCTATAGAACCATAGAAGTCTAACCCCTCAACAGCCTGAAGCCTTTCTTCAATCAATTTCATATTTCGAGATCCGATCTCTTCAACCACTTTCAGCTTCTCTAGCTCTTTAGGATCATCCAAGTCTGGAACTCGGACTGGGTCTATCTTTGTCCCAGGAGCAGGAATAGTGAAACCCGGGATTTGAGGTTGGACGTATGGTTAAGTGAATCCTCCCATGTACGACACCTGTTGTGACTGTTCCTGTTGAACTTGAGATTGGGAACCTGGTGGACATAAAGATTCGTCCATATTTTGATCTTTCCCCTAAGAACCATATTCATCTTCCTTATTTTTCCCTTTCAGACTCTTCATCATTTCCAACAAAGAACTTAATTGTTCTCTAATCTCATCCTGAGCTTGTTCTACCATATCCATCCTTGTCGATTGCTTTTCGGCCATTTTCTAGCTCTTGACCTGGTATTGTAAGAGTGCGAAAGGACTGTCCCGAAGATTCCGATTGTTGAGCTATCCTTCAACCTTTATCAAAGTTTCTTAAATCAGGATGATGTGTTTAAAATTTAAAGCTAAACTGATGATGTTTATGCAAACATGAGATGTATGAAAGAACACCAACCACATAACAAATGTAGATAAAAAAGAATCTTATAAAAAAACACCGAATCCATAGAAATCCTAAAAACCAAAGCGATCCCAGAAACATAAAGATAAAAACTTCAACTAGTCCTAAAGCATGAAAATATGAAAATTCTTACAATAATCCATAAATCTAAAATCCTAACGTCTCCAAAGAAAATTGACGATCTGACAGTAATGAGACTGAGCTTTATCCAAATTTCAAATATAAGCAAGCCATTTTCATGGAACGGATGTACTTTCGCTTTTATCTCCATAATTCTATCATACATATCTTCTGCCTTGCGGGATGCCACATCGAAGTGGTCAAACATATTCTTCAGAAGATTCTGCTTTTTAGAGTCCGCATCTCGGAGTTGCGAGCATTCTTCCTTCAAGTTCATTAATTTGATAACAACTCTTGGCAATCAACTTCCTTTCTTTCTTGATCAAATAGTAACTCTTCATTTTCTTCTTCTAGGCGTCCTATCTCAGAAGTCAAAAGTGAAGATGTCTCTTCCATACTTGTCAAGGATTCTTTCAAAGTGTCGCCATCTTCGGTAAGTTTCTGAATAATACCGTCTCGCTCCACTAAACCATTCTCCAACTTTCGAACCTTTTATCGAAGTTTCTTGGCCTTTCTTTTCCCTTGTTCAAACCCTCTTCTAACGCTTCTATCTTTAGCTGCAGTTTCTGGTTTTTTTCTCCCAATTCATCTTTCTCTTCTTGTAACTTCCTCTTAGCCAACTCCATCATCAGCATGGGATCCGGGACTATAACTTGGGCTGGACCTTCCAGATGTCTTTCATAAGAAATCACAACATCTTTTGCTCGCCTGGCATGCCATACGAAATATTCAGGAGTAGCGTTCCATGAGAGTCTACCTCCTTCTACTCTAACCGTCTATTTCCAAGCCTTCGTAATCTCACCTATCTTGTTGATAACCGCTTTGTCTGAATAGGAGAAATCTACCTGGTTAAGCCCATGAGTCATTAGCACGAATTGTTCATAGCCGGCTTGTCTCTTTACCATGATAGGAGAATAACTGATGGCACCCCATAGTCCAAGAAGAGGAACCCAAGGTTGACCACCGCAGCTAAACAGCATCGAACCATGTGGCATCCAAGGTGCTTTCCAGATTACCTGATGGCTTGTGAGCTCTTGAAGTATCATTACCCAATCTTCCTTGGTCTTCGACTTAGGCCATGTTCTTTCATAGAATTCCTTGATAGGGGTGCTAGTGGTGAAGTATGGTTTTCGGAACTTTGACTTTTCACACTCAAAATGGCTTTTCATCCAGATGTAAAGTAGTTGTATACATCTGGTGAAACGTCCTTTCCCTGTTTGTCTACAATGATTTAGTGATCTAATGGTCTCGGTTAATATGGCTGGGGCCACATTGTTCTGATACTGAATTTGGTCTACAAAAATCACTACAGCAGCATCGACATACCCTAATATCTTCGGAAAGATTACCAATCAATAAATGGATAAGGTCATCACCTTCATCCCTTCATCATCATCTAAGTGTTTAACAATGAAGCCTCGCAGAATGTTCCATGAGATGCAAGTACTTTTACCTTTTGCCTTCACAAGTTTGTCAGCTTCTGGTAAGTTGATTCCCATAATCTTATCTAACTTCTTCCGATACCTAGTTTTATTCTTCCAGTAGATCTTGTCTGGACTCGGGGGATCTAAACGAAGTAAAGCTAAGTACTCTTCCATAGTCGAAACCATGTCTACTTCATTAAACATGAAAAACCTATATGAGGGGCCCAGAACTGTATCATGGCTCTTACCAAGTTATTATCGACTTCAACAGATAGAAGTAAAGCCAAATCCCCATATTTTTGTCTGAATGCCTCTTGTCGAGTTTCATCCCAAGAATTCCAAATACTGATCAAATCCTTGAGGTCGTTCTGTCCAGATCCATGTGAACTTTCTCGGGAATAGTGGAGACATACTCGACTGGAAGACAATCCTTTGTGTTTTGCTGGACTACTTCAGATCTAAGCTTCAAGCTAACCTCAGACTCACGCTTGGCGACTGTTACACTTTCCATGGATTTAGTGGACATTCTTTTAATCTAAACCGTTATGTGGCAAGATGACTTTATGATGATGCATGATGCATGAAAAGAAAGAAAATGGAAAAAAGTTAGATACATATCAACAAAGATAAAACATCAACTTGTGTAAGTACTACATCATATCATGGTTAGCAAAACAAATGTGTAAGACAAACAAGTATCAAATCAATGAAAAAGTATAAGTGTAAGGTAAGAAGTGTTCCTTCATGTGTCCTAATTTTAGGTTTCCCTCTATACAAAGGTGGACATGGCTCTATCTTAAACTTGGTCACTTAAGTGTTGTTTATATGCTGGGTTTAGGATACTTGGCCAAGCTAAAAAGGTCCCCAAATTGCTCCTTAACATCATCCATGTAGAATGAGTAAGGCACCCCATTCCTCACCCATTATAGGCTCCAACCGGAAGGGTTAAACTCGGGTGAGAGTATTTTTCAAAGTTACTGCGGAGGTTATCACCTCACGAAAGCTTTGGTAGTTTACACACTGAAGGTGTTTCGCTAGCCGTTGCGGAGGTTATCACCCCACGAAGGCATAGGTACTTTACCCCCTCATAAAAGGGACGAGCCCGGGTATAGGGCTTTATGATATGAAACGTGTAGTGTGTGTGAAGGAACAATCAAACCTTCTTTTTCCCACCAATGTATAAGAAACAAGAGTTATCACAAATAATAAAATCAAAATAAAAAAATTAAACACTTTTAAAGACCAATATTTAAAACCTAAGGTATCACAAGACTAATCTATGGCTCGACTCTCTAAAATCCCCAGTGGAGTCACCAAACTGTCATAACGTGCCAAATACGAATTCAGCATGCTAGACACAAACACGGAGTCGCCACTAATCATCTAATCTAGGTGTGATTAGTCACCTATATGAATCTATCATCTTTAAAGCAATCCTAAGCTTGACCAAGGCACCTTAAAACTAATAGGTTCTGGTCTACTTATCAGAACTAGGTTCGGGAGTATGGTTACGTGTGAGGAAGGATTAGCACCCTCACAATGCCCATCCAAAAGGACGGTACCTAATTAGTCTTGTGATACTTAAAAAGTCTTAATTAAATGATCTTGTCTATCCTATCTTCATTTTAAGTAAAAAAAATCGAAAATTGCTTTTAGGTCTCCCTTCCATCAATCTGGAGGAATTGCTAAAAAAATATTTCCTCACCTCGAGAGTATTCAAAAGAAATCGATCTTTCCATTGAAGAGGCTCCGTTGTTGGAAAAAATTAAACTTTAAATCTAATTCTACTTCTCATAATTAAAAACTTGTATTTATTTATATTTGCTCAAAAAATAAATCTCGATCTCAATATCGAAAATTGTTGGGATTCAACCTCATGCTCAAACAATATCGAATTAAAGAAGAACATGAACGCAGCGAAATAATAAACAAAGAGATAGACAAATCTAACAGGATCATGCTTGTAAAATTTTAATGCGATCTTGTAATTATAAAGCATACATCTGATCAAGATTCATACGTTAACTCAAAGATCTAGTAATCTTGAGTTTACAAACAGGCCACCCAATCTTGAACACCAAGCTGTCAATCTGAGACTTCAAGTTACATAAGTGTCTGGCCTCTAACGGTAATCTACACAAGATGATCAAGAAAACCTTTATAAGGTAGGAATGGAGTCTTGCCGAAAATGATGCTAGTAGTTTAGGTTTCAAGAAACCTTTCCCCATCTAAACATCCATGGCCGAATGCTTCATAAGCATCAAGAAGAAAGAAAACGCTTTTCTTGCTTCATCCGGGTTTGGTGCGCCAACCTCAAGGATTATCTTGATCTTCTTTCTTCTTCACTCTATGCCTTTGCTACTTGAAAGAAAACGTTTTTCTCTCTATCAATCCATGAAAAGGCAAGGAGGAAGAAAGAAATCAAGAAGAATACACCAAAATCCAAGCATACAATATGCGGCTATCACCCCCTAGGGAGATCGGCTACATCATGTTTCATTATATATAGGGGGCGGCAATCACTCCAGGGTTTGGACTAAGGACAATAACTCTTATGTATTTGCACTTAAGTCCTTCCACTTAATTAAACTATTTAATTAAGTCCCTATTGATTAAATTCTCAAATTAATCAATCAGGCTCATTCCATTTTAATCTCTTAATTCACCTTTCTGTGTGTAACCTATTAGGCTTCCAATATGTTGGCAATGAATATAAATTAATCTAATTAATTTATACTCATAGATCATGAGCGGACTCTAGCAAGCCATCATGACCACCCAAATACTGGAGAGTCAAGTTAGTCTCGACATAACCTTTTGTGTTCAGCCTATCAGTGTAATTCGGTCCTTTCACCAAATATCCCGGAAAGACCATGAGCATGGTGCAATATCTACTCATGTTCAATCCATATTAGTTCTTGCAGCTATTGGTTAACTTCGTGAACTTAGAGAAACCATTTCTCCTAAATTTATCATACTCTGGCCAAAGATTCCATCAAGTTAACTTAAGCCAAGAACATATGAGATATGTCTCCGATGTCACTTGGAGTGGTGAATCCTTTCTGGATCACTCATCCATCTTCGTATGATTCATGTCATATCCAAAACCACCCTACCACAGACATCACTCTTGTTTGGGACCCATTCGTGATGGAATCAAAGTATGACACTCCCCATACAAGATGGCCTGGTATCATAAGTCAGAGGACTACTTACACGACTGACACGTGAGAACGTTTCCATAGGCACTTGAGTGACAATACCAAATGGAGTTCTCACAGCGGGCCATGTTCAGTAAACTTGTTTAACAGACAAGCACCTACATGTTATCCTAAAGTATCCCTTATACTTCAACACGTGAGATCAGTTGCTTACTAAGTAAGTAGGCTTAATATGTACTAGACTAGGAGCATTGCCAATGCTCGTCTTGGCAATACGATGACCAGGAACCATTTTAGGAACATGGCTTTGATGCATAAGGATCTCACAATTATATATAATTCCTTTGCAAGGCCATTATGTTCCATGGGCTTCATCCGATTAATACTTAATAACTCCTTATCATTGTACTAACACGAAGGAAAACCTTGTATCACTAAGATATAGTGATGGGTTTGCATTATTGGTAGTTGCCTGACCAAACCGATTGGCTCTAGGGCATATACCAACAATCTCCTACTTGCACTAAGCCAATCACTAACGCATCCAATGCCGAACTCTTTCGATTAGCAATTGTGTCTCTACTAGGACATAGCTTCAGTACATCGTCGTGAGAATATGCTTCGGTCATATTCATTTGATAATCTTTATTATCATAGTCACAATTCTTATCCGGATCACAATGAAACTCGATTCCTTATGGCTCATGTTGTTACTTTAACAACTAGGAATCTTTTAATTAGACAGTGAGCTATCGATCCAAATACACCTTTTTGCAGCCTCAAACAAAAAGGTTTGTATTATGACTTAGAATATAAATAATCCAGTCCTCTCTGATTTGGAACGTTTCCAAATGACTGAATTTATTTACATCATGGCCTTAAGTCACTTGTTGGATTCTCTCTATGTTAAACTCATTTAACATTTAATCCAATCATCTGTTAGATCTTACATTACTAGTCGATTCACCTTTTAATCACCAATGTATATGATATACATTGTTTGATGAGTGATCTGTATTACTCCCATGAACCCTTAGGTGTGCACAAAAGATATCTCATCCTTTTGATAAATTTAACTCTTGAATGTCACTATCAAAACTGGATATCTCAATCCATTGTCTAACAATGTTCTATTAAGTAGACTCATCTCTTATGAGTTATGCATCACTATGCATCCTACTTAATCATTATGTTTAGTAGACTCATCTCGTATGAGTAATGCATCATAATGCATCCTACTAAATCTTTGTGCCTTTATGCATCCTATGCATAAACTTCGGATTTCTACTTATGACCTTTAACTTTTAAATGTCATAATGCTCCCACTGTTTTTGACTTGTGTAGAAACATTCAAAGTAAACTCATTTACTTTCCTATGGGATGTGAATTTAAAACTCTTTTGAATGCACATTTGTAATTATAAAACCAAACATCTCATATCCCATATGAATGTTTGTTTTAAAATACAATTCGAAATCCTTTCTTGGTTAGTGTTTCGGCAATCTTGGCTATTTGGAGCATCATAGACCTTTATATGTCATTACATAGTGATGTCCATCCAATTCATCTTATATGAATTCTATTAGATAATCAATCAATTTAGTTTCAAGTCATTCTTCATTTAGATCATATCTTAATTAGAATGCTCTTTTAACTAAATTAGTTTCATAATCGCATTATGAAATTCCTTGAGCCAAAGCTCATCTAATAGTCAAGTTTTGTATAAGATTTCCTTTGATTCATAATCAAAGAAACTACTAGTATCTATATACTTTAATCTTATACTATTGACTTAAACAACCTTTGATTATCTTTTATGCAAGTTTCTGGCTTTTATGAGTGTAATAAGACCAAGATATGGAACAAATTCTATATGTCCTTTCGGTTCATTCTAAGATGAATGGCCAAGCATCTAATGCTAGCATAACCAAAATATCAATGATATTGTTTCTAAAACATTCATCATGAATAGGTTGGCAAGCTTGATCAATAATCATCTAAGGTTGCCACCTTCTTGGTCTTATTGTTTTCACTTGTCCTTACCATTAGTTCCATCTATATGTCATACATATCTTTGAACTAATCTTATAGGTATCATATAACTAAAGGTAGTGAAAACAAACTCATAATAACCATGAAGTAAAACTTCTCAAGTTTCACTTTCCTTCAAGTATCAAATATACTTCTTGCATTTAAGCCTCCAATGCCTTGCATTGCCACAATGATGGTATGTCCCTTTATCAATATCAATTTATTTCTTCATCTCATCATCCTAACTTTGAAGAACGTTTCTTTGGTTACCTTTCGCTGGTGGAAGTAACTAAGTGGATGATATTCTAGTCTAGTGAGAACATTTAGCAACACCTTTCGGTTCATGTTGTAATACAACACGACTTGCAAATTGCTCTTAGATAATGAAGAAAGAACTAAGTCTATACTTAGATTATGATCCATAAATCAACCAAGTTTCTCAAACTTGTTGATGCATCCATGAGCACATGATGCCTCATAGGCTACCTTCTAATCATCTTTCATTGGAACAATTCCTCGAGATGTTTGAACTTTTCATTGCTAAATACCTCATGGATCATTAAGGACATAGACATTCATTTCATTGATTAGTGAAATCGACTTTGCATCAAGTATGCAATCAAATGACTAGTTAACCTGCCATGACAATTTATATCTCATATAAACCAATGCATATAATAGTCATTATGCAAATTGCAATCATTAAAACCAAGTTTTAGAGTTTAAATGATTGTTCTCACTATTTTATCAACATAGTAGCCCTCCTATCTATTTGAAAATTTTAACTTTTAAACTTCTTAGTGAGCAAAGACCCATTTCATCCCACCATGACTTTGAGTGACTCAACAAGCCATGCTGAATCTAATTGAGTATGCAACTTTGCTTACCAATTGCATCTCTATGCAACTCCTTGATCAGTTAGGTGACAACTCTTTGCCTAAATGCATCATATGCATTTGCCTAAATTTGCCTCTAAACGTCATGTGATCAAGTTTTTCGCATCCGGATAACATGACATCTAGTTGAGTAAGACCCACATTCTATAACTCAAACATATTCGTACAGTAGTTTGACCTTGAGTGACTCAACAAGCCTTCTACTGAAAGAACTCTGGTTATCTTGTTAAGATGGTGGAAAGGAACTAATCATGCGTAACATGGACTCAATATAATTTAATGAGGGGATTTCTTTATTTCATCTATTAGGTCTCATTGCTTTTCTTTTTTGATTGACATACATAGCATTTATTCAAATATATATCACATATATAAATTCAAAAATAAATCTATCTCATGCAATCTACTAGGATGATTATGGACTTTACTACTCTAGTTTCCTTGAGCCATTAGGAAACTAGTTGGTCAATTCCTAGGGATACCATACATAGTCTTCATAAGTCTTGATGGTGATCTCCTTGGTTCTTCTTCTTGGCGCCTTGTCTCCTTACATTTTAGAATTACATAAATTCTAATCTTATCCTAAATCTAAATTTAAATCTATAAATCCAATCTCTCCACACCTTTTAGAGTTCACATCTGATCCAAAGAAGAATTTTAGTTCAACCCAAACTTGTTTTCATTTTTTTTATTATTTCAAATTTTCCTCTTTTTTTTGTAATTTTCCTCTTTTTTATATTTTTTTTGTTAAATTTGAAAATAAAATAATTTACAAATTTAAAAATTAACTAATTAACTACAAAATTAACCCGGAAAAAATTCGGTGTCTATAATATCCTTATAAATATATTTTAATTTTTGCGTAATTTTCCCAACTGAATTGATTTGATTTGACTCGTAACGCCAAACTCAATTAGGACTTAGGAGTTTTATAATAATAGAAATTACTACTAAATTGATTTGTATGCACAAAAGTAGTCAATACCGTATCAGTGGGCATATCGTTTTTCTTTTGGTACTGATATGTACCGGTATCGGTGTATTTCGACGTACAGTTTGAGGTTTACCGATATTTTTCAAATATTTTTATAAAACTCATTTTCAAGTTTTCTAATAAAATATATATTATATACATGTACAAATATATCTCAATTACATATATATATATATGTTTATATGCAAATATAAAATTTTAAAATTATAATTATTTACTATCTAGAATTTTTAATCATAAATAAATAAAATAAATATTAAAGAAATATAAAAAATTATTATTAATTAGATTCAATAGTCTAATTTAATAAATATATTTTTTGAATGAAATTATGAAAAAGTAAAAATTATTATGACTAAAAAGTATTAAGAATTAATTAAAAAAATCAAGTGAAAAAAATAAAAATAAAATCAAAATCTTGTACCAACTGCTACGGGTCGGTACGTATCGGTACAGATCGATACGAGCCAATACCGACCGGTACGAACGGTACAAACCGGTACAAAAAAAATGAAAGGATACGATGTTGGTACGGTACCGACTACCATGAGTATGACTAGATCTACTCATGGGCCGGGTTAGACCACAGTCCAAAAATTTTCTATTTATCTTACCTAAGTTCGGCCAGTTGACTCGTTTTACTGTTTAAACAATATTAAAAAATAAAAAATTATTTTTATATTAATATTTATATATTTTTATAATTAAATTTAAATTTTTTATTATTATATAAACAATTATTTGAATCGGGCCGAGCCGAAGTGAAAAAAACTCTACTCGAGTCCGTCGAACTGAGTGGACTACCCGACCCTCAAATAGGTATAAAGTATGAGTAGTTATTTGATATTAGTTGCTGAAATGATTTTTAAAGTGCTTTTATGATAATATATTTTATGATTATTGTGAAATTTATGATTTATCACAAGATCAAGTATCATTTTGCGGAACGAAATGTGATTTCGGGCCTTGTCATGAAGTTAGTCGTGGTCATAATCATCCTAATTGAGAATTGAATATCAACATCGAATAACAAATGTCAATTGTTTATCGAATAGACTTATTACTATTTTGTATAAAACTTGAGTCAAGTATAAGTAATTATTATATATTAGTTTTTGAAATGATTTTTAAAATGCTTTTATGATATTGAATATATTTTGTGATTATTGTGAAAATTAATGAGTTATATAAAATTGCTCTTATGATATTCAGACTTTAAAGGTTCATTTGAATCACACGGATCTTGGTTTGATGCGGTTGAGACATTTTTTTGTCACAACTGCATCGAAATATGTATTTAAATCCAGTGGAGAATAA
This sequence comes from Fremontodendron californicum, assembly GCA_030761205.1. Classification (NCBI taxonomy): domain Eukaryota; kingdom Viridiplantae; phylum Streptophyta; class Magnoliopsida; order Malvales; family Malvaceae; genus Fremontodendron; species Fremontodendron californicum. Next base: position 28,640,206 of record JAULJL010000011.1, read on the forward strand.
TCTCTCCAATTGGTGGGAGGGATTTCTAAAATATCTCCTTGTAACTTTTTTTTTAATAATTTTTTAAAATGTTAAATAAATTTTTTAATATAAAAAAATAATTCTTATTATATAATTAATTAATATATAAAATTATTATTATATAATTAATTAATAAAATATATAAATTTTATTATTATATAATTAATTAATAAAATATATAAATTTTATTATCATATAATTAATATGAGTTAATTAAAAAAGTTATTTTATAAATAATAAAAATATTATTTGATATATTATTATCATTTTTATTAATTTTCAATTATCTATTATTAAAATTATTATTTAACATAAATATAATTTTCAATTATTTATTAATTTCATAAATGTCAAATAATTTAAAATTTTTATTATATACAAATTTTAATTTAATGTCCATAATGATTATTATCTACTTTTACTACAATTCATCTCACTATCAACGCTGCTTTTGCATTCAAACACATATCCTATTATTGATTTTAGGGTCCTTTGGATTCTATCGCGCCTATGGTACGATGGAACCTCAAAGATTTTGTGGGGGAGAATTCCCCCCCACAAAACGCACCTTCACTGGAGCTGTGTTTGGATCAACTCCAGTGGAGGTGTCCACCGGACTGGAGCTCCAAGGCTCCAGTCATGGACTGGAGCTCCGGTGGAGGGGGGTAATTTCCCTTTTACCCCCTTTCACTGGTTTTTTTAATTTTTTTTAATTTAATTTAATTAATTAATATAAATATTTTTTAAATTTTTTAATTATTATTTAATATAAATATAATTTTAATATATATTTTATTATTTAATATAAATATATTTTTAATTATTTATTATATATATAAATATTTTAATCTAATGCCCTTAATGATCATTTTTTTCCTACTATAATTTACCTCATCGCCACTGCTGCGTTTGAATCCAAACAAATATCCCACCACTGATTTTAATCTCACCGCTACAGTATCCAATCTCACCGCCACCGTTGTTTTTGATCTCATCGGAATCAATCTCACCGCCCATCCAAATGGACCCTTAATCTCGCCATTATAATACATAATCTCATCACTACAGTAACTAATTTCACCACGATCGATATTTTTAATCTTACCGGCCGAACCAAATTCACCACCCATCCAAATGAACTCTAAGTCGATGGGGTTAAGAATTAACACAAGATCAAGTATCCTTTTTGAGCTTTGATCACAAAGCAAAATGTAATTTCGGATCTTGCCACAAGGCTAATCGTAGCCATCGTGATTAAGAATTAAACATCGACGTAAAATATTAAATGTGAATTGATTATCGAATGGTGATGTTATTGAGTTATCAAAATTGAATCTTATACTTTGATAATATATTGATTTCATAAAACACTATATGATTATTGTTTATAAAATGATAATTTCTTAATTATTGATTTATTAAAAGTACAATGTTCTTTTTCGTATTTTATCTAGCTAGCAGTGATAATTAGATCTGCTCATGGGCCGAGCAGTTCGCCCGATCCGGCAGGCTCGTATTGGACTGGGTCTGGACAGGATATTTTTGTTTCGGGCCGGCCCGAAAAAATATTTTTTTATTATAATAATATTTTTTTATTTAATTTTAATTATAAAAATATATATAAAAAAATATTCTTTAATTCGATGAACAGTGAATTCGGGCCTACCGGCCCGGCCCAACCCAAGCCCGGGCCTGGGCAAAAATTATAAAAAAAATCGAACCGCGGCCCGGCTCGACCCATGAGCAGGTCTAGTGGTAATTAGTGCTGATTTTTTAAAGATATTAATAATTCAAAGTTATTATGGACGCATTTATTTGCGATAAAGTTGAAATGAATTTGAGATTATTCGTCATAAGTGATGATTAAATTTTAAATTGTGAAATTAACTTTGTATACACATGAAATTATAATTTATATGCGGGATGCGAGAGAAAGTAGAAATGTTCATGGCTTGGGCCGAATTTGAATAATAAAAAAAAAGTTTGATTGTTCAAATTCAATCCAGATTTGGTTCGATTTGACACGAAAATTATTTTACTATTTGAAGTATATTAAAATATTAAAAAAAAAAACTATTTTATATTAATATTATATATTTTATAATTAAATTTAAATAAAATATATTTTTTATTAATTAAAAAATAATTCAAGTCAAATCGGATCAATCCGAATTATAAAATTTTATCTCAAATTTAATTCAATTTAAATTAAATTTATCAAATCGAATTAATAACTCGACTCATAAATCGGTATAATAAAAAATTAGTATAAGTTACGTTTCTGGTTTTTTACTTATTATAATAATAATAATAATAATAATAATAAAATATTCCAAAAGTTTGACATGCCTTTAAAAAGTTGAAAATTGAAATCATGTTCAAATATAAAAACAAAAATGTTAGCATTTGATATACATAAAAAAAATTAATATATTTTTTAAATTTAATAAAATTAATATATTAAATACAAAAAATTAAAAATAAATAATTTTTAATTAATGTCCAATTAAGCGGATCCAAAAAAAAAAAAAAATCATAAGTTATAAATGCTAGAAAATCCAAAAGGCAATGGTTTTGTTTTGTTTTGCTTTGCTGCTTGTCACCGACCACGTGTTGCTGGCCATTCAATTCCATAATGCTTTGCAACTGTGGAAATATCTGAAAATGACATTCTAATTAAATATGCAACAGAACGTGATTAAATCAGTACATAAAAGATAAGAACGAGTATTTCTGCTCTACATAAAAAGATAGAGACTAAAAATATATGGATAATGCTGATAAAAATGAAATGTGTAGTATTTGGTATTGGAACCATAGCAAAAGTCGAAAGCTACTTTTTAGGAAGAAAATGAAGCTTCTTATTTATGAAGAAGAAAATTGTAATTATTCTAATATATATAAAATAAAATAAAAAAAGAAAAGAAAATTGTAACTATTGTTTTGTCCATATGTTTCTAATTTAATTTTTTTTTGCCTTCAAGAAATAGAATAAAGGTGACAAAATTTAATCGAACTTGAAAATTTGTATAAATAGACTTGAAATTAAACTCAATTCGGACTGATAAAAAAAAAATTGAGTTCGAAAAAATCGAACTTGAAAAAATCCTAACCTGAAACAATCAATTTGAAGACGATTCGAACATGAAACAGTCTTAGCTTAAAGCGATCAAGATTTGAAATAATCCAAACTCGTAATAGCTTGAACCTGGGACCAATTCAACAAAACTTGTAAAAATTCGAAAAGACTTGAAATGTAATTAACTCGAGACTGACATGAATCTATAACGATTTGAATTCAAAATGATCTTTACTCGAAATTATCTAAATTTGAATTTGTCTGATTCGAGATGATGCAAATTCAAAAATATATCCATAAACTTGTTTGAACTTGTCCAAAAAACAGTTCTAAATAGAAACATAAAATAGACGAAAAAGGGGAAAAGAGAATAATGCTAAGTGCTAACACATAAATTTGTAAAAGAGTTTTGAAGCTATCCAATAAATATGTATTATATATATATATATATATATATATATGCTTTCCTAATGCGAGATCGATTTTGTAATATTTAAATTATGAGTTAAATAATGGATAATGCATCAATTATTATGATATACTTCACAATCGATTATTTTGAGGTGACAAAAGCATTCAATAAATGTATGGCATGTGCAAAAAGTAGCATGCCTTTTTTTTTTTTTTAATTATTTATTTTTTAAATTTAAAAATAAAAAAATTATGGAGATAGAAACATGAGGAGAAAGAGAAAAGAGGGAAAGTGTTCAGAGAATTAAAAGTGACAATCGAATAGATTTGAATCATTTTGAATTCAATTCATTTTAGATTCGGATTATTATGATCTAAGAAACAAAAATTTCTCAAACTAAATCTACTTATTAAATTGGATGAATGTGGTTTCTAAATAAAAATTTTGATTTGATATTAATACGAAGGAAGAAAAAAAGAAGGAAGGAACAGAAAAAACATGAATGTGGCTCACACTTATCCACCATATGAAGAGCTTGTAAATATCTCAACATGTAAGATTCCACTCAACATGACCAATGTTACTTTACTCTGTCAAAACAAATCCGTGATGATCCCTAGCTGCATAGGTAAAATTGAAAAAAAAAAAAAATTTATAAAAAAAGTCGCAGTCTGAAAATGAGGAAAGAGGTTGTAGATGTTAGACTTCGAACCTTAAAGTTATTGGATGCCACCTCTTAAGGGTGTTTACATGAATCAACTAGACTAAACCAGTGTTCATGTAAAATTTATTTTGACAGTAAGCAACATCTATACATTTACTTTCACCAACGTCTCCAAAGCATCATAATTCTTTAGCAAATAGCTTCATGATTTTTTTATAGAAAGAAGGTCATAGTCTGAAAATAGGAGAAATGAATGCAGATGTTGAAATTCGAACTTAAAACTTGTTAGAAACCACCTCGTAACGATTGCTACATGAATCAATTGAACTAAACTCCAGATTCATGAAAACATTTGTTCATATTGTATTATGTTACCTAACATTGTTTCATTAATGCAATCTAAAAATTAGTGACTTCCTTGTTAAATTCAAAATTCTGAAGACACATAAAAATTGGAGAAAGGGAAGTATGACTAAATTACAACTCCTAGTCTCATCAAGTAAAATAATCTTATATCTATACTAGCTATTAAAGTTGTTTTCAAATGGGGACAACTCAATTGATGGCCATTTTGAAAGCCATCAATTGACACATAAGCTTTTTTTTTTTTTTTTGGAAAAAGAAAAAAAGAAAAGAATAGAGAAAGAGAAAAAAAAAATGAAAGAAAAAAAAAAAGAGAGGAATAAATAAATAATAAAAATAAACTATTTGAAAGTTTTTTAAAAATATTTTTAATTTTTTTTTTTGTAAGTGATGTGTTTTTTAAAAAATCTTATTAACTTTGATTATGTAAGTTAATAAAATAATAATTTTATTAAAAATAATGAATAAATAAAAAATCATATCAACCATAATATAATTAATATGAATAAAAATAAAATAAAAAATTTAATTAATGTTAATTATTAGTATATGAATATTATGAACATTATTTTAAATTGTAAGTGATATTTTTTAAAAAACATTCGTTTATATATTTGATTATGTAAGTAAATAAAATAATAAATTTATTAAAAATTAATAAATAAATAAAAAACATATCAACAATAATATAGCTAATATGAATAAAAATAAAATAAAAAATTTCAATTAATATTATTTATTAGTATATGAATTTTGTGGACGACGTTATGTATAATGTTAGAAATATATAGTCATTTAAAAAAATATGCACAGAGTATAATACGAATGAATAGTTTGACATTAACATTAATATATATATTTTAGAACAAGAATATCAATATACACACATTAATTATTTAAAAAATTTAAATATTTTTAAAAACTAAATATATCAATTATGCCTACAAGTATGTTCATGATATTATTTATATAATTTATGAATAATCACTTTCAATATATTTGATTTTTAATTTTAATTTTAATTTTAATTTATAACTATAACTATCATTATTAATAGAATTATCATTATTAACGAAATATAATTGTATTAATATTTGCATATATTAAAATTTACAAAATAATATAATATTTTCAAAAGTTATTATAGATAAATAATATTTGTAATAAATTAACATTTATTTAACTAAATTTTTTAAATATTTTTATATGATGTTTAAAAAAAAAATGCAGCAGATTCATGAGATTGATTTGGAGATGAAATTTTATCATAGTTCGATTCATGTTAACAATTCTATTATGAGTTTGTATTCTAGATATGAAAGTAAAGTAAAAGTTGTTGAGATGTTTGATGAAATTATTGATTCAGTTATATTCTCATGGATTAAAAAGAATAGAAGCTGCTTTTTATGTTTCAGAGGCTTTTGGATTGTTTAATAGTTTACGCCGTAAAGATTTTGTTAAGTTCATTTAAATTCATCTCATGTTTTGCTTAATTTATCATATTGATTCAATTTAAACTATAGGTTCATTGATTTAAAATTTGATCATTGCATCTGTCATAAATTAATATATATATATATATATCATATTCAAAACTTATACAAACAATTAAACTAAACATGTAAATCCACTAAATCAAATATGTGAACCCGCTGCGTAACACGGGTATTTTTTAGTAATAATAATAATAAAAATAGAAAAAAAATCCAAAAAAATGAAGCAAATTCGTAACATATCCAAGGGAACTAAAAGTCAGATGGGAACAGAAATGTAATAAATAAATAGAAAAAAATTTGAATATATAAAGGTAATAAATAAATATTAGATATAAATCACAATAATATGGTCTTCTCTTTCTATTAAAGCGTAAATTTTTTTAATTGATTGGTTAAACATGCAATAATAAAAAACTATTTATAGACAACACAAATGTAACGCTAAGAAAATAAATTTATGAAAGAAAAAAAAAAGAATGTTACACCATGAACAAAAATACATTAATACACAATCTTGGAATGGCAAATACAATAAAAGCTATGATAAGATAATTTTATGAGTTCGTTTTTGATATTTTGGTAATAAAATTTGCTAACTTTATAAGCGAAATTTAAAAATTGTCATATATTTTATTTCTTAAAATTAATTATATATTTTTTAAATGTACTTAAAGAGGTATGTGTCATCTGTTAATCTATTTATAAAATTTAAAGATTTTATTAACGGTAAATAAAATATATTTTTTTAATTTTTATTAAAAACTTTTTTCTTAGATTAAACTACTCTTTGGAATTATGCAACAAACCCCGCATCGAGGTGGGTCTAACTTTATTTTTTTGGAATCAATATGATATTTTAGTGAAAGTTTAGAGGCTATCTTACTATTTATTCAATTTTATAATTTAAAAGAAAATAAATATGCCATATCATCAAATTCATAATGTTAACTTGTGCCACGTGTGTGTCATGTGGCCATATGTGACACTTAACGGCTCAATTGATGAAAACATTAATAGAATGATCAAAACGTTAGGGCTTTATAATTTAAGGACCAACAAGTGACTTTTGATAGTTTGAATACCAATATGATATTTCACTAAAAATTCAAGGATTATCCCTGCTATTTACTCCTAAAAAAATTATGACGAAAATTCGTACTTTTCAAATTGGTACAGAAAAAAAATAATTAGGAATGACCAACTTAAATAAAATTGCATGTCAAAGTCCAAAATGGGAAAGATTATCAAAGAAAGAAAGGTTGTAAAAGTGACCTTCATCTGTTCTCATATGATGTGTGGGAGGAGGTTAAGGTTAGCATTACTGTTGGAAAAAAATTTGAGCTAGAAAAAATTTGGGTTACAAAAAATATATTTAAAAATTACAGTAAAAAAATATGATTTAATTTTTTTTAAGAGTTTGGCACTGTTGTGAGGAATTGAAATATCAAAAAAATATGTATTTAAAATAATAAAAGTTTAGAGATGTGAGAATAATAAAATTATTTTATCCAAAAATTAGCTTCCAAAGCCCAAAAGCTCCATTTTCGTGGCTTTTGATTAGGTTTGCCAAACCATGATTTTAATTGCAAAAACCAATTTTTTTTTATCCATTTAGCATTGCGTTTACGATGAAACACAATTTTTGATCTAAAAAATAGTGCCAACAGCAATACTAAACAGGACTTAAATCTTTTGCTTATGTAATCTATACAAATACATAACACTTTAACACTTTAACATGAACATGTTAAAAATTTATATAACATGAATTATTAACCTGTCAAAATTTACACAAATATATAAAATTTTAATTCTATTATGATAAAAAAAATAATACAAATACAATATAAATATACAGATTATCAAATCTGCTACTAGTCCATGAAGGCCAGAAGAGGGCAAAAATATGCCTCGAAGCCCATATTCATCTGCCAATAAACCTTCAGCCCCCTCTTATCCCCCGTCCCAACCCTATCTATTAATAAACCGGTTAAGCCTTTTTCTAATAGCCCATTGGGTTTGGTTACACAAAAGGAAATACTTTTTCTTTTTTCCCCATCACCTCGTTCTCCTCTTTCCAAGTTTAAAATATTTAGAACAAAAAATCTTAAATTCTAACCAGAAACTACTTATTAAGCTAATTTCATCAATTTCATTTGGCTAAAATATTAAAGAAACCCTTAAACTATATCACTTTACCCAAGTAAGCTTTTATACTTTAATTGCACTTAAATAAACTTTTATCTTTTGATTTGTATGTAAATAAACTCTTATTCAAATGAAAAATTGATTTATGTTAAGAGTTTATTTGGATAAAATTATATGTTAAGGGTTTATTTAAGTAAAATTAAAGGTTAATGATTGATTTTTAAAAAAATATTATAAAAAATAAAAAATTTATTAATTTTATACAGATATAATTTGATCTCTTATCTTCAAAAATATAAAAAAATAACTTTCACTAGTCGTCTTAATGTTTGCATTTAAAGTGAATAAAAACTTACATAGTCTCATAAAACTTTACGGACGGAAAAAATTCATCAATAAATCTCTTTATCAATAAGGCTTATAGTGACGATAATTTTTTTATCAAAATATTCATATTTTCAGTCGGTAAAGATATTCCGAATTTATTTCGACGATTTTTGAGATATATGCTGACCGATTTTGAACCGTCAGTAGATAATTATTTTTTTGTAGTTGCAAGGAATTGACATATATAATACGTATTTGTATACTACTGATTCTAATTGAAATGGAGTTAAAACTCCCATAGTGTCATATATCATGGTGTTTCAAAATTAAATCTTATTTTTATTTTAGGAGAGAGGCTAAAATTATTTTTCAATTAAAAGTCATTTTATGTTCCTTAAAATGTTTTTTCAGTCATGTCAACTATGAAAAAATATATATAATTATGAACTTAGGTTTAGCTTAAATGATTCATACATTTTTTTAGTGGATTCCGACAAGATCAAGGTTTAATATTATATTGGTGAAGAATGTGTCCGATATAGAACATTTTCACTTGAAGATGATGATGATGTCAGATGCATGTTTTATGCTCATGAGACATTTGCAAATGTTGGTGTACTTGAGTTATATGCTGACATAGAGGATGTTCACGATGATTGTGGGCCTTCAAATGTTCGCACAACAGAAAACTTTCCCATAGAAGATGATGATTCTGGGCCTTTATATATTCACACTACATACGACGTTCCCACAGAAGAAGTCGTTCCGTTATCTCAAGTTACAACGTTTCATAATTCATTAGTCTCACAAACAATTCCTACTAGCTTCGAAGATGAGCCAGCTGGTGTTGATCCTGTTCCGCCACGTGAAGTCCATGGTGAATATGTTGGTGACTTTAGTGAGTAGGAAGAGGATGCTGAATTCGCAAGTGATGACAACAGTGATTCTGACCCAGACGTCGTCCCTGCTAAGATCAACACTCATGGAGATCTTCCCCCATATGAGTCTGCATCCCATATGCATACCCTGGATCTGGAGGCAATGCAAGTGCCAGAATTTTCTGAGAATGCTCATACATTAGCTATGCCTCTGACATTTGATCCATCTGCAGTTGATCTGTGTGTTGGGTTACAATTTCCAACGAAAGAGGCTGTGCTTTCAGCTATTAAGCACTATAACATCAAAAACTCTGTAGATTACAGAGTAATTGAATCTGAGCGGACCAAATATTTAAGTCGTGCATTGAAGGGTATCCGTATTGTAAACCTATTGTGCAAATAGACGGTACTTTCTTATATGGAAAATACAAAGGAACATTATTGTTAGCTATTACACAAGATGGCAACCGAAACATACTGCCAATTGCCTTTGCCATTATGGAGGGTGAGACAACATAGGCTTGGTCATTCTTTCTCACTAATTTGCGTAGACATGTGACAAAATAGCCTGGCATATGCTTGATGTCTGATCGACATGAAGCCATCAAAGCTACGATTAGACGCAATGGTAGTGGATGAAATCCTCCACATGCATATTCAATGTACTGCATTCGACACATTGCAGCTAACTTTATGAAAAAGTTTAACAATAAGGAATTGCGTCGACACATTGTTAACATGGGTATGGAATTGAATCATAGTTATTTTATCTCTTATATTTCGTTTAGTATATAAAATAATACTGAAATTCACAAGTCTTTTGTTTTTACTTTTATTAGGATACGAGTTGAGACGAGCGAATTTTTATTTCATGTATGAGAATCTTTAGAGAAAATGCAGCGGCGGCTAATTGGCTTGATAGGATCCCCAAGGAGAAGTGGGCCCAATCATATGATCAAGGAAGACGTTATGGCCATATGACAACCAACCTAGCTGAATCTATCAATTCGGTGTTGAAGGGAACGCGTCATCTTCCCATTACTGCTTTAGTGCAATCAACATATTATAAGTTGGCTACACTTTTTGTTAAGATGGGGAACAAGCAAATTGCAATGATGGAGGGAGGGCACACATACTGTGAAACAGTCACACAGACTATGCAAGAAAATCGCAGGAAAGCTAACTCTTACTTTGTTCGTAATTTTACGCGAGCAAATCAATCTTTTATGATTGAAGAGTTAGTTGATCCACAAGAGGGTGTTTCTGCAATGAAGTACACTCAAGTTTAGTGACATGTGGTGTGACTGTGGAAAGTTTCAAGCACAAAGGTTCCCTTGTTCACATGTAGTTGCTACTTGTGCACATGTCCATGTAGATTGCATGCAATATGTGGACAATGTCTATAGACTGGAAACTATATTGAATGTTTATAGACATGAGTTCGAAACAGTTGGAAATGAAGGTTACTGGCCTCAATATGATGGTCCAGAAGTGTGTCCCAATCAAGAAATGCGGGGAGAAATCCACATGGTCAGCCAAAATCAAGTCGTATTCGTAATGAAATGGATCTCAGGGAGAAAGGCCAACCAAAACGTTGTGGATTATGCAGAAATGAAGGTCATAACCGTCGAAAATGTTCGCATCAATCTGGCACATGGGGGGAGAGTTTGCATCAGCAATAAAGTAATTACATGTTTTCATAACCTGTAATATTTACATATTTTGCCATTAAGGGAAAATGTTATGCAAGTTTTTTTTTCTACTTATCATGTAATTTGGATTATTATTTTATATAAAATTAAAAAAAAATTATAAAAATATATTGAATAATATATTTTATTACATTTTTATAAATTAAATAACAACATTAACATTTTAGTTAGATATGCTAAATAAAAAAATTAAAAATAACAATTAATTTCTCAACAAATTTAAAATAAATAACATGAAATGCAAAACATATTAATTTTATATATTACAAATTTAAAATACATTATTCTCGTTATATTTATAAAAGTACATTTATTCTAATTATTGCGTGGTGTAGAGCAACAGTGTCGAGCTCTTCTAGTGCGTGGTGGTTGGACCCGTCGTTCAACCTCATCAGTGGCACATATTCATGGTCGACCACGACCTCTTGCTGTAACCGCCACTGGTTTAGGTTGTATGTCATCAGTCATTTCTTCCGTATCAAAAATTTGAAACCCAATGCTGGAGGAGCCAACACCTAGTTCACCCATAACGAGAACCTGACTACTAGATGGACCCAGAAATGATGTACCATCAAATGCTGACGCAGGGGTTCCAAATTGATACATTGATGTTAGATATGCTGAACTTGGACTTAGGATGGGGAGTTGGTCATCTAACCTCGTCATTGGCTGTGATGGTCGGTAACACTCATCAACATCATATCCGGGGTGACTGACGGAATAACGATGACTGGATGGTACTCCATGATCCCGTTCAGGTTCAGGATGACTAAATGACATCCTCGGTGCTGTGAACTCCGATGAGGCCGGTTGACGCGTCCGCCCATGTCGGCTAGGTCTAGGAGCTTCCATATCCTGTGTAGGAGGGACTGGAGTTGAAGTTCGTCCGATAAATGGCGTACTCCTAACATCCTCATACACCGACGGTGGACAAACAAAAGGCCGACCTTCATTTTTATACCATCCTATGTAATCATCAGATGGGTTAAAATTATTACCAACAATCGAATAACCTGTCGGAATTCGTTGACAACGTATATTCCACCAATGGATCCAATGTTCATGCTTCGCAGGTCAGAATTCCTCATGACGACCACGCATGTCGATCTTGTGAAGCTTATCAAGGTTCACCGGGGCTGCAGGAATTGGTTGTTGCATCCCAAATTATCGCAACACCCTGTCAGTTTGGTGCCACTCTACATATGAAAAGCATATCAATGTTGTTTTTGCTTTCCATATATTACAATTATTGTAGGCATCTAATGGGAGGTATGCCATAATTTCACTTGAGGAATATGGCATCCACAGAAACTGCGAATAATTATTACAAATTATTAGTTTCAAATGGATTAAATACAAAAATACTTGAATGTTACAATCGAAATATTTACCTTATCATATCCTACTCGATCTAGTCGCAATCTTATACTTGCAAGGTCGGTCGGAGTCTCGGTAAAATCTCTACTCCTACTCTTACTCCACCTGTTAAAATGCATATAAAATCTTAATAGACCTATAAAAATACAAGTTCGTACAAAATTAATAAAATAGTAAAGATTATTACCTGCTTGCAAGGGGGTATACAGCCGAAACATCCACGCGCGGAGCAAGAAATGACAGCCGATACCAAGCCCATGATTGTAGAAGCACTAAACATCCAACTATGTCATGGCTTTTTAAAACTGTAGCCCTGCACAGTTCTCTATACAAAACCGCCAAACACGCAGAACCCCAACTATAATTTGCCGCATGCTCTAAATCACGTAGTAATGGAAGATACATTAAATGTACCCGACTGCTCGATTTGTCAGGCATCAGTAATCCTCCAATCAAACGTAAAATATATGCTCTAGCAGCATATTGTATTTGTTCTTCAGTTGCGTGTAATGGAAGATTTTGAAAGGATTTCAACCAATTTAGTCTCACCGTTGAGCCAGATACATACTCATCTGGAGGTACCGAGCCCAATAGATTTTGACACTCTTCATTCCAATCTAGCAAGCTTTCGCCTGTAACTGCATCGCTATGGACCAAAAGTCCAAGTTGAAGCGCAACATCTTCTAGAGTTACCGTGCATTCACCAAATGGAAAATGAAAAGTGTGCGTCTCGGGTCTCCATCATTCAATCAACGCACTGATTAAGTCGGGTTGTATAAAAAATTGTCGAATTTGAGTTGCGTGATAAAATCCGACTCTTCTTAAGTGGTCGATAATAGATTGATACGGGTCCTCCAATGTAAATTTCCTCGAACGTGACACGCGACGAGTATCCTGTTGATAATTAATTAAATAAAATAAAATAATAATAAAAATTAATATATTAAAAACTATAATAATTAAAAAATTAAACAATATAAAAATTAAAAAAACTCTAAAACTATAAAATAAAATAAGAAAACAATAATAATATAAAATTTTAAAATTATTTATATAATTATTAAATAATTAAATAATATAAAAAATAAATAACTATAAAATGAAAAAACAATAATAATTAAAAAATTATAAAAATATAATAATAAAAATTAATATAATATAAAAATTAAAATTAAAATTATATAAAACTATAAAATGAAAAAACAATCATAATTAAAAAATTATAAAACTATATAATAAAAAATAATATAATATAAAAATTAAAATGATATAAAACTATAAAATGAAAAGGCAATAATAATTAAAAAATTAAAAAACTATAATAATAAAAAATTAAACAATATAAAAAATAAATAATTATAAAACTATAAAATGAAAAAATAATACTAATTAATAAATGATAAAACTATAATAAGCACTATAACATTAAAAATATAAAATTATAAAACTATAAATTTACAAAATAATAATAATTAAAAAAATACTAAAAATTGATAATGTAATACAAATAATATTACAACAATTTACTTACCTCTTTATATATAACCTCCGATATGTGATTTTCTTGTAACCTCAATAGTGATGATGAAACCATTTTTAAATATTGTTGTAGAAAAAAAAATTATTGGTAAAAAAAATTTGATTGTAGAAAAAAGAAAGAAAATAATAAAAAAAAAGTTGTAGAAAATGAGGGGGGTATTTATAGAAGAGTGGTGTATGTGTGGGGGGGAAGGGAGGGGATTTTGAAGGCAAAAGTCAAGTTACCGTTGACTTCAAAAAAAATTTGATTTTGTTTTTTAATATTATTATTTCTTTGTTTTAAAAGTTTATATAGTAAAATTTAACTAAAAAATTTTAAAAAAAGTTTCATAAAATTTAAATAAGAAATATACCGTTGGACTTTTAATTTTTTTTTAAAAAATTTTATTATAATTTTATTTATTTAATTTACAATTTTTAAAATTAAAATACAAATTTTAAAAATAAATTTACGAATTTTTTAAAAAACATTTGAGTAAAAAAACAAAATAAATAATCCGCAAAAGGAAATCGCCACTCTCCATGGCGATTTCGCTTGGTGAAATTTACAAAATTTGCAAAAAAACCAAGGGAAATCGTCATGAGGGGTAGCGATTTTTCTTGGTGTTTTTTTGAATTTTTTTTAAAAATACACCAAGGGAAATCGCCACTCCCATGACATTTTCCTTGGTATTTTTTGCAAAATTTGAAAATTTTACGTTGGGAAATCGCCATGGGGGATGGCGATTTCCCAGCTAGTTTTAAAATAAATGGATTTTGGGAATTAATCTGAAAATAACGATATTTTGGTAAATAAATTTTTTTTTAGCTATATTCTGATAAAAAAACCTACTTTTAAGACTCAATTGATCATTTTCAAATAGTTAAGACTTAACAACAATATCTTAATGATTTATAGAGCTGTTACTGGAATTATATCTTAATTATTAGATTTGACAATTTGTATTTTCATGTCATATTCGTATTATTTTTTTATGTCATAATCTGTTTAAAATGTTATATATAAATTTTACACGTCAATAATTCGTGTTATATAAATTTTGACATATTAATATATTCGTATCGTATTCATATTGTTTTTCGTATCGTGTCATATTTTAATATTTTTCGTATCGTGTTCCTATTATGTTCAAAATTATCAAATTTAAATCTTATAAAGCATCTATTGCTATTGGATTTAAATTATATTAGGATAATCTTAAAAAATAACTTTTTTTTTTGTCATTAAAAATAAGCTTAAAGAAATTGTAAGCTTCAATTTTTTTTCTTTCAAAAATCATCAAAAGTATTATTTTTCGTGTTGTGTCATATTTTAATTTTTTCGTTTCATGTTCAAAATTATCAAATTTAAATCTTATAAAGCTTCTATTGCTACTGGATTTAAATTATATTAGGATAATCTTAAAAAATAACTTTTAATTTTTTTTTTTTGTCATTAAAAAGAAACTAATCTTACAGAAATTGTAAGCTTCAATTTTTTTTCTTTCCAAAATCATAAAAAATTAAGATATAACGGTAAAATTTAATGAAATTGAAGTACAATAATAAAATTCAACATTAGCTCATAATTTAGAGATAAAATGGATATTAATTTCAAATAAATAAAAAAAATGCATTTTCAAATTTTATCTCTCTTTCACCTATACATACATACTTGGTAGTTGTTATGTAGTAAATAAAACATAAAAATGATGAATTTAAGGTTTAATTTAATTGATTCATACAATTATTTTTAAAATGTGACATTTAATAAATTTGAATTCGATTTTCAAACATGTGTAATTTTTTTATTCGCAAATTGCGATTTTTTTATATATAATAAAAATGATAAGCGTAAGAACCAACTTTTGTGGGCCAAAAACAATTTCTTTCGTCCCATTTGAAACGAGGAAATTAAAGATGGAGAATATGAAAGCTAAAAAAAAAATTCTAGCAGTCTATTTTCAGCACTTCCCTCTCCCTTTGGCCTTTCTCTTTCGTCTTTGAGAATAACATTAGGAAAGGATCATCTCATCGCCAGCTGTAGTCCAAAATGCATCGCCATCACTTTAGCTTTTGCCAACACCGACTTGTACACTCTCCAACATCATTGTAAAAATGGTTAACTTTGAACATTGAGTTATGTAGTTGTTCGGATTTAGATGAATATCGGATATGAATATATATTTGATATAAATATTTTTATTTATTTTTTAATATATTTAAAAGATTATATTGTTGAGAAAAACTTAGAGTAGATAACTCTAATTTTACCACTCAAAGAAGAAAGTTTAGATTTTAGGAAAACTCACAAATGCTCACACTTCACTCTAGACTACACTCTTTAGAGAAGAACTCTTTAGAAAAACTTAGAACTTTTATTGCTTATTGAAGCTTACTACTTGATGATTTACAAATGCAAGGGAGGGGGTATTTATACAATACCAAGACAAACACAAGCCACACAAATATAAAATCTAAATAAATTACAACCACCCATTGTTGTTTAATAACAACCACACATTTAAATCACACAACTACAACCACACATTAAACCACACAACTACAACCACACATTTAAATCACACAACTACAACCACACATTAAACCACACAACTACAACCACTCATTAAACCACACAACTACAACCACACATTGTTAGGCTTTTATTTTTTCATTGGGCTGGTATTGGACAATTTAACACTCCCCCTCAATACCAGCTCTTCCTCTTTGCACCATGTTGAGTTGACGACGAAACATTTCAAATTTGTTGATACTCAAACCTTTTGTGAATAAATCTGCCATTTGATCATCTGTCTTGATCTGCTTCATCTCAATTTCTTCTTGTAGAACCTTTTCTCTGATAAAGTGATAATGCACTTCTATATGTTTGGTTCTTGCGTGAAAGACTGGATTTTCTGCCAAACGAATTGCTGACTGGTTGTCGCAATACAACGGAACTGCATAATCTACTGGTTGATGTAGATCACTCATTAGTTGTATCAGCCACGTACACTCTTGAGCTGCCATTGCTGCTGCTCGATACTCAGCTTCGGTAGTTGACAATGATACCGTTGGTTGTCTCTTACTGCACCAAGAAATTGTTCCAGAACCAAGTTTAAACATGTACCCAGTTGTTGATCTCCTGGTGTCATGATCTCCTGCATAGTCAGCATCACAATAACCAACTAACTTACAGTCTTCACCTTTCTTGTACAAAAGACCATAATCTATTGTACTTTTCACATATCTCAGTATTCGTCGAACTGCTTCTAAATGAGGCTTCTTCGGATTTTGCATATACCGACTCATCACACCAACTGTATAAGAAATGTCAGGTCGAGCCAAGGTTAAGTAGATCAGGCTACCTACCAATTGTCGATACATAGTTGCATCTTCCAAGTCTTTGCCTTCAAGTGCACACATCTTGCCATTTGGTTCCATCGGTGTTGAAATTGGCTTGCTCTCGAGCATTCCAAACCTTTTTAGCAAATCTTTAGAATATTTTTGTTGACAGAGAAATATTCCTTCTTGTCTGTGATCAACCTCTAGACCAAGAAAGTGCTTGAGTTGTCCAAGTTCTTTCATTTGGAAACGAACTGATAAATTCTCCTTGGTTTGAAGAATTTCTGCCTCATAATCACCAGTTATGATTAAATCATCCACATATATCAATACGATAGCTAGCTTTCCTCCATTAGCTTTGACAAACAAGCTGGAATCTGCAGGTGTCACTGAATAACCACTATGAGTTAAAAATTCAGCAATCTTACAATACCATGCTCTAGGTGCTTGTTTCAATCCGTAAAGTGCCTTTCGCAGCTTACACACATGCTCAGGATGATTTTGGTTTTGAAATCCCAATGGTTGAATCATGTAGATTTCCCGATCTAGCTCTCCATGAAGGAATGCATTCTTCACATCCATCTGCCACAAGTTCCAGTCTTTATTGGCTGCAAGGGCAAGTAGGACTCGTACGGTTGTAAGTCTTGCCACCGGACTAAACGTTTCATCATAGTCTAGCTCATACTTCTGAGAGAAACCACGAGCCACCAACCGTGCCTTGTACCTTTCAATCGACCCATCTGGACGATGTTTTATCTTGTAAACCCACTTGCAGGATATGGGTTTCACATCTCTTGGTTTTGGCACTAGATCCCAAGTCTGATTCTGCTCAAGCGCAGTGATCTCTTCTTTCATAGCCATAATCCACTCAGAACTCTGTGATGCTTCTTCAAACGTCTCAGGTTCTGTTGCAATTGGTTCTTCCACTATGGCTGCATTAGCATATTTGGGATTTGGCTTCCGTGCTCTTGTTGTCCTTCGGATTTGTGATTGTGGAGATGGTTCTTCCACTTCACTCGATCTAACATCTGGTTGATACACACCAGTTTGCCAAGGACTCTGGACTAACACTTGCTCGTCATCGTTATCATCACATAGGTCTTCTACTTCATCTGAAGTTGATTGAAGTTGGACAATATACTCTCCCATTTTCTGTTGTAACATGTCTTCAAATTCTTTTGAATCTGACAACACCTCCTTTTCTGAGGACCACCAAGAAGATGCTTCATCGAATACCACATTGCGTGAAGTGTAACATCTTCCACTCGTAGGATCACAACATTTCCATCCTTTCCTTTGGTTGTCGTATCCCACAAAGATACACCTAGTTGCTTTCTTATCAAACTTGCTACGTAAATGATCAGGAACAAATACATAACATACACAACCAAATACTCGAAAGTAGCTGACTGAAGGTTTCATTTTCCACAATTTCTCAAAGGGTGAAACAAACTCTAACCTTGGTTGAGGAAGTTTGTTGATCACATGGGCTGCGGTTCTCATAGCTTCGGCCCAAAATCTTCCGGGTACATTCTTTGCATGCAGCATACTCCGACAAATTTCTGCAAGATGCCGATTCTTTCTCTCTGCTACACCATTCTGTTGTGGTGTATTGACACAAGTATACTGATGACGTATGTTGCATTCTCGTAGGTATTGAGAGAATTCGCCTGAGCTATATTCTCCTCCATTGTCTGTGCGCAAGCAACATATCTTCTTTCCCACTTCTCCTTCAACTATCTCTTTGAACTCTTTAAACTTTGAGAAAGTGTCAGACTTTTCTTTCATAAAGAGAACCCACACATACCTGGAGAAATCATCAATAAACGTCACCATGTACCGCATTCCACTAATTGATGGTTGCTTAACGGGCCCAAATACATCAGAGTGAACTAACTCTAATGGTTCTTTTGCTTTAAACTTTGACTCCTCGTATGGCAATTGGTGTGCTTTACCATATTGGCATCCTGCACAAACTGTGTCTGTTCTTATGTCAAGCTGAGGAAGTCCCTTAAGCATCGACTTCTTCATCATCATACTTAGCTTGGAATAACTAACATGACCTAACCGCATGTGCCATAAATCTGCTGTATCGCTCCTTCTTGTCTTGTCTACATATGCTGACTCTGCTGACATCACGTAGACTGACTCCAGACGTCGTCCTTCCATCATCGGCTGTCCTGAGATTTTGAGATCACGATATACCTTCACATCCCTTGGACCAAACAGAATATGGTGACCTGACGATGTTAATTGTGCCACTGAAAGCAAATTTTTCTTCATGCCTTGGACATGGTAAACATCTTGTAGTGGTACCTGATTATGACTATATCGAGGTGCTACTACCGTCTTACCGATGTGAGTAATCGGTAATCTTGAATTATCAGCTGTCACAACAATGCGATTTCCCTTGTATTCTGACAGGTTCTGCAACTTCTGTTTATCGCCTGTCATGTGATTTGAGCAACCTGAATCGACAATCCAGTCATTCTCATAGTCAATTCGGTCAGCCGT
This sequence comes from Fremontodendron californicum, assembly GCA_030761205.1. Taxonomy (NCBI): domain Eukaryota; kingdom Viridiplantae; phylum Streptophyta; class Magnoliopsida; order Malvales; family Malvaceae; genus Fremontodendron; species Fremontodendron californicum. The sequence goes on from JAULJL010000011.1 coordinate 28,660,060, forward strand.
TGTTACTGTGAGAGCTAACTCTTCCTCTTCCATAGCAAAAAATGCTTCAGCGTCCCAATCATCTTCGCTTTTCTCCTTTGTACTAGAAGTAGCAGCATTGCTCTCAGCGGGCCTTTTGTTAAACCAACAATCTTTTGCCATGTGACCTTTCTTGTCACAGTTGTAACAGTTACCTTCAAATCTTTTGTTGTTGCTACGATTCTTTGAAGCTCCCCCTGGACGAGAGCTCCCTTCTCCTTGATGACTTTTTGTCTTGTCACCATACTTTTTAGATCCACCACCGACGTGCTGTTTGAATTTGCCTTTGCTTTTGTTGGTGTAGAGTGCTTCCTCTTCACTTTTCAACGAGACCCCTCCCATTTGCTTGGCCATAGATTCTTGACCAACAAGCAAATTTTCAAACTCTACAAGTGATGGTTGAGTTGGCCATCCTTGTATAGCGGCAACGAAGCTGCGATATTCGGGCCTCAAACCATGGATAATTATTCTTTTTACCCTGGTATCTCCAATAGCAGCTGTAGGATCTAAATCAGAAATTTCACGGCATAACGTTTTTACCTTGTGAAAGTATTGAGCAATCGGTATATCCCGTTGTGCAACTGATAACAATTCATTCTCAAGAAGTTGAAGTCTTGTGTCATTCTTTCTCGAAAAGAGTGCATCTAAAGTATCCCACGCTTCTTTTGGCGTTTCTAGCTTTTGTATGTGTTCCAACATTTCTTCTTCAACTGTGGTCTTAAGGGCAAACATGGCTTTACCCACTTTAATCTTCCATTTGCGCAAGGTTCCTTGAGCATCTTCTTGCTCGGGCTTCGTAACTTCACTACCACCAACGACTTCCCAAAGGTCTTGACCTTGTAGGTAAGACATCATACACGTCTTCCACGTGTTGTAATTTTTGTGATTGAGCTTCTTGATTCCTCCAACTACTTGAAGATCACCCATCGTGTCGGCAAGACTAACAATACCGAACAAGCTTGATTTTGAGACACAAACTTGTAGAGTACAAACTCCTCACAACTCAAGAACGCTCAAACCAAAAATAGTACCTGAATAACTATTTCACCGTGAATAGTACCGTATACGTGAACAGTATTGTACGTATGTCGTACACTAGAACAAATCCAGTATACGTTAACAATTACTGCAAAAGTATACAACCACACGTATGAATAGTAACCGTATCTGTGAATAGTGACCGTATACTGGAACAATGACCGTAGCCCGTGAATAGTGCACCAGGTAGGTTCCCAGGAAAGAGAGGTGGGTCACTGATAGACACACTTAAATACCAAGTCTTTCCTAGCCAGAACTTCCCTAGACACTTTCACACTACCACACTTTATTTCCAGCAACAAGAATAATTCTTTTCTGTTGTGGAAGATCAGACAATACTGCAACCACAGAGCATACTAAGAACCAACACTTTCACTGCAGCGGAATAAGGACCACGAACCAATGGCTCTGATACCAATTGTTGAGAAAAACTTAGAGTAGATAACTCTAATTTTACCACTCAAAGAAGAAAGTTTAGATTTTAGGAAAACTCACAAATGCTCACACTTCACTCTAGACTACACTCTTTAGAGAAGAACTCTTTAGAAAAACTTAGAACTTTTATTGCTTATTGAAGCTTACTACTTGATGATTTACAAATGCAAGGGAGGGGGTATTTATACAATACCAAGACAAACACAAGCCACACAAATATAAAATCTAAATAAATTACAACCACCCATTGTTGTTTAATAACAACCACACATTTAAATCACACAACTACAACCACACATTAAACCACACAACTACAACCACACATTTAAATCACACAACTACAACCACACATTAAACCACACAACTACAACCACTCATTAAACCACACAACTACAACCACACATTGTTAGGCTTTTATTTTTTCATTGGGCTGGTATTGGACAATTTAACATATATTTCGTATTTATATTTAAATATGTGTACACAAATATCAAATATGAATATTTAAAAAAAAAAAATCGAATAATATAGTTGCTAATAATGTTTCATCCCAAAACTTGGATGGAAAATTGATAAAAAAAAAAAAAGGAAATCCTTTTTCTTAAACGAAAAAAATAGGGTCAAAGAGATTGGAAAATCATAGTAATTTTTATCCTTATATCTTTTGCAAGTAATGGAGGAAACGTTCTTCGTTTTTTATGGAAAAATTCTTTAAATTTAGGATGATGATGATTTCTTTTTTTTCGATAAGTAGTAGAATTTCCATTATCCAAAAGAGGCCTTTTGAGTGCATACTCCTACTGAAAGAGTAAAATTCGAATTCTCCAAGTTGAAAAAAAAAAAATTATAATTTAAATTAAATCACGTTAAAATTCGGTGATACTTTTCATGAAACTCACTTCATAAAATCAAAACTCTTAAAACTTATCATATTTAAGAGAAAAAGAAGCCTTAAAACTTATAGATCCAGCTTCGAATACCTCTACATGTATGAGTTTGATTCAATTGTATTTATTTGATTTTATTTAATGACTAATGTTTCATGTGGTATATGTTCTAAATAATATTTATTTGATTATGATTGAAACTTTATTTGCTATTGTACATAAAGTCTCATAAACAAATAGAGCTTAAGATTACAAGGATTTCTAACTAACGTATTCTTTCATACAATCAAAATGTCAGTACAACTTAAAACACAAGAATAGGTTATTCTAATAGTAAATTGTTACTTAAGATTTGCTTGATTTCATATATGAAAACATGCAAAACTTCCCCTTCTAAGCAAGCAAACAAGAAAATGAGTTATCTATATCCATAAGAAAATGGCGATAGCTGTCTTATTTGCTAGACACTACAAGAGATATGGCTTTATGAAGGAATTTTTTGTCGGAAAAAAGCCAAATTTTCGTGGAAAATGAGTATTTTTGCTAATAAAATTATTGAAAATTTTATTTTTTTTTAAGACGGAAAATCCCGTCGTAAAAAATCCAGGCAGAACCAATCTTCCGTCAAAACTTTTGTGACGAAAAACTTCCGTTGCAATACTTTATTTTCGTCACTAAAATCCTAAAAATCTGTGTTAAAAATCTTAATATTTTTTTACGGAATTACTTCATCAAAAAGATTTCAATCGTTAAAAACTCTCTCTTTTGTAGTCAGAATTCCAGCAAGTAGCAGCACACTTGATCTTGTTTTTCATCCTCAAATCATATTTCCCGACCAAATTCAATGCCTGGTTGAGTGAGAGACTGTAACTCTGGTATTGGCTGTCTCATTGATATATATATATATAGGAGATGTGACTCTTAATTTCCTCATTGATGATGGACACTGGGCCCTTTAGGCATAGCTACTGGCTGAGAAAGAAAGGCACAGCATATTAAGCAGTATCAGCTTCTACCAAGTTGTTAATGGACTCCCCTTGCCTTCTCTTTAGTTAACCTATCAATATCAAATGGAGAAAAATACAATGGTTTTATTATGTAATTAAATGATAATTAATTTTAGTATTTAAGGAATTCAAATGGGCATAGATTTTAATGCATAAAACAAAACAAAAAAATGAAAATTTCTAGCTTTTATGTAAACCATCTGCACAGGATAACTATTTTGTAAGATAGAATAGAGAGGGAATGACTATTAAATACTTTGAGAGGATAAATTCGTTTTGAAAAAGAACTAGTTGATGATGTGCTCAATTTCATTTGTGATAATTCCGTCAAGATCTCTTCGTTAATTGGAGGAAAAAGTCACACTAATCAGATTTTTTAAGAACATATCGAGATAGAATTGAATTTGGTTAAATAACGTATGGTTGGTAGATAAGAATGACAGGAAAAGAATCCATTTCGATTTTTTTTGGGGGGGAAAGAGGGGAGGGGGCAGCCAGCGTAGACTTGTCCAAAGGTTGGGTAAACCACCCGACCCAATAGACTCCCAGCCCGAAATGGGCTGGGCTTGGATAAAAACTTTTGTAATTCAGGCGGCTCGATTCGAATTATTATTTATTAAATAAAAATATTTTTTATTTAAATTTAATTATAAAAATTATAAAAATATTTTTTTAATATTTTAATCATTTATAAACAGTAAAATGAATTTACGAATTGACTCGAAACGAGCTTTGACAAGGAAAAGATTTTTCCGGGCCTCAACCTGTCCCGGCCCATGAGTAGGTTGGGTTGGGGGTGGGGAGTTTAAAGGGTTTATTAAATATGTATCGAACTGGTGCATGCACAAAAACAAAAGAATTGTTGCCAAGCCCCAATATTTGGGCGTTGGGCCCGAGAGAAGGTTAATTTGGGGGGGTTTAGATTTGGCAGGAGATGAAGTTGACATTGATTCAATGACATAAATGCCACATGGGAAGACGTATGACGTGCCAACATGAAAAACTATTCCCATATTTCTCATATGAAAAATTTCTCAAATTTCATAAATCAGGATTTTTCTCCAGGGTAGCTAACCGACGGATATATACATAAAATTAAAGAAGAAGAATTGGGACACTTACCCATCTTGCCACTTAGAGAAGTGTTATTGGTTGTAGCTGCTCCTCCCCCAGTGGGGGCTAATACCATTGGACTTTGCGGTACTTGGGAGCCATATCCAAACATATTCATGGGCTGCAAAACAATAATTAGGATGCTTAAGGTGATTATTTCAATAAATTGAAACTCAAGAAAAAAAGAAGAAAAAAAACTTGTTGGGGAAAGTAATGCGATTCAGAACATATATATACCTGAGAGGCTGCAGTTTGCATATGAAAGCCCAGAAAACGTGCGTATTGCTCGGAAAAGGTGGGATTTTGCATATGATAGTGTTGGTAATTAACTGGATTAAACTGTTGAGTTTGGCATGTTGCAGCAGCAGCATGGTTTTGTGAAGGAGCCATAGACATGGACTGATCAACTACTGGCAATGGCACACTGGAAAGATGCAAATTAGGATTGTGAATGGAAGGCAATGGTGCAGCAGGTGGACCAATTCCCATTCCCATGCGGGACATATATTGCTGGATTCCTGGAAACATCATTGGTGCCATCCCATTTCCCATCCACATTACCTGAAACACCTAAATCAGACTGTCAGTCAGTGGCACAAGTTGTCAAGTTATAGTAAATGGAAAAGATCATTTCAAGTGATTCTACAGTTTTCATACCTGAAGCTGTAATTGAAGCGACTTCAAATATTCAATTGCCTCATCTAGCATAGATGCCTTGTCTGTCTGCATCATTACACTAATTCAATTAGCTTCGAAATGTCATAAATATAATATTCTGTTATATATGATTCATAGTTTTAAATCACGGTCCCTGATTTTTTATTGCGGTTGCGGGTGTCAAGTGCGTTACGTAACGCGTCGCGATTGTCGCAGACGTGAATTTGATAATATTTCAAGGAATTTGATAATGTCGCAGGCAGATAAAATACGGTGCGGAAATTTTAATTTTCATTACATCTCGACAGTTATATTGCATAACGACTGCATTTTAGAACTATGATATGATTACTTCACTCTGATCAGTTCATTGCATCATCATTTTTGTTTTTATTTCTAATGCATCAAATTATATGTATCTCTCTCTCCAGGAAACAATGGAATTCAGATAGAGGAAAAAAGAGAAAGCTACTAATATTTAAGAGATAAAAAAGTAAAAATGGTTTATAAAACTATAGCGTAAGAGCAGTAAATGACCTTGTTGCTGTGAGTTATGAGCTCTTGCAATGCTCGCATCTTCTCATTGATCCTATCCCTCCGTCTCTGCAAAAATATTTCAAGCAATTTTATGAGAAAATTACGAGTAAATTCTTTGTAACTATACACAAAACTTAAAGAGTTCCAAATTATTAAAGTATATGGCTATATTCTTTTCCCACCCTCTCCGATAGATTATGAACTTTAGCAGCTTGACTCCGGCGAGAAGACCCAGATCGTTGGGTTGGCTTATGTCCAGCAGCTGGTTGAAGTTCAGCAGCCTGAAGAAGAAGTACAAGACAATTCATGTTCATATCTTAAATGATATCTCACGTAAAAGGGAAAAAAAAATTATGTAAAAAGACTGAAATTGCAAGTTTTACCTCACTTTGGCACTCATAGTCCTCCCCCCCATTTCTGCTCTTCCTTTTATGGCTACTGACGACTCCAGTTGATTGCTTGCATAATATTCTATCAAAACAACTTCCAGATCCACCTGAAGAAGAAGTAACAGTGGGTTCAATAGTCTCAGTTTTTCCTTCCTCATTTTGAACAATTTCTTTTCCAGCATTATCTTTCCAAGTCCCTGCAGATAAACCAGTAGTTGTAGTTCCAAAACCATTGCTTGATCCTCGGCTAAAGTCAATATCATTTCGAACTTGATTGCTCCCACAATAGCTTGATCCAACTGCCATTCCTGAAACCTCGTTAACTTCTCTTTGTATCAAATTGCCACCACTTTTCTTCCCCCCTGTATGTTCTGTTACACTTACAGGCGAAAAATTAAGAACCTTGCTTAACCCTTCTGAACTTTTATTCTTTTAGGCTGAATCAAACTGAAACTTCGGAGGAGGCATGGGGTTTCCGCGAAATTCTGGCGCTGCAGAACTGACATTAAGTTCCTTTGAATTCGCAGTGATATTAACACTAGGCTTATTACCATCAGCAGCATCCATTAGATCATATGATGGAAGTTTAGAGAAAAAGTTGGAACAAAACTCCTTCTCAAAGGAACCTTCAATAGGGTATTGGATCCATGAGACTGTTTCATCATCATCATGAATTAGATTACTTGAATTTCCATATGATAAGCTAGTAGTTCCCCCTCTTAATGTTGGTTGATCATTTTTTTGTACTTGCTTAGACTCATAGGGGTTTGGCACATGTTTCCTGGGAGTTTGGCTATGCATAACTACTTGTCCATTTTGCCATAATAGCTCCACTAGCTCATTGTCTTGGCTGCAAAATTTGGCCAAACAAACAAAAAAAGAAATTAGATAATTTCAACAGACCCCAAAAGATTCAAAAAGTAAAGCTAAAAAAAGAGTAAGAACATATGCAGACCCCAAGGGTTTTTTGTGATTGGAGATTGGGAGATCAGACTTAAAATTCCAATCAGGACTACAGTGGTTCATGGCTAAGCTGACAGATGCCCTGCAAGCCAATAAAAAAGACCCAGATTTTAATTAAATAAAGTAGTAATTGACTATGAAATTAAAATATATATATATATATATATATATACAGAGGAATGAAGCTTAACTGAAACTCTAATTAAAATATTCTATTTAATTCATAATTTATTTGGAAATGCTTTTCCTCTCACCTGAATAAAAAGGGAAGCAAGCAACTAAAAGTTATAGTAGAAGAGAGAGAAAAAAAAAAAAACAGCTTCAATTATTATTATTATATGAAAAGAAAAGAACAAATCTTTCTATAAAAATAAAAAAAAACCCATGTTCAAAACTAAGCAAAGAGAATTGAGCAGCAAAAGAAAGAAACTTCAAAACAAAAGGAAGAAAAAAAACCCAGAAATGAAATGAAATCAAAAGCAGTAAGCAGTAAGCAAAGAAAAAAGGGCTGATTCCTAAGAAAAGCTGAAGCTGTTTGGGTTTATTTAGGAAATGTGACTGAGAAAATTGAGAGAGAAAGAGAGAAGAAATAGACAGTGAAATGACGTTGAAGACTACAATGAAAACTTGTTTGGTGAGAAGCAAAGAATTTTTTTTTTTGATAAACGTGTAAAAAATAAAATAAAATTATTAGTTAAAGAAAATTATAAAAATGGTATAAATAATTTATTTATTCATAACAAAAATAATAATGAAAAGAAATTATGTATTCTTACATGATGAATTAATAAAAATAAATATTTTAAAAAAATAAAAGATTAAAAAATAATTAAATTTGTGATTAGATTTGTTCACTAATTACACTACTTGTCAAGTTTATTAGTATAATCGATTCAACCCATGATATTATTTTATAAATAAATAACTAAATAAATATTTTAATTTAATTTTAAAATATTAATATAAAAATATTTTAATTAAATAAAAATTGAATGAACTATTGAGCCAAATTCGATTTCAAATTTAGATATTAAAGGTATTGGTCGAGTGTGATGCGACTCGATTTATAAACATTTTCAAACAGTCAATATCTAAATCAAATTTTTTTTCTTCTTATTTTTATGTATGTTAAGACAATATCTAATAAGCGATCAAAGTACTTGTCAGATCCTTATACTTTAGAGTCTGGTGTAAATTAGTCCTTATAGCAAACTTGTAAGTAATTTGATCTATTTACTTTTAAAATAGAAGCAAATAAGTAAAATTGTTAACATCCATAATAGTTTCTGTTAAAAAGCTGACTAGACAATTTGACATGTTCAAAAATGCTGATGTGTCATAACATATCTGACATGGCATAAAAAAAATATTTTTTAAAGCTGACATAGAAATTAATTAAAAATAAAAACATCAAATTTTTCCTATTGGACAATATAATTTCACGAAAAATTGAAAAGCATCTGAGTTACCCCCTAATACCCATTTCACGAAAAAAAAATGAAATTTATCTTACAAAAAAAAAAGGAAAAGCATTTGAAATAAGTAACTCAAATAATTATTAAATATTGTCTTAACAAACATAAAAAATAAGAAAAAAACTTTGATTTAGACATTGACTGATTGAAAATGTTTATAAATCGAACCGCATCACACTCGATCGATACTTCTAAAATTTAAATTTGAAATCGAATTTGACTCAATAGTTCATTCAAATTTTATTTAATTAAAAATATTTTTATATTAATATTAATATTTTAAAATTAAATTAAATTAAAATATTTATTTAGTTATTTATTTATAAAAAAAATATTATGGGTTGAATTCGACTATACTAATAAGCTTGACAAGTGATGTAATTCGTGAACAAATCTAATCACAAATCTAATTATTTTTTAATCTTTTATTTTCTTTAAAATATTTATTATTATTAATTCATCATGTAAGAATACATAATTTCTTTTTATTATTACCTTTGTTATGAATAAATAAATTATTTCTATCTTTTTTATAATTTTTTTTAACTAATAATTTTATTTTATTTTTTACACGTTTATCAAAAATAAAAAATAAAAATTCATTTGATTCTCGTCAAATCAAATAAGTTCCCACTGTAATCTTGATAGAGTTTCAGAGGGAAAAGATTCTGCTGTAACACCATACAATTAGTTTGTTACAGTAAGGCACGATTAATGTCCACGTGGCGTATGATTAAGGGGTTTGTATTTTTGAGTGAGACCAAATCAGATGAGCGGCAAAAAAGTTTGTGGGATTTCCAAAATCTATAACTTGACGCCCATGGATTGCGTGCGTGACCCAAAAGGGCACAGAAGAAATGCCACGTAGGCAAAGAAGAAATGTTTTTGATTGGGCAATGATGAAATGACAATGTTTTCAGAAGAAAATGTTTTTGCCAACTCATTTTCCAATTTACCAACTGCTATATTAGAGCCTAGTGTCGATATATAAAAAATATTTTTTCTTTACTTAAAATTTTGAATTTAACCGATATTTATATTATATATGAATCAAGAATATTTTTTTTATATTAACAGGTTAAAATTTTGTATATTGAATAAATAGTTAATCATTTTTAATTTATTTGAAATTTGATGTGTACGATTTACATGAATAAAACATGAAATATAATAATCGAATTAAATAAATATAAATAATATAAAAAAGTACAAAAACGTGTAAAACTATTAATAATATTTTTTGACTCAATTGGTGATTTTATAAAAATTATCAAATAAATCTATAATATCAAATAATAAAATTAGAGTATTAATGTCTTTTAAAAAAATTTATATAATTTTTTTTTTTAAATTACATATTTTAAAATATAGATATTATATAATCTTTTTAATCAATCCGATATTTATATATATGGATCAAGAATACCGTTTTTTTATATTTATTTAACGGTTGAAAAAATTAGATCCGTCCTCAAAAGGATTAACTTATTTTGATGTAAATTTAATTAGTAATGCACACTTTAATAACTTTGTGTATGATTGATATTTTAATAAATTGACCGTTGGATTTAGTAATATAATCGCAGTTATCGTGCACGTAAAGTTTCGAATCAATCTAATATTTATATCATATCGATCGAGGGTACCGTCTTTTTATATATATTTAACGGTTGGAATTATTTTACATCAAATAAATAGTTAGATATTTTTAATTTACTAAAAATTTGAGGTGCACAATCTACATGAATAGAAAATGAAATACAACGGTCGGATTAAACAAATATAAATCGTATAAAAAATTACGAATGCGTGTAAAACTATTAATAATGTTTCTGACTCAGTTGGTGAATTTACAAAAATGATCAAATAAATTTATAATATCAGATAATAAAATTGGAGTATTAATATCTTTTAAATTTTTTTATATAATATTTTTTAAAATAAAAAATACATATTCCTTTTTTAATAAAAAATCTATACACTCATTCTACATAGACATAACTTCTTGTTTTCTTCTAATTTTTTTCCTTCCAATCCATGGTTGTCGGTACCGTACAGATACCGGTCATATCGGTCGATACGTACTTATTTTGAAGAAAAATGAACACATCGTACCGTTTTGGTTTTTGTACCGGTCCGTATCGATCGTAGCGGCCGGTACTGACCTGTACCGGTACGTACCGATCCTTGTCGGTTGGTACAAGATTTTGATTTTTTTTTAGAATTTTTTTTTTCACTTGATTTCTTTAATCAATTCTTAATACTTCTTAGTCATAATAATTTTTACTTTTTCATAATTACATTCAAATATATATATATATATATATTAAATTAGGCTATTGAATCTAATTAATAATAATTTATTATATTTTTAAATACTTATTTTATTTATTTATGATTAAAAATTTTAGATTTTAAAATTTTAGATTTGCATACATATATATATATATGTAATTGAGATATATCTGTACATATGTATAATATATATTTTATTAAAAACTTGAAAATGAGCTTTATAATATATGAAAAAATATTTAAAAAATATCGAAAAATTCGAAACGATACATCGAAACATATCGATACCGATACTTACCAGTACAAAAAAACCAATACACTCACCGGTACGTTACTGACTACTTTGTTCCGATCACTTAATGGGTGTGATGAATATTAGTGTGTGTATATATATATATATATATATTAAAATAGCAACAACAGAAAAGGTTACTTTAGAGGGATATATATATATATATATATTAAAATAGCAACAACAGAAAAGGTTACTTTAGAGGACCAAGTCCCAAATGATATATTTCTTTTAGTTTTTTTTTTTTTAATTGATTATTTGTAGTAGATTTAACATGGTTTTTGAAACAATAATTTAACTTTTAGAGTTTTTTACATTAAAATGTTAACGTTTTAATAAAAAAAAAAGTAGAAAACATTAGTAATTAAAACTGCTAATATAAAATATTACAAAAGAACATATAGGATTGGTAATTCGTTTTAGAAGCTCATAGTAAGGTATAAAAGATATAAATGAGTTGAGATGAATATAACACACTTAATTAATCATGTCAAAGATACTATACCTATGCAATTTATCTTTTAATGGCTTTGTTTCCAAATCAATAATATTAAGAAACGTTTGGTGACCAAAATATGCGTAAATACAAAATAGTATACCTATGCAAAAATTTGGCACCCGAGCCTTTGGCTCAATAATTGATGCATGTTTTTCTGTTAAAAAAAAAAAAAACAGAGTTCGAATCCTCCATCCTTCAAACTATAAAAAAAAAAATGAAAAAATATGGCTAAACTGATCGGCTAGACCTCTTTTGATTGGCAGTATGCACTTCCAATCAGACTGCATTTTTAAAATAAGGATGCACTTGGACGTACTTTTATTTTCCTAATGAACCTTAAGGCTTAAGTATCGATCAACACTTCCTTATGTCGATCAACAAGAGTTCGTTTTTTTTTTTGCAGATAAGGATGCACTTTGAACGAATTTCAGTATTTTATGAATGTGAGGAAATGTAGGAGTGTCGATCGACACTCGGTGCTTTCTGCCGACCAACAAGCGTCGAGTCTTAAATCGAAGTTCAGTTTTATGTTGGTCGTCTAAGCGTCAAATCTTGTTAGGCGCCAGATTTTCTTCTAGTCGCCGAAGCGTCGTGTTTTGTCCTTATCGCCTAAGCATAGAGTCTTGTTGTAGCCCGATTAAGGATGGAAAAATTGAATTGTTCGATGGATTTCGAATCGATTCGTCTCGCATGGAAAGTTTTTTTTTTTTTTTTGAACAGTGAAAACGGAGAGGGGCAGGACGGGAAGGGACGAGACGAGACGGTTTTTTTTTTTTTTTTTTGAAAAGCAAGGATGGAGCAATTCTAATAATTACCTGCTCTGTCCCGCCTCAGATATCGAAATTACTATTTTACCTTTAAATATTTAGCTTTTAAAAGGATAATAAAGTAATATAACTAAACATATTATTATTATTTTTAAAAACCTAAATCTAATACTTTATATTTTTCTCTTCATAGATTGGAAACCCGTTTATGTTGAATTTATATTTAAATCTTTTTACAATATTTTATTATTTGAAAAAAAATAAGAATAACTAATAAATATTGGACGGGGGCGGTTATGGATGTAACTAGAGGTGGCAATTGGGCGGGTTCGGGCGGGTTCGGGTCGGGTTCATTCGGGTTCAGGTTTATTCGGGTTCGGGCTCATTCGGGTTCGGGCTCATTCGGGTTCGGGTCCATCCGGGTTCGGGCTCATTCGGGTTCGGGTCCATTCGGGTTCGGGCTCATTCGGGTTCGGGCTCATTCGGGTTCGGGCTCATTCGGGTTCGGGCTCATTCGGGTTCGGGCCCATTCGGGTTCGGGCCCATTCGGGTTCGGGTTCGGGTTCGGTCTGGGTTCGGGTTCGATCTGGGTACGGGTATGTTTTACATTATTTTATTTTATATTAGATGTAATCATTTTTACGTAATTTAAATATTTATATCTAAAAACAAATTATTAATTTATTATTATTTTTATTTTTATACTTTTGCTATTATATGATATTTTTAATTATATTTATTTTTTAAAATTAATATTTGTTAGCACCAAAAGAATAAGAAATTAATTTGTTATATAAAATCAAATTTTGAAATAATTTATTATAAAAAATATGATATATTATAAATTAATATATTGATATTTAAAATAATTGATTTGATGAGCTCGAATTTCAAAATATAAATACATTATAATTTATATTCACTATAAAATAAAAAACTTTTAAAAATAAATTCTGACCTTCATCTATTCGTTTATATACTTATAAAATGCAAAAAATTTATGCTTATAGTCAAAATATATATATATATATCGAGTACTTATATTTTTTTCATCAGTATAAAGTATAAATTATAAAGTAGTACTAAAAAATATAATTTATATTTAAATTATACGTAATAAATATATAATTAATATGCTTATTTATTAATATATAATAAATATACCAAAAAACCAAAAGGTCATAAAACCCAAAACCCCATTAAATCCACCCGCTAAAATAAAATCACATGAAAGCCATAATCCAATTAAACCCACCCTAACCTAACCGCATAAGTATAACTAGAGCTGTTTATGGGCCGGGCCGCGGCCCAGTTTTTTTTTTATTTTCTCTGCCCAGGCCTGGCCCTGGGTCGGCCCGGCCCGCCCGTTTAGGCCCGAAACACTGTTCATTGGAATAAAAAAATAATTTTTTTATTTTATTTTTATTTTTTATAATTAAAATTAAATAAAATAATATTATAATAAAAATTACTGTTCCGGGCCGGGCCGGCCCGGAACACAAAATATCCTGCCCAGGCCCGGCCCGTGAGCAGGTCTAAGTATAACCCAAAAGGCCAAAATAATTGAATTATTGTCAATTTTTTTACTCTTATAGATTAATTAAATTATTGTCAAATTTTTTTTCACATCTTTAAAATTTTCAAGAATTTAAAATATTTAGATTGTAAATTCATCATGATATGAGACGTTAAAGTTATAACTTATAAGTACAAAATATAATTTACTTTTTGATAAAATTATTATTTCATCATATATATATATATAATATATTAAATTTTAATTAAATTATTAAAAAAATTAGAATAAAATTAATAATTAAAGTTATTGCTTTGTAAAAAAAAAATAATTGCAATTTGTTTATTTTTATTTTTAGTATTAAATTCGGGTTCGGGTTCGGGCCGGTCTCGGGTTCGGGTCCATTCGGGTTCGGGCTCATTCGGGTTCGGGCTCATTCGGGTTCGGGCCCATTCGGGTTCGGGTCCATTCGGGTTCGGGTCCATTCGGGTTCGGGCCCATTCGGGTTCGGGTCCATTCGGGTTTGAGCCCATTCGGGTTCGGGCTTTTTCGGGTTCGGGTTTTTGACTTTTTGGTCAAATCGGGTTTGGGTGGGTTCGGGTTCGGGTTAACCTGGGCGGGTTTTCGGGTTCGGGTTCATTTTGCCACCTCTAGATGTAACCGACATCCATGGAGATTGTAGTGGTATTGAAATTTCAACATCCATAACGAAACGGGACAGGGGACGGGGCAGAGCAGAGCAGAGGAATCCAATGACGGGACGGGGGCGAATATTACAAAATCCTCTCCCGCCCCGCTCCATTGCCATCCCTAAGCCCCATAAAAGTAGGGTTTTTTTTTTCTAGTCGCTTAAGTGTTAAGCGATTGTATTAAGGGAGTTATTTGCTTTGAAATGTAAATTCAGGATTCTATGCTCATCTTTTTCTTTTTTTTTTTGTACAAGAGAATTCGTGTTTTTATTGATTGCAATTTCCAACAAGTTTCCCCTTTTTTTATCATATATAAGTCGTTCCCATTTAATGTAGACGTAGAGCCTCATGAGCCTTTTTATGTACGCGTGCCTTTGCATGGCAACCTTTCTAGGTAGGTCTTTTCTCATGTAGTGTAGATGTGGAGCGTCTTGTATTGTTTCCATGTATAAGTTCCTTTACACGATGACCTTTCGTAAATAGATCTTTCCCATGCAATGTATATATGGAGAGCCTATTGGGTTGTTCCTGTTGGATATATTGAGTCCAAGTCTCACATTGAGTAACTTGGTTGAGCTAAGGGGAGTGTTCATCCTACATTGCTTAGCTTGGTTAAGTCAAGTAGAGCACTCATCCCACATTGAGTAGTTATGTCAAGCCAAGGAGGGTGCTCGCCTATAAATAGGAGCTTTGGCCTTTGGAAGAGAAAAACCACCATCCCTTGGGAGAGAGGGTCTATACACTTAAGTAGAAGTTGTATTGGGGCTTTATGGGTGGTGAGTCGTAATATTGGGAGGATGGCTTGTAGTTTTATACGTGCAAAAGCTACAAGTGTGTTGTAAGAAGGTTTGTAGCTTTATCTCTGCAAAAGCTACAAGTTGAAATTCTTCTATAGTGAAGTATGTTTATCCCTTTGGGATCGTGGATGTAGGCCAAGAAGCGTTGAACCACATTAAAATCTGTATTCTCTTCTTTCCGAATGCATGTTGTGGGTTAATGCTTGTTGTGAGCTGTCACGCTATTCCCAACAACTGGTATCAGAGCTTTTGGTTCGAATGAGGAGTTGCCTAAAAGCTTTTGGTTCAAGCGAGGAGAGATGCTGCCAAGAGTTTTTTGGTTCGTTCAAGGACAAAAGCTTTTTGTTCAAGGAAGAAGAGTTGCTGAGTTCCTGCCGAAAGGTAATTGGGACTTTGACTCAAAGGAAGATTTGTTGGGTATATTGAGTCCAAGTCTCACATTGAATAACTTTGTTGAGCTATGGGGAGTGTTCATTCTACATTGCTTAACTTGGTTAAGTCAAGTAGAGCACTCATTCCACATTGAGTAGTTATGTCAAGCCAAGGAGGATGCTGACTTATAAGTAGGAGCCTTGGCCTTTGGAAGAGAAAAACCACCACCCCTTGGGAGAGAGGGTCTGTACACTTAAGTAGAAATTGTATTAGAGCTCTATGGGTGGTGAGTCATAATATTGGGAGGATGGTTTGTAGTTTTATCCGTGCAAAAGCTACAAGTGTGTTGTAAGAAGTTTTGTAGCTTTATCCGTGCAAAAGCTACAAGTGTGTTTTAAGAAGGTTTGTAGCTATATCCGTTCAAAAGCTACAAGTTGGAATTCTTCCTTAGTGAAGTATGTTTATCCCTTTAGGATCGTGGACGTAGGCTAAGAAGGACTGAACTACGTTAAAATCTATATTTTCTTTTTCTCTTCTTTCCTAATGCATGTTGTGGGTTAATGCTTGTTGTGAGCTGTCACGTTATTTCCAACAACTTGTATCAGATCTTTTGATTTGAGGGAGGAGTTGCGTAGAAGCATTTGGTTCAAGCGAGGAGAGATGCTGCCAAGAGTTTTTTGGTTCGTTCGAAGAAAGAAGCTTTTTTTCAAGGAAGAAGAGTTACTGAGTTCCTGCCAATAGGTAATTGGGACATTGACTCAAGGGAGGATTTGTTGGCTATATTGAGTCCAAATCTCACATTGAGTAACTTGGTTGAGCTAAGGGGAGTGTTCATCTTACATTGCTTAATTTGGTTAAGTCAAGTAGAGCACTCATCCCACATTGAGTAGTTATGTCAAGCCAAGGAGGGTGCTCACCTATAAGTAGGAGCCTTGGCCTTTGAAAGAGAAAAATCACCACCTCTTGGGAGAGAGGGTTTATACACTTAAGTAGAAGTTGTATTGGAGCTCTATGGGTGGTGAGTCGTAATATTGGGAGGATGGTTTGTAGTTTTATCTGTGCAAAAGCTACAAGTGTGTTGTAAGAAGGTTTGTAACTTTATCCGTGCAAAAGCTACAATTTGGAATTCTTCTTTAGTGAAGTATGTTTATCCTTTAGTGAAGTATGTTTATCCTTTTGGGTGGACATAGGCCAAGAAGGGCTGAACCACATTAAAATCTGTGTTCTCTTTTTCTCTTCTTTTTGAGTGCATGTTGTGGGTTAATACTTATTGTGAGCTGTCACGTTATTCCCAACAGTTCCATCTATGGATGGCTTTGCATGGCAACCTATGTAGGTAGATTTTTCTCATGATTGTAGATATAGAGCCCTCTTTGGTTGTTCCATATAATATAGATATGGAGTCTCTTTAGTTGTTTCATGTAATGTAAATATGGAACTTCTATAATATGTAATGTAAATACCCATAAATACTCTAAGGGCATAGTACTAAAATACGGTCGTTACCCGCAACGTAACGGCCGCTACAATTAAAAAATACTATTGCAACACCGTTGCATGCCGCTACTCTGCACAATTGCTTGACCAAAGCTCTTATAAAGGATGTATTTGAAGTTAAGGAGAGTTGTCGAACAATTCTAAAATGTTTTATTGCAGATGAAAAAGTGACATGCATGAAGCTGCAAAAGAAGAAAAAATAAAGAAATACTTATTCTTCAAGTGTTAGTTCTATTTCTATAACTAGTAAACCAATTCCTTGAAATACTAACTTTTCATGTGAGTTTCTAGTTTTTAGGTTGAATAATTACAAAACTAACTACTATAAGTTTTTTTTTATTAGTTTCCCAATTAATTTCTTTGAAGATATTTATCAAAAATTAGTATGTTAAGAATCATAAATGTTGAAGACGAAACAGAGACTAAGTTGCTCTGTTTCTAACGGAGACTAACTTGCTTTGTTTCTTTCTCCAAAATTCTTTAGTTGTGGTTTTTATATATTCTTAAGAATTGAAGGCTATAGAGTACAGATGAATGGATATGATATGCATGACTTGGGTTCAATTGTGGCTTTGACTTTGCTATTTTTATTTATGTCCTTTTTTTAGTCATAGATAATAGAATTTGTACATTAGTTAAACCATTAGTTATAGAACTAAGTTTAATTTTAGTCTAAATTGAATCAAATCAATTTGGATAAAAAATGAGTTAGTCAAAATCCAAATAATTTCATTATAAATGCTAATATATTGTTAAGATTCATGAATAAAATTGTTTCACATCAAATGTGCAATATTTTAAAATTTTTACATCTGTGATACTCGCGATTTGTTGCATAACATTCACGACACTACATTTACGACGCCGAAACTGCGTCCGCGACTAAATTCGCGATCGCGATTTAGAACTATGAATATGATACCTTATGTATAAATATAAAATGGTTTTGATGAAGTCATTCATTCTCTTTTTAGTTTTTACTCTTATTTTACCTTTTCATTTACTTAATTTTTGTATCTATCTACAAAATGCCGACTTAAGCGTTGGAATGCACTCTAAAACATCAACTCGACCATCCTAGATCTGATTGTCTCTGTCTTGCAAGTCTTTTGATTGAATGTCATCTGATTGTCTCTGTTTTTCGTTAGTTTTGTACCCAAAATAAAAAGAAAGCTAAAAAAAAGAGTTTCTAAGTATAAAACTAGGAAAGAATAGAGAGTGAAGAACAGCTAGCATGTCTCTTAAGGTTTCTTCTGCTGATGCAACCTATGGTGAAGCTGGTAACTTCCTTTCTCTTCTCCTTGTATTATTAAATTTGTTTAATCATATCAAAACATAGTGTGCATTAACATATATGATGTTACTTTGTGTATTTGCCTTCTTTAACATGAAATTAAATTAAGATTATGGCTTTGATTTTGAGTTTCTAGTTGCAAGTTGCAACTCTCCAAGAATCAAGCTATAAATTTTCATGATTTATTTTTTTGGAAATATACTACTTTAAATTTTTTTTTTTTGCATTGAGAAGACACCCATATTATGATTGTTTGATTATTTTTAGAGGGTAAGCTTTGCTGCAGAAATCTGCATATGATAATATATTTTGAATTATGTAGCTTTCTATGAAGCACGGATACTTCTGTCAAGGGACTGTCTAAGTGTCGGACACGTGAGAACACGTTAAAAAAATAAAAA
The DNA here is from genome assembly GCA_030761205.1 of Fremontodendron californicum. NCBI lineage: Eukaryota > Viridiplantae > Streptophyta > Magnoliopsida > Malvales > Malvaceae > Fremontodendron > Fremontodendron californicum. Next base: position 28,678,998 of record JAULJL010000011.1, read on the forward strand.
TAAAATGAGACATGGTCAAAACATAGTCAAGACACGCACGACTGAACATGTCCAGACACAGCTGGACCAGTGATGTCAAGGCGTGCGCCAAGGCGAGGCGCCATACAGTATAACGCTTCAGGGGTAAATAGGCGAGGCTTCTTCACAAGGGCGATCGCTTTTTACGCTTTAAAACGCCTTCTGCTGCAACCCCAGGCACCAAAAAGGCATGCCTCAGTAAAGCTCCAATTTTTTTAAAGTCAAACTTACCTTATTCAGTCTGATTTTCTTTAAAAACAAATTCAGTCACCACTTTTATTAGGTTAAAACAAACTATTGGAAGCCATCAAAAGACTTGTTCAAGTTTGGTTGTTCACTTTTGAGTGTTGACTACTCTTACAGGTACATTGTATATTTTTAATATTTTCTTTTTCTTTTTTGTCTCTACTCTCTACTCCCTTTTCTTCTTCGTTTCTATTTTCTTCTTATATATTCTTTTCTTCTTTATTTTTTTAACATGGATGTTTGCTCTGTTTCTGTGTAAAAAAATAGAGAAACGTTTATTCTGTTTTTTTACACAGAAACAGAGCAACGTTGCTCTATTTTCAAAAACAGAGCAAACGTTGCTCTATTTGAACAAATTACTTACATAATTTTATTCTTTTTTCATTATTTTTTTTCCAATTCTAGTTTCGTGTTGAATATGAAATTTTTTTAATATTAGAATATCAAATTATTATAATTTTTTAGCTATCTTTTTTTATTATAATAATGTTCTTTTTTTTTCTTAAATTGTTATAGGAAGGTTCAAATGACAAGTAATACTCCTACTTCAAGTGAAAATAATAAAAAAGATCCCGGGTGGAAGTACAATTTTTTAAATCATCCCAAAGATCCAAATTCTGTCACTTGCATGTTTTGTCAGAAGATCACAAAAGGTGGAATATATCAAGCCAAACAACATCAAGCTGGCAATCACAAAAATGCTAAACCATGCTTGAAGACTCCAACAAATGTTAAAGAGGAGCTTTTGTCTTACATGAATGAGAAAAAAATTAAAAATATGACAAGTTACCGGACTTTGATGAGTTTGACAATGTGGTGGAAATTGATGATGAAGAGGAGGAAGGAAATAATAAAGGCAAATGTTCATTCCCAAGTTTCAGCAAGTTAGACAATTCCAAGAAAAAAAGGCAAAAGGGTCCAATGGAGTCCTTCGTTTATCAAAAGCCAGATAAAGTAGTTCAATTGAGAAAGCAAGGAAAACTGAAGCAAGAAAATATTAAAGATGCATGTGACAAGAAGCAAAGAGAAGAAGCATGTCAATACATTGCTCGTTTTTCTACCAAGCAGGGATTCCATTCAATGTTGCAAAGTTAGACGCCTTTAAGTGGGCAATTGAAGCTATTGGACAGTACAGTCCTAACTTGAAACCACCAAGCTACCATGAGTTACGAGTCTCACTACTTAAAAAGGAGATGGATTATACAAATGATCTGTTTAAGAGTCATAGAGAGATTTGGGTGAAGCATGGGTGTTCTTTTATGTCAGATGGATGGACTAATATCAAAGGAAGGAGTTGATGAATTTTTTGGTTAATTGTCCTGCTGGAACTATGTTTATTAAATCCATTGATGCTTCAGCCTTTGTAAAAACTGGAGAGAAAATGCTTGAATTGCTAGATTCTTTTGTAGAGCATGTAGGAGAAGCCAATGTTGTCCAAGTAATCACTGACAATGCAAGTAATTTTGTCATGGCTGGTAATTTTTTTTTTACTTTCATTTTTGAAATCCGATTTATGCTTTCTTTTATACTTTATATTTTTCAAATCTTATTTCATGTGTTGATTTTCTTTGAATTAGGTAAACTGTTACAAGCAAAAAGACCACATCTTTATTGGACAGCATGTGCTGCACACTGCATTGATCTCATTCTAGAAGATATTGGCAAGATTCCTCAAGTCGGTAAGACTTTATAAAGAGCAATTGCTATCACTAGTTTTATCTATAACTACCCTATTGTCTTAAACATGATGAGAGAGTTTACAAAACAAAGAGAGTTGGTTAGACCTGGTAAAACTCGTTTTTGCACATTCTATCTCACATTACAGTGCATTCACAAGCAAAAGGTGAATTTAAGAACCATGTTCACTTCTCAAGATTGGGTGTCAAGTAAATGGACAAAAAATCAAAAGGCTAAACGAGTTTCCGAAATTATTCTAATGCCTTCATTTTGGAATGGTGTAATCTTCACTCTCAAGGCTATGGCTCCTTTAGTTCGAGTTCTCCGACTTGCTGACGATGAAAAAAAGTCTACCATGGTATGTATATATATATATATATATATATATATATATATATATATATATGAGGCTATGGATAGAGCTAAAGAAGCAATCATGAAAGCATTTGGTAAGAATGAAGAGAAGTACGAAGAAGTATTTAAAATCACTGATACAAGATGGGACTGTCAACTACATCGTCCATCCATTACATGCAGCTGGGCACTATTTGAATCCAGAGTTCTTTTATGATAGTCTAAGAATAGAGTTTGATGAAAAAATAACATCGGGATTATATGCCTGCATTGCAAAATTAATTCCAAGTCAAGAAGTGCAAGATAAAATCATGAGTGAATTGTACACATATAAAAAAGCAGAATGACTGTTTGAGATTCCATTAGCTATTAGATCAAGGAAAACAAAAGCTTCAGGTAACCTAATTATACTTAGTTATTTATCTTTATTAATTGAAAATTGTAAGAAATGTATTATTTGAATACTTGATGATAACTAGTTCATTAATTTTATTCTTAATGATTCACAGCTGAATGGTGGAACTTGTATGGGAGCTAAACTCCAAACTTACAACAATTAGCCATCAAAATTTTGAGTTTGACCTGCAGTGCTTCTGATTGTGAATGTAATTGGATTGTATTTCAGCAGGTGAGTTCAACTTGTTCTCATTCATTATTAGGATTTAAAATATATGATAGCATAATTTAATGATTAATTGTGCTGCAGATACACACGAAAAATAGAAATAAACTAGAACAACAACGATTAAATGATCTACTTTATGTGAAGTACAACCAAAAGCTCAAGGAAAGATATAGCAAACGTGATGTTATTGATCCTATTTCATTAGGAGACATTGAAGAAAGTAATGAGTGGTTGATTGGAAAGATGGGTGAACACTCTTCTAATGATGCACAAGATGATTTGGTATTCAATTATGATGATGGATTGACATGGAGTGCGATAGCAAGTGCTGCAGGTATTGGAGAAGCAAGGAATTGTACTAGAATGCAAGCGAGATCTAGATCAAAGGCTTCAACTTCTCAACCTACTTTTGAAGAGGACGATGACAATAAAGAAGAGCAAGATGTAGATGGTTATGATTCAAGAGAATATGGAAGTGAAGAAAACTTAGAGCTAGTGTTTGATGATGATGACTTTTAATTACATACTTATGATGCTTTATTGGAATAGATTAGGGAATGATTATTAGACTTAAAGCAATCTCTCGAATTTATAAAAGAACTATATTAAAGTCTAGTTTGTTAGTTACATATAATACGTAAATTTTATTTGGTATATTATATATATGCGCCTTATTTTGCTCGGACGAGCGCTTTTTTTTGCATATTGCGCCTCAGGCGATGTAGAGGTCTTAACGCGTAAAATGCACCTTGCGTCCTTAACAACATTGGGCTGGACACTCCCAGATACTCGATGAAAGTTTTTTTTTATTGCAATTTTCTTTCAAATATGAAATCAACAATGAGCAATTTGATTCTAATGGAATTTTTAAAGTTCAAAATTTTAAATTTAAAAAAAATTTAAAAAAATTGAAAAGCTATTTTCATGTTAATATTTAATTGAAAAGCATCAATTTTACCTTTTTATGGTATATTATCCTATAAAAAATATTTTTTATTGCCGTGCTCTATCGTATCCGTGTCTTAATTTTTTAAAAATTTCCGTGTTGTCGTGTTCATGTCGTACCCGTATTTCGTGAGGTCATCATCCCTATGTTATCAGCAGCTATTTAGGCCTCATGCCCTCTATGAGGATAAAGATATTATCTGGGAAATGAAAGAGGGAGAATTGATTTATAGATCACCATTTTTCGATTAATGGCTTGAATTTGTGGTTGAATATTGCAGCAAATGTTTTTGGAAAGCCAAAAACAAACACAGACTTCTTACCATACAATGGGGATGGGTTCAAGCTTTCATTACCATCAAAATGGAACCCAAGCAAAGAGGTTGAGTACCCAGGCCAGGTCAAGTCCTTAGATAAGATCGAGGACAACTTCGACTCAACCACCAATGTTTCTCTTTCTGTCATGGAGTCACTCCCAAGGTAGTTAGTACCGTACCGGTAGACGTATCGTTTTTGTTTTGATATTGATACGTATCGGTACCGGTATGTTTCGACGTACCGATACCGGTATGTTTCGATGTACCGTTTCGGATTTACTGACATTTTTTAAATATTTTTCATATATCTATATATATATATATAGCCCATTTTCAAGTTTTTTAATAAAATATATATTATATTCACATGCAAATATACATCCATTACATACATATATATGTTTTTATACAAATATAAATTTTAAATATTTAATATCTAAAATTTTTAAACATCAAATAGGTAAAATAAATATTAAAATGTTAAAAAAATATAGTAAATTATTATTAATTATTTCCAATAACCTAATTTAATGAACATATATATATTTTAAATATAATTATGAAAAAAATCAAAATGATCATGACACAAAAAATATTAAAATTGATTTAAAAATTCAAATAAGTGAATTTTTAAATAAAAAATTTTTAAAAAATCAAAATCTTGTATCAACCGGTACGTACAAGTACTGACCGGTACAGGCCGGTACGACCGGTACGGGCCGGTACCAAAATCGGAAAGAAACGAGACTGATACCGTTTCGATTTACCTTAAAAACGATATGTACCGGCCGGTACGGACGGTACCGAAACGGTACCGATAACACTGGTCACTCCAACTCAACTCACAAGAACTCCATAACTATGGTTCCCCTGAGGAATTCCTCTCAATGGTATATTATGATTGCTTTATATATATCCAGAATTGGACCTTTTCAAGAATTTTAAGGTTGAATGTTCTAAGAATTTCAAATACAATGTTTGCTTATTATTTTGCTTCTCATGGATCTTTGCAGGTGGACTATCTGCTTGGAAAACAAGCATACTCTGGTTTAACTGATTCTGAGGTAATTCACTAACATATCAAAGGAGGAAAAAAAAAAAGAAAATTAAAAGGGGAATTGGGTGGACATTTATAGTCTATGTTATTCGGACTCGTGATGAGTGTCGGATACAAGTATGTATCCAACACGGGCATACGCACTTTTTTCTATGTTTTTTCATATATTTGGAGGATCATACCTCTGTATCCATGTCCAAATATGTGTTAGATAGGGATACTTTAAGGAAAATTAAGAATCCAGATAACATATGTTTCCAAATAGTTTGCAAAGTGGACAATTAACATAGTTATAGCAGCTTTTGGGAACCATTACCTCAATCATAGACTTGCATATACTTGAATTGCACAAGCTGGAGACAAGAGGTGGTTTAAGGGAGCTATAAAATTTGTGGAAAGTGCTGCAAGTTCCTTCAGTGTTGCTTAAAAACCTTAAAAGGAGAGATTTTATGTAAAATTATCTTACAAGTGATGATGTTGGATTTGAGTTTCTCTTATCATGCACTCCCCTCCAAAGCTTCTGTTTTCAAGCCATCCCGGGAGCTACAATGGCAAAAGGATACAGATCATTTGATGATAGTTGTGAAGATTGTTGAATCTTATCTATGGAAAATGAGCATTCATATCTGCTTAAATCATAAAAAAACTGAGAACCTATATAGCTAATAACCCTTCAAATTTCTATCCCAAATCCATAAGATAATATATATCTTGCATTTCCTACTTTGCTTACTTTGACAAACGGGCACCTCTTGACAAAGAAACCCTACTTAAACCCGAATATAGTTCAGTTGATTCATACAGTTTCTCTTATGAAAAACCTTTTGAGAATCGAAAATAAGTTTTGATTTTCCGACCTGTAAGAATCTGTGTAGCAACGGTAATCAAAAGCTACAGGCAGATCCTTCAATACTCCATGAGAATGCAAGTTAATACCAGAAAAACATGCACACAGGCAGTGATGAGCTACATGCAAGCTACAAATTTTCACCATAACTGGGTAATCAAATTAATTAAATGTTAAAAAGAGAATAGCAAATTTATTATCAGAAAGTTGCTGCATTGTTGACAATCTTTTTTGATATGAATTGTCAGCTTTCAACAAGGTAAAAGTATTTACATGAAACCAATTATATCAGGTACCAATGACTGGAGACTCCATGCATTCAATCTCTCAGGTTCCTCCATTGCAATAATGGATGCCGTTACTGTGACTGTCTTTCCGCTTCGCGCTTAGGTTATTCAAGCCCCATATCCGAATTGTACGATCATCACTAGCTGATGCCAACATGTGAGGATTTGCCGGATTCCAGCTCACACAATTAACCGCTCCAGAATGACCTGGTAATGCCTCTATAAGCTCCCCTGTGCCCCTATGCCATATATAGACCTAAACATATAGTAAAAAAGAAACTTAAATTTCACTCACTTGAACTTCAGAAATAAATCAAATTCCTTATAAATTTACATTTAGAAAATGTGTATGCATAATGTCACATTGAGACAGAAACAGACTAGAGTCCACCGATGAAGCCATAAACATCTATGAAACAGACTAAAGTATTAGGCACCAAATCCAGGCAGCCAAAAGTTTTCATTAATTTGGCCAAAAACTGTAAGGTCACCGATGGGTATATACTGCTGTATGCAGATGTGTTAGGATCTTGAACCTTAACAATCCTAAGTAGAAGAAACAATCACTAGGCCAAAGCGGGGTCGTTTAGAAGTAGAAATACTAGAAACGAAAAAGAAACTTGACTGTAGAATGACAAGATATACTATGCAGATAGCAAATGTTTATGCTAAAACATGCATGGCTGATATATGTTGAGCCCATCAGCTACAAATACATATATTATAGCCTTTTCTGTGAGATAAAGGCATTATAGAGAAGTAAACAACGACTAAGGTGAAGGATGACGAAAAAAATACATTAATCAGCTGCTTGACAGGGGAAGTATTGAGAAAACACATGACAGAAGAAAATCAGTGCTCTGATCTACAAGACAACATCACCTATGCAAGCATATGACCGCACATGATTGACGAACATAATAAGCAATGTGACTTTTGCTGATAAAGCAAAAACCATCTATACTTTGCTTGAGATCTAGTTGCCTTCACAAAACATCAGTCTCTTATTTATACTACAATCTCACTCAAATGACACAACTATGCTGAGATGGATCCCATATATAATATAAGTGAACACGTGGCAACCATATTATGTGAATACTGCTTTCCATATTAATCATAGGCTAACTTACTGCCTATGTTACTTGGACTCAGGTGTGAGTGTCAGACATGGGTATGTTTGATTTATTCAAAAAAAAATTCATGTATTTGGAGGGTCCTTGGGAGATCATATCCCCATACTCAAGTCCGGATATGCGTCGGACACTAGTACTTCAAGAAAAATAAAAAGCCGGAACAACATAGCTTACTGCTACAGATTATATAGAACAAATAAAAGTCCATACCAGTGAGTCCTCACTACCGCTGGCAATAAAAGCTTGCTCAAGTCCACCAAAACAAGACCTAATGATGAAGCGGGTGCGTTTATGGCCTCTATATTTAGAAATAAGCTTCAGATCACCCTCTATACTCCATAGATGGATTTCTTGGTTTACAAGATTCACCAGCAAGAATCTATTGTCTCTCGATAATGAGAATGAAGTTATTGTTTGATCCTCTTCAATAAATCTCTCAACTTTTGCTTCCCTGTCAAGTAATAATATTGCTGTTTCCCTACATATACTTATAATCTGCTTTCCATCACCTGTTATTTCCAAATCAGAAATTTTTAGAGTACGTTGCCCTTGCCAGCACTCTAGCTCTTTCCCATCCAATTCCCACATGCAGATACTCTTATCATTCACACCAGAAAATATCGATTTGCCATCTGGAGACCATTCACATGAAACCATACCAAGACCAGTTTTTTCATAAACATGGAGGCATTCACCAGAAGAGACATCCCAGCGCCTTACGACCTCCTCTGCACCACATGTCAGAAGCTGATGGTCATCAGGACTCCATGATACAGAAGAGAGTGGTTTCTGGTGACCAGAGAGTTTATGTTTTAAAGATACTCCAGTTGCATCAACCTACAATAAGTCAAAATATTAGAATGAGAAAATCGACTGATTGCTAGGCTTTTGACTAAGCAAAAAGATAGTTGATTAAGTCATTAAGTAGTGATCTAAGCATTGACAATTTGATACACAGTAATAGAACAACCCTTGTTTGCTTGAAATTTCGATTCCAGCCAAGTGAAAGTCTTAATCACCAAAACTCTTGCATAATTGTATACAATTTATAAAAAGAGAAAGGTGGAGTCTCTGGTGTTTGAAAATATTAAATACATGCCAAAATGAGAAAAAAATAAAAGAGAAAATGGGTTTAAATAAAGTAAAGTGCATTACGGATGAAGAAAAAAAAAAGTGATTGTTACTGAGAAGACTACTGAAGTTAGATGGAGGAGCTGTTCCCTTAAGTTGCTTAAATATGGATACCAATAAAACCTTAAAGAGGGCTTAATAATTCAAAAGAAAATACAATTATGCCTTCCATTGACATACTAAAAAGCGCAAGCTAAGGAAGTTTTAGAAAAATATGAAGAGTAGAAAAGCATTTCGACCAGATGGCATCCAGACATTATTCAATAGTCCAAGACAATATTAGATGAGTAGAGAAAGAGCACTCTTTCTTTCTTTTTTGAGGAGAAAAAACCTACCTGTATACAAGAAAAAGAGGACATACTAATTACAAAGGTTTCAAATTGACAATTCATATGATGAAAATGTGAGAAAGGGTGATCAAACAGAATTTAAGGAATGAGACTAGCATTTTTTAAAATCAAAATGATTTTATCTCAATTAGCTTGACTATTAAAAGTTTAGAACTATTTATCTTTGAGGGCTTTGCTACTGAGATTCCATCTCAGATATAGCTTTTTTGACCTTTCTCCATTCTTCTAACTTTGGTGCATCCCACTTTTGAAGCTTTTCTTTTTTTGTTTACTTGATTCTTAACTCTTACGTCATTTCCCTTTTAGCAATTTTCACGCTGACTAACATTCACAATATCAGCATGAGAAAAATGACAATTTTGGAGTTGAACAAAACAATCATACTCTAAGCCTCCGTTATCTAATTTCGTTCTAACAGACACCATAGTTATCAACTCCATAATTCCTCCCTAAATCATCTCAGAAAGTACCTCTTTTTATCATATTCCAACATTTTCTATTTTGTTACATCCAAATGCTTGCACAACCGTAACCCTATAAGGGAAAAAAAATACTAGCTTAATTATCAGAGGTCTTTCTTTATTGCATCTAGGGGTACTCATTGTTACTAAGGTTCCATTTGATTGCTGCTTTTTCTATTTGTTCTTTGTTATTTGCTTTTCAACTCCCTAAACTTGCTAAAAAAACGAAAAGTAATGAGAAAAAAGAAAAATCATATATTTGATTAAAATGAACAAATGGCTAAAATAATCCACACATTCAAACATAATTCCTCCACTGAAAATAAAATCATGCATTTTGTTATGCACAAAAGTCAAAGTTTTTATTTTTCAAAAATACTAATCTACTTTCATATTCAAATACACTTTACTGTTTGCTTTTGGAAACTAAATCAATTAGCAACAATAACAACGAAGCATAATCTAAGTTTAATCTCCAAGAAACCACTTTTCTTTTTATCATTTCCTTCTTTCCTTATTTTATTATGTTGGCAGCAATTCTGTTGAATATGGAATAGAATATCAGTTACAAATGAACAATAAGGTATTAAGAAAGATGCCAAGGATTGAACATTGGAAATAAGCATCCAAGAAGATATGATATGTTACTAGATTTAATTGAAAGTACATAAAAATTACTGAACTCATTTCTGCAATGGAGTATGAAAAACAGAGTTGAAAATGTAAATCAATTTATTACTATAGGTAGGAATTTAAAAATAAAAATTTGCAAGACAAAAGCTATAGGTCTAGGGGTTTATCCTTAACAAAAAAATCAACATTATATGTTATACCCATGTTCCAAGTGAATAGCAATACCTCCCAAATGATTGCTGACCGATCATTTGATGATGAAGCTAAGTATTTCCCATTATGTGAAAATTGCAAAAACCATACTTCATCAGTGTGAGCCTGTAGTATCTGTTGCAAGAGAAATGACAAAAAGGATTTTTTTTTTTTAAATAATAATAATAATTTGCAATAATGATTCAAGAAAAGAAAAATGCAAGCCACAAGTAGAAAAAATTTCAGAGAAGGAATAAACAAACAGAAAATAAACTCAAGAATCACCAAATATTGCAGTCAGAGGACACAAACAAATTCACTTGGCTGCATATTAAACAAATAATCCAATCTTTTTCCTAGACTTGGCAATTTTAGACACGATCCGCTAACACAACTTGAACAGGACAAAGATGTAAGCTGGTTTGGGTGCTATATCAGTGTTGTCAAGGCGTGCGCCTAGGCGCGCCTACGCCTTGCGCCTTAGCGTTAGATAACAAAAGCGCCTCAGACCCTTTCGGACGAGGCTCATTTGATCAGGCAAACGCCTGGTGCGCCTAGGCGCGCTTTTTTGTAAGGCGATAGGCGTAAAAAAAGCTCGCCTGATTGAAGTTCTCTTTAATTTCTTTTATTTTAACTTTTTTATTAGATGTACCTTTATTAGGAAGAAAGGAGATAGTATCAAACTCTCTACTTCTCAATATTTGAGTATTCAACAACAGATATGGGACCATAAGGGAATCATGCATATTGGGCAAAAAATAAATTGCATGTTTTGTAGATAAACTGGACCACTCTTTAGAGTTTATTATTATAATTATATATCTTAAGCTTATTATATATATATATATATATATACATACACACACATATAAATATTGCGCCTTACTTCACTCAGGCGAGCGCTTTTTTTGCGCCTTGCGCATAAGGCAATACAAGGGTTCTAGCGCCTAGACAAAATATACGAACACGACATGGATACACGAATTTCCAGGTCTACAAAATATCTAAGACGTTAGAACTCATTTATTGAATTATTAATATTTAAAATACATAAAATAATACTATTATATTCGTGTTTAATTATGTTGATCGTGTCTAAATGGGTTAATTATGTCGTGTCTAAATGGGTTAACCTTATCGTGTCTAAACAGGTTGATCATATTTAAATGTGTTAATCGTGTCACGTTATGTAACTAGTGTAATAAATGTGTCATGTTCATGTCAAAGACTTTAACACTTTTAACTAATCGTGCAATGTTCATGTCGACCCATTTACCTATTATACTCATACCTTGACACGACATCATATGACCTGCTAACACAAATTGCCAGCCCTCATTTTTTTCCTTTCACCTTAGTGAGGCAATTTGCACTAAGTATGATTTGGCTTGAGAAAGATCCAGAAATGGCGGAAAGGAAAATTGGGAGAAAAGCAAGTGCAAGGAATGGAAGCATATTCTTTTATCAATCTACTAGTATGCTCGGTAGGAAAGATAGAAAGTGAAAGGAAATTATCTTTTTCATCCATTGCTCAATAGAATTGAAAGTGGAAGGAAAGAAAAATTAAAATCACATTATTTTACCATTATAACATCTGTGAATGGAAATAAAAGGACAAGTTAAACAAGAAAAAAAAAAAACACGCATCAGTTAACTTACTATAACTTAATTTACATCCCTCCATTTCCTTTTCCACAATTTCCCCAAACTGGAAGGATTGATTGTTGTCACTATAAATAAAATGGCAATCACTTTTTTTTTTCCTTTCTTCCCACTTTTTTCTCCTACCAAATCTAAGTAAAATTATTTTCTTTTCAATTTTCCACTCATATCTTTCCATCTACATACTTTTCTCTCCCACTAACCAAAGCCAAAGATGTCTACCATATAATTAAAAAGAAATTGGTTTAATTCATACATCCTAATGCATTATGAACTAATCTGAAATCTAATGTAAAAAACAGAAAGCAAACCAATAATTATATACGGATAATTTCCAGAAAAACTATTATGAAGAGTATTCACCAGAAACCTTTCAGCAGGGCTATAACTCTTTGGTTATTTATGACGAGTAAAAATAATTTCGTTACAACGAAAATGGGAATTAACAAATCTAATAACCAGAACACTATGAACCTAAGAACCAAATGATAACTTGCCAAGAATACTTATAAAAATATCAGGAAAATCCAACATCACTTGGAGGGTAAATTTTCCTTTAACTGTATTTGACATGTTCCACACCAACTTGTGACTAAAAACCTCCTAAACCCCACCTAGTCGGAGGTATGGCTCTTGAAAATGTTGTAAAAAGAAAAGAAAAAAATAGTTGTCTATATAGGCATAAACTCGCTAATCCTAATACGACTAAGATACCACAAATTACAAGATTCCCACCCATTTCATGGCATGAAATTTTGTGCCACTTTTTGTCCATGTTACTGCTCAAAGCAAGGGAGCAACTGATCTTAATTGACCAACTCATAAGCTATGATGTTTGATTAACACAATGGAGTTCGGGAAGCATATTTTTTGCATGTGTTTAAGAACACCTTGAGATTTGTCTTAAGGATTCACAGGAAGACTTCACAAGGTTGTTCTTAGGTTATCAAACCTCGTTGTCTCAATCCATAAGATCATCCTTGAGAGATCGTGCTATACAATAAATATCCATGTTTTCTATCATGCATAAATCGCTATACATGAAAGCACAATCAATGGTTAAGTAATTGAATCCATGAACGAGGGACATATTGATCTGGAAGATGAAGCTAAAGCACGTGCTAAGATCTTGTCTGAAGAGGTTGTGACAAAAATCCTGATAGACAATTTTTTTGGCACCAACCCAATGGTCCAAACATGATTGATAATAATATAAAGGGCCTTAATATATTGATGAAATTAAATACTCTTTAACAGCAGAATAGAATAAAATAACAGACTTAAAATTGCATAACTGCCAAGTGCACTTTCCATTAGTCCAAGAAGATATTTTTATGGTTGGAAATGCCATCACTTTCTCTTAAACTTCAAAAGAGGATTGTTCTTTCCTAAAAAAATGTCAATGAATCACAAAAATCTTCTAGTTAGCATGTGATTTATAATTTGCTTGGAGGAACACTTCCAATCAAGGTAGTCAGTACCGTACCGGAAGGCGTACCGTTTTTGTTCTGGAACTGGTACGTACCGGTACCGATGTGTTTTGGCATACCGTTTAGGGTCTACCGGTATTTTTCAAATATTTTTTCATATATCATATATATATATATATATAACCTATTTTCAAGTTTCATACTAAAATATATATCATATACATATGCTAATATAACTCAATTAACTACATAAAATATATGTTTATATATAAATATAAAATTTTAAATATTTAATATCCAAATATTTTAAACATCAAATTAATAAAATAAATATAAAAATATATAGTAAATTATTATTAATTAAATTCAATAGATTAATTTAATAAATATATTTATTTTTAAATGTAATTATGAAAAGAAAAAAAAAATCATGATAGAGAAAACATTATAAATTGATTTAAGATAATCAAATAAGTGGGAAAAAAATTAAAAAACAAAAGTTAAAATCTTGTACCAACCGGTACATGTCGGTATTGACCGGTACGGTACCAACTACCCTGCTTCCAATTGTTGATTGTTCGAATCAACCATGTGGCATATGACTACCTCCCATACACCACATGTACATTTTAAGCATGACCACGTTATGCATCAAAATTTTACAGAAGTTTCATCCTTTTGGCAAGCAAAGGCAAAGCTGAGTTAAGGAAACTAGGTTTAATGAATTATACAACGTATAATGAGTAGTTTCACTCGCTTACCTAGTCTATTATTCTTCGAACAAACCTATGAACGAAAGAAGATACTAACTTGGACATTCACCAACTTAGAAAATGACCTCCCCTTAGCATTCTCATTAAGAAATCACATTGAATTCCATCTTTGCCAAACAATTCTCAAGCACCATGATTAGGAACCTTCCTTGCAAGATTCTTCCAATCATGCATGAGATATTAAAGAGCTCACTATCTAGTCAATTACAGACTTCAAATCACTTCTTCTAGTCCAGTAGCTCTATAACTTCATCCATGTTAGATCTTTTTCTTTCACATCATCTCGATTAAAGGTGAGAACCTCTCAAAAGACATAAATGATAAACCATCTTCTTCAATAACTTAAGATTGGTCTTTCCATTGCCATTTTCAGATCCTAACAACCCCTTCAGTAGACTTTTGAGGCTATTGTAAATAGGTATATGGGTAGAGAATGCCTCAAGATTGCACCTAATAAAGAAATTATCTATCCAAAAAGAAGTATTCAAATACTAATTCCAATAAAAGTGTAAACACCGCAATTTAAAACCTAACTTATAACCAAATACCTAATATCAGTTTTATCATGCCTGAAACAAGAAACTATTATAACTAGCATGTGAATCAAGGAACCTGCTTATAGATGGCAACGAAAATCCATACTAATAAAGCACAACTTAAAATAGATTTCTAATTTCCACAAAACTAACAGAAGAAAATGAAAAAGAATGCACTGTGTACAATTTGTTATGTAATGCACATGAAAATTTGCATCAATAAAAAAATGTAAAAAAAACTCCTTAGAATTTTGCCATCTTAAAGTAAAGAATGAAAGATAAGAAACAGATTTAATAACAAAAAAAAAAAAAAAAAAACTGATTAGCAGAATAGAATCTAACCTGCAATGCTTGAGAAGGAATTTGATCTCTCCCACACTGATGATCAGAATATAGCGACATTTCCTTACCCAAAGAGTTGTGAAACATGCAAGCATCTCGTTGCAAGACAAGGGCCTGTTCAACTAAATGCTCCAACCTTCCTTCAGGAATCATAACTGTTGGAGGGAGCAGCTTCTGTAATTCTTCCAATAATTTATTTCGAGATCTTGCCCTTAATGTATCTTGTTTCGGAGACCGCACAGAAAAACAGTGAGAGGGTGACACAATGGATGAAGAAAGCTCACGAACTCTACTATTATTGACGCAAAGAGGTGCAATCTCAGTCCTCAATGTCTTCAGAGCATCCACGACTTTGTCTTCATCCAAAAGTTCAAAAAACTTCTGTTCCAATATTAGAAAAGAGGCTGATTTTTTGGTCCTTTCATCTGTTAGACCAATATTATGCAATGTGACAACACTTTCATCCCAGTTTCCCTCAAGAATTTGCCGCATAAATACATTGACCACAGAAGAATGTAATGGTATCCCTGACTCTTCCTCTAGATGAGCACCACTCTTTATATAACCAAGAGAGTACAATGCTTTTGAAATTATTCGGACAAATTCTACCTTCTTCATAACTCCTTTTGAGCCAACAACTTCTTCGCCCCCTTCAGATTGCAGGGGCCGAGCCATCAAGTCTCCTGAAGACCCAGCTACAGGCGCTTTAATAGTTGAACCGTTCGAAAGACGTCTCAATTCTTCAGAGGATAGCTTCATACGTTTTGAGGCTGGTTCATCATCCTCTACACCTCCCATGAAATGTGCACCTCAGCCCATATATTATTGGAGTGGTGAAAAATGGCAATAGGGATAAATAGTAATGCCTCTGATGAATCACGAGGAAAGCCCCTGCATAAAATAGTCAAAAAGGGGTTGTAGGTTGCTAAAATTGACCATAAGAAAGAGAGAAAGAATCACAGAGAAAAATCTCACCATTATCAATGTGAGATTACAAAAAGTGATACAATTAAGTCAGAAAAAAAAATCATAATTATGAGAAGGCTACATATTATATCCTGAAAGTAATCAGTTCAGCTATCCTTCATAAAATGTGCATGTACAAACCTTTTATACTTTTTTCCAATCTAGATATCATTTTGTTTCATATAAAAGTTCATACAACCCTGATTCTTTTAATAATTAAAATACCACCATTATACTAGAATGGTTACCAGTCAGTCAATCATTATAGTGTAAATGTAAGAATTTCTACTGTAAAGAAAAAGATTTGGATTCAAAGAAGAAAAGGGGAAAAGGCAGTGGGGCACAAAAAAAATAATAAAAAGAGAGTAAAAATCAAGGTCAGATCCTTAATGGTATCCATAGGAAACTTCAGTTAATCTTAACAAATTCAAAAGAACCTTCACCTGTAGAGAACAATGACTTAAGAGTTAACTCAGCTAATATAATATCAATATAAGCTTCATCTATAGAGAAAAATGATCATATGAGCTTAAATTTCTAGCTAGATAAGAAAGTCTATTTTGACTAAGACATCTGCTGCCCAACATCACAGTTTCCATTTTCCAGCTATTTTGTTTAATATAATGGTTAGAATCTCCCTATCAACATTTTCAAAATACCCCAATAACTAACTCAACCCATAGGACGTAGTTAATTGCAGCTGGTCACATCATTTGTGGTTTACCTACTAAGCTATAACACAATGATAACTTCCCCAGCTTGGGGATAGAGCCATGTATAGCAACAGCTATCATGATGACTTTAGTTGTCTATTCAGAACAATAAACAAATATTTTGTCACTGTACAGTGATGGATATCACATAGCCCACAAAAGGAACCCTGGATAAGTCTACCAATTTGTCAGCATAAGGAATCCAAGGTAAATTGGATGATCCCCTAACTCGAAATTTCAGCCAAAATCAAATTCAGGGGAACTTGCACTTGTAAAGACCAATTGTAAAGATCACTGAACTTCCCTTACCTTTTAAGGATTAGAACAATTTGTTAATTTAATATAACTGAAGATCCTATAAATAAGAAAGAAAATTAATACATCATTCTTGCTACAAATAAGAATTTAACCTCAATAATTTGTATCCAATATGGAAAAAAAGAAGGAAGATTTCGTTAATTTGATATAACCGAAGATCCTATAAATAAAAAAGAAAACCAATATAACAATTTAACCTTAATGTATCTGTATCCTAAAGGGAAACAAAGAGGACATACATATCAATATATCATTCAGAGATTATTTTTACCATACTATTCTTATGCAGAATGCTTTTTGAGAATTGACATTGCTTCTGAATTAGTCATATTGGAAAAATGAATTAAAAACATTTAAAGCAATTCTACTGCTATTACACATTATGTGCTAACACAATCTGACATTAAACTTTCTTGTTCTTGAAAAATTTCTTTGTGATAAAAAGTTTTCAATATTTATAAAACTATAGTCACTATAAACAAAAGGCAATTGGGAATACACTCTTTGCCACTTTAGTTCACTAAGCTGTGCAAGTGCCAATGTTAGCAAATTGTGGCAAAGCTGGGAACTTCAATCACTACTTGGACAATTAAAGGGGTAGAAATTAAGATTACATTCATCTCCAAAAGCAATTTATTTCTTATACATTTGAATCAGCCTATGCAATTTAAATGTAGTGGTCAACACGTCTCTAAGTACAACTACTTTATCCGAAATTAACATGAAAAGTGAAACATGGACAAAAGCATAAAGGACTCGCAAAGTATAAGGTTTGTCTTGCTGGGACTGGGACGGAAATTAAGCAGTCACAATTCTTAATATCAATGTGCAAGCCTAAGAAGGTTGCAGATTGCAAAAATCAAATTGTCAACTTACAGGTTGAGAAAGTCAAATGCTCAGTCGGTTATAAGACGTAATTAAATTATGAAACCCGCATTTATAATTGATTGAAGTATCCATATGATTGAAGGAATCAGATTGCCACAATATCCATTTATGATGAAGTTCAAGCTAAACAAATTACATTAAAAATATGATGTTCATTTGAAAAAGATAAAAAGAAGGGCCCTTTTCGCCAAGAGTAACATGTAGAATGAACAAAGACAATTATTTTAGATCCAAAATTGATTAAAAACAGGCTACTAGCAGAAATGATGCAAAAACCACATCACAAATAAAATCAATAATGTAGAGTCTCTACAATACCAAGCAGCTAAAACTAATAACATCGAAATATACTTGAGAAAAACAAAAGCTACTAGCAAAATTAGCTCTAAGGCATAACTTACCCAAAACCAGCACAAAATTAGATTGCAAGGTAAATCAGGTAAAATCAGCAGTAAAATAGAAAAAAACTGAAATACCCACAAAGGGATTATGACCAAACAAGCCGATTCAGATCAGAAAAAATCGGATTGAGAACCCAATAATTGAATAAAGGTGAAGAAATGGAGAAGACCAAGATTAAAAAAAAAACGATTACCCTATTTTTTTTTCTTATTTGTCGGCAAACACTTGATTTAAGCAAACAGAGGAAATGGATAGAAAGAAGAAAAAAAAGGGTATAAGGATTAAAATCAAATGAAAAAGTCTAAAGGGCTATCCGTACCCAAAGGGAAGGAAAGGAAAGTGTTTGGTACCTTTGCAAAGGGGTAGAAAACAACAGTCTTTAAAAGGGTTTTTTTTTTTTTCTTTCTTCTTTTCTTTGCTTGGAGGAAACCTACTCAAAAGGGGGCTATAATGTAAGAGTGAGAGATGATGGCTATGTGCCAGAGTGAATTGAGCTATTAGCTTAGGCAACTGGGGCTTTTTTGGACAGTTTTAATGTTTTTATCTTCTCAAATCTAAAGCTATCTAAGGCCAATTCAGGTCGAACTTGATCGAAGCATTGATGATGGGTTGGGCTCATAGCAAAACATATGGCCTGGTATATACATATGACTATGATGATGATTATGCTATAGCTTTTTATAATGTTTTTGGGTTTTGGAAGTTAAGAGTTTAGTTTTATGAGAAATGTTAACCCGTATTTAGTAATAGTTAGGCACTAGTTAAGGAAGCATTGTGAGATCTGAATTTATCGATTGAATCGATTAAATCAAAAATTAATAATCTATTTGGTTTGAAAAGACAGTTGAATTTTGAATGGAAATATGAACTTGATCTTTTTAATGGCTAAGCACTAGATAAGACAGGATTGTAGAACCGAATTTATTGATCGAATCGATTAAATAAAAAATCGGTAACCTATTTGTTCTATGTGCTTTGTACTAGTATGAAAGAGTGGATTTGCAACAAGTTGTGCCAAATGCATATTATTTGAAAATAATTGAATCGGTTTAGATAAAGACATACCAATATCTGGGAAAATAAAGGTAATCTAGCCAAATTTTTGTGTAACAACAAAGAGTGCCTTGTATTTTGCCTCTATATATTTTTTTTAACTAAGCCAAAATATTATTAAAGAACCAAAATGTTATAAACTAGCACAAATTAGGAGAAAGAACAAACTTTCCACCAAAATAACAAAGAAAACCGACAATTGCCTAAGTAAGAAAAGAAAAGAAAAAACATCGAAAAGTCTTCAACACACCTTAAGAGAATTTGACACGAACAAATAGAGTCAATCTTGAAAGAGAACAATAACAAAAGCCTAAAAGAGATTAGCAAAACAAAATCGAACCTAAATAAACATTAGTGAAGCAATGTTTCATATAAAGAATGCAACTAATCACCCCAAGACCATTACAATATATCATTAACCAGTTAAATCATCTCAAAATTTTCGTCAATGAAAACCTCTAACCATTATCATTATCAACCTGTTCTTTTTTCTTTTTTCTTTTTTTCATTTTCATCAATTTATTGATAAATCTCTTCATCACCTGCAAAGGATAAACACAATTGCTTTTCCAAGTTCTCAAGTTTTGACAATTTTATCTTTATTCACAGTAAAACTCACCCGACACTTCTTTATTGTTGAAGTCCACACCATCATTCATATTATTCCCATCAGTGCTTCTAGTGTGTACACTATAACATGAATTTGTCACTTTACTATTTCCATGCGGATCAGTCCAATAATTACTGCCTTAGCATTGCATTAGGATCATTTTATCATTACTACAAGAAGCAAACTTACCAACCTCCAAAGGAGCAGGTAAGACCCGCACTTTATGTGGAAATAATGGGATCCTCACACAACATTTTAGATTGATCAAATTATAGGCGCCTCTGTTTTTTTACCCTAACAAGATGGTTCCTTATCACTATTTACCATGGTGTCCTTTGAATTGTCTAAAACATAAGATTTAAAATATCTTCTATATTAATTTTGATAACTGAAGGATCCATTTTCAAAAAAAAAAAAAACTTGAATATGGTTAAAAGACTTGCTTTTTAGTAGACCATGAAATAGGATTGCAACTCAAGAAAACACAATAACCCATAGTTAGTTTCCTTGTATCAATCCAATCACTATCCACAAAATCATAGAGATTAGTACAAGAAGTAGAAGAAATACAAAACCCATGAGTAAGAGTACCTTTTAGATAACACAAAATTCTCTTAGTACAAACAAAATGTACATCGCGAGGAGAGTGCATAAATTGACAAACTTGTTGAACTCGAAGGTTAACTCAGTTGGTTCATGCAGTCACCTTTAAGAGGTGGCTTCCAGTAAGTCTGGGATTCGAATCCCAGCATCTGCAACCTTTTTTCCCTAAGCTGTGGCCTTCTTTGTACCAAAAGAAAACTGACAACCTTGTTGCATTGCATAGGTGGTATCTAGTCTAAGTAAAGATATGATGATATTACAAAGCACCATCTAGCTGCCTTGATGCACAAATAACTTTCTTCTAGTTGCAGTTGGAGTAGTACAAAAGCTTACAATCAAGCATCTTCCCATTTTAGAAAGAATTAATAGAGAAAATATATTTACTTTGTGAGAGTAAAAGAGAAGAAGAAGATCTTTTAGCTTCAATTCTTAAAAATTGCAAATGCCCCAAACCTTTCATGGCAAAGCATAGACAAAAAAAAAACTAACCCACGTATAGTAGAAAGAAGGAAAAGATTGAGTAATAATTATATCATCAATATGTATAGAAGAAGAATAATTGTACATTGTGAACATTTAAGAACAAATATATAGGTGGATTAGCTTTGCTAGAAGAGAAACCAAAAGCTATGAGTTCAAAGCTAAAACGACGAAACCGTGCTCTCGATGTATGTCTTAAAATGGCCTTGTTCAAGTTACACACACGATTAGGATAGATCTTGTTAAGAAAATTAGGAGGTTGTTGTGCCATGTAGACTTTTTCGGTAAGTATTTCATCAAGAAAAACAATTTTTTTTTTTTATCAAAGTAGTTAGTATCATATTGGTGGACGTATAATTTTTATTTTGGTACAATTGGTACGTATAATTTTGGTATGTTTCGACGTACCATTTTAGATTTATCGATATTTTTTAAATATTTTTCATATATAGAGTCTATTTTCAAGTTCTATAACAAAATATATATTATATACACATACAAATATACCCGTATTACATATATTTTTATGGTTATATTCAAATATAGATTATCAAAATTATAAATATTTAATATCCAAATTTTTAACATCAAATATAGTAAATTATTATCATGTTCAATAGCCTAGTTTAATAAACATATTTTATTTTGAATAAAATTATAAAAAATATCATAATAGAAAAAAAATTAAGAATTGGTTAAAAAATTAAATTAGTGACAAAATTTTTTTTACAAAATTAAAAAAATAAAAATTTTGTACTAATCTATACGAGATGGTACTGACTGTTATGAACCAGTACAGATCGATACAATCGATACGAACCTATACAAAAATCGAAATAATATAATACTAATATCATATCGATTTTTTTCAAAATTGGTATATATTAACCAATATTACCGATACTAATACAGTACGAATAATCATATTCTTTACATACAGGTAATATGAATTTTTTTTATTTCGAGAAAAAGAGATTGAAATTCAATTCTTAAATAAAAATATATACACTTATGATCAATATGAATTTTTATTGTGGTGGATACGTAATTTAAAGTCCTTAAAATTAAGAGCTTCCTTAAACCATATTCCCAAAAAAGAAAGAAGAACTAAAAACAACTAAGAAAAAAACAGTACGGTACTAAAAAAATTATAAAAAAAGCTTCAGCTCGAGAATATTAAAATGGAGTACATATATTAACATCTTAATCAAATTTATTAAATATAATTTTTAAAAATTATTGTATAAATTAATTGAATTAAAATTAAATTGATATTAATGTTATTTTTGCTCATCAAACAACCCTTCTAGAAGTATAGTAGTTAAATTTTTTTCCTCTATCAAATCTTTGGTTTGAACAGAATATATCCTTTTCCTTCTTTGTGAACAAGTTTATCTGCTGCCATTTTTATTCTTATTAGTATAAATATTTTATATGAGCTGTCAATCTTTCTTTTTTTTCTCTTTTATTCCGTCTTAAATACAATATAATAGAACATGATAATAAAGCTGTAACAGTTAGATTCATTTCAATCCAATCCACAAACTCAACAAAGTAAAATAAAATTGTGTTCCTTCTTTAAAAAATAATAATAATAATAATAATAATAATAAATAAAATTATTGCAGGACCCACCAATCTTTCCCTAATTAACAAGTGTTCTTTCTCCTTTTTTATTTTGCCCAAAATTTTGCTTTTAGATCATTTCAGTATTATCTGAAAGACTTCTCTTTCGTAGTCAACTGTCTATAAGTAAGGTTTGTTCTATAAGCCTCTGTCAGGTTTTTCCAGCAGATCCATTTACTGCAGCTATTTGCTTGAGTGATTTTCAAGTAAAGTCATATCCCTATTTTCTTTTAGTAACTTTTTTTTTTTTTTTTTGCCTTATTTTCCTTCTTGCTTTTGTTTTGTTAATTTGAGAATTTCCCTCTTCAGCTTATTCTGAGCAGGGTTTTTTTCTCCAGTATTTTTTTACACTGTTGTTTCATGGTTTCTGGAGAATCTATGGTCTTTTTCAAAATCTGGGTAATTCTTAAAATGTTGAATATTTTCTTTTGGTAACTTATTTCTTACTAATTCTCAATTTATTCCTTTTGGTTAATATTCTTTTTAACTGTCTTCATCTAACACCAGTTCCATGATTATTATTCTTATTTAGTATGGGATATTTCAAATCTTCAGTTTGTTAAGGATTCAAATGCTTGTTAATTAGGCTAAACAAGGGAAACACTTATTAAGATTCACAAAAAAACATGGAATATGGAAATGAAATTTCATCATCTTTAACCTTTACCTCATCCTCTTATTTATCAAATGGGTCTGGTGGGAAGAATCACCTCATAGAAGCTGAAGCTGCTGCAGATCCTGGGACAAACCTTGAAAATTTGAGCTTGAACAAGCTGAGTGGCAGCCTTGAAAAATTATTGGTTGATGAGGAATATAATGACTACAGTGATGCTGAGATCGTTGTGGAGGGCAATAATAATGTTGCTGTGGGTGTCAATAGGTGCATATTGGCTGCTCGAAGCCCCTACTTCCGTGAACTGTTTCGAAAAGGAAGAACCGACAGTTGCAGGTAGGAGTGTTCTTTATTCGGTTTTAACCCAATTAATAGATCGAAATTTAATTTGGTTCGATTAATCGGTTAATTACATTTTGATTTGGTGATTGGTTAAGGGTTTTGATAAATTTTGGTTAATTCAATTCGGTTAAGCGAAATTAACCGAATTAATCATATTAACCGAAATAATTTATGCTTTCTTAGTTGTTTTAATATGTTTGATATTTGGATTTTATTATAGGTTTATTATGATTTGCTTTTGGGTTTTGGTTGGTTGGTAACCTGGCAATATTAGACACGACACGATTACACGATATGAAAAAAATAACTAAAAACATGACACGAACACGAGATGACATGAAAAAATAACACGAACACTACATAAATACACGAATATCTCAAAATCTATATAATATGAATTATTAACGTATCAAAATTTATATAAATATAAAATACGTTAAATACGATTATAACACGATAAAATACACAAACATGATACGGATACACGAATTGCCATGTCTAAGTTGGTTGGATATATTATTATGGATGAAATACAATTAGCTCGTTTGGCATTTTGATTGGATATAAACTCATGTATTAAAAATAAGTTGTAAAATAAATTAAATATTTATTTCGGTTAATCGAGAACCGATCGAATTAACCGAAATTATTTTGGTTCGGTTAATTCACCTCTTATATTATTCGGGTCGGTTAACGATTAAGAAAATTAAAAATTCAGTTAATTCGGTTAATTGAAATTCGATTCGAATATTAACCAAATTAACCATTTGAGCACCCTAATTGCAGGAAGCAAGTAGCTGGGAAACCAAAATATCTGATGTCGGAGCTACTGCCTTATGGTCGGGTGGGATCTGAGGCCTTCAAAGTTTTCTTGCACTATTTATATACTGGAAAAATTAAGGCATCACCGAGGGAGGTTTCAACATGTGTGGATGAAACTTGTTCCCATGATGCTTGCGGCCCTCTTATTAATTATGCTTTGGAGTTAATGTATGCTTCTGCCACATTCCAGATGAAAGAGCTGGTTTTGCTTGTTCAGGTAAACTACCCAAAACTTAGTTCTCTTGCCAAATGCCAATAAGCATAATATTTAGGATTTATATTTGATGTATTGTCAGTGTATAAGTTTATATACTGATAGTGCATCTTACGATATCACTTGTTAAAAAGTTAGGGTTAGAGTTAGGGGTTAATTTTTTAATGAGGTGTGTGTAGGATTCACTCTCAATGTATATATCTATACACTGATAGTGCATCAAATGCAAACCCTAATATTTATGCTTTAATATTCTTGAATCTTGAGGATATAATATATATGGCATGATTTACTTAATAGGTTTAGCATTCATAGAATAGATGTATGACAAACACTTTTATATTCATTTTAAGACTACATATTAATATATGTATAAATATATGTGAGGAGAGATTCAATTATATTAGTGTAAAATTAAATTAATTTTATATATTTTCATAATTTTTTACACGATTTATATTTTAACAAACCATCATTTGAATTTAATAATATAATTGTACTCGTCGTGCATAAAGTTTTGAATCGATCCGATATCTCTATCATATTGATCGATAATATTGTTTTTTTAATATATATTTAACGGTTGAAATTTTTTTATATCGAACAAATGATTAGACATTTTTAATTTATTCGAAACTCGACGTGCATGATTTACGTGAATAGAACATGAAATATGATCGTCGGATTGTTAAAATATAAATCGAATAAAAAGTTATGAAAGTGTGTAAAACTAATATAGTTTTACACTAGTGTAAGTAGATATCTCTTCGTATATATATGAAGAAGGATCAAGTTATAAGAGTGTACCATTTTCTTATAATTTTATTGTACGATTAATATTTTTATAAATTGACTATAAAATTTAATGATCAATTTATATTTGTCATGCACGTAAAATTTCAAAATAATCCGATATTCTTATAATTTTGATTCAAAATAGTATCTTTTTAAATATAATATTAACTATTGAAAATTTATAATTATCGAACAAATAGTTAGATATTTTTTATTAACTTGAAATTGACATGTATAATTTATATAATAGAGCAAAAAATTGAACAATTGGAAAATATAAATTGTATAAAAAATAAAATAATCTAAACTTAAAATAATTAAATTTTATACCTGTATAAATGGATCCTCACGACTTAATTATATGTACAGTAAAGTTCTTTAATGGAAAACATTGGTTTTTTGTTAGTTGAAGCAAAAGAACGGATAGGGGAAAAGAATTGGATTGGTATAAATTTTAATAAAAATAAGATAAATTATTTCATTCATCGTTAGTGGGTTTTTAAACTCTATAAGCGGATTAACAGAATGATAGATATCATTTAAGATTTATTTATATAAAAAAAAAACCTAATTTAAAAAAATATAACATATGAAGTTTCTTAATCCTACGTTAAAAAACTTTAATATCAATATATTAAAAACGAATGCTAAGCAGATTGGTGAAGTAAATAAAATGCAGTGAAATATAAAGAGAGAAGGAGGGATAAAACTGATAATTCAATTTATTTTAAGGAGTATATATCCATTAGTTTGACTCTTAAAACCAAAGATTTTGAAATCAAAATACAAGAAATTTCATTATTAGCAACAAATTTTTATTGAAATAATTTTTATAAATGTTTCACAGCATAAAAAGTGTTATGTTCTAATAGATTATTATAACATACATTTTATAATAAAAATATATAAATTTATGATGAGGGATTCAGTGTAAAACTAAATTAATTTTATATATTTTCATAACTTTTTATACGATTTAAATTTTAACAAACTGATCGTTGGATTTAATAATATAATTATAATCGTGTGCACGTAAAGTTTCAAATTGATCCGATATCTCTATCATATCGATCGATAATACTGTCTTTTTCAATATATATTTAACAGTTGAAAGTTTTTTATATCGAACAAATAGCTAGACATTTTTAATTTACTCGAAACTCGACCTGCATAATCTACGTGAATAGAATATGAAACACGACGGTCGGATTAAACAAATACAAAATCGTATAAAAAATTATGAAAGTGTGTAAAACTAATTTAATTTTACAGTAGTATAAGTGAATTTTCTTCTAAATTTATTACAAATACTTTTTACATATTATATTTAAACCGTAATAAATCATCTATACAAAGTTTCATAATAAAATCACTCTTTATAAAAGTCACATACCACTCAATAATGTAGTGCTATAGCTGGTTTAAGCACTAAAAATTTATCTAAAGTGAGTTGAGTAAAAAATTAGAGTGGAAAAGGCTTGAACAACTCTAAAGAGTGTTTTTTTTCACTTCTAAAGTTGTACTTAAAGTGTTTAGGATCCTTTATATAGAAAAATTTCATATGATTTCGATAAATCATGCTTTGAATAATAAAAGTGAAAAAAATTGAAAAAGGTTCATTTGCCTGTATAAAATAAGTTTGAAAAAAATGCAATAGAATAATAATGGACTATCATTAAAAAAAGTCTTTTTATACAATCTAATAGTTAGATGTGTTTATGGATTGGGTTGAGTAGGGTTCGAGTCGAGTTTAGATCACATATTAACAAATATTTTGTCTGTTCAGGTTCGTCCAATCATCTAAAATCATTATACTGGCCTGCACAAACACACTTAAATTTATACATAAAGGGATTGATTCCTCAAAAATCTGAGTAATAGTAAAACGAGTCGGGTCTGGGCAAAAAATGCCATGTCCAAGGCCCGACCCGTTTTTTAAACATACCTCATTTGTTTTTGTCCTAGCCCGTTTTTCAGCTCAATATTTTTTTTTTCATGTCCTCCCAAATATCAGACGGATCTTTGGGTTTGAGCGAGTAGTCCGACCTTTGGATAGGTCTACTAACAATGCACTATGGTTAGAGTGGATTAAGCTCATATCCATTACTTTTCGATACACTTATCATCACCATTTATATGTGTAAGACCCATTGATAAATTGTAAAACTTATACTTATAAATAATGATTAAAATTGTCTTAAAAATAATATATAAAAAAGTAATGAATAAGAGTCGCTCCTGCTATAGTGATAATGAACTAATAATTACTTTCTCAATTATTAAAATGCAAACACAAGAACATTGGGATTTTCAAACATAAACACGGTAAAAATCTATAAAGGGTATAATAGTAAAATAATACAATTTTTATTTTTTTTCCTCTCATTTTTCAATTCTATCAAGCAATGAGTAAAAAGATAATTACTTTTTCTTTTTATTTTTTCATCTTTCCTATCAAACACACCAAAAAAAAAAATATATTTTTTATTTTTTTATTTTTTGCTCTTCTTATTTTCTTTCCACCGTACCAAGCAAAGTTTTAATGTAGTTTGGTATCTATTATTTATACTTATAAATGAGAAAGATAAATCCATTATATTAAAAATTACAAAAATATTAAATATTAAAAAAACAAATACTAAACCCAAACCTTAAAACAAATTCAATTTTTATACTCACTAGAGTCTAAACTCATGGAATACCTTATATCCACGCAACTCAATGTTTCCCACATTTTGTCACATCTTTACAACTATGGGAAACCTTCATAAAAAATCCATCTCGCATAGAGATTACAATTTTCTCTAAAACCTATGCATATTTATAGAGCCTATTACTTGATTTTCAAAAACTTCTACCTACTAAGAGTTCTTAAATCATTAAATATATTTATACCCTTAAAATAAACTTTCAAGAAATTGAATTCCATTAAAATCGAAATTAATTCCAACAAATTTGAGTCAAATATCTAATAATCTTCAGTTTAATTCAAATTTCATTGAATCTGTAGGATTCTCTATAATGTTTATATACATAATATATATATATAAAAGATAATTAAAAAGAAACTTATATATACGTACTTGTTATAATGGATTACATAAAATGAATATAAAGAAGACTTATAGAAATTGATTTGACAAAATCAATATCGAGTCAAGGTTGGATCTCTGATTTTAAAGACGAATTTTTTCTGCCTCTAAGGTGCTTGCAGATTGTATGCAAATCGTCTTCCAGGCCTCTTCGATAACGTTGCTATGGAGAGCACACTTCAAAACAACTCGACGAACCAAAAAGAATGCAGAGTCTCTCAAATACAAAACTCGAGAAAGGAGAAATTGTTTAGTGAATTAGTGAGTAAAAACAGACACAGGATGTCTGTATTTATAGCAGCCAATCTGCCTGTTCAGAAAAGACACACCACATGGAAGGAACCTGTTTGATCAGAACATGCACACCCATTGGGGACGAACCGGTTCGGTCAGGCAGGAAGCTGAACCGGCATGTCTTTACCAAAAAGACATTCTGGAAAATACACGAACCGATTCGGTCCTGGACCGAACAGGCTTGAATTAATCGGACGGTCAGTAAGCTGGTTGGTCGGGTTGGGAAACAAAACGAATAGAATAGTGTTGACCCAAGCCCAAGCCCAAACTCGGTCCGGTTCGACCCAACCCTGCTCGGCTTAGTGGCGGCGGCACGCGCGCGTGTGGTCTAGCCCAGTTTGTGTAGGTCCTCACCCACCACAAAACTTGGGTGCCCCTTGGGGCCCAACCCCACAGCCCAAACTCGATCCGGTCTGATCAACCCGGCCTGGCTAGGCTCGGTGGCGGCGGCGCGCACGCGCGTGTGTGGTCCAGACCAGTTTGTGTAGATCCTCACCCACCACAAAAACTTGGGCGCCCCTTAGGGCCCAACCCCATATTGAAACAAAGCCTATATAAACAACAACAAAAAAAGGCATACTTTGTTCTATATGGGATTGACTACCATACACAACTTCTACCAACTATCTTCCTCTTCAAGTGGGTGTTAATGAGACCAATTTCTCATTCAATTTTGATATCAATTGTGTACGTTGATTATATATCGTGTATCTAGTTATGATAACCTACGTATTAGAATACCTATTTCGTATGTATACACATAATTATAAGCTATGATATCCAATAATCCCCCACATGAATGAAAATTGTCTAATTAAAATGACGAACTGACTCGGAGTATGAGAGAGACTAACTTTGGAGAGTAATTGCATCAAGATAGGTAGCTTTTGGCTTTGAACCTTCCATAGTGACAACTATCGGATTTACTCGGCTAACTAG
The DNA here is from genome assembly GCA_030761205.1 of Fremontodendron californicum. Classification (NCBI taxonomy): domain Eukaryota; kingdom Viridiplantae; phylum Streptophyta; class Magnoliopsida; order Malvales; family Malvaceae; genus Fremontodendron; species Fremontodendron californicum. The sequence continues at coordinate 28,708,787 of JAULJL010000011.1, forward strand.
TGAACATGATGTCTTGAACTATTCAGCCTTTCGTGTAAACCCAGACAATATGTATCACACAATTCTCCTTCGAAGATCTTTGGTTCTCACAATTGTGTTCATTTTGGCCCCGAACACGTCCTGGTTTCTATGAGTACTCTAGAGAATTTAGCCTGATCAATTCTCATAGATGTGGTCACGTTTCTTACTCATAATAGGTGATTGCTTATAAAGAGATATTACACTTGATTTTATCAAGCTATAAGAATCATTAAAAGCATAGCTTATCCTAACTTCTTTGTAGACAACACTAATTCATCATAGGAATGGATAAAAGTGTTTAACTCTTCTAGTGCTCACACTAAGTTAACATAACTCGATTGTTCCTTTGAACCTAGAATTTGGGATCTCCAGTCAGTTAGGTTGGGTTGCCATTATGTAACTTTAATTTATAGTCTTAAGACCCATTCCCCTTGATGATTTATTTACTTGCTCTCTTGATAAAACTTTTTGAAAGCGGATTCCCAATATTATCATTTGATTTTACATAATCAAAAGAGATAATCCCATTTGAGAGCAACTGTCTAACGATAATGTGTCTTCGATAAATGTGTCGACATTTACCGTTATACAAACTACTCTGTGCCCTATCAATTGCAGATTGGCTATAGCAATTTATACAAATTGCAGGTACAGGTTTCAGCCAACTTGGAATATCTTCTATTCTTTCGAAGCAATTTCGCTTCTTCTCCAGCTTTATCTAAAGCTATAAATTCATATTCCATAGTGGATCTGTCAATACACGTTTGTTTAAAAGATTTCCAAAACACTGCAGCTCCTTCAATAATAAAGATAAATCCGTTAGTGGATTTGGAATCTTTAGTATCGAATATGCAATTTGCATCACTGTACCTTTCAAGCACAGCTCGATATCTTGTATAGTGCAATCCATAACTTGAGGTGTATCTCAAATATCTGAGTACCCTTATAATGGCATTCCAGCGATCCTTTCCGGAATTACTTGTAAATCAATTCAGTTTGCTAACTGAGTATGTTATGTCTTTACATTCATTTACAATCTAGTGGTTTGCTTCCAGGGTCCGTGTCACTCTAGGCACCATCTGGGATCACCGATCCCCTGGACAAGGTCTTATCCTCCGCTCTACAACGGGGTATCATGGTAGCACCAAAGTTTGTCGATATCAAACCATGACACTCTTCTCCACTTACTATGTCGATACCCTTATCGATGCCAAGATCACACCCGACTACCCTTGTTGCACAAAGTTGACATTTTCTCACATGTCCTTCTCTTGCCCTCAAGGACTAGGTAATGATCCTATCAAATGATGCACCGAACACAATTTTAGGTCCTATCATGACCTTTTAAACCGAAGAAATCGATACCTTCGCAAGGCACTCCACATTTTCGTGTATTTATAGGATGGTTTTTGACCCTTCCATAATTCATATGGTGTCTTGTTTGATTTATTGTGAGGTATTTTTATTTAAAAAATAATTAGCTATTAAAATAGCCTCTCCCCATAAGTTTTGAGGTAACCCTGAACTAATCAACAAAGAGTTCAACATTTCTTTCAACGTTCGGTTCTTGCATTCTACAATATCATTTTGTTGAGGATAAGGAGCAGTGGTTTGATGGATGATACCATTTTCTAAACAGAATTCATTAGACAATGAATTATATTCACCACCTCTATTACTCCTTATTATCTTAATCTTCTTGCTTAGTTGATTTTCGATCTCATTTTTTTAAATAGCTTAAAAGCTTCCAATGCCTCGTCTTTGCTTCTTAGCATATAGACATAACAATATCTTGTACAATCATCAAATAAAAGTAATTCGATACTTTTTACCACCTCTAGTTTGCACAAATTTTAAGTCACAAATATCAGTGTGAATTAAGTCTAGAGGTTCACTACTTTTTTTTACCGAATAGAAATGAGCCTTAGCCAGGATTCCACACAAATTTTACATTTGTGATTTTTTATCAATAACAATTTGCGGAAGCAAATCCAAATCCAAATTGTTGATTCTTTGCAAGATCTTGTAATCTACATGACCTAATCTGCCATGCCATATGTTAGATGACATAATCAAATAAATAGAAGAACTAATCTTATTATTATTCTTTGTTCTTTGGCACAACAGCAATTACATTGAGCTTAAAAAGCCCATCACATAAGTATCCTCTACCCACAAATGTGACACTTTTGGTGAGTACAAATTTATCATACTCAAATACCAGCCTGAACCCGTTCTTGCTCAACAGATAGTCGGAAACCAAATTCTTACAAATTTCAGGAGCATGAACCACATTGTTCAAAGTTAGTTCTTTACAGAGGTCATTTTGAGCACCACCTTTCTATGGCCTCGTACCTTGCAGATCGAAGAGTTCCCCATTAATAGTTGCTCATCAACAACAGCTTCTTTATACTCGGAGAAACTCTTTCTATCAGAACAAACATGACAAGTGGCACAGGTATCAACCCACCAGGTATTAGGGTTTTTTACCATGTTCACTTGTGACACTATAGCAGCGAGCTCAATCTCATAATCATCAACTAAGTTGGCTTGAGCTTTCTTTTTCTTGTTTTGAAGGCAGTCCTTTGCTAGATGACGGGGCTTGTTGCATACGAAACAAGTTCCCGTGAACCTTTTGATATTCGTTCCCTTATTACCTTGGGAAGAACTAGAACCAACATATTTTCTCTTATTGGTCTTTTCCGAATATTCAACAACATTCGCCTTGGTTTTCATGGTCTGAGCTTTGACCTTCTTTTCTGAACCACAGTTATCCTCCTTGATTCTTAACCGGATAATCAAGTCTTCTAAGGTCATCTCCTTTCTCTTGTGCTTTAGATAGTTCTTGAAATCTTTCCACGAATGAGGCAATTTCTCTATCAAAGCAGCTATCTCAAATGACTCACTAAAAATCATTCCTTTGGCATCAATTTCATGGAGGATCAACGGATAATCTTGGACTTGGCTGATCATGATTTTTGAGTCTATTTTGAAATCCAGAAACCGGCCAACCACAAATTTCTTCGTGCCGGCATTCTCGATTCTGTATTTTCTCTCTAAGGACTCCCACAGCGCTCTTGCTGTCTTGATCGGGCTATACACGTATAACGTGTTGTCCAATCCTTTGAGGATATAGTTCTTGCATAGGAAGTCAGAATGCTTCCATGCTTGTACCGAAGCTACAATCGTAGTATCGGTCTCTCCCTCGTTCAGAGTCGGGGCCTCCTCCCATAAGAACCTGGCTAGATTGAGGGTGGTCAAATAGAACAGCTTTTGCTGCCATTGTTTGAAGTCCAGACCACTGAACTTCTCGGGTCTCTCACCATGTGTGACATGTAGAGGTTGTGGCGCTACAGGAGCACTAGCATTACCGATAAATGTTTCGGCCATCTGTTATTTTAAAATTAATAGGATCAACTATAGTATACAATTTATAGAACAGTGTATACACACGATATGTATCTGAGAATATGATCAAAAATAGTATATATATCACAAAATATATATATCTAAACAAATAGTATATTTGTAATATTTCACAAAGAGTAATTATTGCACAAACAGTAGCCAATATAAATATATTAAACGAACAAATGATATTTGCTATATAATGTTTAATATAATAACATGTAACGTACTCTAACAAATGATGTCAGTAAGTATATTCTGTTACTAAATATATATATATATATATATATATATATATCAAACTGTACTGAAAACAAAGAAGTCTAGTACGTTCTACATATATATTTAAATAACATTAATACATATATATTAATATATTAAACGAACAACAATATTGCAATATATATATTGCAAGAATAAACAATAGCAATATAAATCTTACTAAAGAAACAGTATATAAACCGTACACTTTATATATGCAATATATATAATTTCTGTACTACAAAGTAACATAAAAGTCAGTAACAGTAAACTAATATATAATATATATATATATATATTCAAACTAATATGTTACTAAGTAATGGCATATATAAATATAATATATTCTACTACCAGTAGCAATATAAGCCATACAATGTAAACAGTATGAACACTATACCTACAGTAGCGATTTATATATATATATATATATATATATATATATATATATATATATATATGAAGTCAGTATGTATATAACAATATATAAGTTACAAACAGTAGAGATGTAACTTAATATAATATATATATATATTGACACTAAACAACAATATATATATTTCAAAACAATATATAACAAACAAAGAGAAAAACTAATCTTAATATTGTAGGATTCTCTATAATGTTTATAAACAGAATATATATAAAAAAGATAATTAAAAAAAACTTGATATCTACGTACTTGTTATAACGGATTACATAAAACGAATATAAAAAAAATTTATAGAAATTGATTTGAAAAAATCAATATCGAGTCAAGGTTGGATCTCTGACCTTAAGACGAATTTTGCCTGCCTCTAAGGTGCTTGCAGATTGTATGCAAATCGTCTCACAGGCCTCCTCAATAATGTTGCTATGGAGAGCACACTTCAAAGCAACTCGGCGAACCAAAAGAATACAGTCTCTCTCTCAAATACAAAACTCGGGAAAGGAGAAATTGTTTAGTGAATTAGTGAGTAAAAACAGACACAAGATGTCTGTTTTTATAGAAGCCAATCTGCCTGTTCAGAAAAGACACCACATGGAAAGAACCTTTGATCAGAACAGGTACACCCATTGAAGACGAACCGGTTCGGTCAGGCAGAAAATCGAACCGACATGTCTTTACCGAAAAAATAGATTCTGGAAAATACACGAATCAGTTTGGTCCTGGACCAAACAGACTTGAATTAATCGGATAGTCAGTAAGCTGGTTGGTCGGGCTGGGCAGCAAAAATAATAGAATAATGCTGACCCAAGCCCAAGCTTGGTCCGGTCCGGTCCGACCCAGCCCAGCCCGACTTAGCTCGGCGGCTCATGTATGTGTGGTTCAGCCTAGTTTGTGTAGGTCCTCACCCACCACAAAACTTGGGTGCCCCTTGGGGCCGAACCCCACATTGAAACAAAGCCTATATAAACAACAAGCAAGAGCCATACTTTGTTCTATGTGGGATTGAAAACTATACACAACTTCAACCAACTATCTTCCTCTTCAAGTGGGTGTTAATAAGACCAATTTCTTATTCAACTTTGATATCAATTGTGTACGTTGATTATACACCGTGTATCTAGTTACGATAATCTATATATTAAAATACGTATTTCGTATGTATACACATAATTATAAGCTATGATATCAAATAGAATCCACATGATTCATACAACCCAATACCTATGATGGCCACCAAGCCAACTTCACCTTTATTGAATTTAGAGAGAAACCTCCAATAATCTCTCTTAATAGGAATTTGCTCCCCATTAAATAACGAAGGCCTAGTTGTATTGTCCTTCACCAAGAGTAATTCCAACCACTTGAGTCATAATGCCTCCTCTAGGTTTTTTAAATTTAATTAAAGAATTGAAGACCAAGCTTTGATAGCAACCATTAGCTAGCTCAAGTAAAGAAACAACCCAATTGTTAAAATATATATATATATATATATATATATATATGAAAGAAAAGCATGATATAATAAATCAAGATAAAGTGCAGTAAACTAAAGAGGGTGAAAGAGAAGAATATATATATATAGCAATATAATCACACTCATAGTATATGTAAAGTTTTAAATCGATTCGATATCTATATTATGTTGATCGAGAATACTGTTTTTTATATATATTATGTTGAAATTTTTTACATCGAACAAATATTAGACATTTTTAATTTACTCAAAATTTAACGTGCATGATTTATATGAATATAATATGAAATATAACGATCGGATTAAATAAATATAAATCATATAAAAAATTATGAAAGCGTGTAAAACTAAATTTAGTTTTACATTAGTGTATATAAATGGTATGGTTCACTTAGATGAACCTACTTCTTTGAGCCACGTCAGTATATTCTGTTATAACCGCTTTTCCTCATGACTCAGCAGAGCCCACTCGACCCTCACCTTACACCTTCTCCTTCCCGCCATCGCCATTAGCAATTCCATTCGAGTTTAGAGGAGAGAAATCAGCATTCTGACACAAACCTCCCATTGCTGATACTGGAGATTCCAAAGCAACCTTGGCCACCATCGAAGCTTGTGAGGTAGAGTTTCCCAATTCCCAACATTTTGGAAGCCTCCATGAGCACTCCCAAGATAAACCAACTGAATAAGGATCCTCTATTCAGGCACTTAGATCAAGTAAGAAGAAAATTTTAGCAAGAATCGACCAAAAATTGAGGAAAATCACGCAAAAATGAGTGAGAAAATCTTGAGTTCCCAAGACTTACGTTAGACCTGCTAACGTGAGCCGGGAGAATTTGCTAACATCCACCTCAGCATTTTAGCATTAATTGAACTAGAAAGAGTTTGGGGCAGCTAGATTGCCAGTGCATTGGGGCAGCCAAAGTCACTACTCTACAATAGAGGCTAGAAAACGATAAGCTTTGTGTTGAGATTGATGTGGAAACAGAGTTGTCAAACTCCATTGAAGTCGAGTTAGGAAATGGAGTAGTGGCTTCAGTTTCAGTTTCAGTTGCCTGGATTCCTCCTAAATGTCCTAATTGCAAAGTTTTTGGGCATGGGGAGAAGCAATGTCTAGAAAAGCCAGTGGTAGCCCAAAAATGGATACCTAAGGACAAAACAATAGAGAGTAATAGAACTATGGTTGTTAAAGAGCCAATATTACATACTGAGGACGCTACAGACAGTATTCAAAAGCCTAAGCCAATGCCAAGGGTTGAAATTGTTGCTAGCCAACCACCTGTACAGCCACCTGGAGGGAGAAAGGAGTTTCAACCTATGGTTTCAACCAATAGGTTTGAAATACTAAATTCTGCTATGGGGCCAAACCATGATGGGGAGAAAGAGAAAGAGCCTATGATCTTTTCAGCTAAGAAAGTGAGAGCAACAGCAGCTGGCCTGGCAGAATTGATGGTACAATTGAAACCCAAAAAGAAGAACCGGAATGTTAAGGGTAAGAACGAGATGGTCAAAGCAGATAAACTTGCTTTTGGAAGTCAAACTTCCTCTTCTAACACCCTATGAATTTCTTTATATGGAATGTTAGAGGCTTAAATGACCTTAATAAATGAATTAGAGTTGTTAGTAGGATTAATAGTTTAAAGATTGATATAGTGTTTGCTGGAAAGAGTTAAACATAAAAAATTAAGGCCATTGTTGATAAGAAATTTGTTGGCTGGATATATTGCACAACTATGACCATGCATATAATGGGAGGATATGGAATATGTGGAGAAATCTGGGGCATGCGGATTATGTTGATGCTTCTGAACAAGTTTTAACTTGTTCTCTTGCATATGGTGGTCAAACTTTGTTTCTATCTGTTGTATATGGTAGTAACAAAGAGGTGGACAGAAGGGTCTCTTTGGTCGAGGCTGCATTATGTTTCGAAAAAGGTGGGTGACAACCCTTGGATGGTAGCTGGTGACTTTAATGTCATAAATCATCCTAGAGAAAGCTCGGATTTTGATGGGTCCCAGACTATATCTGTTGACATGAGAGAGTTTTTGGACTGTCAAGCCTACTTGAATCTACTAGATCATCTTTTCTCAGGTCTTTTATTTACCTGGTGTAACAATAGGCCAGAAGGGATATTATCAAGAAATTGGATAGGGTTCTAATCAACCCCAGATGGCACCTTTCTTTTGCAAGCTCTAGTGTAGATTTTCTTGCACCTGATGTGTCTAACCATTGTCCATGATTTGTAAGGCTCTAAACCTCTGAGTTCTCTCCTCCCATGCCTTTCAAATTCTTTAATTACTAGACAAATCATCAGAATTTCAGAAGAGTTGTTGAAGAATCCTAGTCTTTACCAATGGGGGCAATCTTATGTTGAGGTTACACAAGAAATTAAAGAGATTGAAATCTGTTCTGAAGGATTTCAACAGTTCCTATTTTAGCAAGATTTAAGATAGAGTGAAGGAAAAGAGGACAGAACTTGAATACTTACAACTTGAGATGTTGGCTCAAACTCCTACTAGAGAGCTGCCTGTTAGAAAGGAAAACTACCAAAGAATTATCTGACTTGATAGTTGCTGAAGAAAAATTCTACAGGCAGAAATCCCGAATCCAATAGGTGAAGGAGGGGGACTAGCAAAACAGGGTTCTTTAGCAAGCAGGTGATAGTGAAGCAAAAAAACAACATAGTTAGGATCTTGTATGATGCTCAAGGAAAGAAGCAGGAAAACTATAGCCAGATATCCACTAAGGCAGTTTAATTCTTTCAGCAGTCATTAAGTACTCATGATCCTAAAGTCATTGGGTGTTCTGATAACTTGTTGAAGGATCTTTTACAAGCATCTTTACTAGCTGATCTACAGAATATGCTTATTGCTCCTGTTACTTTAGAAGAAATCTAGTCTACTATGTATGCTATGAATGGCAACAAGGCTCCTGGTCCGGATGATTACTCAGCTTATTTCTTTCAGAGTACTTGGAGCATTGTTGGTGCAGATGTGGTGGAAGCAGTGCAATATTTCTTCAACACATGCTACCTATTACCAGCCTTCAACTCCACAATCATTGCTTTGGTGCCTAAGGTCCCTAATCCTAGAAATATGGCAGATTTTAGACCTATCTCCTGCTGTTTAATCATTTACAAATGTATCACAAAAATTCTAGCCAACATAATGAAAAAATGTCTACCAAGTATCATATCTAGTAACCAGAGCGCTTTTATAAAAGGCAGAAACTTAGTAGACAATGTGCTAATGGCACAAGAGTTGGTCTATGCCTACCATAAGACTACTTTGTCCCCTAGATGTGATATTAAGGTGGATCTAAATAAGGCATTCGATTCACTGGACTTGAAATTTATAATCTTGATTCTTCTAGTTCTTGGTTTTCCAAAACTATTCACTGATGGGATCAGAATCTGCATTACAACTCTAAAATTTTCTATGGCTATCAATGGTGGGTTAGTAGGATATTTTTCAGGTGCAAAGGGTGTTAGGCAAGAGAATCCTATTTCCCTTTATTTGCTTGTCATAGCACTAAATGTGTTGTCTGGAATTTTGAACACAACTATTGCTCATGGGTGTTTGCTTTTCATCCCAAGTGTAGGAAGCTTAATCTTACACACTTGTGCTTCGCTGATGATTTGCTAGTTTTAACTAAGGGGTCAGTTGAGTCTGTTGTGGCTATCACAAATATTATGGAAATATATTACTAGCTTTCTGGCCTGCAATTGAACTGCTCCAAAAGTGAGTTGTTTAGCTCTGGAATCAGTCCAGCTATGCTACGAGATATTGCTGAAAACACAGGGTTCAAGCTTGGAACTCTGCCTGTGAGTTACTTGGGTGTAACATTGGTTACTAGAAGATTAAGTGAAAAGGATTGCTCCCCTATGGTGGAAAGAATTACCCAAGAAATAATGGGTTGGGCAGTTAAACAGTTGTCTTATGCTCGCAGACTATAACTCATCCAATCGGTCATTTTTAGCATTTAGAACTTTTGGTGTAGGAACTTGATGCTGCTAACAAAAGTGGTCATGAAGATTATTCAGTTATGCAGTGCATTCTTTTGGAAAGGTGGTGAGGGCAATGCAAAGGGGGCCAGAGTTAGCTGGCAAGCTATTTGTCATCTTAAGTCAGAGGGTGGATTGAGACTTAAGGATATGGTCAACTGGAATAAGGCATGTATCTTAAAGAATCTCTGGAAGGTCCTCACGCAGGCTGGCTCTTTGTGGGTGGCATGGATTGACAATTATGTTCTGAAAGGGAGAAGTGTCATGCAGATGCCTTCACTCCATAGATACAGCTGGAGCTGGAGAAAGCTATTGAACTTAAGAAATCTGGCCCTCGGTTTCATGCAATAGCAAGGTGATAGCATTGTCTGGAAATAGCCAGACCTTGGCTACAAGGCTACCTATGGGTGGAATGAATTGAGGCATAAGTAGGCTAGGGTGGACTGGCATAGATTGGTATGATGCCAATTCTTTATTCCTAGGCACTCAATCATTGCTTGGTTAGCCATTCAGGATAGGCTGCCAACCAAAAACAGATTGAGCTCTTGGGGATGCCAAGTCACTCTTGAGTGTATGTTTTACAATGAGGAAGTGGAGATTAGAGATCATGTGTTTTTCAATTGTGAGTATTCTAAGCAGTCGTGGAGTAGGATCTTATATGCGTGTGAGCTTAACAAACCAGTGGGTACCTGGCATGAAGAGTTATCATGGGCAGTTAGGAGGTTAATGGGGAAGGCATTAATCTCAATTATTTTGAGACTTGCATGGAATGCTTACATATACTTCCTTTGGCAAGAGAGAAACAAAGATTACATGGAGGACCAGCAAGGCAGATTCAGGAATTGTTTAGTTTGGTTCTTAATATTGTACGTGATAGGTTAACAGGTCTTAGGAATATTGCCGATGACCATGTAAATAGACAATTATGTGATTCTTGGGGTCTTAGTGCTTCTGTACTAGACTAGGCTATTGATTGGTGTCTACAAATTTGCAAGCTGTTAATCATTGTAGCAAACTCTTTGCTTATTGGATAAATAAATAAAAAAAAATTACTTGTCCAAAAAAAAAAACTACTTCAATAATATATAGTGATGCTCTGCAGATAGATGACTATAGAAGGTTCTTTGGTGTAGAGAGGAAGCATTGCAAGCAAGTGAAATGGAATGTGCAGGGAGACGGCGGAGAGGAAGACTGGAGCAGACCTTGAAGTACTGAGCGCAGCGATAGGTGGTGGTAAGTAAGGCAGAAAAAGGAGATGGCGGAATAAGGCTGGGTATAGCTGAGAACAAGGCTGAGGAGAGAATTAGAGATGAGATAATTGCAGAGATAACTTTAGATAGAAAGTTTGTTCCAAATCCAAAAGTTCTCAAATGAGTTGTGGAAGCTCTTATTTTTAGGTGTCAAGAGAGGAGAGTTACATATCATAAGCATTAAATAGGAATAATTATAGAAATTGTCAATTACTAAGGTATTAATGCTTTGTTTGATGGGAGTTTAGATTGTTGTTGGTAATAGTGAATAGTGAATAATGGTTCACTATTTGTTCTGAAAGAAAGGGAGAAGCACTCATACTTGAGGGAAAAGTTAAGATGAGACCTCTTAACTATCTCAATATCTGATCCACCACGTCAAGTTCTCCAAAACATTTCAATAGTGAAATTAACCTAAGAACCTTGCCATATTCCAGGGTTATTTCCATTTCTTCTGCTTCGGTGAAGTAGTATCAGGCGGAACATCTTCTGTAGAATACTTCTTAGTAAAGGTCCCTTTCCATGAGAGTCTTGTTTTGTGAATGACTTGTTCCATGAAGGTGTTGTTTTCGAACAGGAGATGTTCTAAATACGAGCTGTTTCGAACATGAGCTGTTCTGAGCATGAGCTATTCTGAATAAGAGCTGTTTTGAACAGAAGCTGTTCCGAACAACAGCTAATCTGAACAAAAACTGTTCTGAACATGAACTTTTCAGTATAGCGACCTCCAGTGAAGCGACATTATTACTTGTTTTGGATTATCTTTATTATTGTATGAGGAAGTGTAATTTTTTTGTGAAACAACTTTATTTTTCTCTAAAAAAAAAAATAATGTATTTGTAGTCAAAATCAAGTATTTACAATGACTTACGAGAAAGTTCATAGAGATGATTTTCTTGCGTCCGTTAGTAGCTTTCCTCTCTGTAGTTTCAGTGACTGACCTACCTCTTTTGGAGCATGACATTCTAATGAAATTTTTCATTGGTTTCTTCATACACTAAATAAAAACTAGGGATGCATTGTCAAACACCATATACTCTAACATACTTATTTGACCCAACAATTAGTGACTCTTTCTCTAGACTTATACTAGAATATGCAAGTTAGCCTTTCTAGCATGGATCCCACCAGACTTGAAGTTCAAGTTTACTTGCACAAGTTTTTTTTATTTGGTAGGAAAGATAAAAGGGATTAGAATGAAAATTTTGTTAATCCAATGATTAGGTTTATTAATCACATTCCTAGCTCCTTTGTAGCTTAATTATTGGATTAACAATTTTTCGATCATTCCTACCAAATAAAGCCTGATTAGACTTGTATATTTTCTAATGGAAGTACTACTTTGGATGACTGATATACATGCATTATGGAATTATGTGATTATTTTCTTATATAATCATAAATCTAGAGTTGATTAATTGGATGCATGGGCATGGCAGCACAAATTCTCATTGAATTTTATTTAGCTTTATATTCTTTTCTTTTCCTTTAAGTGTACGAATCTTTTTGCCTAGTTTAATAGTTGTAGTATTTTGGACTCTAAGCAATTTCATAAAATGGTTTCTATAAGCTATATTCGGTTATCAAAAGTTTTTAAACTCATCTATTGAACGATTGCTTCAGATATTTCCTTTTTCTATCTCTTGGTATCTGCAAAAGCTATAGCATTACAAATTTAGGTAAAACCATATAACATCGCTGAGTTTTAACTACTCTGATTTCTTTCCTTTAATTTTCTACTCATTTTACTAGATTTTTCAATGTTCTAAAAACCGGACTGGATCGGTTGAATCGGAAACCGATGATTTGTCCGGTCTGATACATATCATAAAACGAGAATTGTCTAAACCGGTGAAAAATCGGTTGAACCGGTTTTATTTTTATTTTTTAAATTTTTTATTGTATGTGATAAGAATTGAATCTTTAACCTTTTGACTCTATATTAATGATTATACCATTTAGTCAAATACATATATTTATTATATTCAATACTTATGTAATATTAAAATGACTTATTTAATATTTAAATTATTTTTTTAATACAATCGGTCGGATCGGTTAGACCGGTGACCGGAAAGTCTTACCGGTTTGACCCCGGCCCTGTATTTTAAACATTGAGATTCTTAGAACTATAGTCAAGCCATAGAAGGCTTCCCTTTTGGGTATATTGTTCAGTTGATGAATGATAGACTTGGTTCTTGGTATTTGTATTTTAGGAAGATGTTTCTGACTCAACTTCCTTCTATTAATGAAGCGCCATCTTTTGAACATTGTTGAGAAGGCTGTTGTGGAAGATGTAATCCCAATTCTCGTGGCTGCGTTTCACTATCAGCTGAACCAGCTTCTATCTGACTGCATCCAAAGAGTGGCAACATCTGATCTCGATAATGTATGTCTAGAGAAAGAACTGCCTCAGGAAGTTTATGGCCAGATTAGGTCACTTCGTCTCAAACCTCCGCAAGAGGCTGAGCCGCCTGAGCCTGAGCCTGTTGTAGTGGAGTTAGACCCAATCCTTATTGAAAAGAGAATCAGGAGAATCCACAAGGCACTGGATTCTGATGATGTTGAATTGGTGAAGCTTCTTCTGAAGGAATCAAATGTCACATTAGATGATGCTTATGCACTCCACTATGCTGCTGCCTACTGTGATCCCAAGATTGTTAATGAAGTGCTTAGTCTTGGCTTGGCTAATCTCAATCTCAGGAACCCACGAGGGTGTACGGTTCTTCATGTGGCTGCAAGACGAAAGGAACCATCGGTGCTGGTTGCACTGCTGAATAAGGGAGCCTGTGTGGCAGAAACTACATTTGATGGCCAAACTGCCATTGCGATTTGCAGGAGACTAACTCGGCTCAAGGATTATAATGAGAATACAAAGCAAGGGGAGTTATCCAACAAAGATCGTTTATGCATTGATATACTTGACAGAGAGATGCGTAATTCAGAATCTGAGAATCTGGGAGTTCCATCACAAGTGATAGCTCATGATTTACACATGAAACTGGATTACTATGAAAATCGAGGTATGTTTTCTGAAAATTTTAATAGAGTATATATTTCTTTTAAATGATTTATGGGCTAAACATAAAAATTTGTTCTTTGAACATGAAAATCTCATGATGTTAAACATTACTATAAAAATCATTCATCTGTTGATTAATTTTTTATTCATATATATTGACACAGAAAAAATAACTAAAATACGACATGAAACATGACATGATACGAAAAAGAAACACGGACCCACACGAATACACGAATGTGTCAAAATTTATATATAACACATTATTACCATGTCAAAATATATATTAATATAAAACACCTTAAACACGATTATGACACGAAAAAATATACGAACACGACACTATACACGAATTGCCAGATCAGGCCTTTAACTGTTCCAGTTTCCTGTCAATTAATTCCTACAAAATTCCTATTTTTCCTACACCCACTTTATTTGTAATGAACTGTTTTGTCAGATGGTTATCAACACTGATAAGAGCTGATAAGCAATCACCATGACTGAGACCCTTGCAGCTTGGGTTTTCATCAAGAGAACAATAATGTACACAAGATTGTTGGTTCTTCTAGTTGTTGAATGCTGAGTGCTAATAAATTTTCTTGTTTTTGTTTTGTCAGTCTCATTTGCACGGTTGTTGTATCCTGCTGAAGCCAAGGTGGCTATGGAAATTGCAGATGCAGATTCAAACATAAGGGAAGTTGATTTGAATGAATCACCTACCATGCATACCAAAAGGCTTCAGTTGAGATTGCAAACCCTGTTTAAAACAGGTAATTGTCATCCACAATCCACATCACCTATTTTGTAGTTTGCAACTATGTTATTCCGAGTCTTCATTTTCCCTCAAATATTCGTATCCGACACATATTCGGACATGGTTACGGAGTATGATCCTTTATATGAAAAAACTTTTTAAAAAAATTGAGTATACTTGTGTCGGACACATACCTGTATTTGACACTCACACTGAATCAAAGTAACATAGATTTTGCAGTAAACTATAATCTTGTTTCTGTTTCACTGAAACAAACAAATTTAGACCATTTTCTGATATTTTAACTTTATTAAACTGTAAATGGCAGTGGAAACTGGAAGGAGATACTTTCCAAATTGTTCAGAAGTGCTAGACAAGTTTCTGGTGGATGATATGTCGGATCCATCTCCTTCGTTATTTGAAGAAGGCAGTTCAGAAGAGCAGAGAGTGAAGAAAAGGCGATTCACAGAACTGAAAGAGGAGCTGCTAGAGGCATTTTACAAGGACAAAGCAGCTGATCACAAGAATCATAATCATAGCTCTGTTTTGTCACCTTCTTCCTCCTCATCCTCATCTACTGCAAAACAGGGTGGTGTTGCTCCTTACAAGCCTAGAAGAAAGTGATAATGTTTTTTTTTTTTTTTTTTTTTCTTATTTTAAGGGGAAAGTTGAAACTATAAAGAACTTAGCAAAATTTGTGTTCTTCTCTTAGATTCATGTTCTGGCATTTCAACAAATGGTTGGTGGTGCTGCCTGTGCTTCAATTTGGGTTTATAAGTTAGAGTTGACCAAGTTGACTCCAACTTGAAAAATTCATGATTAGAAAAAAGTTAACAAAGCTAACTCCTCTAACGCAAACCCCAAACAACTCCAATTCAAATTAATGGAAAGAATAATATTTAAAAAAAAAAAATTTAGGCGAGTGGAGGTTATTATGTCACAAATCTTAGAGAAGGTTAATATTGTTACTTATAAATTATCTATTAAGTGATATTGTTGATGAGACTTGAATTCTGTTACTTGTCAAGACGATAATAAGTACTAAATTAACTAAATTAATTCACGTTGGCATAAAAATAATAATGTTACATACACCTAAAAAAACATATATACAAAGAGAATAACTTATATTAAGATCATCTTAAAGTGAGGTTTTTAGATAACACATCACATTTTTAAAAACATATAATTATTATTATATATTCATCCTCACTAAATATACTCTTTAACTCAATTTAACTCTTGTGAATTTATTTAAAAATTAATAATTAATTAAAATAAATGAAAATTCAGTAAATTTAAACGTGATTTACTAAAACTCTTAAACTTGGCTTAGGGTTTATCTGAAAAAAAATCATAAGCTAACTAGAGTATATCTTATTATGTTTTAATAGAATTATAAACAAAAATAACAAAATTAGACATACACACATTATAATAGAATCTTACAATTGATTAGATCGTCAATTGTTTATTTTAATTCTATGAGTTTTTATTTTTATTTTTATCGTTAATTAGAGTTAAAAACCGAGTAAATTGACTTAGTGGAAATTGATTAAGTAAATATGAGTATATAATAATAATTATATGTCTTTAAAAAATATGATGTGTCATTATTTTATTAATGTTTAAAAACTTTACTTTTTAAGATGATTCTAATATAAGTTATTCTCATGTACAAATATATACAACTTTATTGTTAGATTAAAAAAAAATAAAAGAATAAGATGACTTTTTTAATAGGTTAAAAGAATTGATGTGAGAAGAATCAATTATGTGTATATTTGTAGGTATACTTTTATGTATATATAATATTTTTCTTTCCAGATATATAGAGGTTCAAAAATGTATATATTAATTTTTTTTACACATGCACACGTGTAATTTAAATCTTTGAAGATAAATAATTTTTTTTGGATACTTTGAAATAGGATCAAATGTTGAATTTATTCCTCTATTATTTTATAAAAATCGATTTAAGGACAATGGATAATGATATTAAATTTTAATGATTAAGTTCGATTGTATGATTTTTTTTGATGACATGATATGTTAATATGAAAATTTTATCTCGTAGCACATATTGGTACAAAAAAAAATTATTTTTAATAAAAATTACTATAATTTGTTTTTATTTATTTATAATTTTAAAATTATTAATTATTATTTAACTAAAAATTATGATTTTTTAGTTTAAAAGTTATGACTTAAACCCTATCTAACACAAATTTCAAAAATCAAACTTGAAACACTTCAAAAGGAACCTAATTGGTTTCTTGAAACGTTTTTGTTCTCTCTTTCGGCAGGAAACTAAGGTCGTGTTAGTGTTAAAAGCTGTATTTTATTGTAAACATAATATTAAATGGATAAAAAAATTTTATTTTTGTAATTAAAATTATAGTTTGACACAATTCAAATAAAAATATAAAAAAATGAAGTTTTTATGTTTTGAAAGTAGATTTTTAAATAAAATGATTTTATTATTTTTACATCTTTATATTTTTATTATTTTTAAACATATATATTTTTCGATATTTTAATTTCTTACAATATTTTTTCACAATACACTTATGTTATGTTTAAGAATATGAATTTGAAAATTTGGATTTAAATTTTATTTACTATATAAATTGTGAGAATGAAATACATACATTATGTATAAATTAATTAAGACTCGATATGATTATATATTTAAAAGGTTTAAAAACATGAATTTTGAAATTCACAAATAATTATAGATATTTTAAATTCACAACTAAATAATCATCCAACAAATTCACGAATTTAAAACATAATCATCAATATTACTTTTAGATGTGTTTTATTCATAATTTACACTATTTTTAAAATTCAAATTTATCTTTTGAAATTCAAGTTTTCAAACACAATCTTAAAATTTTTTAAATTATATTTTTTTATCATATTTTTTAAATATATTTTTTTCAATTCAAACATTTTTTAACCCAAATTTTTTTTAATACTAAACTAACCTTAAAAATCAAACCATATATAATCGGAAAAGAATAAAACTATCATATCAACAATTTATTAACTATTATTGTTAATTGTTATCCCTATATATGATAATATTTTTTATATTTGTCAAAAATTAAAAAATAAAAAAGCAAAAGAAAACAAAATTAAGCAGGAATCCAGCAGCTTCCATCTCTGTCTCTTTGCCCAAAACCAAATCCCTGATTTCTTCCGCAATTTCCGATAATTTATTTTCTCCGATTCCGGTAATCCTATTATCCTCTCCTTCATTTTCTGTTTTTTCCCTTTCGGATAATTTTTATTTCGTTTTTCTTTTCTTGTATAATCGTTTTGGGTGTGATAGTTATATTATTGATATTTTTTTTTGTTGTGTCCATATTGTCTTTAGTTGTTAATTTGATGATATAATATTTCGTTCTTGATTTTTCTGCATTGATGTTTATGTTGAATACATTTTTATTCTTTTTGCAAATAAATCAGTGGTGTTTTAAAATTTAATTTCATTATTTTTTAAGGAGCTTAAAAGATTAATTGATGCAATAGTTAAGGAGAATTAATTAAAAATGTTGATTAGTTTAACGATGCCTAGTGAAGTAATTGTGTCAATGGCTGCAAAAAAGATTAATGAGAAAGCTTGGTTTTTTTTTGGGTGCTGTTTTTTCGTTCTTCTGGATCATATGATTATGATTATTATTAATTTTTAAAATAACATTTTGCCAAGAAACATAATAGAACCTGAGGTTTTTTTAAAGGGGAAAGAAATTCTAAATTTTTGATGTTGTCTTCTATATTATTCATCATGAAGAACGAGAAGAATTACAGAATGGAAGAGACAATGGAAAATTCATCTTCTTAGACTGATTGGTTGAGGAATGTGTTATGATACTGGTTTCTAAAGAAGCAACTATGGAGATAAAATCTTACCAGAATCAGGCTCAGCTGCTGCTAAAGGAATATTTACTGGCAGATTCCTTCATCCCATACACATCAGTTATTTGTGGCATTTGTGCTTGCAAGATGGTATGTTTCCTACTCAAGTTTATGATTCATTATTCAGTTTGAGAATAGTTCAGTCGAGTTAGAATGACGATTTGCAGCTACATGAAGCTAATTTTTATATATTTTTCTTTAATGATGATTCTTTTGCATGGAGCTTTTGTTTCTTTTTAGTTTTTACTACTACTTGATTTATTTTACTCATTTATTATATTTCTTTTTTCCTCCCAATTTTTGGCCATTACCCTTTTCCAGGTCTATGATCTTACCCAGTTGTTTAGCAATAATTACTTTAAGAGCTATCTTATCCTATCAAAAGTCCAACGCATTGAGTGGAACAACCGGTGACTGATATTTCTACTTTGCTTGAATATGTTATTATTATTTATTTTTATCGATACAGAATTAATGTCTGGATGGTTTATGCAGATCCATATCAACCATTCATGCCATTTTCATAACAGTCATGTCCTTATACTTCGTGTTTTGGTCAAATCTCTATCTTGACCACCAATATGCTGGCCTGATTACTTTCCGCATTTCTGCACTGTCTACATTCACGTTGGGGGTGAGGGTACCTTTTTCTTTTATCTTGATGAAAACTTTTGGAATTAAGATAATATTTAATAATTTATATCTGGTCTTTTATGCTTGGTCTAGAATATTGGATATCACTAAGAAGTCGATCTGCCTTGCTTTAATAACACATCTTCGTGATAATTTTTTAGTCATGCACTTTGGTACATAAATCCCTCCAGAATGGTTTATTTTCTGCATGTGAAAAGTGTATCAATTAGAAGAAGCAATTAAGTGCTAAGTTTTCTTCATTGAATATATAAATTTCGAGTGAATGAAAATATTTCTAATATGATTTTATTTCATAAATTCGAATGATGTTGGGTGGCATTGCCATTGATAGGACAAATAATTGTGAATTGCTGTTGATTTCTTATGGTGAAATTGACCTTCCATTTACTGGAGACTGCAATGAAGAGTTTATCATATGTTTATCTATGTAATATGCCATCCTTGATTATGCATGCAATAGTACAATTCTTTTGTTTTAATGTGGTTAAGCCCACATAATATAAAATATCTCCTTTGCCAAAAATTCTTGTTTGTGTGAAACAATCAACATAATCACGATGCAAAAATATGCTTTGATGTTAACACCATTTTGCAAAGTTTTAACAAACTGGACTTTAAACTTAAGGCGTGCGCTTCTCGAACTCAAGGTCAAACTCTGGCATTGAAACTTTATAGTAAGCTGAGTTCAAACTTCGTAGGATTTGCTAGGCTTGGCTCAATTCACCTCTGCTGTGAAGATTACTCATCAGAACCAATATCACCTATGTCACATGCTAGCTTACAACAAACATATTTCACCATGACTGCAAATTTGCAATATAAACTCCATCTCCGACACTATCAATTTACAATCTCAGCCAGTGTCTGTCTCTAATCTTTCATGGCCATGAGGCATGGTCTGCTCACTGAATAAGTAAATCACATGGTCGTAACCTTATATCAGTTATCTTCATTAAAAATGGACATCTGGTGCAGGGTTAGGTCAATGCTGACCTGTCTCACTTGAAGCTGATGGGTGGTTTGGCTATGATGTTTCTTGAACCACCCCTCTCAATTACTGTTATGGAGCAAATTAGTCCAGGTCATTATGCTTGGAGCATGTTTAGTTGGAACAGCCAGACCTAGGGAGCATATCTGCCAAATAAAGCCTTTTGGCCTAGTATCTTGATTCTCATGACTAATAACTAAATCCCTAGTAACTTAGCTGATAGCCCTTACTCTATTGACATTTGCCTGTACTTTATGCCAGGTAGCACCATCCAATATCTTTAATAGGATGCAGTATCTAGAATGGTTTTGTTTTAGGATTTAGCTGGAGTAAGCATTTAGTTTCCTTCATTTTGATAGTGATAAATTACTAAAATAGCCTTGTACTTTATTAAATTTCTCAGATAAGCCCTTATTGGGTATTGTACTCAATTGAGCCCTTATTTGAGAAATTGAAATAAGGATATGGGGGTTTATAAGAAATTTGGGAACATACAGGTTTTTTTTTTTTTTTAATAGTATTTTAGCCTTTTTATATTGCAGAACGATGAACTATCAAATGAATGACTAAATAAATACTAAATATGCTCAGAGAAGCTGCAAAATGTCATGAATTTATTTACCAACAACAGACCAATATACACAGTCTGTTCGTCAAGTCAGTTTTTAATGTGGCTGGAAACTAATTGTAGCACTGTTATATGTACAAGAGGGAGTAATATTGCCTTAAATTCATCTTGCTGAAACTTTTCATTTTGTGTTAACATTTCTTTAGGTGTATGTTTTATCACCTCTTGCTGGCTTCTAAGTAAATTAATCTTAGATGCCACTTTTTGAGGGTTTTTTTGACAGGTATCTGTTGGTTACTTTCTTGCTGACCTTGGGATGATCATTTGGTTTTACCCTTCTCTAGGTGGAATAGAGTATGTAAGTATTTTATTTTTTTATTATAATCTTGCCCTACTTTTTCTTCTTTCCTAGTTGGTTAGGACTGATGTTCAATCCGACGTAAATCAACCTAAAATCTTCTTATTTCAGGTCCTTCATCATCTCCTCTCCGTAGCAGCTGTAGCGTATTCTATGTTGACTGGGGAGGGTCAGCTATACACCTTCATGGTACTCATCTCTGAGACTACAACCCCTGGGATCAACTTGAGATGGTAAAAACTTATCTACATACTAGTTCATCCCCCCAATATGTCAAATGTAAAATGCATATTACTTTCACTCTATGTTAAGGATATTCTGGGTTCATATAGGTATCTTGACATGGCTGGAATGAAGAGATCCAGAGCTTACTTAATTAATGGAGTTGTAATATTTGTCGCATGGCTGGTGAGTGAAATTGGTTCATCGCTTTCACTTTTTCCTATACTGTTAATGCTTGCATTGATGTCTTTCGACAAATTTATCTTGCAGTTAGATATAATGGAATTTGCTGTTTTTGGCAGGTTGCTAGAATACTCCTGTTTATGTACCTATTTTACCACGTCTACTTGCACTACGATCAGGTAAAAAAGTTCCTGAAAAACTTTACCCAGTGTCAGCTGTAGATGTTTATTCTTTACTGATATACTTGATTTTTGGCTAATATAATAAAAAAGTCCCCCTGAACTATACCACTCTATCTAGATAAGCCTTTATATTTTTATTACACTCAAATAAGCCCTTAACCTTTAATTTGTACCTAAATAAATCCTTAACCTTTAACATGTACCCAAATAAACTCTTAACTTTTCATTTATACCTAAATAAACCCTTAACATAAATGAACCTTTCTTTTGAAATAAGGATTTATTTAGGTACAAATCAAAGGACAAGAGTTTATTTAGATACGATAAAAGTATAGGGTTTTATTTTTAGTATTTTAGCCTTGAACTTTATCTAAATTTTTTAAAACTATCTTGGATTTTAACTATTAAACTGCTTATCTTACTATTTCACTTTTAGCTAACACATACTCTATGCAATTTGAGATCATAGGTTTATTTTGTTACTATTGCGTGTCCTAAGTACTGAGAAAACCTAAGTTCACTTCAGAACAGTATTAAATCTTGATATAATAATACCCTAGGCTTCGATTTTAAAATGATGACATGGATTTGGCATTTAAATGTCAATTTCTTATCCTACAATTGTTTCATTTTTATTTTATTGGTCAAAATCAACCAGTTTGGTCTATATGTTAACAGCCTTAACACTATTTTCTCCCCAAAACAGGTTAAGCAGATGCACAACTACGGGCTATCTATAATATTTGTCGTGCCTTTAATCCTATCTGTTATGAACTTAATGTGGTTTGGAAAGATTATCAAGGGATTAAGGAAGACATTAGCAAAGAGGCAGTGAAGGGTACATCGTCAGATGACACCAATGAAGTGACATCGGCGAAGAAACTCCTTCCTCCTGTGCTGTGAGTTCTCTCTTCCACCTTGTTAATGTGTAAATGGTATTTATTAAAGGTTATAGGTGAAAACCATAGAGCCGTCATGGTTTCTGATTCAATGCGACAAAATCATGTTGTAATGCTGAAGCATGATTTTAACTAAATCTGTATATGATCAGATACGAAATTTTTGATAGAAATGGTAAAGTGCCGGTGGCTGTTTTTTTCTCCGTCGGTAATTGCTATATTTTTAGAGACTGATATCCAAACTTTTACTATCCAACCACCTGAGTTGAGCATAGAGGTGTTCGGACCAGGTGCGACCCCAAATTTTATTGAAATCCCTTACCTAAATTCAGTTCGGGTCGACCTTTAAATTCGTTTCATTGTTTAAAAAAATATTAAAAATATTATTTTTATAATTAAAAAAAAATATATTTTTTATTAATAAATAGTAATTCGGGTCGGATTAGATTGATTCGAATTACAAAAATTTATGTTCAAACCCAATCAATATAGACCGGATGGGTAATCTGATTTTTGAACAGGTTTTTCACTTGTGCATAGCTACCAACCTTAAGGAGTAAAGACTAATGTCTGATCAAAGTCCTTTGGCACGGTTAAAAGAGTGGTTGACCTTGTAATATGGGTTTAGTTACATTTGGCAGTTCGTGTGTGCGTGTTGTCTTGTGATTTTTTTTTTCGTGTCGGTCATATAAATATAAACATAATACAAATTATTAAATATATCAAAATTTTAAACACAAAAATAATACGTATATTAAACGAGTGGTGTTATATTTATTATATTATTTTTATGTTTATTAAAATATATTGTATTCGTATTATACTTTTAAAATTATCTAAGTTTAAATTTATTTCTATGTTGTTTTTGTTCGTTTTTTTTTAAGTACATATATCACTACGGTTTACAAGCAGGAGATCAATCATAAATGGTGCAATTTATATATAAATTCACGATTAAAGGTCTACTAAAAAGTAACCGAAATGAGAGTGGAGAGCTTCTCCCACATGGGGGGTTTAAAGTTATTTAAATAACTTTATAATTATCATTTTAAATAAATAATTTATATATTTAATTAATAATTATTTTTATTTTAAAATATGTAAATATATATTATTTAGTTTAATTCTAATAATTTTTAATTATTTATTAAATTTACAAATATGTTCTAAATTTTATTATATACACATTTTAATCTTATGTCATTAATGATCATTTTTTTTTAACTATAATTCACTTTATGTCACCGCTGTTTTTGCATTCAAACACATATCTCATCACTGATTTTAATCTTACAGTTACAGTACACAATCTCATCACTGCAACAACTAATCTCACAGTCACCATTTTTTAATTTCGTCGGAATCAATTTCACCATTATCCAAATGGAACCTTAAGTTTCATTTGGATCCCATGGGATCCAAGAACAAATTTTTTTTTTTTTTCAATTGCACCGTGGGGTGCATTTGGATTGCACCTCACGGTGTAGTTCAACCCACTACCATTGAAACGACCCTTCCAATGAAAAGAGCCAGTTAATAACGACCCTCCATTGGGTTTTTTTTTTTTTTTAGAGCCCTCCATTGGGTATTTTAATTACTATAATAATGTCCTTTATTTTTTTTCAACATTTTTTTATTTATAAAACTTTTTAAATTATTTAATTTTGTTAATTATCTCATCTTTATTTTTATTTTTAAATTTTTTATTTAAAAACTTTTAAATTATTTAA
Source organism: Fremontodendron californicum (assembly GCA_030761205.1). Classification (NCBI taxonomy): domain Eukaryota; kingdom Viridiplantae; phylum Streptophyta; class Magnoliopsida; order Malvales; family Malvaceae; genus Fremontodendron; species Fremontodendron californicum. The sequence goes on from JAULJL010000011.1 coordinate 28,733,118, forward strand.
TCATTTCATATAATAAATAAATTATATAACAATTAGTTAATTAATTAAAACATATAAAATAATATTTTTAAAATAAATTTAAATGTTAAATATTATTAAAAAATAAAAATAATTTATCAATACACTCTTACATTAATATCCTTAATGATCATTTTATTTTCATCTCACCGCCACAACTACTTTTGCATCCAAACACATATCACACAACTGATTTTAATCTAACTGCTACAGTACCCAATCTGACCGCTACAATAACTAATCTCACCGTCACTGCTGTTAGGGGTGAGCATTCGGTCGGTTCGGTTCAAAAATATTGAAACCGATTAGACCGACTAAACTCATAAAACCGACCAACATAAAGGATCCAAATCGAACCTACCGAATCGAACTTAATCGGTTCGGTTTCATCGGTATTTTCAATTTTCAAATACATAAAAATTATTTTTGAGAGAAAATTATATAAAAAAATTTCAAAATTTAGCTAGAATATCAACGATAACAGTAAAGCAAAAACTCATCAGCAATTCAACATGTCCATTATCTTCCACCATATACAAGCAATGATCAATTAAGAAATTACTTAAACAAAGCCAATAAAAGAAATTATAAAAAAGAATTGAAGTTCTTGTCTTTTAAACTACATAATTATATGTTCCTCAACCTAATTATTCATTCAACTAATAAAAAATTATGATTTAATCAATTATTCGGAGTTCATGAAATAAAAACAAAAATTGATCGATAAACAAGTAATTAAACTAGAACAAGAAATTGCGTGAAACGGGAAAACGAGGGAAAAATAAAAGGTGAGGCGAATGAGTGAAGTTACATGAAAACCAGAGAAACGAGGCATATAGAAGCTGCGACGGTGGAGCGGTGGTGAACTAAAGCTAAGCAAGCGATTCGGGAAGAGTAACGAAGATCCAATATGAATACTTTCATTTGCACAAACACCCATAGTGATCTATGACGCCCGGAGATCTAGACCAGTGAGAGAAATGGACTGAAACTGAAGAGGCAGAGGCACTATACTGAGGCAAGGGAGGCGGCAGCAAGAGAGAAAGGAGGGAGAGAAAAAAAAAAAAACTAGAGTTTAGTTTCTGTTTTAGTTAGTGCTAACCGATGATGAGATAAAAAGTTTGATTCACTCGGTTATGGCTATTTGGATTATGAATGTGCTTTTTATTTGTTTATTTGGATTATAGATTATGGGATTCGGTTGTTTTCTTTTATTAGGTTAGGTTGGGTTTGAGTATATTTAAATTAAAATAATATTATTTATTTTTTTAATACATTCTCGGTTTATTCGGTCGATTCAATTTATAAATAACTAACCGCAAATCGACATACTAAACCGAAAAAAACCGATTAAGCCTTAAAACCGAATAAACCGAATTCGGTCGGAGTCAATCGGTTTATTCGGTAAACCAAATTTTTGCTCACTCCTAACTGCTGTTTTAAATTTTACCAAAACTAATCTCACTGCTCATCTAAATGGAACCTTAGACTTTAAACCCCCGGTTGAACCAGCATTGCCTTTTTTTTTCCCTGATCTTGCCTCCAGTACTTGTAAAAAAGGATCCTGGCTGGATTGCAAGTGTCAGTTGATAAATAAATAATTCCTTCTATAACTATAGGGAGTCACTCGGCAAATTTATCCCAATGTTGCTAAATTTTTTTATTTTTATCAAACTACCTATATTTCAAAATTATTTATCAAAATACGCTTAAAAAAATACCATATCATATAGTGACTTTCGAACTATTTTTTTTAAATTTTTTTAAAATTATAACCGTTTTAAAACGGTAAAAAAAAAAATACAAGGGAAGTCGCCGTATGATATGGCGACTTCCTTTGCACTAAATCAAATTTTTTGTGTTGAAATGGTATGGAAGTAGCCATTTCAAATGGTGACTTCATACCATTATATATATATATATATGTCGCAACCCTAAAAAAATAACGACGATTATAACAAGGTCTCATCGCAAGATTTTATTATTCGTTTTCCTTAGGTGTGACATTAAAAAAAAAAAAGAGAAAAAGTCGACTTAATTCCTCTAAAAAAACGAAGGTGTCGATACGTGATCACGGATCGCGGGGAACCGTTCGAGTGAGGGGAAACAGAAGTAGAGGAAAAGACGACTTAATTCTTCTAGAAATAATAAAAGGTCGAGGGTATAAAAACGGCCTCGTAAAAAGACATGAAGTCGCCACCAATCTTTTTTTAGCTAGGTGTGATCGGCCACCTATTAAAATCGATTTTGTAAAACATTTTAAAATTAATTAAAATATTTTTTTAAAACCAATTTCAGGTCTGCGTTATAAACCAGAGAAATCAAAGAAGCGGGTTCGGGAGTCGGTTACGTGCGGGGAATGATTAGCACCCCCGCAACGCTCGTATAAACCGGTACCTTATTAATCGTGTGGTATCCCAAGTCTCGGTAAAAAGTTGGTTTTTAATTTAGTATTTCAAGTTAATTCCCAATTTTAAGAAAAATAATTTCATTTTTAATTGAAAATGATCAGGAATTTATTAATTCAAAATTTTCCTATATTCCCTGACAAAATCGGCAAAATATAATTTTTTTTATTAATTTGGAAAACTTTCCGAATCATTCTCGTTTTTTTGAAAGAAAGATATTCCTTTATTAATGATAATTGATGATATTCCCTCCAGCAAACCCGGTAGAGAACTCATGAATTATTTTAACTCGGGAATATCTTTTTTTTTTTTAATTGAAAATCATTATCTTTTTCAAAACATTTTAAAAATATGAACATGGACATGTATGACATAAATAAAATGACATGACAAATCTAAATAATATAATGCAACCTAAATGATATGACATAATTCAAATGACGTAGTATATTCTAGGTAAAAAAAAAATCCTAAGTATCATGGTATATTCTAAATGAGATAAAATGATTTAAATGACATGACAATTCTAAATGATATGGCATATTTTAAATGACATGGCATGTTATAAATGAAATAACCTAAATGACATGGAATATGATCTAAATGACAAGAAATGACATGGAATTAAAATAATGCTAACATATAATATGCATGAAAATACTAATAAAAATAATAATGCATGAACATAGTACATGCTAAACAATGTGACAAAAATAACTAAATAAAAAGCATAGGATATCATGAAACATTAAAAATCATATGTCAAACAAATATAAGATCATAAAATGTGAATTAAAATAATAACAATATCATGGAAAATATCATAGCAAAAATCACATATTTAAATAAAATGCATGAACATGGAAAATGCAATGCATGAAAAATGTATTTTTTTCCTTTAATTAAAGAAATCCGTATATCTAAAAAGATATCCGGCTACCTTAGAAAAATATGTCAAATTAGATTTTCTAAAAAAACAAAACTTTGTGATTGTTTGAAAATAATTTTGAGGAAAACTTGAATAAAAATTAAAACCCTTACCAAACCCTTTTAAAATGGCTATAAATTTCTAAGTTTAAAATCCCAGACTTAACTACCCTTAACCCGAGATTTATAAAATCATTTTTTGAGTTCAAAAAGGCCTAGAAACTACCCTAAGACAGTAGCTAAATCTTCTAACCTATCCCCTATAAATGCCTTAGCCAAATTCAACCATTATTCTCCTTTTAATTTCAAATCTGCCTCTACTGTCTGGTTTTTCCACACGATTTTTTAGCCTATTTTTAAAAATTCTAAAAAAAATACTGGAGACTCATAACATGAAAATATACACGAGAAAAATTGGCTTAATTTTCTGATTAAAGATGACTGCCCAGAAAAATTAGAGATGTTCGAATACTGGGTGAAAAAAAAAAACTGTTTGTCAAAACACATTTTTTGCCTTTGATAAATTCATTCAAAAACCAAAGTGGAAATTGTTGGAAATCATCCTTAAGACCTAAGGACAGTATCTAAACATTTTAAAAACCTTGGAAAAAATTGGCTAAGTAAAAAAAATCACAAAGGTAGAATGATCAATTTGACAATTCCTTAATTTTCCACAAGTATGCTCTAGGGAGCATGACTTTGAGCCATTAATTGGCCTAAGTCACAAATCAAGTGGCAATAGCATGGAATGCATGAACATACAACAAATGAAATGTATGAAATGCATGACAATTCATGGCAACCTAAATGCCTAGTATGAATTTGCATGGCAATAAATGCTATCCTAACTCTGTATGCATGCAATACTTGATAATGTAAATGTGACTAGGACCTAATATGTTATAAACATACATGAAAATGAATGTGACCTAAGACCTAAATAGCATATTAATGCATGACAATACCAATGTGATTTAAGACTCAATATGCATGGCAATACCAATATGGCCTAGACCTAAAATGTAGTGAGCATGCATAGCAATACTATGAACATATAATGACTCATGAAATTAATGTCAATGCTGGAACAAACAGTAAGTAATACACAATTTCAAGATATGATAATGCAAAGCATGTTACCTAAACAAAAATACAAATGCATGACAAGGCAATGAATGCATGAAGATGCCAAATGATCACATGAGACTCTAATACAATCTTATTTAGTAAATGATATAAGTACATGACAAACCATATTAAAATGCATAATGTCATGACATTTTCAATAACATATAACATACCAAAATCAAAATGCACAAGCTCATGGCATGGAAATGCAAACAAGTTAAGAAACAAAAGAAAAATGCACATGCAAGGCAAACAAACATGATATTGCCGAATGGTCATGGATCATAATGATGGCATTTTTATCATAGAATTTTCATAAGCACATGGCATACTAAAATCAGAATATGCAAGTTCATGACATGGAGATATAAACAAGCTAAGAAGCAAAAGAAAAATATACAAGACATACAAAATGGAATGACCAAATATGCATGAAACAAAACTATGAGAATGCAAACATGTAATATATGGTATATGAAAAAAAAAATGCACAACATGGATATATGAACAACAATGGCTGAATATGCAAATGCAATATCAAACATGGAAATGAAATATGAAAAATATAGCATAGGAAATAATGTAAAGAAAATGTATACACAAGATTTAACATAGACATGCAAAAATTACAAGCAAAACAAGTAAGTAAAACAAGGAAAGTTAAGCTCCATGGATGGTATCAAATGGGCATAGCCTCTCACCAAACCATAATCACTTGGTCTTGCCAAGATCATGAAGCCTTTACATCTCATCAAAACAGAAAATAAACTATGTAAAACAGAAAATAAGGTAAGCTTCATGGATGGTGTCAAATGGGCATAGCCTATCACCAAACCATAATCACTTGGTCTAGCCAAGATCATGTAGCCATTTCAACCTTTTTTGCTTCATATTTTGTAAAAATCAGAACCTTAGAATACTAAAAAAAACTTGTATAAATCATTTTTCACAACAACATGCAAGGAAGAAAGAAAGAAAAAAACAAGGCATAAAAATGAGCCATTCGGCCATGGCATGAAACTCCAAGAAAAAAAATTGTTTTCACCATTTTAAAGAAGAAGAAAAAGATGAAAACATGAATAAACATTAAAAAAATTTATTTCTAAGAAAAATGTTGTAGGAAAACATGATAGAAAAATCAAGAAAACACCATGAAAATGAAGAAGAAAGCTAGGCTAGAACTTGGTAGAGATGACTACCTTTAAACTCTCTAATGAAAACCTTTTTTTTCTTTCTTTCAAAACCTTTTTTCTTACCAAATTAGCTACTTTTTTCCAGCCAAAAAACCTCTGAAAAAATGAAACTCCCCCTCTCCCTTTAGCCTTGGCCGAATTCACCCTTAACCATTGGATGAGAATTGCACTTTTTCTCCCCCAATCTTGGCCATTAGATGTAGATATTTTGATGACAACATAAAAATGTCATCTTGCCAATTGATTTCAGCCCTTAAGATGTGTACTCAGCTCTTGTATTAACCTTAGCCATTAGATGCAAAAGAGGACCAATCTCATGCACTCACTTGCTTGCCCCTCTTGAATGCCTACCCTTGGATGAGTTGTGCTCTTTCCATTCTTGGTCATTGGATGAAGCCAACATAAAAATGATATCTTGTAGATTAAATCCAGCCCTCAACATGTGTACTCAGCCCTTGTAGATGGCCTAAGCCATTGGATGAAAAGGGATAATCCTATGCACTCCCTTGCTCAACCGAATTGATGCTCACCCTTGAATGAATTGTGCTCATCTTTTTTATTCCATTCTTGGCCATTAGATGAGGGTTCTTTTATGAAAAATAAAAATTTCATTTTGACATTTAAACTTGACCATTGGATGGTGCATTCAACTTTCCTACAAGGCACCTAAGCCATTGGATGAAGGGGGACTATTTGCAAGGTGTTAGTTATAGCATGTGGCATGATAGTGACTAGAGAATTAAATTGCTTAAGCTTCCTTCTTCTCCTCTATGTTGGCTGACCAAAGGAAGAAAAAATCCCAGTAATTCCTTCATCTTTCATATTTTCCTCAATTACCAATTTGCCCTTTTTTGGTTTTCTTGATGAACTGACCTTTTTGCCCCCCGAACTTAAATAAATAGCAAACGGACTCCAAATTCGAATTTTCTTTTTTCAATACTTCCAAAATAATAAAAAATTGAATTCTGAAAGTTTTCAAAATTTTCCGAGTCCATTTGCTATTTATTTCGGATTTATTTATGAAATTACCCCTTTTATGCACCCGAACTTTACCATTTTTTAAACGAGCTCCGAATCCAGATTTTTCTTCACCAATATCTTCCAAATAATTTAAAAATGAGATCTGGAAGTTTTCATAATTTTTGGAGCTCATTTACTATTTTTTCGAGATTTATCTGCTTGAATTACTGCATAGGGGACCCGATATTTGGTCATTTTGCAAACGAACTCCGAATCAAGATTTTCTTTCGCCAATCTCCTCCAAATAATTTAAAATTATATTTGCAAATTTTCAGAACTTTTGGAGTTCATTTTCTATTTTTTCGGGATTTATCCTGTTGAATTACTGCATAGGAGACCCAGTATTTGGCCATTTTGCAAACGAACTCCGAATCAAGATTTTATTTCACCAATCTCTTCGAAATGATTTAAGAATGAGATTTGCAAATTTTCAGAATTTTTGGAGTTCATTTGCTATTTTTCCCATATTTTCCAATTTCGCCCTTTTGCCTCCGAAACCTGGTTTTGCTCAAAACAAGCCCGATTTTCAAATTTTCTTCAAATTGAGCCTTGGGCTATCCTTGTTTAATCATTTCTCATCAATTAAGGGCTTTAGATCTTCCGAATTGGGCCATTTATGCAATTTTTCCAAATTTCATCGAAATTCACCAAAAAACCCTAATCCTCGATTTTCTTCCGAATTGACTTTTTTATCAGTTATTCTTCCAAATGGCTTCTCCATTACCCGCAGTCAGTGCTTATCTTTCAATTGAGACCTTCAATTCCGACCAATTTGATTGTTTAAGCACTTTTCCCCAAATTTCTCGAATTAGGGTTTCCTTTCTACTGAATCTCGTAACCCAACTTCCGAACTTCATATCTTTCAATGTAGACCTCGGATTATCAAAATTATTTCACCGTTTTTCAATTGAACCTCAAATCTTGATTTTGAAAGTGGGTTGACTTTTTTAGTAGTTGACTTTTTCGAGGTTGATTTTTTCTGATGTTGACTTGTTTTGAGTTTGGCTTTTTCTGTCTGCTTTCTTAGACTAAGCCTCGGAGTACCACCTGCAGGTTGAAAAAAGCCTTTTAGCATTCAGAAACATCAATTTGGGGAGAAAATGTACCTGATTTAGGGGTTCGGACAAAATTAGGTGTCTACAATATATATTAAATATTTATATATATAATATATATTTTAAATATTAAATAATAAAAATAAAAATAAAAATTATATAGTTTATAATTTTAAAAAATAAAAAATTTATAAATTTTAAATAAAAAATTAAAAAAATAACAATTTACAAAAATTATTAAAAATATTGATGATTTATCGTAATATCAATCGGATTCTTTCAACTCGTATTCGTAATGAAATGGACCTCCGAGAGAAAAACCAACCAAAGCATTGTGGATTATGCAGGAATGAAGGTCATAGCTAGACTTATCCACGAGCAGGGTAACCCGCCCGGATCGTATTAGGCTGGGCTTGGGCAAGTGTTTTTGTAATTCGGACCAACCATACCTAGCTCGAATTACTATTTATTAAATAAAAAATATTTTTATTTAAATTTAATTATAAAATATATAAAAATAAAAAATATATATTTAATATTTTAATATTTTTTGAATAGTGAAATGGGCTTTCGGGTCGGTCCAGTCCCGGCACGAAATGGGCTTGGACAAGGGAAATAAAAAAATTTCGAGACTCGGCCCGATCCGGCCCATGGACACTTCTAGTTATAATCGTCGAAAATGTCCTTATCAATCTTGTACATCGGAAGAGAGTTCGCATCAATAATAATACCGTTATACATACAGTTATTGTATACATAGCATTAAAAAGTATATAAATTATATACATACAATTAGATCTGACAATTTGTGTATCCGTGTCGTGTTCATGTATTTTGTCGTGTCATAATCATGTTTAAGGTTATATAAAACTTTGATACGTTAATAATTCGTATTATATAGATATTGAGATATTCGTGTATTCGTGTCGTGTTCGTGTTATTTTTTCGTGTCGTGTCGTGTTCATGTCGTGTTTTTAGTTATTTTTTTCTTGTGGTTTTCGTGTCGTGTAATCGTGTCATGTCCAATATTATTAGGTCTACATACAGTTAAAAATATATATAAATTGTATAAACAAATTTTGTATAAAAATTTTATATAATTTTTAAAATTTTTATAAATTATTTTTGTAAATTTTTTATTCAAAATTTATTAAATTTATATTTTTTAAAATTATAAATTATATCATTTTTATTTTATTATTTAATATTTAAAATATATATTATATATATAAATATTTAATATATTATATATATATATATATAATGGTATGGAAGCCATACCATTTCAACACAAAAAATTTGATTTAGTGTAAGAAAAATCGTCATATCATATGACGACTTCCCTTATATATATATATATATTTTTATCATTTTAAAACGGTTATAATTTCAAAATTTAAAAAAAAAAAAATAGTTCGGAAGTCGCCATATCATATCGCGACTTCTGATCTAAGTTTTTCAAAATTTTCTTAAAACCATGAAGGGAAGTCACCATATGATATGGCGACTTCCCTTCTTAGATTTTTAATTTTTTTTTTTTAAAATACACCATGGGAAGTCGTTGACCTAAGTTTTTCAAAATTTTCTTAAACCCATGAAGGGAAATCGCCATATCATATGGCGACTTCCCTTCTTAGATTTTTAATTTTTTTTTAAAATACACCATGAGAAATCGCCATATGATATGGCGACTTTTCTTGGTTTTTTTTAAGCGCATTTTGATAAATAATTTTGAAATATAAGTAGTTTTGATCAATAAATTTTTTTTTATCATTATTCAAATAAAAAAAACCGAGTCACTCCCCTTTCAAACGTCACATATCAGTCCATGGTGTTGCATTATTGTGTTTAAAATTGTTTTAAGGAAAGGGATAGGCATTTGTTATGCAGGAAGAACTTCTCTAATAAAGCATTCATGGACAAGTATCCCTTTGCTATAGTAAATCAATGGTTTTTTTCTTTTATGAAATTTTCTTACAAAGAAATATCTTTAATTGTTTTTGCTTATCAAATAAGTGATTCCAGTATTTAATTTTACTTATAAAAGATGTGAAATTAAGAAGTATTTTTATAATTTATGGAAGAATGATATTGCACCTAGCAATCTGCGTCTCATATATATATTTTTTGTCATAATCGTATTTAAGGTATTATATATTTATAAAAATTTCGACACATTAATAATTATTTTTATATAAATTTTTACACATTTATTTATTCGTGTCGTGTCATGTCCGTATTAATTTTTTTCATATCGTGTCCAAAGTTATTGGAGACGTGTCTCATTTATTGAGAAAGCCATTCACACCAGTGTTATCGGTACTATACCGGTCGGTATGTATCGTTTTTAAGGTAAACCAAAACGGTACCAGTCTCGTACAGTTTCGACTTTTATACCGGCCCGTACCGGTCGTACCGGCTAATATCGGCCTGTACTAGTCAATACCGGTCATTACCGGTTGGTACAAGATTTTGAATTTTTTTTTTAAAAAAAAAATTCACTTATTTGATTTTTTAGACCAATTTTAATATTTTTTTGTGTCATGATCATTTTTTTTTTATAATTACATTTAAAAATAAAAATATGTTCATTAAATTAGGCTATTGAACATAATTAATAATAATTTACTATATTTTTTAATATTTATTTTACTATTTGATGTTTAAAAAAATTTAGATATTAAATATTTAAAATTTATGTTTGTATAAAAACATATATATACATGTAATGAATGTATATTTGCATGTGTATATAATATATATTTTATTAAAAAACTTGAAAATAGGTTATACATATATATATATATGAAAAAATATTTGAAAAATATCGATAAATCCGAAACGGTACGTCGAAATACACCGATATCAATACATACCAATATCAAAATCAAAACGGTATGCCTACCGATACTATATTAACTACCTTGATTCACACATTAAATACAAGCACCTTTAAGGGGGTCCCTTGATTGCTTAGAAAGGAGGATGCCTTACCGAAGAAGGATATGGAATAATGGAAGCAAAAATGAGTTTACACTTGTTTATTTTACGGCTCAATTTGACCCGACCCGTATAGAGTTGGCCCAGCCTTGATCAGCCTTGGGCTTAAAGACTTTCCTTGCTTTGGGATAAAACCCAATAGCAATATATATATATATATATATATATATATATATATACATATATTACATTTCCATTTATACTTGTGTCTTTATCTTCAATATGTATAAAAAATGTTAAAAATAAAGAAATGTGTGCTTTAAGATAAATTACATTTTTTGAAAATGCATAAATTGTGGATGATTGTGTGTATTTTTAAAATAAAATAAAATAAGTATGAAATAAAATAAAAAGCAATTATTTTTTTAAAAAAATTAGTGTTTGATTTTTCGCGTTGTTTCTATTTTATTGTTATTAATAATACATTTAGTACAATTATGAAACGAAAAATAATACGAATTTATAGTTAAAACTGAATTACTAAGATAAATTTTGCAAAATATTCCAACTTGAGAACAACTTTTAAAGTAAAGTATAGATATAAAATAATACAAATACAACACGAATCTAATTCATTATATGTACATTATTTGTAAAAAACTTAAGATGGATATTGAAATTTGATTCATTTAAATTATATTGATATTCATTAATGGTAAATCTTATTAATAATAAACAATATTTAAAATGGTAAATTAGTAATATAATAAACAATAATGGGTATTTTCGTCAGTTCAAAAGATTTTTCATATTTGTGCTTTTATATATATTATAGATAGATAGATATAGATTATAGATATATAATAGGAATAAAAACAAAAACAAAGTAGAGGTAGAAAATGATCAATACTGATAGTAGTTATAACAGATAGTAAGAAAGACCAGCAGTCTTTCATTTGTATTATTATATATTAAAAGAAAAAAGGATGTAAAATATTTTCAATATACAATGACTAAATTCTAGATAATGATTAAATGTTTCAAGCACGAAACTATCTATAACCAAATTCTTGGAAAGAACACCTTTTGGGGGGGGGGGGGGGGGGTTTGAACTTCTCAATTTCAAACTGAATTTTTCTTTTTATAAATATTATTTATATATATATATATAAATGATAGTATAAGTAGTTTATTCAAATCCATTAATATACTGCCATCTGACCAGTTAAATTAAACACCTTCAGCTAAATCCATAGTGATTTCTTTATTTATGGTTAGTACACATGTGACTAATCTTTGCAATCTGGAGTTTTTAAACTCCATTTTGGTATATAGAATAATCTATCTAAGAATACTATAAATCTTATATTCTTTTACATTAAGTAAAAAAACTACTAATTATATATATAATATCAACCAAATTGTTTAAAAGATAGAATGAAAAAGGAAAAAAAAAAAACTAGTTTTTGTACTACAAAATAATTAATTATTAGATGTATATAATGAAACAAAATGTAAAGAAGTTAAATTAATCCTAGTGTGAATTGGGAAATGATGTTGAAATGGTTAGGTCCAAATTTATGTAATTGTTGGAAAATTTTGAAGTCCTAATGAAAGTTGTGTGGCTGGGAATGGGATCATGGATTAGAGGGCAAAAGTAACCTTTCTGATCTTCTGATTTTTGTATGATAGAAGGGGGAGGAGTGAAGGATAGAGATAGCTCACAAGCTTCTCTTAAACCTCCAGTATCTTCATCTTTCAACCTCTTACCAAGTAAGCATTTATATTTATCCTGTAAATATAAACACGACAGATAGAATTAGGTTTTTCTCGAAAATATATGTTTTACAATAATAATCTACTGTTCCTAATTATTTATTCTTATATATATATATATATATATATATATGTGTTTATATTTGATATATTGACAGTACCTATACACTGTTAGTAAACTAGATGATTCCACCTCATTAAATTTGAAAAAAAAAATACAAATAATTTTATTTTCAATGAGGTGACATCATCTGGCAGTGAATAAAATCTATACACTGTTAGTGTATCAAATATAAATCCTATATATATATATATATATATATATATATGCATGTATGTATTTTTTTCTTTGATATATTCAAGTATATGCATGTGTGCTTGTATATTTGCATGTCATAAATACGAATTTTAGTAGAGGTGTGAAAATATACCAAGGAAAAAAAAGCAAAAAAGGCAACTAAATCAAATTGATCTCATCTCTATTGAATTAATCTGGTTTTGAATATGTTAATTATTCTTTTAAAAAATCAATTAATCACATTATTACATTTTAAATAATTGCAAATTTTATTTTTCATGCATCTATGTGTATGTGTAAATGTATATATTTGCATGTATATATGTATCTAATTTTTTCTTGTTGTTTTAAAGGGAAAAAACAAAAAATGTTTGCATGATTAACAAGAATGGTACCTGGTGATGGTCTTCTTCCATTTGTAAAAGGCTATTATTGCTTTGAAATGAAAAGTTTTGTTGGCAATCCCCATCTTTATGTTCATTTCCTAATACCCTGAAATCCATGCATCCCACAACGTACATAATTAAGCTAATAAGAGTTAATTATATATTCATTCGAGTTTACCCAAAAGTAATACAGAAATTGTTAAAATGTATGTATATATCCAACGGATCAACCCATAGATATATGATTCATTGTAGAAATGCAAGACAAAGAAGAGGCTTGTAAATGTCACAAAGCTATAGAAAAGCTAATGCCTTCTTCGGACAATATATAGAGAATTACACTGAAATGTGATGCAGAAAGAAAAAAAAAAGGCATTCCAATGACAAGTTATTTAAAACAGCTCATCACACTTTGTTAAAGTTGTTTGTTTTATTCTTTTATGCCTTTTAGATTAGACTCATACACGAGCCGAGCTAATAGTTTAAACTCGAAAGTTCGTTCGATATTTGAATAAAAATATTAGATCTAAAAAATAGATTTTAATAAAAAAATTAAACTCGTTTAAATAATGAACCAAACTTTAACTCCAATATTCAAGACTCAAGCATGTTTGACCTTACTCGATCCATAAACACCTCTACTCTAAATAATATATATTATATTATATATATATATATAACAGATAATAGCTTGATTTGTCTTCAGGAACTCTTCATCTTCACGGCTTTCTCTCTTCTTTTTTCCTTGTCCATAGACTTCATTCTATTTGGTTAAACACTAATACTGAAAGGGGGAGTGGCAAAAGCTACCTCTGATCATATATAATATTGGTAATTAGGCAGTTCAAATGGAGGACGCAGCCAATATTGAGGGAGATGTCACCTAACTTTTGGAAATTTGGATTAATTGTTCATGCAATTAACAACTTAATTGGCACCAGCTAAGACTAAGGGTGTACTTTTATTTATATATATTATATATAATAACTAGCAGAGTTTGAGAGTAAAGGGACAAATCTGTTTCACCTTTCGGTGGGACTTCTATACTAAAAAAATTTTGACTAGTTACTAGTTAGACTTAGAGGTACCTACTAGCTAGTTAGAAGAGTTACAAGAGGGATACTTTAATATAAAACTAACTCCTTATAAATACTAGAATATGGTCGCTTACTCTGGGGTCTTTTGAAAAAAAAAAGTTACAAGTAAAATGGATAATATTTTTAAGAGATGGATTTTTATAAAAATATAAAAAATATAAATGTCCTAAACTTATTTTGATTTTTAAGTAAATTCATTAATTGAATTGATGTCATTTGACTTATTTTATCAACTTAAATTAGATATTTTGTTATTAGTATAAATGTGTATAGATTCCAAAACTAACTCTTATTTAGAACAAGCTGTTTCATTGAGGTTTATTCTTACTAAAATAATTAAAATTTAGAAAGATGGTACTTAAATTATAGGGTTTGCTATTTAGATTGAAAACAGTTGGAGGAGAGAGAGAGCATTTTTTTCTTCTTTCTAATTTGTATTCTTTGTATCTTTCAAATTTCCCTCAAACATCCAACCAAACACATGAAAATTGGGTGAATTGTATTCTTCTCATGTTTGTCAAGCAAGTTTCTACAATGAAATTAATGCATAAACCATGTGGTTGGAGACAAATAATTAACTTTGCTTTCATGAAGAAAAAAAAAGTATTCTGCTAAATGCCAAAATTAAAGAGATATGGACATTAGAAAAAAGGGTTTTCAGTTTGAATGTGAATGGGTTCATGACTCATGACTCTATGATTCATGGCCATTAATAATCTTGATAAGGGCTGCACTCCCATTTTCTAAAAAATATCAATGATAGCTGAAAAATTTTGTGGAGGCAGAAATTGGGGTAAAAAAAGTTAGACTTTCAGGCTGACTTGTTTGCAACCAACATTAATCACGATAACTATAAATCCTGAAAAAGCATTTTTTATATAAAGGAATTACCTTTATTGATAGTCGGTGAATGTTTTAAATTTCATAAATGAGATTAGTTGGTGACATATTTTTAAGATATATTTATAAAAAAAAAATAATTTAAAGTAAAATAAAATATGTGGTAGTCTTTTAATCAGTGAAGTTAAAAAATTCAACTGTCAATGTATCAAAGATGAACTCTTCTTGTTAACGTGAGTTGGTTTAATTAGTTGGTTAAGTATTTATTAACGTTTTGGTAAGCATTTAGATTCGAGTCTAACTAGCAGTCTCACTTGATGGGTGATCTGTAAGTATCACTGTTAACCCTCTGTGAGATTTGTGACGTACTCTAACCTTGAGATAACCTTCCCTACTAAACTTTATTTTATCAAAAAAAAAAAAAAGACGAACTCTTCTTATAAATTTGAGGTAGATGGATAAAAGGACTGGGTCAATTGAGTGGGAAATTTTGGTGTAACAATACTTGTAAATTAAAGTCTCAGCTAAAGAAACAAAATTTCAAAAACAATTAAAGACCTGCAAAGAAAACTTTGTTTAAGAAGATATTACCTCTTAGATAATGAGCGATTTGGGAAGACTCCATTGACATTGTTTCCAAGGCATTCTCTTCTTAAGCGCAAGTGCCTCACCGGTACAAACATTTCGATGTTACCATCTTTCGAGCTTCGGTACATCTAGGGAATCAAATTTGAGTTTATATTTGATGTAATGTTAATGTATAAATCTATACACTGTCAGTAAACCATATGATATCATATCATTACTAAACAAATATAAAATTTAATTTTTTTTTTAATAATATATGATATCATGTGGTTTACCAACAATATACAAATTTATATTGACAGTATATCAAATATAAATTATCAAATTAAGATAAGAATAACCTCGAAATATAATGTGCATGACATCATGTGATTCATTGACAGTATATAAAATTAAACACTGACAGTACATCAAATATTAACTCATCAAATTAAGATAAGAATAACCTCGAAATATAACATTAATGACATCATATAGTTCACTGACAGTATATAAACTGACAATGCATCGAATATTAACTCATCAAATTAAAATAAAAATGACCTCGAAATATAACATGCATGATATCATTTGGTTCACTGATATAATATATATTTATATACTGACAATGTATCAAACATAAATCATCATATTAAAGTAAAAATAACCTCAAAATATAACATGCATGACACCGCATCTAGGTTTTTGTCCATATACAATGTAGACATGTAAACATTAACATCAAAATTGAGATGCTGAATACTTAAATAAAAAATTAACGTAGACATGTACGACGTCCTTTTCTTAAAACCTAGCTACGAAATATGTGCCAATATGAAAGAATAATTAAGTAGATACATACATGTATAAGGATGGTAAATTGATAAAGACTGTGTAAAAATAATCACATGCGATTAAGAAGCAAAAGAAAATAAGGTATGTTAACTACAATCGATAATAAAATCTTTATTTGAAAGTCATAATAAAATCTTAAAGTGACTTAATTACAATCGATAAAATCTTAAATTTTATAATAAATAAATAAATAAATTTTGTTTTAAATGTTTCAATTGAATAATTTTTATTTTTATTTGAATTTTGTAATTGTATTTAACTCGTTTCAAAATTTCATAATAACTCTCAAAAAATTGAGTCGGAAAGATCAAAACTTGTTAATAAACATGCTTTTATTTTCTCTACACAACAAAAAGGTGGAATACAAAGCTCTGTATCGTACATTCGAACATTTGACTCGATAATTAATACTTGTCTTTCTCATTTTCCCTCCTAAAAAAAAAAAAACAAAAAAAAAAAAAACCTACCTATCATTATCAATTACCTCTAAAGTGTTTTTGGTACATATAAACTAACCCGATTGTTTCATGAAACTTGTGCTGATGAAAAACATACAGAGAATAAAAAAGGTGGATTTATTTTCTGTTGTAATGGAGGGAGAATTGATAGAAAAAAAATGATAACAAATTGAAAACAACAAGAAAATCAATTTGACAGTTTATTTCTAAAAGTTATAATATATAAATAAGTTTTTGAGAAAGATGATCAAAAAATTGAAAATTTGTTCATTTTTATCAATAATTATGTAATCTGATGGTAAAGTGATTGACTCTTAATTTCAATAATTAGAGTTCAATAACTAGAGCAATAAAAATTTATATTAGAGAAAGATGATTTGACGGTAAAGTGATTGACTTTTAATTTCAATAATCAGAGAAAGGCGATCAAAAATGAAAGTTTGTTCATTTTTGTCAATAATTATGTGATCTGACGGTAAAGTGATCGACTTTTAATTTCAATAATTAGAGTTCAATAATTAAAACAATAAAAATTTATATTATATTGAACATGGCTATATTGATTATAGAGGCAAATTTGCAGTAGTTTTTAGATTTTTTTCTGTTGTGATGATGAGGACTATTTTAACGTTCATCATGATGATTTTTTTTTTTAAATTATTATTATTAAAATTGAAGTAATCAATTTTTTTTTAAAAAAATGGTATACCTGAAGATGGCTTTTGATATGAGAAATGTTGAGCTCTTTTACATTCATCATCTGCAATATTCGCTTTGGTGTTGCTTCTGCAAATTAAACCAACATCGATACCATCCATCAATTATACATGTAACAGTTAATACTAGGGTTTCTGAATTTCTTCTGCTGCTTGTAGACAGTAACCAAGAATCAAACTGCAAATTTATACTTAGGGCATAAAAAAAAAAGTTTCATAAATTTTGTTTTGGTATTTGATTTTTTTTTTTTTTTAATAAATTTTTAAATCTGTTTTTTCTTTGCTTTCCCTAAAACGAAGTTGAAAATCCGAGAACGACCAAAGATCATGGACTTGATTTTGGCTAGAATCGACCCGTTTTTATTTTTATAAAATAAAATAAAATAAAAAAAGTTTTTTGTTGGCTCGGTTCAAGGATGGTTTTGTGGTATTTGAAGTTGTCAAGAAGTTAACCTGCTCACTTAAACTAAATTAAAACTAAGAATCCAGTACTTTAAGAACAGACACATGACTCTTTTATAATTTTTTTCTCATTTTCTTTTTACAATTAAAAGCCAAAGGAAAATCTTGTTTTCAAACAAGAACTGTAATGATAGCTTCTTGTGTAAACTCAGTTGTTGTAATTTGTAAGAATTTTTTAGCCAACATTAATATTTGAAACTTACTGTATTTCCCACCAAGGCGATGAACAGCTTGAACAAAGTGTTGGTGAAGCTGAGGAGTCCATCTCAAACGTGGAAGTTCTGATTTGTTGTACTGCCTAACTCTGGCGTCGCCGCCGGCTCTCCCACAATTCTTGCTCATCATCCCTTACTTAGTTCATCATCAGATTAGTAAAATACAGAGAATTTATTAGCAAAATTATGGTCAATAGAAAAAGGGTTGGCCTAAACGCCATGGACTTTTTAGCTTCTAAGGGGTCTGTCTGTTCACACTCTCAGACATTCTCATTCAACATGTTCAAGAATCGAGTTATCCGTCCGGTCCGACAGGCCTAAATCAAATTGGATAAGATCGGCTCGAATTACTATTAATTAAATAAAAAATAGTTTTTATTTAAATTTAATTATAAAATATGTAAATATTAATATAAAAACAACTTTTTAATATTAAAATTTTTTAAATAGTAAAATAAGCTTTTGGACCAGCCCGAATTAGCTTTGGGTAAGGAAATTAAAAAAATTTCGGACCGCGACCCTACCCAACCCATAAACAGTCTTATTCCTATTTATTTTTTAATTTATTAGTTTTCCTAATAAAATTGAAACAAAATACTATTAATACAAGTAAAAACAAAACCTAACTATTTTTTCCTCGTTCCCTTTTTATATTAAATACAAAAGTATATATATTAACCAATGCGTTATAAAAATAAAAGTGTAATTAATATATATTTATTTTTAATTCAGTAAAATTAATGTATTAATTGTAAAAAAAAAAAATCTAAAATGATAATAAAATAATCATTAATTGGTGCATATAGACATCTGTTAACCGGAACCTTAAAAAAAATAGATCATGATTTTCAAAATGTTAAAGGAGAATATTACTTTTAATACTGATTTTAACGAGTATTCTCAAAACAATCAATAACAAATTCTAAAATTTCTTTTCGGTACTTGAAATCGGCAAGAACTGAATTCTAATAATTTAAAAAAAAAATTTACTAATAAATGTCCTAAGGGGAATGCAAATTCTCTGCCCCTTAATCCTGTCCCCATCTCTGTCCCGCCTGTGAAAATGTGCTACATGTTTCTTTTGTTTTATAGTCTTAAGCCTTATTTGGTTTTAAGATTTTAATTCATTTTTCAACTTTTTAATTAAAAAAAATAAAAAACTAATACTACAAAAAATAAATATAATATTATAATATAAACATTAAAAAATATATTAATTCATTTATATTTTAAAACATAATAAAAAGATAAAATTATCAAAAAATTAAATAAAAATAACATATATATATTTTTAAATAATATGAATAAACCTGGAATATTTAAATTACAAATTTACAAATCTGAACAAGTCTGGATAAAATTTGAGATTCAAATTATCAATTTGAACCAAATTTGAATAAAAAAATAATATTGATATCATATTTAAATCAGATCCAAACTCGATCGATCCAACCCGACATATGAACACCACTACATCAACTCGATTCAAATTATTCATATTATTTTTTATTATTTCAAGAGAATATATTTGATGTAGTGGTGTTCATATGTCGGGTTGGATCGAGTTTGGATCTGATTTAAATATGATATCAATATTTTTTTTTAATTCAAATTCGGTTCTAATTGATAATTTGAATATCAAATTTTATCCAAACCTATTCAGATTTGTAAATTTATAATTTAATTATTCCAGGTTTATTCATATTATTTTTTTTTAAATAAAAAAATATGTTACTTTTATTTAATTTTTTAATAATTTTATCTTTTTATTACATTTTAAAATATAAGTGACTTAATATATTTTCTAATGCTTATATTATAATATTATATTTATTTTTTGTACTATTAGTTTTCTAATTTTTTTAATTAAAAAGAATTGAAAAATGAATTAAAGCCTTCAAACCAAACAAGGGTTAAGACTATAAAACAAAAAAAAAAAAACACGTGGCACATTTGATGGAGGCAGGATTAAGGGGCAAAGGATTTGCGTTCGTTTTAAAGGCACTATTTAAAGTTATCATATATAATAATATTTTTATTCAATGCACTGAAAATTATGAATAAAGTTATCAATTATTACATTCAATACAATGTTATTATTATAAATAGTATATTAATTAACCTTAAAGAGTGCTTTAAAAACACTCGTTAGCAAAATCCTAACTTAAATTAAAATTTTAATATTCTACCAACAAATTGCACAATTATTGACAATAAATTTTAATATTGCTTAATATATATATATATCCTTTTAAAATATATATTACTTAATACATAGTTATTGAAGTAAAATATTTGGGTGTTAGAAAATGAAAAATTATATGTTAATTACTATAAAAAAAACAAAAATTAAAGGCGCTAATTATAATTCTTGACATTCTTATAAAAAGCCTATCATTTTCTTACTGAAAAGTAAAGAGAAACAACTTTTTTAGTAATGAAAAGAATTATTAATAGCTTAAAGCCGCAATCCAACCAAAGGGAAAACGAACACATGCTAAGCAAGAGGAAAAAGACTTTACTTAAATGATTGAATAATATTTCTTAGAAAGTGATGGTTTTTTATTCAAACAGTTGCTAGACAAATATAGAAGTTGGATTTTACGGCTTGTCAGCAAACAAAACAGACCGTCACCTTTTTTTTTTATCTAATTAACTTTTTCTTAATTACTAACTAGGGTTAGTTTTTGCGTTGCAGCGGTTTTGTTTTTGAATATCGAAAATAAATAATGAAAGTAATTTAGTAAGGCAATGCATATATATATATAATTGTTTATATATTTTTAAAATTAAAATTAAGAAGGAGATTATATCTATTACATTTTAATATAAAAGTAGATTGTTCAAAAAGACAAAAATATTTATGATGAAAAATCAAATATTAATTAATTATATGTGAAACTAACATACTTGATATCTTTCACAAAAGTGTTCTAGCTAAATAAATTATATTTTTGACTCCGTTTGGATATAATAAATGAAAATTCATAATAATGAATAATTTATTAAAATAAAAAAGAAATACATGGGATTAGAATAATTGAAAAATTATAGAATAGAATAAATAATTTCATTTACATCAATTCATCTCATATTATTATTCAATATTTTTAATTTTTGCCGATCATAAATCAATACAATAATCTTTTAATTCAATAATATAAAACAAACAAAATTAATACGACCTTATTTTTCAAAAAAAATTAAAGAACCCATCTTTATACGACATGCAAAAAATAACTAAAACACAATACGGCATGAAAAAGTAACACCAAACACAAACGAATACATGAATGTGTCAAAATGTATATAAGACGAATTATTAACGTGTCAAATTTTATATCAATACATAATACCTTGAATATGATTATGATGCGAAAAAATAATACGAACACAACACGAATACGTACACAGATCTTTCTCTCCTTTTTTTTCTTTCTCTTTCCTTCTTTTTTCCTTTTAGAGGTGGCAATTGAGCGGGTTCGGGTCTGGTCATATTGGGTTTGGGCTTTTTCGTGTATGGATCTTTTTGGGTACGGTCTTTTCGAGTTTAGATTTTTTCAGGTTCGGACCTTTTCGATTTCGAGCCTTTTGGGTTCTAACTCGAGCTCAGGTTCGGATTTTATGTTTTTTTTTTATTTTTAGAAATAATATTATTACATAATTTAAATGTTTAAATTCAAAAATAAATTATTATTATTTTTTAAGTAAGCTTTTTTTATAATATAATATTTTTAATTATATTTATATATTAATATCAATATTTGTTAACACCAAAAGGATATAAAATTAATTTTTTACATAATTGATTATAGAAAATATGTTATCATATTGATATTTAAAACAATTGATTCGATGAACTCGAATATTCAACATATATTATGATTTATATCATGCACACATATCAATATAATTATACACACTAATAATTAAATCAAAATGGACAAATGACTATATTTGAAAAAAAAATAAGATTAAGGTTTAAGAGTTAGTAAGGCAATGTAAAAATAATACTATTATTAGTTATTTATCAATTATTTGTCTTAATGATCTAATCTTAATTTTAATTTTTTTTCTTTCAAAAATCATGATTAAAAATTACTTGATATATATAGTATATATTTTAATATTTTAATAATTTACCATTTGAATATTAAATATTGTATAGTAATGATCAAAGAAAATGAGATGATATAATAATTTGTAGACATGATACGATTATATAACATATGAATGACACAGAATATATAAGATAATATCATGATCTTATTAATTAATTAGATTGTGACTTGTGATTAAATAAAAAATAATTACTTAAAAAAAATTGTGAATTCTAAAAGAATACGGAGTATGAATAAACTAATCAAGTTTAAGTATGAAAAAAAAAAAAAAGCAAACAATTATAATATAACTACATAAGTATCATGTCTTGGATCTCATACTAATTGATTTTTTTAATTTCTTAATTTTTTAATTTATTTCATTATCTTATATAAAATTAATAGTATGATTGTTTGTAGGCTTATAACTCATTAGTTAATAGTATAACATTTAATATATGATTTTAAACAACTTTTAGACTATCACATATGAAAATAAATAAATAAATAAATAAACGTTAAAAATGAAATATATATAAAAAACAATCATCATTTTAAATACTTTCAACTATATTCTAAAAAATTTTCTTTTAAATGATTTTTCAAAAATAATCACTATTTTATTATTTGCAGTTCTAAAAAATATATTTATCTTTTTTTCACAACTCAATTAACTATACATAAATTAATTTTCTTATATTATATATTATCTTAAGACGGGTTTAATTTTAAAATTAATTATTGACAATTAGACAATATACATATTCATTTAGATGATGGATTCACCAAGACATGAGAGGTTAAAATTACAAGTAGAAAAAAATATTTTGATAATTTTTTTTTATTATATATATATATTTTTTAAATAAATCAATAAAAAAGAGATTAGAATAAAATTGATAATTAAAGTTTTGTATTATAAAAAATTATTTAATTACAATTCGATCATTCTTACTTTTATTATTAAATTCAGATTTATGATCGGGTCAATCTCGGGTTCGGGTCTTTTCGGGCTCGGGTTTTTTCGGGCATCATGCATGCACATTGGGCAAAAATCTTAGAATATGCATCATGATTGAAAAAATCGGATCAGATTGATGGTTAGAGTAATCAATCGAAAATTAAAAGTTTGTTTGGTTCGTTATAAAATAAAAAATTTAATAAACTGATGAAAAACCAATTGAATCATTTAAAAACTGGTAAAAACATATTTTACGTTTATTTGATTTTTTTTGTTAGTGACAATATTTGAACCTTTATGATTAAAATTTTACGGATTTAATTTTCCATCCGACTTTTTCAACTATGGGTGAGCATTAATCGATTTGAATCAATTTAATCGATCGAACCGATCAAATTTGGTTTATTCGGTTTGATTTATTCGATTTTAAAATTAATCGGTTTATTCTTTTAGTTCGGTCAGTTATCAATTTTTAAAATTGTTAACCGAATAGACCGAACTAACAGACCCTTTTATTTTTAATTTATATTTAAATAAAATATATTTATATAATAATTTTAAATTATTTATTATATAAAATATCATTTATAATAATATATTATATAAAGTGTAATATACAATAAATAATTTATTTGTTAAATAGTTAAAATCGATTAAATCGACTGACTGACCAACTTAAGTTAGTTTCGATTTTTTCAATTTTAAAATTCTTTGTCGGTCGATTCGTTCAATTTTATAAATTTATTTAATTTAATCAATTTTTAAAATTTTAAAATCAAAACGACCGAACACTTATTTTCAACCTTAATATGCACATCATTATTGTCAATTTTTTTGGCAAATAACTTCTTAAGATATAAATGGAAGTGGGCAAGAAAGAATCCAAATGAATAATTAGGTCATGTCAAATAAAGACGGTGCCAACTTTTGGACCCACAAAAACATATCCTCCTGTTTCTGCCGTGTTCAACACTCACATTCCCTCTAAATTGAATATGCAAAAAAAAAAAAAAATGCTAATTCAATACTTTCTTTCTTTCTTTTCAAAACATAGTCTCTATTAAGTTGTAAATTTATTATTACACTTTATTTTAGATTCCTAATTCGGCTTTAATCACCGATATCTATCTACTTAGTTCATTTTAAAAAATTAAATATTTAAATTTTCTCGAACCTACAAAAATTTGTTCAACGTATGGTGCATGCAATTTAAATTAATACTCAATTGACAAATTTATTATTATATTTAAATATTTGATTCAAAACCAACATTTGGTTGGTTGAAATGGTAAGCGATTACAGTCTCAAGATGAGGACAAAGGTTCAAGTCTTGAGAGTCATCAATATTGGGAAGGCTTTTCTATCACGTTTTCCGACCTGAATAAAAATTAGTTTTTCATCAATCATAAAATGGAGACGGAGGAACACCTTGAATTTGAAAAAAAAAAATTATTTGATTGAAACCTTATTACTTAAATATCTAGATTATCGATATGATAAGTTTTGGACCATTTTTAACGATAAAAATATTTTTGACAAAGTAATTCTGTTGGAAATACATCATTATTTTTTACAAAATTTGTGCTTTTTCTGATGAAATTTCGTCAAAAAATATTAAGACTTTTAACAACGAATTTTTAAGATTTTAGCGATAAAAATCGAGTATTTACTATAACGAAAATTCTCCATCGCTAAAAATTTAGCAAAAAATTTGATTTTTTCTGTCAAGTTTTTTGCAACGAAATTTTTGGTCACAAAAAAAATATTAATTAATTTTATTAGTAAAAAAACTTTTTCAACAAAACGTTTCGTCGAAAAAGTTGGAAGATTTTTTCACATGTGGAAAAGCCTAACCACCACAGCGAAAAACATCAAATTCGTCGAAAAAAACCATCTCCCTTATAATGGATATGATAACAGAGATGTCATGTCTATTTATCTAATCTAAATTGGTACATGTGCCTAAAGTGAGACTTTTAAAAACGATTATTACTAGCAGCTAAAGAACTAATTATAATTATATAACAAGGATTAGAATTTGAAATTTTGTTTTAAAGATTTTGAATCTGACGATGAACGAGGTGAAATTTATGAGATGAAAAAATTTTCATTATAATTTTGGAATGAATACAATTAAATTTATAAGACGGATAAGATTTCCTTCCTTCCTTGTGAAACTGACCAAGATAATTTCAAATAGTATATATTGTTTTTTGTTTCTTTGGTAAGTGATAGTGAATTAGTGATAACATAAATAATTAATCAGAATATATATATATATATATATATATAAGAAACCATTATATCCTGAGTTGTAAATTTGTTAAATTTGATAATTTTAAACGTAATACGAAAATATAATACAAACACGATATGTTTAATAAATACAAAAATAATGTAATAAATACGATATGATATGTTTAAACGCGATTAGCACAATTAACATGAAATATTTAATATTTCATGTTTAAATTTTAACACATTTAATAATTTATATTTATATTTATACAATTAATATAAAAAAATAGAATACAACACATATACAAATTATCATATATTAAAATTTGTAAAAACTTTTCTTGTGGTCACATGGAATCTTTGAAAAGCTAAGCTGATCCCTATTCCTTATCTCCAATTCATACGCAATTTAAGTTTAACTTTCTTTGACAAGAAATAATAATGCCAATATTGAATTGAATTCGTCTTATGCTATTTCTATTGCTATCTTAGAAAATGAGAAGAAGTGAAGAAGGATATAACTTTGGCTTTGGTGTCACGTTTTTAACCATTAATTTGGCTGTACGTGAGAAAGGATAATGTGAATGTAAAGCCATATAGGAAGCATGTTAAAAAAAAAAAAAAAAAGCCATATAGCATGCAAAACTCATTATTATATGGATAATTTTGAACACAATACGAAAACACGATACAAACAATATATGTTTGATAAATACAAAAATAATATAATAAACACAACATGATATGACACATTAATACATCCATTAGATATATTTAATAATTTGTGTTGTATTTATATTTACATGATTTATATAAAAAATACAAGACGCGACATACATACACAAATTATTAGATCTATTAATCACATTCCAAAAATGAAATAAGCAAATTTAACAATCATCAACAACAACAAATGTTGAAACGTAAAACTTTTTATGATAATTGTTGACTAGAAAATGTGCAAGAATTAATATTTTTGACATACAATTTGCATCTCCACCTTTAACTCAGATGAATATTAGACATTTAAGATATTGATTTCGAAATAATATCGAATTCATTAATGTAAAACATTAAATCATTATTTTGAAATATGTATTATTTACACATTATTTTATTTTTTATATGTCATTCATATCCGGGTTTGGATCATTTAACCTATCCTGGCTGACATTAATATATACTATTGTTGACCTAAGCTAATTAATTTGTATGCGACATCTAATAAGTCCTCTTATGAATGATTGCAAGTGCCTCATGCCACAGCAAAAGGTTCAAAAGCAATATTATTGGCCTAAAGAAAATTTCAAATATTGTATCTTTTATTTGCTTTTGGGTGGTTTTTATTTATTTTTTATAAATGAATGAGGCTTTAATCAAACATCCCAAATAAATAAGAAAAATAGAGATAGCAGAACATCAGATATATGCAATTTATGAAATATCTGAATTCGAATTTGATCAATTTAAATGATATTCGAATTCGTTTATTATCGAATTCGCTTATTATTGCTTACATCCAAATTCAAATCCGAATTAGATAGCAATATCCGTCGGATATCTGAATCCGTTAAATATCCGAATTTTTGATAATAATATTTTTTATGCCAAAGTTCGAATATCTACACAAGCATAATTTTTTTTATATTTTTCAAATATATAAGAAGATATTAGATTCGGATATCCGATAATATCTGTATAAGTAAAGCAGATTCGTATAACGGATTCGAATATCCGATACTATCCTAACCAAAACCAAAACGAATTTGGATATCAAATATCCAAAAAAAATTATTCAAATTCGCTCTAAATCCATCATAAAAATATAATAAATCTAATATTTAAATCCAAAATTCATCTAAATTCTCAATATACGAATTCACAAAAATTAAATTGAATAGTATGAAATATTTAATTTTTACTATCCATTATTATCTTAAAGAAAAACCTGCTATAAGATTTATACAAAAGAGGTTACAAGAAAAGAAATGAAGAAAAAAAAAAGCAACAAAATAACATAACATCAAATCATCAAGACTAAGCTTGATTTTGATTTTTTGCACCCACTTGAATATTGAAAATGGCATATAAAGTCAGTCTAGTGACAATGACAGGTCATTACTAGTACATTTCTTCTATTGTTTTTTCTCCTTTGAAATGTGTTAAATGTAACATCTAAGCCTTATTTAAGAGAATAGTTAAAATGATCATTTCCCTTCTAAAGTTTTGGTAGCCCAATCTAAATCTTAAGTCCAACCTTGTGGTTGGTTGTAGGTTGGAGAAGGTTTAGGTGATTTTCTTCAAATGAATTATTTAGATAGAGAATTGAGAGTTATGAATAAATTAGGAAATAAAAAAAAAATCCAACCTCGTGGCTACTTTTGAATACCAGACGTTTTTAAAATCCTGTGCAATAGAAAACTTGCAAGAAGATATTTGTATACCAGAAATTATTTCATTTATCGTATGTGAAGTTTTTAGATTTTATAAACAAGATTAATAAAATAATTCAAATTTTTTAAATATTTTAAGAAATTGAAAAAAATGAAATATATAACAAATTCTTCGATACTGAAATTTCACTATGAAAAATGAGTTATTTATATATATATATATATATATATATATAATTAGCCTCTTGTTGTCCCATTCTCATTCCACAAGCAATTGCATGTGTGTTTGTATAGCAATGCCCCCACAAACTTTTTTTTTTTATATTAAAATTTATTGTATGTAATAAAATTTGAACCTACTCACAAACTTAATTAATCCATAAAAAAATAATTACTCATCAGCCTAATTAAGTCTATTTAGGATAGCTATGTCGGCAGTCAAATTGGGAGTTATAGGGGTATATATGGAACTGGAACTAGGGTTAGCAGTTTTGGATCGCATATGCATGCAACCTCAGTTTCACCCTCTCTTTTCTTTTTCTTTTTTTTTTCTTTTCTTTTTCTCAAATTTCATTTTATTGGAAACTTATTTCTTTTTTATTTCAAAAATAAAAATTAATGAAATATATTTTTAAAATTTTTCTGTTTTATATTCCATTTTTTTAATTTTTAATTTCAAAATTAAAAATTTGAAGAATTAAACATTTTTTTTTTAATTTCAAAGTAAAAAAATTTAAGGAAAATTGTGTTTGATTTTTATAATTTTTTTCTTTCAAAAAAATTTAGACAAAATAAAAGACGTGAATTTTTAGACAAGTAACGCATTCTTAATTTTTTTTTTTACCACGTCAATCATTTGACTAATGATATTAGATTTTTTTTGGTTACAGATCACTAATGGTATTAGTTAATGGTGCAAACTATCTAATGAAAGTAAAATCTAAATATTTTATTGTAAATTTTCAAATTTTAGATACCAAATCGATAATTTTATTATAATTCGGAGACCAAATAAAATGAATGTAAATGGCATACCACATGCTCATGTAACTAAATATTTTAACTTAATAATTTCTTTATTTACAAAAACAAAAAAAACATCTCTTTATTTACAGTTACATGAATATATGGAGTTTAAAACCTCATTCATGTGTATTTAGCATAATAATCCTTATAAATTTCATAATTCATATATTTATAATTAATGGACTCTAGGCCTCTGGCCATGGTGATATATTCTTTTATTGGATAATACTTTAAATAAATTTTTTAAAACATCATATACCAAATACCAAACTCTAAGCCTCAAGTTAGTTATACCAGTTTATGGTTTATTTTTTAAAATATTTTAGTAGTGTCAATTAAGCAGTTTCATTTAAACGGTGAAATTTTGGCCTTCTCAGTTCTTTTATTTGTTTTAATTGTAATACATAAAAAAAATCATTTGTAAAAAATGTATAATAATACTAATAAGAAGAATATGATAATTAAAATTCTTTTTAAAAATTGTTATAACAACTCCCGAGCTCTCTCCAACTCTTTCTTCCATTTTTCTTCATATATACTCCATTTTTTTACATTCTTCTAATTAATACCATTTATTCATTTTTTTAAAGTCATTTAATTTATTTTTATTGATGTAAAAATTATTAGACTGCGTCACTATAAAATATTTTCTCAATTTGGGGACCGGAGCCATCCTTATAGTTTTGTCCTTTAAAAAAAATGTCTAGATAAGAAATAATGGCCCTTAATCTATTAAATATGAGATCTTTTTTTCATCAATAAAAAGATAAAGAGTCGGAAGATGATTAACAGCAAGACTTTAAAAAAAAACAAAAATGATCGATCATAGTTTTTCCTTCTCTCTCTGCATGGAAAAAAAATGTATAGAAACACTCAAAAATTTAAACACATCACAAGCATGCATTAGGTAGTCAAAATTGTGAAGGTTTCTTTCTCAGACTCATTATTGCTAAAGAATGTTATGTGTTGAAAAACAATTTTGGACCCATCTCATTTCGGTTTTTTTATTCAAATATAGCCAAAAAAAAATTATATCCCAAAATACCGTTCATTTCAGATTAATTCCCAAAATCCTCTGGTTTTAATACTAGCTGGGGCGATTCCCAGTGTAAAAAAACCCATTTTTGCAAAAAATACCAAGGGAAATCACCATGGGGGGTGGCGATTTCCCTTGATATTTTTTGCAAATTTTGCAAATTCAATAAAGGGAAATCGCCATGGGGGGTGGCGATTTCCCTTCATGTATTTTTTTTTAACTTAAATTAAAAAACAAATTTTAAAATTATTTTTTAATTTGTAAATTTTGTTTTTTAATTTTAAAAATTAAATTTCTTATTAAATTTAAATATGGTAAATTTTTTTGTTATAAAAATTAAAAAAAAAAAGAAAATAATATTTCTTCTTAAATTTTTATATCAAAAATTTTATTTGTAAGTTTTGTTTTAATTTTAAAAATTTGTAAGTTTTGTTTTTTAATTTTAAAAATTATAAATTAAATTAAAATAATTTTTTATAATTTAAAAAAAAAAAAATTCGTAAGGTATATTTTATTATTTAAAATTTATGAACAAATTTTTGTAAATTTTGTTAATTAATTTGTATTAGATAAAAACAAAAAAAAAACAAAAAAACTTGCATTACATTTTCCCTTATATGTAAAATAATAATCCAAATTACATGATAAGTTGACAAAAACATGTAATTCATTTATTGTTGATGCGAAGTCTCCCCCAATGTGCCAGATCGATGCGGACAATTTCGACGGTTATGACCTTCATTTCTGCATAATCCACAACGTTTTGGTTGGCCTTTCTCCCTGAGGTCCATTTCATTACTAATACGACTTGATTTTGGCCGACCATGTGGATTTCTCCGCATTTCTTGATTGGGACACACTTCTGGACCATCATATTGAGGCCAGTAACCTTCATTTCCAACAGCTTCGAACTCATGTCTATAAACATTCAATATAGTTTCCAGTCTATAGACTTTGTCCACATATTGCATGCAATCTACATGGACATGTGCACAGGCAGCAACTACATGTGAACAAGGGAACCTTTGTGCTTGAAACTTTTCACAATCACACCACATGTCACTAAGCTTGACTTTGTACTTCATTGCAGAAACACCCTCTTGTGGATCAACTAACTCTTCAACCAGAAAATATTGATTTGCTCGCATAAAATTACGAACAATGTGGGAGTTAGCTTTCCTGCAATTTTCTTGCATAGCCTGTGTGACTGTTTCACAATATGTGTGCCCTCCCTCCATCATGGCAATTTGCTTGTTCCCCATCTTAACAAAAAGTGCAGCCAACTTATAATATGTTGATTGCACTAAAGCAGTAATGGGAAGATGACGCGTTCCCTTCAACACCGAATTGATAGATTCAGCTAGGTTGGTTGTCATATGGCCATAACGTCTTCCTTGATCATATGACTGCGCCCACTTCTCCTTGGGGATCCTATCAAGCCAATTAGCCGCCTCTGCATTTTCTTCACGAAGATTGTCATACATGAAATGAAAATTCGGTCGCCTCAACTCGTATCCTAATAAATTTTAAAACAAAAACTTGTAAATTTCAGTATTATTTTATATGCTAAACGAAATATAAGAGATAAAATAACTATGATTTGATTCCATACCCATGTTAACAATTTGTCGACACAATTCCTTATTGTTAAACTTTTTCATAAAGTTCGCTGCAATGTGTCGAATGCAGTACACTGAATATGCATGTGGAGGATTCCATCCACCATCGCGTCTAATCGCAGCTTTGATGGCTTCATGTCGATCAGACATCAAGCAAATGCCAGGCTGTTTTGTCACGTGTCTACGCAAGTTACTGAGAAAGAATGACCAAGCCTCTGTTGTCTCACCCTCCACAATGGCAAAGGCAATTGGCAGTATGTTTCGGTTGCCATATTGTGCAATAGCTAACAATAATGTGCCTTTGTATTTTCCATATAAGAAAGTACCGTCTATCTGCACAATAGGTTTACAATACGGATACCCTTCAATGCACGACTTAAATGTCCAAAATAGTCGATGGAATATTCTCTTACACTGGACCAGTCGATCACCGTGATATGCAGGTACCGTTTGCAATTTCACAATTGTACCAGGCACGAAATGTTGCATTGCACCTAACCATTTAGGTAGCTCATTGTACGATCTTTCCCAATCGCCAAATACTCGAACAATTGCCTTTTGCTTTGCTTGCCATGTTTTCTTGTAGGAGGTGATGTATCCATACCGGATTCGCATCTCAGCGATCAAAACTGAAACGAAAATCTCCGGATTTGCTTGGACCAATGACAAAATGCATGAACAGATCATGTTACAATCTAACTTGCAATGATCTTGTGAAATCCTCCCCGATGTGCAAGTATGAGGCCCTTCATATTTTCTAATCCCCCATAGCTGTTTCTTCTTCATAAAAGTTGCCCTTATTCTCCAATTACACCCATTCCCATACATTACGCACTTGGCATAATATTTCGTCCGCTCAGATTCAATTACTCTGTAATCTACAGAGTTTTTGATGTTATAGTGCTTGATAGCTGAAAGCACAGCCTCTTTCGTTGGGAATTGTAACCCAACACACAGATCAACTGCAGATGGATCAAATGTCAGAGGCGTAGCTAATGTATGAGCATACTCAGGAAATTTCGGCACATGCATTGCCTCCAGATCCAGTGTATGCATATGGGATGCAGCCTCATATGGGGGAAGATCTCCATGAGT
Organism: Fremontodendron californicum; assembly: GCA_030761205.1. Classification (NCBI taxonomy): domain Eukaryota; kingdom Viridiplantae; phylum Streptophyta; class Magnoliopsida; order Malvales; family Malvaceae; genus Fremontodendron; species Fremontodendron californicum. The sequence continues at coordinate 28,765,945 of JAULJL010000011.1, forward strand.
GTTGATCTCAGCAGGGACGACGTCTGGGTCAGAATCACTATTGTCATCACTTGCAAATTCAGCATCCTCTTCCTGCTCACTAAATTCACCAACATCTTCACCATGGACTCTACGTGGACGAATAGAATCAACACTAGCTGGCTCATCTTCGAGGGTAGTAGGAATTAGGGTTTGTGAGACTAATGAAGTCTGAAAAGTTGTAGCTTGAGATAAGGGCACGACTTCTTCTGTGGGAACGTCGTATGTAGTTTGAACATAGAACGACCCAGAATCATAATCTTCTATGAGAAAGTTTTCTGTTGTGCGAACATTTGAAGGGCCGCAATCATCGTCAACATCATCTATGTCAGCATATAGCTCAAGTACACCAACATTTGCAAATGTCTCATGAGCATAAAACATGCATCTAACATTATCATCATCTTCAAGTGGAAATGTTCTATATCGGACACATCCTTCACCAATAGAAAGAGGATGCCTATACTTAACCTCTGAAACTCTTTTTCTATTTCCAGCTTTAATTTTTGTATGAATTTGCAGCTTCAGTTCCTCTAATATGACGTCGTCTTCAACACGAAAACTTTTAGGACGTTCACAATCAAAGGTAGCACCTTCGTCAGTATTATGAATTTGGCCATTATAGTAGACCAATGGATCACTCTATTGCTCATGTTGTGTAGTAATGAAACTAAGAAAGATGAGAATGTAGGTATTATCACTCCGCAAAAGAAAGAAGAAATATAGAAGGATGAGAATGATGAGGTTTTAGCACTCAGGAAAAATCTGATTGAAAAACTGTTGTAGGGGGTATTGTAAACCTTCATAAGTATTATGAATTTATAATGGTTCATTATGTTGTACCAGATGACAAATCCCATCCTTTGTATAGGATGGAATCTTATTCTCATATTCTGCCTAGGACTATTTGACTGAAAAAGTTATAACTTATTCAATGCAAAATCTGATTGATAAATCTCATCCTTTGTCTCATCAATTGCAGAAAGAATCCAATTCCAATATTTTATGCAGCATTTGATGGACTGAAAAAAAAAAAAAAAAAACCTCTCTAAAACCCTAAATCATCAGTCTTATCCATTGCAGAAGGAATCCAATTCCAATATTTTCTGCAGCATTTGATGGACTGAAAAATAGCTGAAACCTCTCTAAAACCCTAAATCATCAGTCTTATCCATTGCAGAAGGAATCCAATTCCAATATTTTCTGCAGCATTTGTTGGACTGAAAAATAGCTGAAACCTCTCTCAAACCCTAAATCATCAGTCTCATCCATTGCAGAAGGAATCCAATTCCAATATTTTCTGCAGCATTTGATGGACTGAAAAATAGCTGTGTAGACACCTAATTTTGTCCGGGCCACTAAACAGGTATGTTTTCTTCCCATATTGATGTTTCCGAGTATAAAAAGACTGTTTTCATCCTGCAGGTGGTACTTCGAGACTTAGTTTAAGAGGGCGAGCATAAAAAGTCAAACTTGAAAAAAGTCAACCCCAAAAAAGTCAACCCCGAAAAAGTCAACCCCAGAAAGTCAACTACTGAAAAAGTCAACCCACTTTCAAAATCAAGATTTTAAGTTCAATTGAAAAATGGAGAAAGAATTTTGATAATCCGAGGTCTACATTGAAAGATATGGAGTTCGGAAGTTGGGATTTGGAGATTCAGTAGAAAAGAAACCCTAATCCGAGAAATTTGGGGAAAATTGCTTAAACGATCAAACTGATCGAAATTGAAGGTTCCAAATGAAAGATAAGCACTGACTACGGGTAATGGAGAAGTCACTTGCAAGAAAAACCGAAAGAAAAGTCAATCCGGGAGAAAACCGAGAATTAGGGTTTTTAGTGGATTTCGGTGAAATCGGGAAGAATCACAGAAATGGCCCGACTTGGTAAGACCAAAGCCCCCAATGGATGAGGAATGATTAAAAAGGATGGCCCAAGGCTCAGATTGAAGAAAATCTGAAAATCGGACTTGTTTTGAGCAAAACTGGGTTTCGGAGGTTAAAGGGCAAAATTGGAAAAATTTGGGAAAAATAGCAAATGGACTCCGAAAATTATGGAAAATTTGTCAATCTCATTCTTAAATCATTTGAAAGAGATTGGTAAAAGAAAATCTTGATTCCGAGTTCGTTTGCAAAATGGCCAAATCCCGGGCTTCTTATGTAGTAATTCAAAAAGATAAATCCCGGAAAAATAGCAAATGGACTCCAAAAATTCTGAAATTTGGTAAATCTCATTTTTTAATTATTTGGAAGAGATTGGCGAAAGAAAATCTTGATTCTGAGTTCGTTTGCAAAATGGCTAAATCCCGAGCTTCCTATGCAGTAATTCAAGCCGATAAATCCCGAAAAAATACCAAATGAGCTCCAAAAATTACGAAAACTTCCAGATCACACTTTTTAATTATTTTGAAGAGATTGGTGAAGAAAAATCTTGATTTGGAGCTCGTTTAAAAAATGGTAAAAAGTAGGGGCATAAAAGGACATTTTGGGAAACAAAATCCAAATAAATAGCAAACGGACTCGGATAATTTTGAAAACTTCCAGAACTCAATATTTTATTATTTTGGAAGTATTAAAAAAAGAAAAATTGAATTTGGAGCCCGTTTGATATTTATTTTGCATCCGGGGGGGCAAAATGGTCATTTCACCCAAGCAACCGAAAAGGGCTTTTTGGGCCCTTCAAAAAATCAGAGTTGGGCTGGAAAAAAGATGTCAACATTTTTCTTGGACAGCTGTAATTTGAGAGGGCTGAGATGCTAATCTAAGGGTGGTAATTTCATGACTTTTCATCTTGAATTATTGGCCATTTGATGGAAATTAGGTTACACAAAAATGACAACATCTTGGAGTCCATATAAGCATCATTTTCTGCCAGCCCTAGAGGAGGGAGGCAGATTTTGTTTTTTCTTTTCCATTTTGGCTGATTTCTCTTAGTTTTTCTTAGTTTTTATCTTCTTGGTTGAGAGCAAAAAAGAAAAGTTTAGAAAAAAAGGAAAGTTTGAAGAGAAAAGCTTGAAATATTAGCTTATTGAGGTTGCTCTTGAGCACCAACTCTTGCACTTTCATTTTCTATTCTTATTATTTGCTCTTTTAATCTCTACTTGGTGAGTTTTCATTTTAAAATAATGTTTCTTGTTCTTCCTTCATTTCCTTTCTTAAGTATATTTTTTTTTTACATTTTGTTTTTATAATAAACTCACCATGGCCAAATGGCCTACATTATTTATTTTAAGTTGTTGTTTTTGATTCATTTTACCATATTGTTTATGCTATTTTATTTATTTTTGATGTTTTAAATATTATGTTATTTCATGTTCTTAAGTTATATTTAATTTGGTTGCTTTATTTGTTGCCATTTATGTCTTAGATATCATGTTTTTGCATTTTTAATTTTCTGTTTTCATGTTGTTTAAATTTGAGCATGTTTTAGAGTTAGCATATTAAGTGTTTGTGAAAATGCTTGTGTGATTCTTTGCATGATTCTTGTTTTATATCTTAGTGAGCATGTTTTAGATTTGGTATATTAGGTGTTTGTGAAAATGCTTGTGTGATTTTTGTGTTATGACTTAGTTTTTCATGCTAGCATACCAAGTGTTTGTGAAAATGCCATGCTTGTTGAAGCTTGGGGCCATTTGGCTACTCCATGTGTTTTGCATTGTGTGTTGTATTTTTGTCATGCTAGTTGTTAGGTTTTTGCATTTGCATGATATTTGGTTGGATTTTTGAATTAAGCATGCCTTGTGTTTGTGAAAATGCCATGCATGTCTTAGGTCTAGGTTACATTAAATGCCATGCAAGTTCATGTTAGGTCTAGGCCATATTATTTGTGTCATGCATTTTCCTTACATTTAGGTTTAGATCCATGCATTTCATGCATTATGTTTGCTGCATTGTTTCATGCATTTCATGTTCATGCCACTTGAATAATGACTTGAGCCAATTAATGGTTCAAGATCATGCTCTCTTAAGCACACTTGTGGAAAATTAAGTTTGTCAAATTGATTACTCTACCTTTGTGATTTTTTTTATTTAGCCAATTTTTATCTAACTTTCAAAGAGTCCTAGCTACTGCTTTCAAGTCATTTTATGAGTTTCAAATATTTTTACTTTGGTTTTTAAATAATTTTATCAAAAGCAAAAATGTGTCGTCAAAGCAGTTTTTTTCTCCTCCAAAAACTCGTACATCTATGATTTTTCTGGGAATTCATCTTTGATCAGAAAATTAAGCCGATTTTTTCTCGTATATTTTTATATGTCCTGAGTCTCCAGTATTTTTTTTAGAATTTTTGGAAGTTTTAAAAATTGGGTAAAAAATCGTGGATTAAAACTGGACAGTGGAGTCAGAATTGAATTTAAAGAAAAACAAAACATTTTTTTTTCTCCTCCAAAAACTCGTACATCTATGATTTTTCTGGGAATTCATCTGTGATCAGAAAATTAAGCCGAATTTTTTTCGTGTAGTTTTACATGTTTTGAGTCTCCAGTATTTTTTTTAGAATTTTTGGAATTTTTAAAAATAGGATAAAAAATCGTGGATTAAAACTGGACAGTGGAGTCAGAATTGAATTTAAAGAAAAACAAAGCAGTTTTTTCTCCTCCAAAAACTCGTACATCTCTGGTTTTTCTGGGAATTCATCTTTGATCAAAAAATTAAGCCGATTTTTTCTCGTATATTTTTATATGTCCTGAGTCTTCAGTATATTTTTTAGAATTTTTGGAATTTTTAAAAATAGGATAAAAAATCGTGTATTAAAACTGGACAGTGGAGTCATAATTGAATTTAAAGAAAAACCAATTTTCTGTTTTGGTTAATTTACTTAGAGTGGGCTGATTAGGAGGGTTAGCTACTGACTTAGGATGATTTCTAAGCCCTTTTAAACTCTAAAAATGGTTTTTCAAGTCTCGGGTTAAGGGTAGTCAAGTCCGGATTTTTTAAACTTAGGAAATTAGAGCCATTTTAAAAATTTTAGCCCAATTTTTATTGATAATTCAAGCTTTTCAAAATTGTTTTCAAACAATCACAAAAGTATTTTGGTTTTAGAATATTTAATTTGACATATTTTCCTAAGGTAGCCGGATATCTTTTTAGATTTACGGATTTCCTTAATTAAAGGAAAAAATACATTTCATGCATTGCATTTTTATATTCATGCATTTTATATAATATGCGATTCTTGCCATAATAATTTCTATGTGTCATGACATTTAGGTTGCATTATATTATTTAGATTTTGCTATGTCATTTTATTTATGTCATGCCTATACATATTCATTTCTTTTAAATATTTTCAAAAAAGATAATGGTTTTCAATAAAAATAAAGATATTCCCGAGTTAAAATAATTCATGAGTTCTCTACCGGGTTTGCTGGAGGGAATATCATCAATTATTATTAATAAAGGAATATCTTTCTTTCAAAAAAAAGAGAATGATTCGGAAAGTTTTCCAAAACTAATAAAAATTTCTATATTTTGCCACGTTTGTTGGGGAATATAGGAAAATTTTGAATTTATAAATTTCGGATCATTTTCAATAAAAAATGGAATTACTTTTCTTTAAATTGGGAATTAACTTGAAATACTAAATTTAAAACCAACTTTTCACCGAGACTTGAGATAACACACGACTAATAAGGTACCGATTTATACGGGCGTTGTGGGGGTGCTAATCCTTCCCCACACGTAACCGACTCCCGAACCCGCTTCTTTGATTTCTCTGGTTTAAAACGCAGACTTGAAATTGGTTTTTAAAATGTTTTAATTAATTTTTAAAATATTTTATAAAACCGGTTTTAATAGGTGGCCGATCACACCTAGCTAAAAAAGATTGGTGGCGACTCCATGTCTTTTTTTAAGGTCATTTTCAAAACCTTCATTTTTCTAGAGGAATTAAGTCGACTTTTCCTCGATTTTTTTTTTTTAATGTCACGCCTAACGAATAATAAAGTCTTGCGATGAGACTCGTCGTTATTATTTTTTTGGTTGCGACAGCTTGGCGACTCCACTGGGGATATATTAGAGAGTCAGGCCTAGAATTAGTCGTGTGTTATCAAAGTCTCGGTTTTGTTGGTTTAATTGGTATTTAATTTTAATTCCCACATTTTTTTAATAAGGAGAATTTTGAAAATAATAAAATGTTTTTAAATATGTTCATACTCATGTGCATGCATTTTATTTTTGTTCTCGAGTTATTTAAGGTTGTATATTATAATTGCTTGTCGGTTAATGCGTTACACTATTCTTGAATGTTTTAATTGCTAGGGCATTTAGAATAAGGTTTGTAAAATAGGTAGTGAAAGGTTTGATATTCCTCCACACACACTACACGTGCATTTGCATAACATGAATCCTCTACCCGGGTTCCGTCCTTTTAAGTGGAAGTAAAGTAACTACGCCTTCGTGATTGATCCTCCGTATGGGCTAGTGAAACACTTCCGGAGTATAAAGTACCTAATGCCTTCGTGATAATCCTCCGTACGGGCATAGGAAAATATACTCTAACGAATTGAACCCGCTTTTATCGTGGTGCCTTACTAGCCTTCACCGGCGACAGTGAGGAACAATTCGGGGCCTTAGAACTGATTCACCCTCATATAGTGAACCTAGGCGAAGCCATGCCGGATTTCCGTTAGATGTACCGAAAATAGGAACACATGGAGGGACATTTCTAAACCTTTTGTTACCTATTTTACACTCCGAATAAGTGTGGTAGATCGGGCAACGATGTACGTACATCGCCTGTAATAAATGTGATACTCCGCCTCGAAGGCATCGTGATGCCTAAATAAGCAGATATTGCTGGGGCAGATGTTCATTAGCTGTTTTTAAAATTAAAAAAAAATCTTTTTTCAAGCATTTTTGCATGTTGCACATTTCATGCATGTGTGAATAGAGCATGTATATTTTTGGTTGTGTTATTGATCTCATTCTTTGCAGTAAACAGTTGGTAATTTCATTTGATGATTTCATAAAACCGGTAGTGTCACATGACCATTTGCATATTGTACCATAGTAGGATCCACCCTGAAAGTCTTTTGAAAATAATGTGATTGGTTTCTCAGAAAAAAAAAAAAAACACAGAAAAAAAAAACATGTTAAAAAAAAATCATCATAAATTTAGAAGCAAATCTTGCATAATGAGATTGTTGAATAATCAAGATTTAGGTCCCACCAATTTCGTGTAATCATTGATTTCTTTGTGTATACCTTTGTGGTAATTCATTTAGTCTTAGCATGTATCATTTTGACATCATAGCATGCATGTTCATTCATTGTAGAATACATGCATAGTCATTATCTGTATATACCTGGCATTAGATTGTATCCATAGCATACATAGTCATCATACATATTCTCTGTATATGTTCATGCATTAATTATCAGTATATTCATGCACATAGGAATAGAGCATGTACATTCATAATTGTATTCTTAATCTCATGACATTTTCATTTGCATGAAAGGGGTTCGAGATATGAGGAATGAATCGGAGGAACGATTTGTTGCTTTGGAACGCAATCAAGAGGAATATGGACATGAAATCCGAGAGGTGAAGGAACAACTTGCCAAATTGCTGAAAATGGTTGAGGATATGGGTAACAATAAAAAGGAACTTTCTCAGGGCTTCGCATCATCTTCGGATCAACCAAAACCATTAGGTCCAGAACATACAATCCTTGCTGGATCCTGCACTTGTCAATGCCACAAAGGTTGCAATCCTGATGAAATTGTGGACAAAATCATGAAAATAATTAAACCTGAAAGCTTGATACCAAAGACAGAAACCTCGAATCCAGTACCATACCTGCAAACTGTTCTAGGTCCAAACCAGTATCCCAACCCTACTATGGTCCAATGGTCCATTGGGATGACCACTACGGGATTCCAGAATCCCACACCATCACCAACAACTGCCAGTTCATACTATTTCCCTCATCAATCACCTTATCCAGTACCTGGGATAGAAACCTCGAGCTATGTACACCTCCAAAGTCCTCGTGTCCAAATCCATACCCTCACCATGCTGTTCCGCCACATCTCCATGTAAACACTCCGGTTCGGACCTTAGTGCCACCACCAAGTGCCCCAACTCCTAGGCCATGTGTGACTAAGAAACGACCCCAGGATAAGACCCAAATGCCTTTTGATCCCATTCCAATCAGCTACCAAGAGCTCCTCCCTATACTGATCCAAAATCACATGGTTTCCTGTGTCCCATTGAAACCCCTGTTACCACCATATCCAATGTGGTATAATCCAAATGCAAGATGTGATTATCATTGTGGAATTGTTGGCCATAACGTTGAAGACTGTATGGCATTCAAAAAGAAAGTGCAAACTCTTATAAATGCCAAGTGGTTGGATCCCACGACACTGATTGATAGAGGACTGGGAAAGCGTCATTAGGATTGGGAGATTTACATCATTGAGGTGGAAAGACTTCGGTCTTATATGATGTAATAGGATTTCACTTTTTCAGTAGCCGGCTCTTATAGCCTTAGGATGTTAGGAAGAATAAAGTGCTTGTAAGGACAGTCTTAACCACTGTTCAAATTTTGTAAAACATGGTTTATACCATTGTGAATGTTGATGTGGGAATGAATTGATTATGTTTCAAATTTATGAGAGGTTGATGATTAAGTTCCTCCGATTCTTATTTCCTCCTTGATATCTCCCCCTTTGCATTTTGCATCCCATCAATTATTTGTCAGGTTGCATTCATGCATTCGTAATCAGCATGATTTTTCTGTATATATCTATGCATTAATTTGCTTATTTCATACATCATGATTAGCATTAGGTCACATTCATGACACACATGGTTAGTATGATTTTCTTTGTATATACTCTGTATCAATCATTCATTGTTTGCATGTATCATAATTGACACCATGTTGCATTCATAGAACATATGAACATTCATTGGGAAATATGCTGAAATGCACATGATCAGTCATTGCATATATCCATGTGTTGATTTGTTTATTCTTTGTTTGCAACATGTTGGCATTGTGATTGCATTTATTACATATATGGTCAGCATGTTTCCATTATACATGTCCATACATCATATTGTTTAGGCTTCACATGCATCAAATTGCATTCATGGCTCATTCATCATGACATACATTTTGGGGAAAATAGAATAGAAGTTGGCTTGGCTTTAGGAGTCTTTGAAAGAATTTCCATTTCAAATCAGAAGAAGTACTGAGTACACTTTTAATACAGGCTGGTGCTATGGAGGATGAACATGTTGCCCGACTGGAAAAAATGGAAAGGGAACGAGAACAGCTAGCAAAGTCTCAAGCAGAATCTAAAGGTCAGATGACTAAATTGATGAAGCTGATGTCTACCGTAATCAAAGGAAAAGGATACACCGAAAACGTTAGCGCCAGAGAAGGGTTAGAGGCACAAAAGGGCCAGGATGAGGTCATAATAAGTGATGCCCAGAACACTGTTAACCTCGTCAATGTCCTAAACTCAGATGATCTAGCTGAACAGGCAAAGTTGAAAAGGGTTGCAGTAAATGAGGTTGAGTTGGCAGATTCCCAAGGGAAATATCAGTTGTTAGATGAAAGGCTCCGGGCAATAGAAAGAACAGATGTATTCGGGAGTGTGGAGGCGAAAGAACGATGCTTGGTCCTCGATTTAGTCATTCCTCCTAAGTTCAAGATCCCTGACTTTGTGAAATATGACGGGACGACCGATCCATCAGCCCACATCACTATGTTCTGCCGGAAGATGACAAGTCATATAGGTAATAATAAGCTTTTGATTCACTGTTTTCAGGATAGCCTCAGCGGGTCCGCAATTAGGTGGTATAGTCAGTTGAGCAAGGACCAGATACGCTCTTGGAATGATTTGGCTAGGGCTTTTCTAAACCAGTACAAGCATATGACCGACATGGCGCCTGACCGTCTCACATTGCAAAATATGAAGAAAAGAGCTACTGAGAGCTTCAAAGAATATGCGCAACGGTGGATGAGCCTGGTCGTCCAAGTACAACCGCCTTTAACTCAGAAGGAAACCACTGTCCTTTTTGTGAATACACTACAGACCCCATACTACGATAGACTTGTCGGCAACACCATGAAGAATTTTTCGGACATGGTAATTTCAGGGGAGATGATTGAGAATGCTATCAAGGATGGGAAAATTGAAGGAGAAAGAACATCCAATACCAAGAACAGGGCATCTGAAAATAAAAAGGAAGATACCCAAGTCGTGGAAGACTTTGCCCCATCTCTCCAATTCTCCTCGTATCAGCCATTTAACTCTACCCTGAACAATGTCTCTCAAGGTTTTTATCCCTATCAACCAATGACTGCAACTACACCAGAATTTACATCTGTCTATCAATCGAACATCCTCGGGAATAATCGAAGGGGGCATAAAAAGCGAAAAATAAATCAGGTTGACCCGATTCCTGTGACATACAGTGAGCTACTACCTCAACTCATCCAGAATCACCTTGTGACACCCATGCAAATAGCGCCTCTGAAGCCCCTTATCCGAGCTGGTATGATGCTAATGAGTGTTGTGGGTACCATTCTGGCAATCAAGGTCACTCAACAGAGAACTGCCCCGCTTTGAAGTACAAGGTCAGAGATCTCATCAAGGCTGGTTCGATAAGTTTTGAAGATGGGGAAGCCAAGTGTCATAAGAAACATTGTGCATGATCATATTAGGTTTTTGACACATGTAGTTCTATACACTGTGATGATGAAAGCACTTGTCTCATGTTAACATCTACATGAATTAAATAAATTTTGAATTTTAAATGCTTTGTGTTTGTTGTGTTTCAACAATAACTTGAATTTGCAAAAACAAGCATTAAGGAATTTTTAGTGATGGATAGTCTCAAGAAGATTGATGATCAGTGTTACAAATGACCCAATACCTTCTCCATTCTCTTTAGGTTTTCCTAAGCCTAAATCTCTTAAACCAAGAGCACTTGAAAGACCTAATGCTTCAAGGGATATGAATGATTTGACTTCATAGAAGTATTGTCGTCATAGAATAAGCAAAGATGTAGATCCTAGTCTAGGCTATGAACAAAGGAATGAACTTTTTGAAATTTTTCGAATTCCTTGAAAATCAAACAAATGAGACATTCTTTCAAGAATCCAGATTTTGATAATTTGGTGTGTGTCAAGATTGTGCTAAAACCATTCATGACCTTTCCCAATGACCACAAAACACTAATTGCCCAGACATCACTTCATGATTGACACCCCGGGGCACAATGATTAAACTAGATTATCCCTTGTCCCAGAGAAAACCTGTTTTTGGGTCATATTTTCCTTGTCTCTTCAAAGAACTCAGATTGGAAACTCAGCCTTTTCAAAACAGACCTAGACTTGCAATGTTCCTCGTTGATACAAATTCGCATGGTTAATCAAATTGGGGCATCATATGTGGAAATGATGGATACATAGTGAAGAAGGATGGGCTAATGCATGAATCATTGGGGGCGTGCGACGAAAAAAAAAACAAAAAAAAAATTGTGATGTCATGCATATGAGAATTCGGATGATTCCAAAGTGCAAAATGAAATTCTGAATATCTATTTCCCCTGGGGATTGCTTTTCAATGTGAATATCTGTGCTTGACATGAGAAATGGCCATCTTTCATATCCCTTTCAAAAAAAAAAAAAATTATTATCCATAGTCACCCCTTTTGAGCCAAAAGAATTCTTTCTTCTTTGAACCCTGATCAAGGATTACCCTCTATACTGGGGGGCAAATGCGAGGAAAGATCTTTTCAAAGATCATTGAGAAATGAGTGACAGCTCAAGGATAGACAAAAAGCAAATGGATCCCCGAATAAATACGGGCGCACTCTGTCAAAGAAAAAAGAAGAGGAAAAGATGGCGAAATGAAAGCCAAGAGAAACAAAAAAAAAACACAATAAAAAAGAAAACAAAATGTGTGAAATACATGGCAAATTGAAAGCCAAGAGCGAGGAAAGAAAGACACAAAAGTCAAAAGGAAAGAAATATCCAAGAAGGGACAAATGCTTCAAAGAGAATCCTCCTCAAGAAATGATCCTTGATCTGATTACCCTCAAACACATATTTTGGGCCTATTTATCCTTTCTTTCTGAACCCTGAGCCATGGCCTACATTACGTGCTTTAAAAGTCCATTTTGATCAAGCATGAATATTTAATTTGAAAGGTTTTTCCTCAGATTTTATCCCATTTCATCGAATTATCATTTCACTAAGGGAGAATTTAGAATTCTCAAGTGTATGGTAAAAATATATATATATATATATATATATATGGAAAGAAGGGGACTCTAGGGCGAAAACCCGAAAATGGGCGGTCTAGAGTAAATTTGGAAATTTTCGATACCATCTATGATAGTGCCGATACCCCAAAAGAAAAGATCTTATTAAAGGAGTGGTCATCGAGGAACATCTAGGAATTCTTGAACCCCCAAATTGCCAACTCTCATTCAAAGGATTGTCTTCAAAAACTGAAACTTTTTTTTCTCCAAGATTAAACTTTCCGGTTTAAACATCCCGGCCAATCTTGACGCTTGTCAAAATACTTTGATATTGGAAACTACAAGAATGTTGAATTTGTTTGGTTCTCAATGAATTCATGATTTATAAAAACTGTTCCATTTGTGAGCCTAGAAGGGATATACATTTTTGTCATGAAGTTTTCCTGGAAAAGACAGAATCTTGTTATACCAAGCCTTGCCAATCCCAGTTGAAAAAACCATATTGATACTTAGAGAAATTTCTAACAGTGATCATCAGTCATCAAAAGATTTGTACATCATACACTGTGGAGTTAAAAATTTTGGCTTAGAAGTTTTCCTTAGATAAACAAAATTGTTTTTCAAAAAGAGAAAATAAAAATATTTTTGAAATACCCATTTTTGATGTTGACATGAGACAAGGGTTTTTCTAACCCAAAGGTATAGAACTGCCAGAATAGGTCTTGACTTCCAGATATGAGAAGAAGATATCGAACCCAGTTCAGATCTCCGTTGATGAAAGTTTGAAAACTGTTAGGGCAAAGAGAATAGCCAAAATGAATTGAAGATATACTCTGATTTGAAGAGGAAAAATGAATTTGAAAGGCTAAGCCAAAGTCTAGAAAAACAACCGGGGGCATTTACATCACTCATGAGCACTCATCTCTTTATCGAGCTTTTGCATATGCACAGTGTCGGCAAGCATTTGCATCATTCATGGGTATTTGCATTGGCATTATTCCATAAGCATATGCATTTTACCTTTACATTTACATTCTTCATGGAATTCGCATTTGTGTCATCTCAAGCAATTACATCATTTCTAGAATCATTGCATTTCATTATTGTGTGGTAATTGTAGTTACACCATTCATAAACCAGTTACATGAACACAATTAGTAGGGGCATCTGCATCATGAAACATGGGCATCAATCCAGGCCATTTGCATTTGCACTAAGAAATATTTTACATTTGCACCACGAAGCATGAGCACCTTGTTAAAAGACATGTACATCTGCATCATTTCTCAAAGCTTCTGGTGGGGATATCCAGAATTTTACAATTTTAAAAGTGAACAAGTCTTCGGTGGTGATAGCTGAAGCCTCTGGTGGAGATATCCAGGGTTTTATAATTTTGAAAACATGAGAAATTTTATTCTGAATGAGTTACCTTGAATTTTACAATGAGCAAATCTTCGGTGGTGATATCCAGAATTTTGCAGTTTTAAAAGTGAACAAGTCTTCGGTGGTGATAGCTGAAGCCTCTGGTGGAGATATCCAGGGTTTTATAACATGAGAAATTTTATTCTGAAGGAGTTACCCAGAATTTTACAATGAGCAAGTCTTTGGTGGTGATAGCCAAAGCTTCTGGTGGTGATATCCAGAATTTTGCAGTTTTAAAAATGAACAAGTCTTCAGTGGTGATAGCTGAAGCCTCTGGTGGAGATATCCAGGGTTTTATAATTTTGAAAAATGAGAAATTTTATTCTGAAGGAGTTACCCAGAATTTTACAATGAGCAAGTCTTTGGTGGTGATAGCCAAAGCTTCTGGTGGGGATATCCAGAATTTTACAGTTTTAAAAGTGAACAAGTCTTCGGTGGTGATAGCTGAAGCCTCTGGTGGAGATATCCAGGGTTTTATAATTTTGAAAACATGAGAAATTTTATTCTGAAGGAGTTACCTTGAATTTTACAATGAGCAAGTCTTCTGGTGGTGATATCCAGAATTTTGCAGTTTTAAAAGTGAACAAGTCTTCAGTGGTGATAGCTGAAGCCTCTGGTGGAGATATCCAGGGTTTTATAATTTTGAAACATGAGAAATCTTCTTCTAGATGAGTTATCTAGAATTTTATATTGAGCAAGTCTTTGGTGGTGATAGCCAAAGCTTCTGGTGGGGATATCCAAAATTTTACAGTTTTAAAAATGAAGAAGTCTTCGGTGGTGATAGCTGAAGCCTCTGGTGGAGATATCCAGGGTTTTATAATTTTGAAAAATGAGGAATCTTCTTTTGGAGGAGTTATCCAAAATTTTATTCAACATGTGCATCTACATCAAGAAGCATTTGCATCAATCTAAGTTAGTTGAATCTGCATCAAGAAAGTTTGCATCAAATCAAGTCATTTACATTTGTATCAAAGACATTTGCACCAATCTAAGTCATTTGCATCTACATCAAGAAGCGTTTGCATCAACAAAAGACATTTGCATTTGCATCATGAAGCATTTGCATTATCTCTTAAAGCTTTCAGGTATAATCGATTTCGTTTCCTTAAGGCGAGTCGAGCCCCGAAATCATCGTCGAAGTACTTTTTTTATTTATGAACAAGTCTTCGGTGGTGATAGCTGAAGCCTCTCGTGGAGATATCCAGAGTTTTTTTTTTTTTTTTTTTAAAGTCCTTTGAAAAGGTAGAGAGTCTTCGGTGGTGATAGCTGAAGCTTCTGGAGATGATACCCAGAATTTTACAGTTTTAAAAATGAGCAAGACTTCGGTGGTGATAGCTGAAGCCTCTGGTGGAGATATCCAGAGTTTTAAAATCCTTTGAAAAGGTAAAAAGTCTTCGGTGGTGATAGCTGAAGTTTCTGGAGGTGATACCCAGAATTTTTACATTTTAAAAAAATGAGCAAGACTTTGGTGGTGATAGCCGAAGCTTCTGGAGGAGATATCCAGAATTTTAAACACAGCTGAGAACAAGAAAGGTTAAGGCCCCGAGAACATCGTCGAGGTCGTTTCCTTTCTTGCAAATCGAATTCGTTTCCTTAAGACGAATCGAGCCTTGATTAGTCAGGGAATTCAATTTAAGGACAAATCTTCAATTTACTGTTTTCAAAAACAAAACAAAACAAAAAAAACAAAAAAAATAAAAAAAAAAGAAAGAGAAAAAATGAGAAAAAATGAAAAAAATAGAAAATAAAAAAAGAAAATAAAAAATGGAAAATGCAAAAATGAATGAAGAAATGAAAAAGAAAGCCCCTTTCCTTTCCATGTGATTTCACTGACCGTACAAAATTAGTATTGGTTTATCTTTGCCTGATTCCTGATTCTCAGCAATAGCCAAAGAGGGGCAGCTGTAGACACCTAATTTTGTCCGGGCCACTAAACAGTTATGTTTTCTTCCCATATTGATGTTTCCGAGTATAAAAAGACTGTTTTCATCCTGCAGGTGGTACTTCGAGACTTAGTTTAAGAGGGCGAGCATAAAAAGTCAAACTTGAAAAAAGTCAACCCCGAAAAAGTCAACCCCGAAAAAGTCAACCCCAGAAAGTCAACTACTGAAAAAGTCAACCCACTTTCAAAATCAAGATTTTAAGTTCAATTGAAAAATGGAGAAAGAATTTTGATAATCCGAGGTCTACATTGAAAGATATGGAGTTCGGAAGTTGGGATTTGGAGATTCAGTAGAAAAGAAACCCTAATCCGAGAAATTTGGGGAAAATTGCTTAAACGATCAAACTGATCGAAATTGAAGGTTCCAAATGAAAGATAAGCACTGACTACGGGTAATGGAGAAGTCACTTGCAAGAAAAACCGAAAGAAAAGTCAATCCGGGAGAAAACCGAGAATTAGGGTTTTTAGTGGATTTCGGTGAAATCGGGAAGAATCACAGAAATGGCCCGACTTGGTAAGACCAAAGCCCCCAATGGATGAGGAATGATTAAAAAGGATGGCCCAAGGCTCAGATTGAAGAAAATCTGAAAATCGGACTTGTTTTGAGCAAAACTGGGTTTCGGAGGTTAAAGGGCAAAATTGGAAAAATTTGGGAAAAATAGCAAATGGACTCCGAAAATTATGGAAAATTTGTCAATCTCATTCTTAAATCATTTGAAAGAGATTGGTAAAAGAAAATCTTGATTCCGAGTTCGTTTGCAAAATGGCCAAATCCCGGGCTTCTTATGTAGTAATTCAAAAAGATAAATCCCGGAAAAATAGCAAATGGACTCCAAAAATTCTGAAATTTGGCAAATCTCATTTTTTAATTATTTGGAAGAGATTGGCGAAAGAAAATCTTGATTCTGAGTTCGTTTGCAAAATGGCTAAATCCCGAGCTTCCTATGCAGTAATTCAAGCCGATAAATCCCGAAAAAATACCAAATGAGCTCCAAAAATTACGAAAACTTCCAGATCACACTTTTTAATTATTTTGAAGAGATTGGTGAAGAAAAATCTTGATTTGGAGCTCGTTTAAAAAATGGTAAAAAGTAGGGGCATAAAAGGACATTTTGGGAAACAAAATCCAAATAAATAGCAAACGGACTCGGATAATTTTGAAAACTTCCAGAACTCAATATTTTATTATTTTGGAAGTATTAAAAAAAGAAAAATTGAATTTGGAGCCCGTTTGATATTTATTTTGCATCCGGGGGGGCAAAATGGTCATTTCACCCAAGCAACCGAAAAGGGCTTTTTGGGCCCTTCAAAAAATCAGAGTTGGGCTGGAAAAAAGATGTCAACATTTTTCTTGGACAGCTGTAATTTGAGAGGGCTGAGATGCTAATCTAAGGGTGGTAATTTCATGACTTTTCATCTTGAATTATTGGCCATTTGATGGAAATTAGGTTACACAAAAATGACAACATCTTGGAGTCCATATAAGCATCATTTTCTGCCAGCCCTAGAGGAGGGAGGCAGATTTTGTTTTTTCTTTTCCATTTTGGCTGATTTCTCTTAGTTTTTCTTAGTTTTTATCTTCTTGGTTGAGAGCAAAAAAGAAAAGTTTAGAAAAAAAGGAAAGTTTGAAGAGAAAAGCTTGAAATATTAGCTTATTGAGGTTGCTCTTGAGCACCAACTCTTGCACTTTCATTTTCTATTCTTATTATTTGCTCTTTTAATCTCTACTTGGTGAGTTTTCATTTTAAAATAATGTTTCTTGTTCTTCCTTCATTTCCTTTCTTAAGTATATTTTTTTTTTACATTTTGTTTTTATAATAAACTCACCATGGCCAAATGGCCTACATTATTTATTTTAAGTTGTTGTTTTTGATTCATTTTACCATATTGTTTATGCTATTTTATTTATTTTTGATGTTTTAAATATTATGTTATTTCATGTTCTTAAGTTATATTTAATTTGGTTGCTTTATTTGTTGCCATTTATGTCTTAGATATCATGTTTTTGCATTTTTAATTTTCTGTTTTCATGTTGTTTAAATTTGAGCATGTTTTAGAGTTAGCATATTAAGTGTTTGTGAAAATGCTTGTGTGATTCTTTGCATGATTCTTGTTTTATATCTTAGTGAGCATGTTTTAGATTTGGTATATTAGGTGTTTGTGAAAATGCTTGTGTGATTTTTGTGTTATGACTTAGTTTTTCATGCTAGCATACCAAGTGTTTGTGAAAATGCCATGCTTGTTGAAGCTTGGGGCCATTTGGCTACTCCATGTGTTTTGCATTGTGTGTTGTATTTTTGTCATGCTAGTTGTTAGGTTTTTGCATTTGCATGATATTTGGTTGGATTTTTGAATTAAGCATGCCTTGTGTTTGTGAAAATGCCATGCATGTCTTAGGTCTAGGTTACATTAAATGCCATGCAAGTTCATGTTAGGTCTAGGCCATATTATTTGTGTCATGCATTTTCCTTACATTTAGGTTTAGATCCATGCATTTCATGCATTATGTTTGCTGCATTGTTTCATGCATTTCATGTTCATGCCACTTGAATAATGACTTGAGCCAATTAATGGTTCAAGATCATGCTCTCTTAAGCACACTTGTGGAAAATTAAGTTTGTCAAATTGATTACTCTACCTTTGTGATTTTTTTTATTTAGCCAATTTTTATCTAACTTTCAAAGAGTCCTAGCTACTGCTTTCAAGTCATTTTATGAGTTTCAAATATTTTTACTTTGGTTTTTAAATAATTTTATCAAAAGCAAAAATGTGTCGTCAAAGCAGTTTTTTTCTCCTCCAAAAACTCGTACATCTATGATTTTTCTGGGAATTCATCTTTGATCAGAAAATTAAGCCGATTTTTTCTCGTATATTTTTATATGTCCTGAGTCTCCAGTATTTTTTTTAGAATTTTTGGAAGTTTTAAAAATTGGGTAAAAAATCGTGGATTAAAACTGGACAGTGGAGTCAGAATTGAATTTAAAGAAAAACAAAACATTTTTTTTTCTCCTCCAAAAACTCGTACATCTATGATTTTTCTGGGAATTCATCTGTGATCAGAAAATTAAGCCGAATTTTTTTCGTGTAGTTTTACATGTTTTGAGTCTCCAGTATTTTTTTTAGAATTTTTGGAATTTTTAAAAATAGGATAAAAAATCGTGGATTAAAACTGGACAGTGGAGTCAGAATTGAATTTAAAGAAAAACAAAGCAGTTTTTTCTCCTCCAAAAACTCGTACATCTCTGGTTTTTCTGGGAATTCATCTTTGATCAAAAAATTAAGCCGATTTTTTCTCGTATATTTTTATATGTCCTGAGTCTTCAGTATATTTTTTATAATTTTTGGAATTTTTAAAAATAGGATAAAAAATCGTGTATTAAAACTGGACAGTGGAGTCATAATTGAATTTAAAGAAAAACCAATTTTCTGTTTTGGTTAATTTACTTAGAGTGGGCTGATTAGGAGGGTTAGCTACTGACTTAGGATGATTTCTAAGCCCTTTTAAACTCTAAAAATGGTTTTTCAAGTCTCGGGTTAAGGGTAGTCAAGTCCGGATTTTTTAAACTTAGGAAATTAGAGCCATTTTAAAAAATTTAGCCCAATTTTTATTGATAATTCAAGCTTTTCAAAATTGTTTTCAAACAATCACAAAAGTATTTTGGTTTTAGAATATTTAATTTGACATATTTTCCTAAGGTAGCCGGATATCTTTTTAGATTTACGGATTTCCTTAATTAAAGGAAAAAATACATTTCATGCATTGCATTTTTATATTCATGCATTTTATATAATATGCGATTCTTGCCATAATAATTTCTATGTGTCATGACATTTAGGTTGCATTATATTATTTAGATTTTGCTATGTCATTTTATTTATGTCATGCCTATACATATTCATTTCTTTTAAATATTTTCAAAAAAGATAATGGTTTTCAATAAAAATAAAGATATTCCCGAGTTAAAATAATTCATGAGTTCTCTACCGGGTTTGCTGGAGGGAATATCATCAATTATTATTAATAAAGGAATATCTTTCTTTCAAAAAAAAGAGAATGATTCGGAAAGTTTTCCAAAACTAATAAAAATTTCTATATTTTGCCACGTTTGTTGGGGAATATAGGAAAATTTTGAATTTATAAATTTCGGATCATTTTCAATAAAAAATGGAATTACTTTTCTTTAAATTGGGAATTAACTTGAAATACTAAATTTAAAACCAACTTTTCACCGAGACTTGAGATAACACACGACTAATAAGGTACCGATTTATACGGGCGTTGTGGGGGTGCTAATCCTTCCCCACACGTAACCGACTCCCGAACCCGCTTCTTTGATTTCTCTGGTTTAAAACGCAGACTTGAAATTGGTTTTTAAAATGTTTTAATTAATTTTTAAAATATTTTATAAAACCGGTTTTAATAGGTGGCCGATCACACCTAGCTAAAAAAGATTGGTGGCGACTCCATGTCTTTTTTTAAGGTCATTTTCAAAACCTTCATTTTTCTAGAGGAATTAAGTCGACTTTTCCTCGATTTTTTTTTTTAATGTCACGCCTAACGAATAATAAAGTCTTGCGATGAGACTCGTCGTTATTATTTTTTTGGTTGCGACAAGCTGAAACCTCTCTAAAACCCTAAATCATCAGTCTTATCCATTGCAGAAGGAATCCAATTCTAATATTTTCTGCAGCATTTGATGGACTGAAAAATAGCTGAAACCTCTCTAAAACCCTAAATCATCAGTCTTATCCATTGCAGAAGGAATCTAATTCCAATATTTTCTGCAGCATTTGTTGGACTGAAAAATAGCTGAAACCTCTCTCAAACCCTATATCATCAGTCTCATCCATTGCAGAAGGAATCCAATTCCAATATTTTCTGCAGCATTTGATGGACTGAAAAATAGCTGAAACCTCTCTCAAACCCTAAATCATCAGTCTTATCCATTGCAGAAGGAATCCAATTCCAATATTTTCTGCAGCATTTGATGGACTGAAAAATAGCTGAAACCTCTCTAAAACCCTAAGTCATCAGTCTTATCCATTGCAGAAGGAATCCAATTCCAATATTTTCTGCAGCATTTGATGGATTGAAAAATAGCTTAAACCTCTCTAAAACCCTAAATCATCAGTCTTATCCATTGCAGAAGGAATCCAATTCCAATATTTTCTGCAGCATTTGTTGGACTGAAAAATAGCTGAAACCTCTCTAAAACCCTAAATCATCAGTCTTATCCATTGCAGAAGGAATCCAATTCGAATATTTTCTGCAGCATTTGTTGGACTGAAAAATAGCTGAAACCTCTCTCAAACCCTAAATCATTAGTCTCATCCATTGCAGAAGGAATCCAATTCCAAAATTTTCTGCAGTATTTGATGGACTGAAAAATAGCTCAAACCTCTCTCAAACCCTAAATCATCAGTCTCATCCATTGCAGAAGGAATCCAATTCCAATATTTTCTACATCATAAAATTAAAATTGTATAACAAATATAATTTTATTTTTAAAATTTTTATAAGCAATAAAATAGTATATTTAATAAATTAAATTTTTTATAAAATTAAAAAAGTATAAGAAATAAAATTTTTGATATAAATATTTTATAAGAAATATAATGTTATTTTTAAAATTTTTATAAGCAATAAAATAGTATATTTAATAAATTAAATTTTTTATAAAATTAAAAAAAGTATAAGAAATAAAATTTTTGATATAAATATTTTATAAGAAATATAATGTTATTTTTAAAATTTTAATAAGCAATAAAATAGTATATTTTATAAATTTTAATTTAATTTTCTGATACATTGATGTTAATTTAATTTTTTGATACATTGATGTTAATTTAATTTTCTTTTTTAAATTTTAATAAGAAATAAAATTTTATTTTTATTAAATTTTAATCATAAATTAAATTAAAATTATTTTATCAAATATCCAGTTTTAAACTGTAACAATCTATACTATTATTAAAAACAATGATTAAATTGATGTCACGAGTTAATCGAATACCAACTCAATAAAAAAATCAAATTAAAAAAATTGTTTTACGATACCAACTTAAAAATAACTTCTTTATTTAAAAAAGTTACTCGATAAATTTCTTTAAAAAAAAATTTATTTACATTTTACATCATTAAATTATTTTTGATATAAATTAAATTTTTCTTTTTATAATATTACAAAATTATAAAAATACAATTTTTGATATAAAAATTTAATAAGAAATATAATCTTCTTTTTTAAATTTTAATAAGAAATATATTTTTATTTTTTATAAAATAAAAATAATAAATTAAATTACATTTTTAATATATATTTAAAAAAACATTAAATAACCAAACCTAAAAAATATTTTAATTTAATTTATAATTTTTAAAATTAAAAAACAAAATTTACAAATTAAAAAATAATTTTAAAATTTGTTTTTTAATTTAAGTAAAAAAAAAATACATGAAGGGAAATCGCCACCCCTCATGGCAATTTCCCTTCATTGAATTTGCAAAATTTGCAAAAAATACCAAGGGAAATCGCCACCCCCCATGGCGATTTCCCTTGGTGTTTTTTGCCAAAATGGGTTTTTTTACACTGGGAAATCGCCATGGGGGATGGCGATTTCTCAGCTAGTATTAAAACAAGCGGATTTTGGGAATTAATCTAAAATGAACGGTATTTTGGGATATAATTTCTTTTTGGCTATATTTGAATAAAAAAAACCTCTCATTTCTTTCAAATGGTGCATCTTAATTCAATTTTTTTTTTTTTTTTACAAAAGAAGTCATAGTCTGATAATAGAGTAAGGAATTGCATATGTTGAGAACTTGAGATTCGAATCTCATATTTGTTGGATATCACCTCTTAAAATAACTGCATGAACCAACTGAGCTAAATCCAGTGGCGGATCTTGACATTTGATTTTGAGGGTGCCAATTAATATACTATTAAAATTTTATTTTTTAAAAAAATTTATCTTATCTTATTATATTAATATATATATATATATATGCAAACAATATACTAACAAAAATAAACACGTTTTCAAACTTATAAATTTTATCAATTCATAAAAATGTATAAAGAAACATAATACATAAAATAAATAATTTTATGCATAATATATCAAATAAATAATTTTATTTAAAATTATGGACAACTTTCTTTTAAAAATATATAAATATATCAATTGCTAAACAATATATTTTTCATCAAAACAAGAAAAATAAAATATTCCATTAAAATAATAAAGTTTAAAGTTTGAGTTTAAAAGTTAGGATATTTTTATAATATTTTATAAAGTGGTTCCAATATGACTTTTGTGTTAATGAAAAGTTATATGGTAACAAGAGAAAAAGATCTAAGATAAAATTAAAAGTGAAAAATTATATGAAAAAAACAAATTATAGTAAGCTAAAAATGAAAAAATAAAATATATTTGATACTTAATTGGAGATTTAGAGTCTTATTGAAGAAGTTAGAAAGTCAATTTAATTAACTTTTGTTAAATTTACGTAAATGTGATTTAACTTTTATGACAAACCTTTTGATTTTAAGAATTTATGAGTTATGACTAGTTAATACAATAAATAGACAAATAATAATTCTTAAATGATAATGTATAAAATTAAATAAAAAAATTATATAAATTAAAAATATTAATTTTTTAAAAAATCATTTAAATCTATTTAACATATATATTAAAAAAAATCTTTTTTTTTTTTGGTGGGGTGGGGGCTGGCTCCTATTAGGAGCCGCCACTGGCTAAACTCCGGATTCCACCTCAATTCAATTCTATTGAACAAACCAAATGCTAAAGTTTTATTATCTTTCCCTTCGATCCCTCTTATTTCTCTCAGTGTGAGGAAACTCCAAAGTAGTTAAGTTATTGTTTGCAAAAATGTAGAATTAGTTATCATCACTCTTTTGACATATATCATGTTGCATGATTATTTCAATCCAACTTAGGCTAAAAGTCTAAAAGCTTCATCTTGAAGGTTTTAGGCTAGAAAGGAAATGAAGATTACTGCTTTTTATTATACTTGATTGTCAACAACAACAAAGAAGTATTCATGATGACCAAATGACCAAGTCTAGATCTGTTAAAAGATCGGATCTGGACACGGGTTTTTGTAATTCGAGTCGGCTCTGTCCGAATCACTATTTTTATTTTTATTTAAATTTAATTATAAAAATATAAAAATATTTTTTTAATAGAAATATAAGCTTTTGAGTCTGATCTAGGCAAGATTTGGGCAAGCAATTTGGGGAAAAAAGGCAGGGCTATGGCTCGAAACTAAAACCAGCCCAAAAAAGCACAACCAGGCCGAACTCAAATTGAAAAGAAAAAGAAGGAAAAAAACTCAAATTTGAAATGATTCAAACTTGAAACAAATCAAAATCAGAATGGTCAAAAACTAAAATAACCCAAACCTAAAACTATCCGGCCCAAGATGACTCAAACCCAA
Source organism: Fremontodendron californicum (assembly GCA_030761205.1). Taxonomy (NCBI): domain Eukaryota; kingdom Viridiplantae; phylum Streptophyta; class Magnoliopsida; order Malvales; family Malvaceae; genus Fremontodendron; species Fremontodendron californicum. The sequence goes on from JAULJL010000011.1 coordinate 28,790,018, forward strand.
GATTGATCCGAACTCGAATCCATAATAATTAAAACTTAATTTTAAAAATTAAAATGATTTACTTTATAAAATAATTGTTTACAAAATGCAAACAGTAACTATCAATTTTATTTTAATCATTTTTGTTTACTTATTTAATCAGAAGTTGAAATTAATAACTATAAAACACTAATATTACTTAGTTTTGGATAATATTCAATTAAGTCCTTGAATTTTACTATATAAAAAAAAAAAAAAAAAATTCTCAATCTTCTATTGCATAAAATTAAAGTTATGAACTTTTATTTTATTATAATTAAAATATTGACACTATAAATTATTTTATTTTGTGTGTATATATATATATATGTCAAACTCATAATTCATAATTGTTAAATTAATACTAACACTAAATAAATTTAAATCCTTAATTCCTTATGGTCTTAAAAACTTGATATTTCAAACTTTTCAAATAGATCAAGCCTTACATGGGATTTCTTTTCCATAATAATTTTTAAATTGTTCTTATTGAAAGAAAAGATAGAAATTGCGATTTAGATAGTTAAACGGTAAGGTGAACAAGATCTCAAACTCTCTATATGTTAGGCACTAGCCCACTATACATTATTTATGCAGTAAAAATATATATTAATTTTCTGTACCAACCAATGCAATAAGCCAATAATCTATACATATATAAATGAAAATGACTTTTTATAAGATTATTGAGCCAAAATTATATGTCCCCCTTCAAATCATTTAATTTATTTAGAGAGGTTAATTAGAACATAATGAAATAATAAATTGGAAAAAAGTTATCTACGATGAACTTTGATAACAAAACATTTAAAAACAAAAACAAAAATTTGTTAAACCACACAAAATCCGTCAAAAATAAATCTCAATAAGAATAAAAAGAAAAATTGCTTTTGCATTATTATTTTATTAACAACATAGGCAATAGTTGGTTTGTTTCTTTAGGTTCCGTTTAGTAGATGATTTTACTTTTTGTTTTTTTTTTTTTTTTGGGTAAAAAAATGAATAGAAATAAAAAACCAAAAATAAAAATAAAAACTTACTTTCAAACTTAAAATTTTATTTTTTATGATCTACAAATTCTTGGTGTTATCATCCAGTAAAAAGTTCGTCTATCTTGCAATATTTTGATAAGTTATTGTACTTAATAATTAATATTTATTGTTTAATTCCTTCCAATTTCTTTTTTTGGATAATAATTCCTTCCAATTTCATTTACTCTCATTTGTATTAATTAAAATTTAATTTATAATTTTTACTATCTATTTTTCATATAAATTAATATTATGTGTTTTTTCTTTTTAAATTTAATAATTTTTATAAATAATAAATAATAAATTTTTAAATTTTCAATATTTGTATGTCAATGTAATTAATATGTCAAATCACATATAATGCATGAGACGCAAGATCTAGTATATATAAATATAATTAAAAATTTTATTGTATTGATAGAAAAGCTTTTTTTTTTTTTAAAGAAGAATAATAAATATTTGAATTGAACTTTTGATTTATGTCAAAATAGTTACATCCAGAATGACTCAACCAAAGAAAAACCCAAAATCAAAATAACTTAAACTTGAAAGAAAAAAAAAAGAATTCAGAAACTATTCGAATGAAAAAACTTGAATCCAGAATGACAGGCTTAAGCTTGAAAAACAATACTCAAAATGAATCTGAAAAGAACTAAGCTTGCAGGCCTGGCTAGGCAATCGGCTCAAAAGGATAGGTTTGCTCTATGTAACACAATTGATGGCTCCAAATTTCCAAGGCCTAGCTAACAAGCATCAAAGTTAGTGAAAGGAAAATAGTTAAAATTTTAACTTAATTAACCAAATTTCCTTTTAAATACATGTGAAATAAAATTATGTATATACCCTATATTTATATTTTAATTATTATTTTATTTTGATGTTTTGATAATTTTTTTACTAAATCGATATCACTTTATTCGTCACCAAATTCAGTCAAACACTTAAATAATAGTATAGATACATAACAAAACTTGTGGTTTAACTTTTATAAATAATTATTATATATTTTTAATAAAAAATGATTTTACCTTTTTGTTATTTGTTATTACATTCTAACAAATTTTGAAGAAAAAGAGACTAATTAAGCAAGCTATTGCCACAAAATAAGCACACAAAAAAATACTCGTTCAAAATCATTTCCAAACAAATAAGTGAGGTAATGACTATTGGCCCAATCACAAAGGAATGCAAAAATTGGGCTTTCCGGTCTCCTTTTTATTGAGCCGATCTTTTATTCTCTCAAATAAATTACTAATTCCCATTTTTAATTTTATTAATTGATAAATATTTCCTCCAAAAAAAAAACCATGTCCTGTCATTTGATATATACCAAAATAAATTTTCTTAAACATTATTCATCTTAATATTTATCTTAATATGATTCATTAACATCTTGGTTGCTATTTGTTCATTTTATTTCTTATTTTTTTACGTGTAACAATATTTTCTTCGTTGAAAAAAAAAAATGTAAACAAAATTAAATTGATCGAGCTTGAACCAAAGACTAACCTCGAATTTTTCAACCAAATCAAGTTCAAGCTTAGACTGAATTGTTTGGCTTGGCTCGTTTAATTTACACCCTAAATTCCTCACCTCTAGAGTTCACCTTTGTTTATATATAATTGTGTATTAAGCGAGAGCTGAATTTACATAGTAAAGAAGTGTTTTCCTTTTCTACTTTACTGAACTTGAAACATATTACAGATTTTAACTGAGCCTATACCATCTTACTTTTACCAACGAAATCAGTAAAACAATTAACCGACGAATCAAAACAAATTTTATGGAGGAAAAAAAAAGAATTCAAGCAAGTTACAATACAACTCAGAACAATTTGGAAGTGCCCATAAGTGCTCTTCCATATGCCACTGGAAGTGATGCAAATTTCTTTGCTTTCCCTACATAAGCTCTTTTGGTGAAATTGTTATAATCATTTTCTTCAATGGCATCTAAGATTTGTCGATATAGCAACAGTGATGCCCACACTGGCCATCTGCTAGCACCATTTAGCTCTGCAACACCTTTTTCAGCCTCATCAAAGAACATCCTTGCTCGTTTTATTTGATCTTTCATAAAATTTCTCCACTTGTCTGTTACTTGGCCGCGAAATATGTCATCATCTGATAGGCCGGCGCGTGCCAGTTCATCTTGTGGTAGATATATTCTTCCTCTCCTAGCACTAGGGAAAATTCAAACCAGACTGTTGTGAGTCATGTGAAAACACTAAGGAGTTCATCAAAACTATATTTACTCAGACTCTTCATTTTTCTTAAAGTACCGAGTCCGACACTCATTTCCGACACATAGTCGGACAAAGATATAGGGGTATGATCCTCTAAATATATAAAAAAACTTAACAAAAAAAAATTGAGCATATCCGTAACCGACACCACTCACCCCTGAGTCCGAGTAACATAGCATCAGAAAGTAAAAAAAAAAAATTGGGTACCATTGGACTTACTCTTCACCAACATCTCTGAGTATGTTAGTAAGCTGATTAGCAATTCCAAGGGCTAATGCAGCGTTATAGACGCTCTCTATCGATGCCTTTGATTCAGGTGCAATTCCCATTACTGGAACACTCATTAGTCCCACTGTCCCAGCAACATAGTAGCAATAAAGATAGAGCTCATCGAAGTTCTTATATCTCGATTTCCTTAAATCTAATCTCATTCCCTCTATCATGTCCTTGAAGGGCTGTACAAAGAAAATTCATGGTTGATTTTAGTTCCAGAGCACAAAGATTTATAGCTAAGATGCAAAAATCAAAAGTCTTTAGCAGTGTAAATGCAACAAACCTGTATATCTACAGGGTACTTTGAGACAGTATCAGATAAAGCAGCATCAAGCATATCATACGGACGACCTTCGAAAAGGTCATCTAATCTTTTCTCCCATCTGTCAAGAGCCCTGGGTGTAATGTGTGAAGCATTTGGTCCATCCACAAGCTCATCAGTCCTTCTACACCAAACTGCATAGCAGAGGGCTATATTAATATACAACTGTTAACTATGTTGATCCGATTCTTCATGTTTTTTGAAATACCCGTGTCCGACACATATCCGGACATGGGTATGGCGATATGACCCTCCAAACTTAGAAAAATTAAACATACCCAGACACATACCCGTATCCGACACTCACACCCAAGTCCTAGAACATAGACTGTTAAACATCCAGGAAGGAAGTTGACACAACCAAACTTTCATCAATGATGTTGATTGCAATTCTTTCTTCTTCTTTTTTCTATACAAAGGAGGCTGCAGGCCTACAGCATGGGAATAAGGAAAGGATTGCAGAAGTTGAGATTCGAATCTCAGACCTGTTGGATGCCAACTCTTAAAGATGACTGCATGAACCAACTGGATTAAACCTCAAGTTCGATTGCAATTCTTTTTACTACTTAAGCATCACATATTATCATCCTAAATGTTACAACTAAATCTAGGGGACATGGCATTTCTTGTCTGCAATTTTACTGTTAACCTTGAAAGACATAGACTATGTTACTCATATTCGGGTATGAGTGTTAGACACGGGTATATTCAATTTTTTCCAAGATTTCCATGTATTTGGAGGGTCCTTGGAGGATCATATCCCCGTACCCATGTCCGGATATGCGTCGGACACAGATACTTCAAGAAAAATAAAGAGTCGGAGCAACATAGGACATAGAAGTAATGCAGATCATTTCAATAACAAATGGCACAAAAGTATTTCTTCAACATCTAGATTTGTTATGGATAACCAGAATTATGACAAATTTTGAAGACCACACAAGAATCCCTTAAAAAATGATATTTGTTGTTGGCCAACAGATGCATCCAAAAATACCTAAAATCAGTGCTGTATCATTTGCCACAAAAGCAGGGAAGGTTCAATAATATGATTGGACCACAAACATGACAGAGAGGAATCACTTTGCAAGACTTAATGAAGCAACCATACATACCATAAATTGCCCACACAGCTCTCCGACGCTCTGGTGTCATAAGTAATGTACCTGAAAAGAACAACAGACAGTTGTAAATATGAAATTTCCATGTTCATTTTTTTTTTTTTTTTTCAAAGTAAGCTGCAATCTGGGATAGCAGAAGAGGTTGCAGATGCTAGGATTTGAATCCTAGACCTACTGGATACAACCTCTTAAGAGCGGTGACATGAACCAATTAGACTAAGTCTCGGATTCATTTCCATGTTCTTGTTATCCTAAAGAGTTGTAATTTAAAAATTTTAAATATTTTGACCAAACAAAGTACTAATACTACTTAAATACAACCCATTATTTGTTCAATTGGATAGGAACCTTCAACAAAAAGAGATGGAACATGTTGAATTTCAAGTAGGAATTATCACAGTAATGCTCCCCAACTTTTTTGCTTCATACTAAAATCAGAATTCTAGACTGTAACATTATAACAGATGTTACAATGACAAAAAAGCCACCTTTAAATTCTTTCCAAGTAATTGGATAGGAAAATAAAGTAGTAGTAGTAGTATTGGGGGGAGGGGGATCTTGCAATTATTCAGACCAGAATGTTAAATATGAAATTTCATTTGGATTTTCTCTCCCATTTCTCGGCAACCAAACAGCCTATTGAAAAAAAAAAAAAAAACAGGGGGAATCACTAATTAAATAAAACAAGGGTCAAATTGACCCCATGTGTGAAGTGTGAACTTTTAAAAAATAAAATAATATTGTAATCATATTACTTAATTACCAAAATCAAGATCTAAAATTTTATATGTTGAAAAAACATACAGCTAAATACTTTTAAAATAAATTGACAAAAAGGTAAAGCAGAAGTAGAAAAAAGAGAGCAAGTACCCAAGTAAAAAGTCTTAGCATACTCAGCACAGACTTCACCACACCTATCATAAGCTTCATTCAAGAGATCCCAATCTGTCATCCCATCAGTTTCAGCTGTTCTTTTCAAATCCAAAGCTTTCTTTTGCCTTTGTTCTTTAACCAAAGCAGCCTGCTTTAACACCACCTCATAAACCTTCTCCTCTGAAGATCTTGCTGGGTTAACAACTGCACTTGAAAAGGCTGCTGAGACTGAGACCCCAGTTTTGAACTTCAATCCTGGATACAACCTAGACCTCTTCTGTTTCCCACTATTCCTTGGTATCAAACTAAGTAAAGCTGTGGCATTCTCTTTGGGACATATCACCCAAACAAGAACACCAGCCATGTTGAAACAGCAGTTCAATTATGTCTTTGGATCACTTTTTCTTTTTGTTTCTGGTTTGGGTTTGAACCAGTTTTCTTTTAGGACTTTGTTTATGGAACAGTGTAGGCACTAGGCAGACAGACAGACAGAGAGAGAGAGAGAGAGAGAGAGAGAGAGAGAGAGAGAGAGTGGGTAAGATAAGTGAAAGATGTTAAAACTTTTGGGTGTTGGAGGGGCGATTGGCACCAGCAAATGGAGTTGAGTTTGAGCTAAAATGGCTACCACTTTATTATCTTGAATCTTCCAAAGACACAGGATATCCACGTCTTCTTCTTACCAAAAGGGCAAAAGGTAGTCTTCCACATAAGCTAATTTTCAGGAATATGCCCCATCACTCCTAAATCCTAATCTCACAACCGTATTTCTGTGGACACTATGAGTTCAAGCCACATCTTACCATGCTCTTCTATTTCTTTTTTTTTTTTTTTTTTTTTGGGATCAGAAAAGAGAAATTCATTAAGGAAAAAAAATAATAATAGCACCAATGATTTTTAAATTATAAGATATATTTTATATTAATTTATAAACTTTAAAACATATTAAATTAATTTTTATTTACAAGTATCATAAAAAATTGATCACTCCCTTTAGCTTTTTCGTTACTTTTACTGTAGCAATCAGCTTAGTGACACGTGTCACAAGCTGATTGCACCACATTTTTCTTCTTTTTCTCCTTTTTTTTTATTTTTTTATTTTTTCTTTGATATTTTTTAATAAATAAATATAAATAAATTTTTTTTATAAAATTAATGTAAATAAATATTTATATTTTATAAATTATTTAATTATTAAAAAATTAATTTAAATTATTATTTATTTTTTATATTTATTTATAAAGAATAATAAAAAAAATGAGAAAATGAAAACATTAATAAATACAAAAAGATAAATAATAATTTAAATTAATTTCTTAATAATTAAATAATTTATAAAATATAAATATTTATTTACATTAATTTTATAAAAAATATTTTTTCTTTTACTTTTTTTTTACTTTTCTTTTTTTTCTTTCTTTCTTTTTATAAATAAATTAATTTCGTAAAAATTAAATAATTTATAATTATAAAATATAGTTTTACTTTTTCAATTTTCCTTTTCTTTCTTTCTTTTTTCTTTCCTTTTTTTTTCCTCAATAAAATATTTATATTTTAAAAATTAATTTAAATTATAGTATGAATTATTATTTATTTATATTTATATTTATTTACAAACAAGAGAAAAAGGAAAAAAATAAAAAACTTATAAATATAAAATATTTATTTTATATTTATAAATTATTTAATTTTTAGAAAGTTAATTTAATTTAAAATATACATATACATATACATATACATATACATATATATATATATATTGTATTTGTTTATAAAGAAGAGAAAAAAGAAGAAAGAGAAGAAAAAAAAAATTTATGAAATTAATGTAAATAAATAGTTTTATATATTTTTCAATTATTTGATTATTACAATATTAATTTAAATTATAATGTAAATTATTATTTAGTTTTTAATATTTATTTATAAAGAAGAGAAAAGGAAGAAACGAAAAAATTAAAAATATTTTTTATAAAATTAAAGTAAATAAATATTTCATACTTTTTAAATTAATTATATTTTTAAAAAAAGAATTATTTTAATTTATAATATGAATTATTTTTTCTTTATATTTATTTATAAAAAGAAATCAAAGAAAAAATAAAGAAAAAGGAAAAACAATGAAGGGCAAGTTGGAGCAATCAGTTGGTGACACGTGTCACTAAAATGATTGCTACAGTAAAGGTAACTGAAAAGCTAACGGAAGAGACCAATTTGTTATGATACTTGTAATCAAGGACCAATTTGATACGTTTTGAAATTTAGAGATCAATATAAAATATGCCCTATAGTTTGGGGACCATTGGTGCTATTAACTCGAAAAAAAATTAATTTCTTTTTTTTGGCCATGCTCTTCTATTTTATCAAAGAGGAGGAATTCATTTATATTAATATAAAATTAAATTAATTTTATACGTTTTCATAATTTTTTATATGATTTATATTTTAACACATCGACCGTTGGATTTAATAATATAATTATACTCGTCGTACACGTATAGTTTTGAATCGATCCGATATCTCTACCATATCGATCGAGAATATCGTCTTTTTCAATATATATTTAACGGTTGAAATTTTTTTATATCAAACAAATAGTTAGAGATTTTTAATTTACTCAAAACTTGACGTGCATGATCTACGCGAATAGAACATGAAATACGATGGTCGGATTAAACAAATATAAATCGTATAAAAAATTATGAAAATTTATAAAACTAATTTAATTTTATATTAATGTAAGTGTATCCGTTCTCTATAACAAATATATATATTTATATATCAAACTTTTAAATTTTAACAGCATTAAATTTTATTCTCTCTGGTCGGTCTGGTACATATAATTTATTTTTAAAATAATTGAAAATCTTATTATTGAAATTAAAAGTCCAACAAAATATATGATCGTGTTTTTTAGTATGATACATGTAATATTTAGTGAGATATAGAAATGTGGATCAAGCTTGAATAGCAAAAATATTTGTATGTTCAAATTTAATCTGATTCGAAAATGCATTTTTCTGTTTGAGATATATTAAAATATTTAAAAATTTTATTTTTATATTAATATTTATATATTTTCATAATTAAATTTAAATAAAAATATTTGTTTCATCTTGGCTAACAATATTGCTTGAATTGAGTGAGGCACATGACAATATATATATATATATATATATATATATATATAGAGAGAGAGAGAGAGAGAGAGAAAAGAAGAAGAAGAAGAAGAAGAAAGGCATTTTAATTTTTGTTAAGTGGAATTTTTCTCATCTTGGAAAATATAATTTTACTTTTATTTTCATAGGGGTAACTCCAATTTAGAGGTATCCATGAGTTAGGTCGGGTTTATATATGGTATCAACATTATATTTATTTGCCCAAAGCCGGCCAGACCTAAAATATGGACCTCAAATTCTGTCCAAGTCCTCTCATATTTGTAAATGGATAGTCCAAACCCGTTTAGACCCGTCCGTATTATTTGTTTCTAATTTTTTTTTTTAAATTTATTTTTTATTTAATCTTTAATCTTTAATCTTTAATAATTTTATAATTTTTTTTTCTTTTATTAAGTTTTTAAACATGGACAATTTATATTTTTAATGTTTACACCATAGTATTATATATATTTAATCTTTATATGATATAAATTACATAATATATATATAAAATAAAAATAAAAATATTATATTATATAATTGAAAAACGAACCGGGCCGAGCCGTGCTCAGGCCTTGAATGTTGAAGCCAAGGTCCTATTCATTTTTTAAAGGGACCTCATTTTTTTGTTCAAGCTCATTTTTCGGATCTAATATTTTTGTTCAAGCCCTTCTAAATATGAGCAGACCTTCAACTTTACAAGAATAGTCCGACCCTTGAACAGGTCTATTCCGTTTCCCTTTAAGATTCATACCTTAACACTATTTTTTTTTTTTAATAATAAGATATTAAAAAGGATGCTGGATATATGACACAAAGATAACCTATAATTAGAAAGAAAAAAAGGGAAAGATTATATATATATATATATATAATAATAATAACTACACAAAATTTATACACATATGATAACGTAATGAAAAAATTAAAAAAAAAAAACTTAAAAAATGCATATTTATATAATTTATGTGTATAAAATGTGTTCTTAGCACTCTTAGGGCTAGTTTAGCATTGCTGTTGGAAAAAGCTTGGGTTGGAAAAAGCTCGAGTTAGAAAAAGTGTGTTTATAAAGTGTGGTGAAAAAGTGTGGTTTAAAAACTTTTAAGTGTTTAGCATTATTGTGAAAAAGTGTTTTACGAAATTGAAATATCAAAAAAAGATATGTTTAAAATAATAGAAGTGTAGAGATGTGAGGATATTAAAGTCATTTTATCCAAAAGCCAGCTTTTAAAGCCCAAAAGCTATATTTTTTGGCTTTTTGGTTTGGCTTTTCAAACCATGGTTTCAACAGCAGAAGTTAATTTTTTTTTATCTGTTTAGCATTGCGTTTGCGGTGAAAAGCAGCTTTTGACCTCAAAAGTTGTGCCAGAAGCAATGCTAAACGAGGCCTTAGTATTAGAATTTTCAAAAGAAATTATTGGAAGGAAACTTGATGGTTGGGCCAGCCAAGGACAGCTTGATAATTTTCTTTATTGAAAAAAGGGATGCATATTGAAGAGTTGACTCATGTTGAAATTACTCCACTATAAGTTCAAATGGTGTAGAATGCAAAATGGCCACTAGCAATTTTTTTAAATGTATGAGAGAATAGGGTTCAAAATGCATTTGGACTAAGTTTGATAATTTTAAATATGATATAAATACGATATTTTTAATAAATATGAAAATAGTGTTAAAAACACGACACAACACATTTAAATACGATTAATATAATTAACACGAAACATATTATATCGATGTTTAAGATTTTGATATATTTAATAATTGATGTTATATTTATATTTATACAATTAAGGCAAAAAATTTGAATTATCAGAATCGTGTTAATTGTCAGATCTAATTTGAACTGATTCAGTGGTCTTTTTCTTTTAAAGAGCAAAGTTTGAATTATATTCTCCAAATCAAAAAATATTTATAATATTAAGCCCAAAACCTTATGATGTGAACGTTTTTAAGCTTGATTTACTATTGTTTACTTTTTAAAAAAATTGATGAATTAAGTCGTAATGATAAAAAGTTAAAATCATAATTAACAAAAAATACTCAAATGTAATATCAATTCTGATAAATTTATTTTTGTATAAAATAAAAATCATACTCTAAAAATTAGTAAATGCTGTTTTAATTCTTTTAATATATATTTTTTTTAATTTTTATTTTGTTAATAAATTTTGTAAGCACTCTTTAAGAGATTATAATATGGATTTTGTAGACGAGTATTTTTTAACAATTTTAAAGTTAATTAATATTTTATTTATAATAATAATATCATATTAAATGTAATAATTAATTATTTCATTAATTATTTTTAATATTAAATAAAAATATTATTATATATAATAATTTATCCTTCGAATACTTGTTAGAAAAAATTGTATATATTGGGGGATTAGGCACTCACTTTCACTTTCCACGTTTCCAAATTGAATGAGTAACCAAATTAATTTTTGTTCCAAATTAGACCCACATATTGCCAACAATTTTTTTTTTTGGGTCTATTTCTAGGGCCCTTCCTAAAATCACTCTCAGAACATCACTTTCAATAATTGCAAACTTGTATTTCTCTTTAGACTAATTAATTATTTTGGTATGTATTTTGTACGGATATTTTTTATTTTTTTAAAATATATATACAAATATATATGTGTGCATACAAACATATATATAGTAATTTTTAAAACCTAAAAGTTATTTTTTTAAAAACTATTCATGGTTTCATTAGAATAAAAATTAAAAATAAACAAAATTTCAAGAAAACATATAAAAAAATTCAATGTATTGTAAAATATGTAAAGTTCTTCGAAATAAATTGAATATGAGAAGATTTAATTAATATGACAAAATCATATAGACTTCCCTTTTCCCTGTAATTTTTATTAAATTCTATGGTGAAAATTAATGAAATTTTGAAAAATTGATTTATATTTATATTTTTAAATGATTAATTAAAAATTATTTGTATTTATTTTGTAGAAATTTAACTTTACATAAGTATAAATATGTTAACTTTTTATATTCTACTTTTTATTTAAATTGATTTATTTTAATATGACAATATCTTATGGACTTTCCTTTTCCTACAATTTTAGTTAAATTTTATGGTAAAAATGAAATTTTGATTTATATTTTCCTTTTTAAATGATTAATTGATACATTAATATTTGTATATATTATGTAAAAATTAACTTTACATACATATAAATATGCTAACTTTTCATATTTTACTTTTATTCAAATTAATTTATTCAATAATATTTAATATTTATATTTACTATATAAAAACCTAAAACAATCAATCATTAATGAGCACATTTATTGTTAAGAATTCAAATTTTTATATATATATATATATATAAAGATTTTGTTAACGAGTTTTTTAAGGATACTTTTTAATGTTCCTATATATAATAATATCTTTACTTAATGTATTAAAAATTATGAAAAAAATATTAATTATTATATTAATATAATATTACTGTCATAAATAATATATTAATTAATTTTAAAAAAATCATTGAAACACTCGATAGCAAAATCTTTGAAGAAGTAATTATTAGCTCGACATTATTTTTTAATCAATCTTTATAAATTATATGGACAATATGAATATATGATATATATATTACTTATCAAAACAAATGCATACATTTTATTCTATTCATTTTACTAATTGATTTGAACTTAGCCTAGTTTTTATTAGGTTTTTTTTATCTTAATATATATATATTTTATCGAAATACTGATGTTACAGAATTAATGACCGAAATCCGCTTGTTTTAAAACATGCTGGGAAATCGCCATGGGTGATGGCGATTTCCCAGCATGTTTTTAAAAAAATTTGGAAAAAACTACAAGGGAAATCGCCATTTTTTTTTAAATTTATATACTTTTATTTTATATATAATTTTATAAAAGAAATAATTTATAAAATTTTTAATTTTATATAAAATAAAAATTATATGAAATGATAAAAAAAATTAATTTTAAAATTAATTTATAAAATAAACGAATTATATATAATTCATGGCGATTTTGTATCTGAATATAACTTTTTTTTTATTTACCAAAATACCGATGTTTCAAAATTAATGATCGAAATACCGATGGCAATTTTCCATCATGTTTTTAATTTATTTATAAAATATATAATTCATGGCTCTTGACAACATACTGACATAAAGCTAAAGCACATTAATATAAAAAGTTGACATAAAGCTAAAGTAACAAAGCAGTGTCTTTTTTTCAGAGCTCTTCTTTTGAGGAGAATAGGAATGGGAAAGATTTTTCTGCTGAGGCTTGCTTTGAGCAGGAAATATTTCGTTGTTTGTCCAATAAGGATTTCTGGCCAAGTGCAAGGCTTTTGATGGGAGCATGACCGGAAGATTGACATGTCTGGTTTGCAAAGGTTTTTCATACCAATCATCCATTAACCATTCTCTGTTTACAGTCACGTAGATGTTAAAGTCCATTCGCAACTAATGAACATACTCTGGAGGGTAAGATGATCATGGTTCTTCTTGGTGTAGGGGGTAAGGTTTGTGGGTGGAGTACTGATTCTTTTGGCATAGTATGTCAAGAATTTCATTGTAAAGTTGGGCCTTTGTAAAAGGAATCTCGTATAAGGAGAAGGACAATTTCTTGTATGGTTGTGTCGAGGGTTGAAAACCATATTTTGTATAAGGTCTATGGAAGAGAATAATGGTGTACGTGTATAGGGTATCCGTATAGTCTTGGAGGATGGATTGCCATTCTGTGAGAGGGTAGAACCATTGCAGAAAGACTGGTAAGTAATCTGATTGGAACCTACGTTCAGTCGCCCAATAAAGGTTCAAGGTTGGGAATTCGATGGCGATAGTATAGACCTGACAGAAATACCAAAGAAATGGAAAAAGTTCTCAGGGGAAGACAACGTAGTAGGATATGCGAAAAATGTGAAGGAATGGTGACTGGGGTTAATCCCAACCGGTATGAAAGCATGACCACCATGTTTTCTGATTATAAGGGATTGATAAAGGAAGATTCTATCTTTGGCCCTTGTATTGATTGTTTTCAGGGCTATCTCATTCTTGAGCTCTAAAGTGAGTAAGTCAAGAGAAAAATCTGTGTGAAAGTCTAGCTTTGAGGATGAGGGGCCAACTGAGAGATTCGTCATTGAGGTTATTGGGAAGGTCTAGATAGCATTTATGGGACCACATTGAGGTTGCCTTTTATATGCTTGAAGGTGGAGCGAGGGATTCAGCTGATTTCCAGTCAATTAACCCTAGCAGAAAAGTTGGAATCGGATTCCTTCTGCTACAAAGAATGGAATTTATGACTAGATTTAGGGTTAGGAATTCAGCTTCTGCTACAAAGTATGGGACTTATGACCAGATTTAGGGTTAGGGTTCGAGATTCAGCTGATTTCCAGTCAATCAACCATAGAAAAAAATATTAGAATCGAATTTCTTTTGCAAAGGATTGGACTATTTATCAGATTTAGGATTAGGGTTTCAGTTATTTCCCAAAACCCTAAACCATAATAGAAAATATTATAATTGGATTCCTTCTGCAAAAGATAAGACTATTGACCAAATTTAAGGTTAGGGTTTTAGCTATTTCCCAAAACCCTAAACCATAGTAGAAAATATTGGAATCGGATTCCTTCTACAAAGGATGGGACTTTTACCAAATTTAGTATTATGGTTTCAGCTATTTCCCAAAAACCTAAACAAAGATGCAAAAAATATTGAAATCGGATTCCTTCTGCAAAGGATGAGACTATTGACCATATTTGGGTTAGGGTTTCAGCTATTTCCCAAAAAAATATTGGAATCGAATTCTTTCTGCAAAGGATGTAACTATTGACCAGATTTAGGGTTAGGGTTTCAGCTATTTCCCAAAACCCTAAACTGTAGCAAAAAATATTGGAATCGGATTCTTTCTGCAAAGGATGAGACTATTGACCATATTTAGGGTTAGAGTTTCAGCTATTTCTCAAAACCCTAAACCATGGAAAATTCTAACATAAGTTTTTTACGGTAAGCTTCCCATCAGCTTAGATGAATCGTATCCGTCAGATGATAAATGTAAGATCTGAACCGTTGAAATAAAAAAAAAAAATTGGAAACCGGTTTACCCCTTCTCTTTGAAAAAACCCTTCCCCCTAATACATCCTTCCCCCAGCTTTTCTGTTTCGAAAAACCCTTCCCCCCCCTGATACAAAAATTTCTCTAGAACCCTAAAATTTCTTCCCCTTTTGTGTTTCGAAAATTTGCTTCTCCCTTTGTAATCTGTTTCGAAAATTTGGTTCTCCCTTTCTAATCAGTTCGTTTTCCCTTTCTAATCAGAATTCTGGCTTCGCCCTAGTATAGAGTATCTATACCTATATATGAAAAGTATCTTGAGGGGATACTGTAGCCAGTGGCGGATCTTGAGGTTGAGTTTTGGAAGGGCCAAATTAATTTTATTTTATTCTTTTTCATTAAATAAATTCTATATTTTTACTAACATAAAAAAAAAATAGATATAAGCAAATACTAAAATAAAACGATAAATTTACACAACATTAAGTTTAAATTAATGAGCTAATTAAGAAAAAAATACACATGACATGAATTCATATTATGTAAAACATAGAACATATAAGTTATAAAATTAACAATATTATTACATGACAATTAAATTTTAAAGAGTATAAAATAAATTAATAAATTTAAAGATGGCTTCCAAATTATTGTCACTTTCATAACCTTTGAAGAAATTAAGAGAAATTTCATGGTTCTTTTTGCTCACTAACACTATATCTCATCTTCAATAATTAAAAAAATAATGATCAATAATTAATTTCATAAATAATGTAATATCTATTAAAATAAAAAATAAATATAATATCTGGGAAGAAAGAAGTAAAGACTTTAATTTAAGGCTATGAGATCATAAATCTTAGAGTTAATCTAAATTAATAATTAGTACCCAAAAAAATCTATATTACTAACTAAAATTTTGTACTTTTTACTTTTGTTTGTAAAAGTAATTACAGAGAACATAGTTTGAATCGAGTGGGAAACATAAATATTTATATTATAAGAATACAACGAAATATAGAAACTTTGAATTAGGTGTTTATGAGAGGAAATAAAAAAATTAGTAAATGGTTTTTTTTTTTAAATATGCATGTATGTAATATTATACTTGTAATTAGACTTGTCCCCGACCCGGGTCAAGTTTAGGTCCATATTAAAAAACGTTATGTCAGCTTAGACTTGATTCAATTGAAAATATGGATAAAACTTTTTGTCTAGGTCTGGCCCGACATGTAAAAATACTATCCAAACCCACCTAAATTTGTATATAAAAGAATCAATCTCTCTAGAGATTGATCATTTTGTTAAAAAGAATTGATTCTAATTAAAAATGTATATTACTAATAATAAAACAGGCCGAGTCAAACCAAACTTGGGCAAAAAACGCCATGCCCAAGGCCCGACTCGTTTTTTAAATAGACCTCATTTTTTATCCAAACTCGTTTTTTGGATTCAATATTTCTGTCTAAGCTCTCCTAAATATTAGGCAAACCTTCAAGCTTTGAAGGATAGTCCGACCTTTAGACAACTTTACTTGTAACTAACATAATAATTTCAAAAAGCATGGTTGATGATCATTGATTAGTGAAGTCCAACAAATAAATAATAAATTATGAGGAAAATTGAATAAAACTATATTCAGATTTTGGGATCAATTTAAGGTTAATTAACATAATATATATATATATATATATATGAGTTTTCAAAAAAATTTGGGGGGCCATGGCCCCCTCAGGCTCTTTAGAGCATCCGCCATTGATTGTAGCTAAGACAAAACCAGACAACGACACCTGGCTTCTTTTTTTTTTTTTTTTTTGAAAAATTATAAAATAGGTTGTTAAATTAAAAATATTTATAATAATAAGGAAATAATTTTTTTTATGAGTAATAGTAAAACATTGGATATCCGATGTTATTCAATCCATTTGTGGATTTGGATATTGCGAATTTAGGTAATTTGACGATTCAAATATTGAATTTACTATCCACAAAGGATTCGGATATGAACTCTTGGATTTTCGTTATTCGAATCTACTTTGATTTTGGTTTGGATAGTGTTTGATATTCAAATTCGTTATCTGAATCCACTATATTTATGCGAATAAAGGATTCAGATATCCAAATTCGATATCCATTTACATATTTAGTTTTTATTTAATTTTATACTTTTATTTATTTTAAATGATTTAATAAATTTGGATATTTAACGGATTCAAAAATTTGGCAAATATTACTCTTTAAATCGGATGTTGATTTTGATAGTGATATTCAGATAGTAAGCGGATAATAAATGAATTCATATTTCATATAAATTAAACGGATTAAGATATTTAAAAAGTTATTGATATACGATCTGCTGCCATCCCTATTTGTGATCAAATTTTTTGGAATAATTACAAAATCAATAATAAAAAATTACTATTTATTATCATAATATTAAAAAATTATTAGTAAAAAAGAGAATATTTTTTTTTGAAAAGCGTATGATCAAGAGTAATTTTTTTTTTTTTTAAAGAATTACAAAATGAACCAATAAATTAAAAATATTTGTTATCTATTATTATACAATAAATAATTATTCATAAGGTAGTAGAAAAACATTATGTGAAAAAAAATTGCAATTATTTTTATCTTTTGAGAAGAAAAAAGAAATATTAGCAGGAGTAATTGATCCGTTTGGACTCTTACAATCAAAGAAAGTAAAATCTGATTGATAAAAGAATTGACTTAAGGTTTTCTTTTTGATGAATTTGTCATTTGATTTTAAAAAAAAAACAAATTAAATTTTATAGATTTATGTTTTTTATTTAAAATTAATTTAGTAATAAAAAATTTTATTTGTGAAGAAGATATAATTTGAAATATTTAATTTTTATATTAAAAAATATAATTATTTTAACATATAAATATATATTTAAATAAATAAAAACTATTTAATATAATTAAAATTATATAAAAAAATTAAGTCCCGGGCGAAGCCGGGGGAAAACATTATAGTATTATATATAGTTGGCCAATTGGAGGGTTTTATAAACGATAAGGAGTTTCTTATTAAATTAATGCATATCAAATCCAATAAAAAGAATATATATATATATATATATATATATATATATATATATATATATATATATATATACGATCAGCGGCCAAGTACCTTGTAAAAACCCTATTATATAGTTATATACCTACTAGCTGATTTAAATATTTAATTTTTATTTGATTTTATATTTTTATCTTGATAAAAATATAACTTAATGGATTCAAATATTTAATTTACAATGTTATCTAATTTGAATTCGGATTCGGATAATAATATCTAAATTTAATTGAATAATAAAAAAATTCGAATATCATAAAAATTAATCGAATTTAAATACGAATACTTAAAAAATAATAGATATTCGATCTATTATCATCTTTAATTTTGATAATTTTACCATATGAAATTAAATGTAACCCCTGTGGGAACTAACTTTAACAACAGGGTATTATTTGGAAAAGAAGTATAACAATATATACTATGTGAAAAAAACATCTAAACCTGTAAGTGAAGTTATACTCTAAAATATTTAAATTGAAAAGAAAAAAAAAACAAATTCGTTCTAATTGTTTGTTCTGACCAAGGTTAAAAAAATTGGATCGAAAGTCAAATCGATCAGACTTTAGATTTCTGATCTAATCGGTTCAGCCGATTGGATCGACCGGTTTGATCAAAACTTTTTTTTAATATTTAAAAAATAGTTTTAATATTAAATAAATATTAAATATAGTTTGTAATTAATAAAAAAATATATTTGGTTTAATGGTATGATCTTTAATATAAAATTAATAGGTTAAAGATTCAAATCTCATCAATTACAAACAATTTTAAAAAAAAAAAATACAAAACCGATTTTATCTAATATTTTTACCGAATTTTTACTGATTAAACAGGTTTTATATCAGTTCAAGGTTTCACCAGATTAATATAATTATACCAGACTGAACAATCTATCGATTTTCAATTCAATCGATCCGATTGACTAATCCGATCCGATTTTTTAATCACTTGTTCTAACTTATATATAACGTCTCCCGCGGCATTAATAATAGAGAATTCGAGCGGGGGACGACAATAAGTGGGGATTGAATCCGTCGGCAATAAAAGCAAGGAAAGAATTACGTAACCAACTCAAAATGTTGTCTCCACCAATTTAGTGGTTGTTACTGTGCAATGCAGGTATCCATCCCACTCTCTCCCAGACCACATTCGCCGTACCCACCTAATACCCTTCCGAGTCACAAAGATATGATGCTTTTGCCATCATCCAAACTATTTCAATGACTTCATTTTTAAAAACAAATTTGAGTAAACAAAAAAACTTTTTTGAAATGTGCTTTTGCACTCAAAAAATCTTGTTCAAATGGTTTGGTTTTTGGACAAGTCTAAATATTGTTTGTAATAAAGGTGTTCATGGATCGGGTCAGGTTCAGATCTGAATAAATTTTTTGCTTGTCCAATTTCGACCCGGGCCGGGCTGAGCTCGAAAATCTATTTTATTATTTAAAATATATTAAAAATTATTTTTATAATTAAATTTAAATAAAAATATTTTTTATTATTTAAGCAGTACTCTGGATTGGGCCGGATCGAATTACTAAAGACCTATTCCAGACCTGATCCAATTTGGATTGGATCTGTCGAGTCGAGTGGGTAGCTCGGTCCATGAACATAGCTAGTTTGCAGTTACTTTCTTTGTTTTTTCCTTCAATTTTGTTATAAAATAAATTTTAATCATGAAATTCAAATACAAAGTTTATACTTTTGATAATAACAAAAATAGATTTAATTAACTTTTTAATTATATATATTTAAATATTTGTAGAGTACTCTACATCCAAATATGTGAGTCATTGAGTGTGTAAGTAATTAATATTAGGGTTTGCATTTGAGATAGGATGAAAAAGAAATATCAATATATTAGTTTTGATTCTAACCCAAATATTATTTATTGTAAAATGGAGGATTTCTGTTTTGATGAAAAAAAAAAACATTTCATTAAGAAAAAAATTAAGTAACATCCAATTCAAAGGAAAGGTTCAAGAAAAGAAGTTGGACTATCCTTATAACCACGCAGCTTCATCAGATAAAGAGATAAAGCTTGTGTAGCTAAAAAAAAATAGCCACAATATTCCCTTGCCTTTTTAACAAAATACCAAGAAATTTAATGCATATTACAAACCAAAGAAATGATTTCTACCATGATATGTATAGGGATGGTAAAGAAGCCGGACGGGGTAGAGATTGCTTTATTTACTTTTGTTTTATTTTTATATGGATATTGAAAACATCTGTCTCCATGGATATCGGTTATATCCATAACCGCTCCATGCTATTTCACTCTATTTTTTTACTAATTATTTTTAATTTAATATTGTAAAAAAATTACATGAACATAATTTTAGTATATATATCTAATATATATTAAAAATATAAAAGGGATATATATAATATTTTAAAAGGTAAAATAATAATTTTAAAATGCGGGGCAAGACGAAATAAGCATTTACCAAAACTGTGCCGCTCCACTCTACCCCCACTTTTTTAAAAAATAACTTTCCCATTTGAAACAGATCAATGCAAAATTCGTAAACGGATCGAATTTTATCATCTAGATATATACTACTAAAAGAACAACTTGAACCTTCTTCCTTGAGCTAAAAAAACTACATGATTTGGATTTTGGAGATCCTTAGGTGCAATATCATCTTTTCAACATTTTTAATCAGCTTGATTTGATATGCCTTCTTTCTTACATTATCCTATCAAAAGCTTGAGTTTAATTTATTTTTTTTAATTTACTTTATTCCTTTTTGCGTGAGACATCTTATAATATGTATCTTATTGATTAAGGTTTGTTAATTTAATATAATAAATAAATTTTATAATTATATAATAAACTAATAAATAATAAATTCTATAATCAAATAATAAATTAATAAATGAACAAAAATAAATATTTTGTAATTAATATGAGTTAAACAAAATAGATAAATACAAATAAATAATAAATAATTAAGTATTACTTTATTAAGTTTCAATTTGTGTGAGCAGATTATTATCAATATTTTTAAAAGAGAATTATTTGATATATTACTATCAATTTTATTAATCTTTAATTATTTATTAACAAATCTATTATTTGACATAAAAATAATTTCAATTATTAATTAACTTCATAAATCATATATAATCTAAAATTTTCATTATATACAAACTTTAACTAATATTCTTTATGATCATTTTCTCTTCTCATTACGCTCACTCTTACTGCTATTTTTGTTATTTAAATACATATCTTATCACTAATTTTAATCTCAATATTAACAATAAGTTAATAACCAATCTCATACTTATAATAAGGGTTTATATTTGATGCACTGACAATATATTTATACACTGTCAGTGAATCATATTATGTCATCTTATTAAAAAAATTTAAAAATAAATATATAATTTTATTTTTAATAATTTATTAACAGTGTATAACACTACATGTGCATCAAATATAAAATTTTATAATAATTAATCTTATTTTCAATTTCATTGTCCATATAAATAGGTCCTAAAATGACATAATTATGTGTGTTTGTCACTTTGTCTCCCACAAATACCTTTGATTTAATGGATTACTATGTTGAGATTGAAAGTTACACTGGAAAGAAAATTACTGGAGGTCGCAACAATCTATATCTCATCTCTATTGCTTGCGTCTAATGCAAGAAAAGATAATCCTTTCCTTTATAGCATATATAGTTCAATTGGCAATTGGACTTATTCTGATAGGCATATTTTCGAGTTCATGTTATTTTTTTTAATTCAAGTTTTTTTTTTTTTATTCAAATTATTTTAGATCAAGTCATTTTAGATTCAATTTTATTGTAATTTTCATAAATCTCGAGTTAATTTGAATATTTTTGAATTGAAATTCATATCTTTACAATTTTCAAATCAAATTGGTCTCAAATACGAATTGTTGTGGTTTTAAATTATTTGAAATTTAAATTGTTTTTAATTATTAGAATTATTTCAATTTCAATTATTTAGAATTTGAACTTTTTTAGATTTACGTTTTTGACTTTTTTTTTTCAATCAATAACAATCTGATCAAGTTCCATCTCGAGTTAGTCTGTACGATTTTTCAAGTCAGGAGTAACGGATGTAACACGATTATACGATACGAATATAACACAAAAATAAAATAAAATATGATATGATATAAAAATATAACATGAACATGATACGAATACACACGTCTCAAAATTTATATAATACGAATTATTAATGTATCAAAATTTATATAAATATAAAAAACTTTAAACATGATTATAACACAATAAAATACATAAATACAACACGAATAAACAAATTGTCAAATATAACTTTTGCCAATTCTACTTATTAGGCTCTACTTAGTTTGATACTTTTTCTTTTTTATTAATAATTTGCTTCCAAAAAGAATAAAAAGTGCGTTTAAATATATAAAATTTAAAACAGAATACATGATTTTGATGTTATATGATAATTGGCATTATATTTTAATTATTTATGCATTAATTATGACTTTACTACTATTATTCGGATTCCGTAGTTTACCGCAGATATAGATCTTGAGTCTTGACCAACTGGTTTTTCAGTGAAACAAATAATTTTTTTTATATCATAAATATCTAAATTCAAATCTCAAATCTACTTAATATTATCTTTTAAAAATAATCGCTTTTTATAATTGCAACAGTGGAGTCAACAATTTCCAAAGTTATCCCCTTTTCTTATCTCTAAAATAAAGTTAACCCACTTTATCATAAAGTTAACCCCCCTTAACTCTAAACCATTGAAAAAGAAAAAGATTAAACATTAGCTGTTGTTATTTCCGATTGGATCATGATCCAACTAAAACAATGGAATTACTTGAATACAAAGTTTTGCCAATCTGATCTATTCTGGATAAACAAGGTCTTCCAAACAAAAATAGCTATAAATGAATAACTCTACCGAATTGCCATCCCTTGAGCCGCCTGTGAGCCTTCTTCAACAACCTTGTTTGCTTGAATGGTGCTGATGAGACTGGCAACATTACCCTGGTAAATCAAATAGACCGGGTCACTAAGTACGAACACGAGTTAAATAAAATGAAAGATACATACTGCTTTGGCCATGATAATATTATACGAAAACAAAGTTTGATCCGATGCGAATAGTAATTATGGATGCGCACATAGAATATGCAGAAACAACTCGGAAATATTTTCAACCACGATCAACAAAAATGTAAACATTCAAACAGATAAATGACTAGGTAAAAGAAAACTTTTCCTTGAAAACGGCTATATATATATATATATATATATATATAGTGTTAAGTGGTGTCATACCATATCTGTTAAATCTTAGATTTCTTATGATCTTATATTAAAGTTTCACCGATTACCAATTGATTTTAAATTAGATGCTTAACATGATATCAAAGTCCAGATTATGTTCTGTTGTTCTTCCTGCCTAACCCTATGTGAAGTTGACAACCCCCGATGAGGTTATCCACGTGAGAGGGAGTGTTAAGTGATGTTATATCACATCTATTAAGTCTTGGATTTCTTGTGGTTTTATATTAAAGTTGGACCCCTCCACCGATACCAATTGGTTTTACGTGGGATGCTTAACATGGGGCATATCACGGAAAGGAAAGAAACTTGAGTGAAAAAATAAAGCATCAATTATGTGAAATTCTTTACCCTCCATGTTGCTAGTTTTGATCGAAGAGACTGCCATTGATGCTGTCCAAAAATGCGCTCAGTACAGCGGCTGCATGTTAAACAAAGAGTTGAATTAAAAAAAAAACAAAAAAAAAAGGTATATTCCAGATTAATCTGTTGGACAACAGAGCAATGAAATCAGAGAGACTTGAATCAGACATGCACCACAGAAAGAGAGAGAACAGCTTACCTTACAATCACAACCTGATTCATCTGATCCATTTTACAGTCAATTAACTTAGCAGTTATTGCCTTAACAACCCACAATTCCACCTCATCATCATTGATCTGCAAAGAGAAATACATCAATGAAAAACCAAGATTACGCAGCAAATGTGGTCAACAGGTAGCCAAGCAAGTTTACCTTAAGAGTATCCTTGATGAGGGCATATGGAATTTGTCCAGATTCATTAGAGCCAAGATCAACCAATGACATCAACCTCATCTTTGTTATACAATCTTCATGAACAAGACCTAAACAATTGAAAATAATAATATTGAAATATATTGAAATTTGGAGAGACTTTATGTCATGTAATAGCCCATCATAATAGGTAAGAAGAAAGACAAAGCATTACCATAACATTTCATTAAGGTAGAATTTGCAGCCTGAAATTCCAGGTAGGCATCCAACCGCTGAGTCAAAAAGATCTTCAGAAGCTGATAGACCAATGCATATTTAGCATCCTTCTCCAACTGCCCTACAGCAGGCATATCTAATAGATCACACTGCAAAGGGGCAACAAGAATTAATGAGCAACTAACCCTTGAGCTTAAACAAGAAGAATGCAGAAAACTAAATGCTCACGCACATACTCTGCTAGAATATAGGAAACAAGATAAGCCAAATATTTAAAAAGCTCTAGAGGGATGGCATAAAAAGAGAAGTTCAAAAGCCAGAAAGAAAAAAAAAAGGGGGGGGGGGGAGGGGGGTTGTTTGAAGGACAGAAGGAGCATGGAGATGGCTAGAATAAAATAAGCTTAAAATGAAGAACTGTATATATACAGATCAGCTAGGTTCTATAACATTAGTAAGAAATTATGATACCTGAAACATGTCCGGAGCCTTCACAAATTCTATGACAGTGCGCACAGCTTCCTCCTTGGCTTCACTCAATATATATGAGTCCTCACCAGAGAAAGTTGCCAAATACTTGGTCAAGAATTTGAAAGAATCCTTTCCTGAGCTGGATTTGCAGAAAAAGCCACAAAGTTGAAGTATATGTAAGAGTGCAACCAATGTAAAAGAAAAAGTATGATCACATATAGGTACAGGCATCTGAATTTATGCTTTGGAGTTCCCATATACCTTTTGTTTTCTTTCAGTACGTTTGCAATGGTAAGGAAGAGGTTCCTTTGATCCTTGACCCCAATATTCCACTCTTTCAAGAAACCGTCAATCTTTTTGGAAGATGGTATGATGTGCTCAGTAACTTTCCCATTCAATGCCAAATTTAAGGCTTGCATGTATACATAGAACCGGCTATCTGGGCCCTCCAACAAATTATAGAGATTAAACAAGCTGGAAAGAGAAAATAAAAAAGCATGAGAGAGAGCCTTGAAAATTCTATAAGCTAGAATTCTGGATCATCATTGGACATTACATCTTTAAACGCATTGCAGGCTTGTCATTTGGTTGTTGAGTGATTTTTGTTGAAATGAGTTTTGCCACCTCGAGTTCATCTGGGTTTTCGAGCTTTGAGACAAGATTGCAGATAACAGTGAAGATACACTCAAGATCTGAAGAAAGATAATAAAAAGATTAATTATTTGTAAGACTAGAACTTCAATGCAAATTTATAACTTCACAATGTCCGTATTGTAGATATCATATATCTAAGTCCAGGGTATCCTCATAAAAGGAATGTTAATAGTATCAGCTGAATCCATGTCCATTTTGCCATTGCAACTCAAATAGAAAAAGAAAGAAAAAAATCTAAGGGAACAACAATTCAATCTGTCCTATCTGCGCTAATACACAGAACTTATTCACAAGGAAACCAAGCTGGCTTGAAAGATCTCAACTATTTTGTCAGGAAAAGAAGTTGCAGAATTACTAGCTGTTACAGACTCATAATTTCAAAAGCACCTAAGATCTTGCCATTAAACATCATAATGTAATAAGACACCATTTTCAGTCGTCGCCTTTGCTACTTTCTTCTCACATCCTAAAACGTTGGAGAAAAGCAAAAGCAAAATCCTAATTGATTAAAATTGAACAAATGACTAAAACGCAAAACCAATAACAAAAATTTTTCCATTGTAAAAACTAAAACCAACCATTTATTCTCCAAGAAGTTCAATCTTTAATTTATAAATTCTTCAAAGCATTGTTTGTTTTTATATCCAAACACGCTTTAAGCCAGTGCGACAACAATGCAGTGCCTAAATCCTCTGCCAATCAATTAATACTAACTTACATTAAGAATTCAACAAACTCCATTGAACCGCAGAATGAACTAAGACAATTATATTCATCTCAATTCATAAATCTCCCAAATTATTCAAATAAATGAAAAGGGCAAAAAAATTGTACCTTTATCGGAGACCTTGGAAAAGACTAAATCAGCAGAAGTAACCATTAAAGAAGCCAAATCCAACCATCTTCCCATCACTATACACTCTTGCGCTTCCATACAAAGCCTCGTCACTTGCGGCTCCGCAACCTTTCCACCATATTAAACAACAAAAATTTAATAAAAATTTGAAAATTCCGATTTAAAATTACCTTTTGGGAAAATAAATTGAGGTCACCTCTGGACCAGCATCGGCCCAAGCGAGGTCGGCCGTGAATCGGACCACGGCGAGCGCGGGATCATCTTCGGAGGTTGGAACGACGGTGGTCATTGTCGTTTCGTTTTGAAGCTCTCTGCAAAACCCTAACTTCGCTTTGGTTGTGGCAGCTGAGCAGAGAGAGAAAGAGCAAGAGAGCGAGTGAGAAACCCTAGCTTTTTTAGATTTGTAATGTTTTTGGAAGTATGTGTTATTAATATATTTTTAACGTTTAAATATAAAAAACTGATGAATTAAAATTAAATAATAATTCAATCCTTCTCAATTTATTGTAATTAATTAAATTTTTAAATATTTATTTTTATATAATTAAATTTTTAATATGTATTTTTATTCAATTTAATCTTCGATTAGATAAAAATTGATCGTGGACCGTTAATCAATTTTCATTTAATAAAATATTTAATTGAATGAAAATAAATATTTAAAAATTTAATTAATTACAATAAATCCATATAAATTTAGATTATTATTTAATTTTATATTTTTAAATTTAAGTCTATTTTTAAATTATAATTATAAAATATAAATAAATAAGCTTTTAACTAATAAGTGATTTAACATAGAGTTTCATGTTCTTAAATTTTATGAAATCTTATTTTCTAAAAATTAAGATATGTTGTATTAAAAAAATCTTAAGTAGGATCATAAACGAATTGAGTTTCGAACAACGAACAAACTTTTGTTTGTATTCTTTCATTATTTTTAAAATTATTTGTATTATGTAACTCTGTTCTAGAGCTGCTGATGACCAGATCGGGTCGGGTCGCAGTCAAATTTTTTTTTGGTATTTTTTATTTAGGCTCGGTTTTGGGTTGGATCGGACCGGTCCGTCGGTACATATTCACTATTCATTTATATTAAAAAACAAATTTTATTTTTTTATTTTTTCAATATATTTTATAATTAAATTTAAAAATAATATTTTTTATTGGGTCAACAGTGATCCGGACTAGGCCGGATCACTAAAATACCTTCCCAGGCTCGGCCCAAGCAGGTCTACTCTGTTCATATTGATTAAGGTTTTTTAAAATAGTATTCGAGCTTGGTTCATTTAAAATTGATTGTGATCGAGAACGGTTTAGTTTAAATTAAATGAATTTATTTTCGAGTATTAAATGAACATGTTTATAAATATATAATTGATTGAACAATTAAAAATATATTCATGAACAATAAACAATTTAAACAAACATAAAAACAATAAATAAATATTAATTAATATATTGATAAATAAATAAAATAATATTAAAATATATTAATTATATTGTATTCGAGGCTTTCGAGCAATATATTTAGCTCAGTTGGTTCATGTTGTCATTCTTAAAAGGTAGTTACAGCAGGTCTGAGTTTCGAATCTCAGTATCTAATCTTTTTCCCTATTCACAGACTCCAGCTTTCTTTGTACCAAAAAAAAAATAAATTTTAAACAATCTTATAAAACGAGTTTATTCGTAAATATAAATAAACTAAAAATACCTTATTTGAGATCAGTTTGTTTATTAAATAAATTTTAAAAGTTTATTAAAAAAAAATTATTTAACTTAATAAATAAATAAAAATCTAATTTGTTCACAAACTATTCACCGTGTTAATTTACAGCCTAGTCATTAATAGTTACCTATTTTATTTTATTTTTCCGTTTTTGCCTAAGTATATCCTTGCTGTTGCATGCAAGAGTAATTATGCCTGTGCAAAAGTTCAATAAATTAATGATTTTGCTCATTCATGTAATTGACAAAGAGTAAACTTCTTACTTGCTTCCAAATAAAAAAAATTTCAAAATAAATTGAAAATAAAAATATTAAAATTAATATGACAATCAATGAATAAAAAATCAAACCGGAAATTAAACCAGTGAAACCTTCGAATCACCAATCGAATCAATTGAACCAGACTATTCAATTAAAAAATATATTAAATATTAAAGACATGATTTTGATATTAAATAAGTATTAAATATAATAACGAGTTAATAAAAAATATAGTTGATTAAATGATATGATCTTTAATATATGACTAAAAAATTAAAGGTTTAAATTTAATTACTTAAAAAAAAATAGTTTTTTATCGGTTTAATCCGATTTTTATCGGTTGAACCAATTTTCCTTCAGTTCATTAGATTTTTGGTTTTCTGATATGCACCAAACTGAATTGACCGTCGATTCTCGATTGAATCGATCGAACCGACTAGTTCGATTCGATTTTTTCAACACTAATGACAATATCTTATAAAATTTTATTTTTTAATAATTTTAATTAAACTCAATGATAAAAAAATTGTGAAAAGTTTGAAATTTTGATATATATATATATATATTTTAAATGTTTATTTTGAAATAATATGAAAACATTAAAATTAATAAACAATAAAAATGAAGAAAAGGCTTCACTTGTTAGGCTAAATATTTTAAACTATGTTGGACCATTCATGTATGTTTATTGTATTAATCGAGTAAATATAAGTATAATATAAATTATTAAATACGTTAAAATTTTAAATACAAATACGATATATATATTAAAAACGTCGTGTTAAATTTATTTAAATGTATCGTATTGTATTTATTATATTATTATTATATTTATTATACTTGTAATGTTTGTGTGGTATATTTTATTATATTCAAAATTACGAAATCTATTTGAAACCAATGAGAGATGACTAAAAAGTTTTATTGGGTTGGACATTTAAAAACCAGACCAATTTAATTCAGATCATCAGATCCAAAAACCTGCTCATTTTCCAAAAAAGAAAAAAAAAATCTGGAAAATATTGTTTATGATAAATTCTAAAACTACGTCGTTTATGGGTTTAGAGTCTTATCTTGGCTAAGAAAAAGTAAATCTGGAAAAACAAAATAATCATACGGTAGGGAAGAGAAGTAAGATCTATAAGATGTCGTTTAAGGTTTGTCTTCTGTTCAAAGTCAAAATCTATCTCTGACGTCAATAATTGAATCCGAATTCTCAAAGGTCTTTTCTCCTTCTTTTCCTTTATTTTTTTCTGGGTATTTAGAGTTTAATTTTCTGTTTATTTACTACTGATTTCAACTTACTATATCTCCATCTTTTTCGTTGTTTGAGTTATAATTTTATGGGTTTGTTACATACCCTTTGTAAGGATTTTAGGGTTCTTTTTTTGTGTCTAAATTTGTAATATGCTAGTTTTTTGTTTATTTCTTAATAGCCTTTTGGAGAATTTTTCCTTCTGTTTGTTATTACTATTGTTTGTTTTCTGTGTCTGCAATCTTTTTGAAAATTTTAAGCTTTAATTCTTTGTTCTAAGAAGGGATTTTCCATTGTAGCCACTACTTTAAGGATTATTATTATCATATACACTACAGCAGTGGAGTTTAAAAACTTTGTTACCAGATTTGTGCACTTGCCATGTGTCCATGTCGGTTTAGCTATGGATATGGAATCCAACGTTGAATTATATTAAGTTTGTATAATTAGATAAATGGGCAACTGACAAGGTATAAATTTCACTTGTGAAGTTTTTAGACTCTACTAACGGTGTATAATACTATTATCCATACTTGAATCTTAGGTGCAAAAACTGGTGAAGATGGCATTTACTGGTGGGACTATAGTGTTTTTGCTAGGTAATGTGGGTTAAAAAAAGATGAAATTATAGATACTTGTTGTAGATTGTTCGCAATGTAACTGGACGACTTGAGTTAGAATATGTATTTAGCAATTAGAGTTTTCTATTTTAGACTCTGGACATTTAAGACTCTTTGCCTAGATGTCCAATCCATTGAATTGTTTGGTTGGTCCCTAATAAAAGAGAGCAAGTTTTAAGTTGAATGATTAACTAATAGCACTGAGCTTAAATTTTGTATGTTATACTATTAAGTAATAAGTTTGCTTCATCATGTCATTTGATACTTATTGTCTTTGGTAACAGGGCCCTATGAAAAACGGGAATGAATAGAGGAGGCTGCAGAAAACATGGAGTCTGACTTGGTTAAGGCAAATGATAGAAAACGATCCTCGCATGAAAATTGTGGGTTTTCAACCAATTCTGATTCTTTTTCAATAGCCAAGATCGAAATGCATGATAATATTGTAGAAGTAAATAAGTCACAAACATCATTTGTGGGAACTTTAGAGACAGGCAAGGATGCAGCCCAAATTTTTGCAGAAACAAGATCAGCGATAAAAAAGAAAACCAAGTTTAGGAAAAAAATGGAGCAGCAGCAGCTTGATTCCTCAGAAAATAGTGGTCAAAGTCATATTGATAAGCTTCCTGAGGAAGTTGGCCTTACTAACACTGATCAAACGAATACTATTTCAAGTCTAACACTATCAGATGAAGGAAATAGTGAAGAAAAGATTGATTCATTTGATGCAAATGAAACAACTGATGTTTCTCTTGCTATTGTTAAACCTCCTGTTAGTCAATTGAGGAAAAAACTTCTTGTTCTTGATTTGAATGGGTTACTTGCTGATATAGTCTATTCCCCTCGAATGAGTTACACAGCAGATGCACACATTGCAGGACGGGCAAGTGAGAACCTGGTGTCGAAAACTTTATTTGCTTATGTTTATGCATTTTATGTTGAAAGTATTTTTTAAACTAATTGGGATCTTTCTTTTTCTTTTTTTCAGTTTTTAAGAGACCCTTTTGTGATGATTTTTTAAAGTTTTGTTGTGAGAGGTTTGAAATTGGTATCTGGTCTTCAAGAAACAGGTATTTTTTTTTTTTGTGGAAACAAACAATTGATTGCCTTTTCTTAGTGCTAAATTGTTGCCATGGAGCATTGATATATTACTGCTAATTGCTGCATTTATTAACTTTTGCAGGAAAAATGTGGAAAGCTTTATTGATTTTCTGATGAGAGATATGAAACGTAAATTGCTGTTTTGTTGGGTAATTATGGCCTGTTTCATTTTACTTTCTGTTAAACTTTGCATTGCTGCAGAAGGTGGCTTTACTTTTTTTGTATACTCTGTATTTTGAAGTCATCTTTGTTACCATTGCCTTATTGTTATCCTTGCCTAAGAAAATGTTCAAGCTGACTTTAGGCAAGATTGATGGTTGATCACCAACAAGAGTACAGATTGAATCTTCTAGCCATTTAACCTTTGCTTTGTATTCTTAGAAAAAAGAAAAGAAAACAAAGGCCTGCTTGGTTCCCCTGCCTAAGAAAATGCTCTAGTTGATTGGTGGTCGATCACCAACAAGAGTAAAGATTGAATCTTCTAGCCATTTAATCTTTGCTTTGTATTCTCAAAAGAAAAAAATAAGAAAAAGAAAAAAGAAAAAAGGCCCATCTTTCTCGTCCCACTGAGTAAAGAAATTCGATTTCTTAGTTTGAGGATTAGGTGCTTTGCTAGGAGTCCTTTTGTGACGCCATTTTACATGAGAGCTAGATAGAGATAGCATGAGAAGATATTGACTGCCTACATGGTATTGGTGTTACTTGAACAAATCATGAATTAATGTCATTTTACTGTAATGTTCAAATTTCCTCGTATTTCTTTAAAGATAATTTGAGTACCTATAAATGTACCGGTCTCAATTTATCTATCAATTCTTTTTGCATCAAACACAATTTTTATATGCAATTAAACTGGTAACAGTTCCAACTCTGATCCATTTGCTTTATGCGCAATGATTTATTAGGATTCATCTTACTGCACCGAGACACAATTCAATACTCCTGGGCATAAATATAAGCCCTTAGTTTTTAAAGATTTGAGGAAGATTTGGGGAAAACATGATCCTGATCTTCCATGGGAGAAGGGATATTATAATGAATCAAATACGTTGTTGATAGATGATTCTCCCTACAAAGCACTGCTTAATCCCGTAAGTTAATGGACTACTTTATTTTTTGTTTAGGTCACTAATATTTTCCTTTGTCTTTCTAACATAGGTCCTGATATTGTTTTTGATTTTCTGTTAATCTTTGTAGCCACATACTGCAATATTTCCCCATTCATTCAAGTTCGACATGAATGATAATTCATTAGGTAAAATGACTTCTGAAATTATTTACTATTGTTAAGTTCCATAATTCAAAGAATGTTGAATAACTTGTGTATTCTTTTTCGTTCAATGCTAATAATTGCAAGTAATATCAATTGGGATTGATGCTCCTCACAAAGAGGTCAAAGGAAAATAAAATGAAAATAAATTGGAAAAAAAGAAAAGCTGAATCATTGTCTACTATTGTTTGCTGAAGTAAAGTTCATATGTACAGTTCTTTTTTGTACAATATATTCTGTTGACTATCCTGTTAGCTGCTAAGTTTGTGAGTTATTTTTTTCTATGTTACTCGGACTTGGGGGTGAGTGTTGGATACGGGTATGTTCAATTTTTTCTATGTTTTTTCATATATTTGAAGGATCATACCCCTATACCCTTGTCCGAATATGTGTTAGATATGGGTGTCGGACTCGGATACTTTAAGGAAAATGAAGAGTCGAAGTAACATAGGTTTTTTATTTTTTTTTATTTTTATATATATATAATGAGTTAGATTTTATTTATTTCAGGTGATGGTGGTGATCTTAAAGTTTACTTGGAAAGATTAGCTTCAGCTGATAATGTACAGAACTTTATAGAGCAAAACCCATTTGGTCAGATAGCTATCACTGAAAGAAGCCATGATTGGGGCTTCTACAGCCAGGTTATCAATACGTGTGTTCGTTCTGAACTACAAAATAATGTGGGTCTCCCAGCTTAACTTCTAGTTTGGATTCTGTTGCTTGAAACAAAGTTTAGCATAAGCAACTTACATGCATAGAGAATTTGATAGAAAGCATGAAACTGAAGGTCTAGGGAGGATTCGTTTCCGAGAATTGCTAATTTTTGCTTTGTTTTTGCCCCATGCTTTTATAATTTGGTATTTTTGTTGGATCACATATATGATATAGCTGGTTACCAATTGTACCTTTTCTTTTTTATCATAATATAAAGTGTGCAATATTTAGAACAAGCTAATGGTTTGAATTTGGAAACATGATTTGATTGACTTTAGTGGAGCAATCCCACTCTTATCAGAGAATTGCTGCTATAACTGTTTTTTTTTTTGGATAATAAATATATATGACATAAGTGAGATCTAAAGGATGGTGATCCAACAAAAAAGGATTCATCTTGTTGTTTATTATCTATGCAAGCCTTTTTTGTTTTTCTAGTTTCTTGTTAAACAACAACTATTTTCTCCTTCCTTTATTCCCAAAACTTATTGTACTAGGCTGCAACCAGTGAGTGGTTGAGATGCCAACTCCTTGAAGGATTATCAAAATGTTATTTTCTTTCCCCTTAGATTATAGTAGGAGAGACATTCAAAAGCCTTTGTAGCTCCAACCAGTTAGTGGTTGAGATGCCAACTACTTGAAATATACAATGAATCCATAGCTTTTATGACTTCCAGCAGTGAGTTGTTTTAGTTGTTTGTCTTGATAGTGAAGCTGAAAGATGTTTCAATCAGCTATCCTAGAAGGATTTTGTAATTTCCATAGTATGTAGTTGAATTTTCAAAGGGATCGATTCAGGCTATTCCTCTTGCAAATATGAACTCGGACTGGGGATGGATTAACCATTTTATCAGAATGAGTTGTCTTGTAAAGATAGCTACTTCCCCA
Source organism: Fremontodendron californicum (assembly GCA_030761205.1). Classification (NCBI taxonomy): domain Eukaryota; kingdom Viridiplantae; phylum Streptophyta; class Magnoliopsida; order Malvales; family Malvaceae; genus Fremontodendron; species Fremontodendron californicum. The sequence goes on from JAULJL010000011.1 coordinate 28,824,306, forward strand.
GTCTTGAGAAGCATGGAGCGAGTGCCAGCCAATTAAGCCCTTGATGCCATGCAGAGGTGGAGACCTGAGATTTAAATAGTCACAACCCAATAATACGATCGTCATTTTACAGTTTCGACTCTCATTATCATCATATTTATCACGATATTGATTCAACATTTCATTATTAAAATAACAAAAAAGCAAAACAAAAAAAAAAGTCCAGTTGGAGCGTGACTTAAGTAAAATTTTGTTATTTTACAACGTCATGCTTGGATAATAATGTTACATAAAGGGAGGGAAGAGGCTATTGTATATATATATTATCAATAATGAAATATTTTATAATTTTTTAAATGTCTTTTGACAAAGGTAGAAAGTTATAGGTTGCATGATTAAGTTTATTTGAAGGAAAAGTTGTAACTATTTGAGATGGTTATTCATTTCAAGAGTGATGATTCTTCATGAAAGGGTATTTATTCCAAGAGTGTTGATTTTTCATGAAAAAATATTCATACCAAATGTAATAACTTTTCATGAAAAATGAGCATTTTCATGAAAAAGTGTTTTAGTGCCTCTTGATTTCTATAAATACATTCCTTTAGACTTAGTTCAAAACATACTTTACATTCAATTACTCATTCTCTCTCCCTCTCAATTTTTTTTTGGTTTTGGTTCAAATGTCTTCAAAAAAAAATTTGAAGTGCAATTTTGTTCTTGTTCGTATTGACATTGTATCTTGTGTTTAACGTTTTCAAGAGTCCATTTGCATCTAAGTGAGAAACTATTATTCTTAAAATAGCTTCGTGGAAGTGCCTTGCCAAACTATTTCTTCATTTTACTTATTTGATTGCATTAGTCCGCTTTATAATATACAACAAAAGCTGTAATCATTTGTAAAAAAATTGAATCGATCAATTTAATTGAAAATCAAAAGCTTATCCGATTTGATATAATACATAGAATTAAAAATTTATTGAATCGATAAAAACTAATTCAATCGATAAAAAATCAAATAAATTGATAAAAAATCAACTTTAAAATTTTTATTTATTATTTATAAATGATAAGGTTTAAAATAACTTTTTAATTTTACATTAAAAAATCATATTATTATATTAAATACATATTTTTATTAATTATTTATTATATTTATTATTTAATAAAATTGATTGAATGGATAATTGAAAATCAGCGTTTAATCTCGGATGAAATTTTTTTTAACTTTGGCTGTAGTTCAAGGAATGCACTCACAATGGCATGATCAGTATATTAAATTGGGCTGCTGATTTTTTTTCCCCCCCTGTTACACTTCAAATCACCAAATAAATGTGTTAAAAAGGACATTTGCAATGTGTTTATCCAATGATCAGAAACAAAAACTGTCAAATCATTCCTGCTTTTTTTTTTGTGTGTTGTTGTTGAATTGATTGTTAGAGTAGAAACCCTAATACTTTACTTCTGTCAGTTTAGTCATTTTATTAATCTTTATATTTTTTTATTTATTTCTGATAAACAAAGTGGTGACCCATAAGAAATAAAAAGTCATTTCATATTTCAAACCGGGACAACCTATGAACTGATTAAAGCTGCATGCTGCTATCTGCATTTTCATGACTTTTTTGTGTCATATGCCATCATTTTCTCACTCAAAACAAAGTTTGATATTGAACTTTACAAGCTTTTTAAGGCCCATTACCCATTCCATGGAAACCTACTCTAACAATCTTGTACACTTTCCTGGCTGCAGAAATATATCAGACAGACAGGACAGGTTATGGCAATCATCTACAAAGGTTACAGTAGTAGTGCTGTTATCATACCATATTTCAATGGCATACATGACAATTAAAATAGGGTCAGATAGCTTATTTTGAAGAAATAAGAATCTTAGTTAAAGATTCAATGAAGAAAGAAAGTTTCTTTCTACTCTTTTTACAGATGGATTTGGGTCATAAATTAAATTATTTAATATCAAGCAAGAATTTTCATGAATGATTCAATGAATTAAAAAGAAAGTTTCTTTCGAGTCTTTTAGAGATTGTGGGGTTGTGAAAGGTTAGAGTTGCTAACCATATCTGGTAAGTATAATCAAGTAGGCATGCATAGACATGCTTATGGGTCGGACTACTTGTCTGGCCCAATAGACCCGATTTAATTTGGATCGAATTTTGATAAAAATTGTGATAATTCGGGTCGGTTAATGAAATAATCCTATTCACTTAAATTTGTGGAGGAATTGATAAAAATAGATAAAGCTAATGAAACTTACAGCTGCAGGAAAATAATCTGAAGAAGACTGTGAAGGAGAAACAAAGATTCTCCTTTGAATCACCCAGAACCTCGTTTTCATCTTCATCTTGTTCATCTAGTTTCTCATCTGCTGACTGCAGCAAAGCATCTCAAGCAGACCGATCTTCTTCATTGAGCCAAACCACCTTCTCTGAAACCCCAAGGCAGGAGATATCCAATTATCAATCAAATGCTTCTTTGCAATCAAGCCAACACTCCCTTGACTTCCAAAATGTGGTTAAATACTCCATCTACAGAGAAGCCCGTGGATTATCAATTAAAACTGCAAAAAAAGTGGAAGCAGGGCGCCACCAAACCTTGAAGTACATAGATTCCCCAAGAACTTTGCAGTCACCAAAACCTGCAAAGACCAAGAATACCAGTCTCAATGAATCAAGTCGTGTTCTTCCTAAGCTTCAAGAAGCGCCTAGAATGTCCAATGAACGCAAGGATGGTTCTCTTTCTTTCGCACCAAGGGATGATCCTTGGTTCTCATATGATGGGAGGGAGTCACAAGATGCACTTAAAATTAAGCTCAAAGATCTCCCAAGGCTATCACTAGATAGTAGGGAAAGCTCCATAAAGGATTCCATCAATAGTATGAAATCAAACTTTCTTCAAACAGAGCTGCACAGAAGTAGCATGAACTCCAATGACATAAGAAACCAACAGCAAGAACCTGGAAGCTACAAAGGACCGTCTAGTGTTGTAGCCAAGTTGATGGGATTGGAAGCATTGCCAGACCCCATGCTAACCAATGGGAATCAAAGCCGACAGATCCAAACCTGTCAAGACTTGAAGGATGATCCCCTCTCACGCTCACCAAGAATTGATGAGCATAAGAACTGGATTTCTGGTTCGCCAAGATATTCAAAAAAGGAACCCAGCTCACCCCATTTGACAAATGTGGGCTCAAAGCTATGTTGCTCCGACTCTTCATTTTTTTTGAAGTACCCGTGTCCGACGCATATTCGGACATGGGTATGAGGATATGACCCTCCAAGGACCCTCCAAATACATGGAAAAACTTAGAAAAACTGAACATACCCCTGTTGGATACATACCCGTATCCGACATTCACACTCGAGTCTGAGTAACATAGGCTCAAAGAAACCTGTTGCAACTAGATGCCCAATTGAACCAGCCCCATGGGAGCAGCTGGATGGAAGCAGGGATCAAACGTCAGCTTTGAAGTGTCGAGAAACTCCAATGGAAGCCCCAAACTCCTCTCTAACTGTTTATGGTGAACTTGAGAAAAGGTTGGCAGAACTCGAGTTCAAGAAGTCAGGAAAGGATCTCAGAGCCCTTAAACAAATACTTGAAGCAATGCAGAAGTCTAAACAGATGTTAGAGACCAGAAAAGAAGACCAAGCTTCAAATTTTGTATCTCACACAAACAGCATCTTTAGTCAGAGCTCAGAAGAACGAAATTTAAGAAAGCTACAAAGTAGCAATGCGGTTTCAGCAACAATTAAGGGAACTAGTTCTCCAACACGCCTTAAATCCCCAATCCCGATAATAAAACCAGCAAAATTTATGGGAAATGCCAGCAATTCTACTTCATCAGTAGTTGCAACAGGCAGTTTAAGCAGGCTTCGCACTAGCAAGCCCTGCAGATACCAGAAACGAAAAGGTTGACAAGCAACCATATAAAGATTTAACTCCAAGACATAACCCTCCTAGGGATCCTTCCAGTCGACTCCATTCAAGGGATAGGATTACTGCCAGAACTCTTAAGATTCAACCAAACTTCAAAAGAGCTTGTCACCTACTGCTCAAGAAAACCCTAAGCTGGCAATGAGCTCAGAGACCACATGCCTTAAACTGCAGCAGAAGAAGCTTGAATTGGAAAAGCAATCTCGTTGCACCAGTCCAGCATCAGATCAGAGCAGGTGCAGAAGGCGATCAAGCAGACTACAAGCAAAACCGGGATTGGCACATCGAAAGCCCAGGCATAAATCTCATAATTTGCAGCGAAGTGATGACCATTTGAGTGATATCAGTGACATGAGAGATTTGAGTCGGCAAGGAGATGCTAGTTCGATGAAATCTGAGAGCAATATGAGTGCGGCCTCCTATGGTGAAATTGAAGTCACAAGTGCTAACAGATTGCAAGATAGAGAGTACATTCTCCAAAAAACATGAAAAGAAGCAGAATGTAAGTCTTCTTCCTTCTTTTCATTCATATAGTATTTTGATCATCCCTAAACAGCCTACATTTTTATCATTCAGAATCCAACAGCAAGGTTTAGTGAAGGTGATTCAACAGCAGAACCTCCAAGAACTGCCCTGGAACAACTTAGTCCTGTCTCCGTTCTAGATGCCACATTTTATGGAGACCAATCACCATCTCCTGTGAAGAAAAAAAAAATGCCTTTAAAGGTGAAGCTCCTGTTTCCTTTATGCCTCAAGTGTGCTAAACTGAACTTTCAATTTTTATGAGTTCTATCATCATAAAAGCAAAATATGTCTACAATAATTATACATCCACCATGCCAACTAATAAATTAGTTCATACTTACTAGTATCACAAGATATATGTAGAAAGCAGAACATATACAACTTAAATTGTGTATATATATATCCACAAAAAAACAAGAAAATTGAGGAAGCTATTAGCTATTTGTTACTGGAGGCTTGGCCAGTTCATAGATTGAATTCTTTTCACATTTTAAAGATGAAGCAGACAGAAGTCCTATAGGTCAAAATCACTTATCCACCTGCAGAGAAACCAGTCTCAGGTTCAAGTTCAAGACAGATTACAGGAAAGCAGAAAACATCCAGCACTTGTTCCGGAAACTCATGAACTTAGATTCTATCCATGAGTGGTCCATTATCAATGAAATTGCACCTGTTTGCAGTAGTCCAAATCCAGACCATAAATACATTGTAGAAGTATTGTTGACATCAGGTCTCCTAAGCGAACTGGACTCCAGCTTCATGGCCTACCACCTTTATCCGTCAGGTCATCTAATCAATCCTAACTTGTTCCCGGCCCTAGAACAAACCAAGGCAAGCATTAGGTTTCTAGATGGAAAACACAACGGCAGAAAAATCAACCAGTTAGAGCCCATTGAGAAGAACCACAGGCAGCTTATATTTGATGCAGTTAATGAAATTCTAGTCAGAAAATTAGTGAAGGCTCTTACAAGCAGTGGCTCTCACCAAGTACGCTGGACGACCGAAGACCAAAAAGACAGCAGCTGGTGAGAGACTTATGTTCAGAAATAGATAAAATGCAAACTGCACCAGATATAAGCTTGGATGACGAGGATGACAGTCTGAAAAGCATCTTATGGGGAGATTTGACGCTTGGATCAATGGATTGGACAGAGTGTCAGAGTGAAATTCCATGAGTAGTACTAGATGTGGAGAGGTTGATCTTCAAAGACTTAATATGTGAAGTTATCAGTGGTGAAGCAGAAAATCCACAAGGGCAGCCTGGTGGGCATTGCAGGCAACTGTTTTGAAATAGGATTTCTAGTAATGCAATTATATTTTTGGGATGGAGAAGGGGGAAACAGGAAAGAGGGTGGTGGTAGTGTACTTCAAAATTTCTTCTTTTTTTCTTAAATTCTTTTGGGCTGTAGTCACAAATAAAACTTAGAATGAAACTTACCTTGATGACACCATGTAAATAAGCAAGCCTTTGAATTACATGTAAATAGCAATCTTATGTATATACTAACATATATTCTCTCCATTTTGAAGTCTTCATTTTGGCAGTTCATGATACTATCTGGATCAAGCATATCCATATAACTTTCTTTTTTCAACTACTAACAAAGAAGTAATCAAAGAATTTAATAATTTTCAAATGGTGAGAGTTGGTCCAGAGGTATAGCATTTATTGTTGGTTCAATAACTCATTAGATGTATTGCTCTGCTTACCATTTGCACCAAACAGACAATTCATACATCACTATTTTGAGTGGTTAGATAAGTGTTCACTGTTAAACAAGACCTCCTCAACCCAAATAAAAGGAGCACCTTCAGTGTAGAAAAGCATTTCTTGATATGTATAACCTCTAGCAATGATCTATTTGCAAGATGCATCTAGGAATTAACTTAAATGAGCAGTTGTATTTTAACAAGCAAAGTTGAACATATATGGTCACCTAAAGCTGGTTGCTCCTTCAAATTTGATTCAAGGTTCTTAGTGAACCACCACAAATTCTAACACCCATTTTATCTAAAAAAAATATTGAAGAGAGATAGATAGACTCCTTAGATGAGAGAACTTGAAGTTTTAGGGATGCAAACCGCCATGATAATTAGACCTGGTAACATTGGACACAACACGAACACGACACAAAAAAAACTAAAACATGACACGACACGAAAAAATAACACGAACAAGACATGAATACACGCATGTCTCAAAATCTATATAATACGAATTATTAACGTATAAAAATTTATATAAATATAAAATACCTTAAACACGTTTATGACACGACAAAATACATGAACACGACACGAATACACGAATTGCCAGGTCTAATGCTAATACATCTTTAATCGGTAATAAAGGAAAAATCATTGACAGATATTTCTAAATACTAAGCAAAGGGAGGGTGGGGAAGGGAATGGGGGCGTTTCACATAAAAGGATGAAAACAGAAATGATAGCAGTAAGTAATCTTTAAACACCATTCGTTTCTATCAATTTCTTCAATCGACTAGAAGTTATAATGGGTCTGATTAGTTTGGATTGTAGTGATGCAATGCAATTAGTTACTTTCACCCTGCTCCTAATTAGTTATCTTTAAAAGTCAATAGTTACTTTTAATTTCAATTTGAAAATCCAGGATAGTTGATTATCTCTGTATCATAATGCCGTTTCACTTATTATATGATGCTGATTCCTAGTCAAGTGATTTTTTGCTAGAGTAAGGCCCTATCCTAGGTCTTATAGCACATTTATGCACAAAACCAACATGCATTATTCACACAGAACAATACTGGACACCAGTGTTGTCAAGGGCGCAACGCGCACTTGAGACTCTACAATCCTTATATTGCCTGAGTGCAGGCGCAAAAAAAACCCGTTTACCTGAGTGAAGTAAAACGCAATATGTATATATATATATATGTATACATGCAAAATAAGCTTAAGATATATAATTCTATTAATAAACTCTAAATATTGTGTCCAGGATTCAATGTCAGAATATGTGTAACTCGAAAATTCACATGATTAAAGGAATTCAAGACATCCCATTTAGGATTGCAGAATAGTGAAAATTATTAGAAGATAATGCTGGAAAATTCAATATCATCTGTTTGAAATCATCTAATTACATTCAATCTTGACCCATATACAAGCCATTCTATTTTGATATGTAAGAAACCTTTTATAAAGACAATATGGATCTGAGTCTACCCACATCCCCATGAACCTCTACAACTATACGACCATTGATTTACACAGGATTTAGTTACTATTCCGTGACAGATTAGATAGGTGCAGGGTTAAGATACTAGCACCCTATATCAAGCCCTGCTCGCTAGTCTAAAACTAACATCTAAAATGCCTGTGAAAGCATTAAGCTGTTATTTTAGTTTATACATAATTCAGAGCATATGTCAACGAGTGTGTGCGCCATATACCATTACTGACATGTAACAGAATACTGATCATCTATGTTATTCGGATTCGGGTGTGAGTGTTGGATACGGGTATGTGTCAGACATGAGTATGTTCAATTTTTTCTAAGTTTTTCCATGTATTTGGAGGATCCTTGGAGAATCATATCCTCATATTCATGTCCGAATATGCGTCGAACACAGGTATTTCAAAAAAAAATGAAGAATTGAAGCAACATAGCTGATCATTATACTTACCCCTAGCCTTCACCATTCTGCTTCAGTCTGTCAACCATTTACTATTTTATGTATGCTGTCTAGAACATCATAACTAGTCAGGAGAGGCTACCATCAACATGTCAATAAAACAAATCAATAAGGCCATTTAACATGGAATACAGATTCATCCTATAGTGTAGATCCCAATTATATCTAACTTGTCAACCAACGAATATTCAGATTCCATAATATTCATAATGGTGTATGACATGATGCAAGTTAAAGAAAGATTGTAGCAAATGATACTTGTTCTCCAACATTGGTTTCAACTTAAAAATGCAGAAAGCATGTAAAGTGAAATTAACATGCCTTCATTAATAATAAATGCTAATACAATATTGTATAAAGCTTCAACAATTGTGATCATAGTGTACATATGGAGATCAGATTGAGCCAGAAACTGATCAGTTTAAGAGGACGAAAGAAAAAACAAGAATTTCAATTAAAAAGAATCATCCACTGACAAATTTCTATCATGGCAACTGTCAATGACAAAACCCAATTCGCCCTATGGATTTCACACCGATCCGTTCCAAATGGAGAAGTTTTTTTTTTTTTTTTGGAAAAGCGGGGGCGGGATGAAGCAGGACAGTTTTGGTAAATGCTTACTTCCGCCCCGACCCACTTTTTGAAATTACTATCTTACCCCTTAAAATATTTTATATTTCTCCTTATATTTTTAATATATACTAAAATCATATATAAACTAATATTTTATATAAATATTTTTAGTATATATATATATATATTAAAGAATTTTATATATTAAAATTATGTTAATGAATAAATTATAATATAAATTTTTACAATATTAAGTTAAAAATAATTAATAAAAACTGAAACAAAAACTGGGGTAGAGCGATTATGGATGTAAACGACATCCACAGAAGTGGAGGTTTCCAACATCCATATAAGAGGGGACGGAGGTAGGGATGGCAATGGAGCGGGGCGGGGGCGGATTTTGTAAAATCCGCTCCCGCCCCGCCAGTGACCTACTCTGTCCCGCCCCCCGCCCCGCTCCACCGTGGATGTTGGATTTTCAATACCACTACCACCTCCATGGATGTCGGTTACGTCCCGCCCCGCCCCGCTCCGCCCCATCCGATTTTTATTAGTTATTTCTAATTTTTTTCAAATAATAAACTCAGGTCATGGTGAACTTACTGGTACAGATGAGATTCTTTGTAGAGATGGGCAAAATCCACTCGAAGTTGAGCTTCAGCAGAAGGATTTGTGACCTCTAACATCCACGTTGCTGGATTGCAATTTTCTTTTATTTTCGGCACCCCTGGTATTCCCTGCTTGAAGTGTTTTAAATTAAATTAATACTTTCTTACACTAGGCTGGTGGATGAGTGATGATGCTACTTTTGCTTACCTCAAAGTATTCAATAAGCTTACTAGAATGCTGACCAAGCTCTCCAGAATATATTATTTCCCCTCCTCTTTTGATCAAAATAATCTGCAGGATGCATTTTTATATATTATGTGAAACAGAATAATATTCATGGCAGGATCAATGATATTTATTAATGAATCAAGCCGATGCAATGAAAGATGGAACCTCATAATTACATTGTCAAATACCAAGTGTGCTGAGTGCAATCTTAATTTTGTAACAAGAAAGAAATTAACAAATACAAAACGTACGTCTATGAATGCGTCACTTAGTTACCTCGTCGAATGCCTCAAATATGTCTATACTTGGCTGATGAATGGTGCATACAATTGTCCTCCTAGTACGAACTATACTCTTCACCACTCGCATGACAATAGCAGCTGCTCTCGCATCTAAACCGGAGGTTGGCTCATCCATAAATATTATTGATGGATTAGATACAAGCTCTACTGCTATAGTTAGCCGTTTGCGCTGCTCTGCTGATACACCATTGACACCAGCGACGCCAACTAAAGCATCTTTGATTTCATCAAGCTCAATCATTTGAAGAACCTCTGCCACAAATTCCTATTCAATGCAAGAATGAAGTAAGCCTTTAATATACTTTCTTGGTGGTAACATGACAATTTTATCTTGTAATATGACTTAATGTTTGATGTCAGGAATCAGATTGGTTTATGGGCATTGCATGAAGGGCTTTTTTTTTTTTTTTTGGGGGGGGGGGGGGCATTGCATAAAGTTTGAACACTTCTTACCAATCTTTTATGCCTAGGAATATCTGCTGGTAAGCGTAACCAAGCTGAGTACATGACTGATTCCCGTACTGTTATCTGCGGAGAGTGTATATCAGTTTGCTCACAGTACCCAGATACTCTGGCATACGTGAAAATGCAGATTCAACTGCAGACGGTTCGTCATTGAGTTCATTCCGACAGCTTTCAAGTAGCCAAAATGCCTTCATAGGACTTGCTGGCACCGGATTTTCTATTTCTTCATTCTCCTTTGTATCTACTCCAAAGGATGGTTCTACTCCAAAGGAAAGGGAGCGGCGGTGGAGACAGAGTTGTAGAGATAGAGAAGAAGTAAACATGTTAGGTTTTTAGGGAAGGGTAAAATAGTAATTTTACTAGTCGGGGCGGGGCGGATCAGGTAAATACTGCAACTGCTCCATACCCGCCTTTCAAACAAAAAAACCGCCCCGCCCCGCCCCGCATCCATTGTTCAAAAAAAAAAAACCTCTCCATTCGGATCGGATCGGTTCGAAATCCATCGGTCCGTTCGGGTTTTGCCATCCCTAGACGGAGGTAGATAAGGCAATCCCCGTCTCGCTCCATTGCCATCCCCAAACTCACGTGCATACCTCAAGAAAGCTGTCAAAGCAGGAGACTTCTCTCTGGTAGTTTTCACTGTCCATTTCTAGGTCCATCGCAGAAAAGTCTACAAAGGATGATAACAAACCTAGTTTACAACTGACTCTATTCCTAAGAGCTTTCTATAGATTCTTTCAGAATTTTTTCTGCTCTTCTTTTCTTGTCATCCTTCTCATTATCATTTCCAAACCATGAGGCAATCTTCTCAAGATCCTTGTTCTGTGAATTGGAATCTGGTGTCTTGCCTAAAGACTTCTTTCGAATTCCAATCTTAAAATGCACTGTAGGCTTCTGGTTACAAAGGATTTTCTTCTGTCCATTGTCAGAATCACATAATCCACTCTTCATTGCTTCAATGGCAGGAGCGAATGTCTCCAGCACGGGAACATGGTTTCCCACAACAACATTTCCTGGAACAGGATTTCTCAAAGCCACTTCATTCAAAAGCTTAGCTGGAAGAATAACAGGTGACACTTCCACTTCCTTTTCCCCAAAATGCAAAGGTTCAGCAAGATAAGGATTGCTCTCAGAAGCTCTAGCAGCATATCGACAACCATGCAAAGAACCTCCTTCATTCTCATTACGAGCAAACCGCAGCTGCAAATTAATCGACCGCTCCATTTTCCCTTCAACCCTTGCTAACTCAGTCTTCTCTCCACTGGAAACACTCATCATTTCATTCCCTACACTCAACCGAGTAGCATAAGTCGCAGGATCAGGAAAAGCCGGCAACCAACTCGGTATATGCTCCCCAGGAGGCTCTTCTTCTTTTTCCCAAAAACTTCCCATTTCCTTGCACTCTTTAACAACTGGGAATCGTGGAACATCATAAGCAAATGGGACATCATCCGCATCACCAACAAAGTGAACAATATCCCTAACAATGCCCGAATTAACAACACAGCGGTCAACATCAGATGCACCAGCAAAGTCTAAACCTGATCCTAACTCTTCCAACCCTTGAATAATGTCAAACACATTCGCTTCCACTCTCCCCGCCAAATTAGCACTAAAATTCGCAGTTTTTCCTACGCTGTAAATGTACCGAACAGTTATGTCAGATAATGTTTCTAAAGCAGAGTGATGGAAACCCTGAAACCCTAGGCTTTCGCATACTTGCGCTACTGCAACCTTCGCGATTGCTAGGGCAAAATCGTCATTTTTGCTACCGAATTTGGAAGACTTTGACTGTTTTTTTGAATTTTCATGTTCTTTTCTATTCTCCAAACCTCCATCGTTCATGTTCAATAATTCTTCATATCATTCATGTTCATTTATCTAAAGAAACAGAGCAAAATTATTAAAAAATTGAAAGAAAAAAAAAAATACCCGAAAGAGAGAAATGAAGGCGGAAAGCTTACCTTTTTTTTTTACGGTTGATAAATGGAATCGATTATTTGGGGAAGAAATAGGGGAATTTGGGAAATTAGGGTTTGATATTGGGGAAATTTTTAAATCTTAGGGTTTTAAAAGTTGGGGACTTTGATTTGATTAAAACCCTTGATAAATCTTAGTTGGAGATGGAAAAATTGGGCGTTAGTTTTATAGACGGAAAGAAGAGATTGTTTACGAAGGGAAATGATAAGTAGAATGGACTACTTTTAAAATATCTGTAAATGTGCTCTAATTAATTGACACTTGTCAATTTTAAAAAAATTTCAATTTTGCTATCTCTTGATATGTGATCGTCAAATTTTTTAACTTTACAAATAAAATTACGAAATTATAATATGTTTCATATTTTATAATTAAATTTTTAATATAATTTAAAATTATATATCACTTTGTTAATTTCGTTTTTAAAATTTAAAAATTTTATTGATGATTTTTTTATTTGAATTAAAGGCTTAATTATAAAATTACTTTTTTAATGTTGTTGGATCATTTTCACAGTCCAACGAAATTTTTTTTTTATGATAATAAATGTTATAAAATTTTTATATAAAAAAAATCTATATAATAAATGTTGTTAGAGATTGGTTAGAGATTCATTAATCATGCAAATCTTCATTTGAAAGATTCAAGCCATGATACAATGAGAAAAGGAAATGTTTGGGGGTCGATCATTATTGTAGGTATTCATGACCGAGCCGGGTTGTGATCCGAAAAAAATTTATTTATTTTATTCAAGCTCGAGTTAATTTGAAAGTCTATATTATTATTTAAAATAATATTAAAATAATATTTTTTATTAATATTTATAATTAAATTTAAATTAAAAAAATTATTTTTTTAATTGATGAACAGTAATTCAAATCAGGTTGGTCCGAATTTAAAATATCTTTGTTCAAACCCAATCCTTAAAAAAGTTTAATCATTATCCAAAAAAATTGATTTGAAGTTAATTTGAACACACATTTTCTTTTGTTTAAACTTTAAACCATATTCTTCCAAATGAAATGTATACTCATTATTGTATCTAAATTAAGCTTAATCTCATATTATATATATATATATATATATATATATATATATATATATATTAGTTTTTGACACATGCGTGTCGCATGTGTAATTTATATCTCTCAAATTTGATTTGATAAAAAAAATATATTTTCTCAATGCTTTGATATAGGGCCAATGTCTAATTTGATCTCTTTTCTATTTCAATTATATATAGTTTGGTTCATGTATCATAATTTTAATGAATTCATAAAAAAATCGATTTAAGGACATTGATAAAAATGTAAATTAAATTTGATTGTGTGACTTTTTTGTTGATGATATGACATGTTAATATGAATTTTTTTAATCATGTGGCACGCATTAATAAAAAATATTATAATTTTTTGTTGTTTTAGAATTTAAAAACACTAATGATTATTTAATTAAAATAAAATATGATACATTTTACTGATATCTATCACGTAGCCAAAAACTTAATCCATCTTAGCATTCCAAGTAATCACCAAATTAAATGTCATGTCATCAAAATTAATGCTAAATTTTAATATTGTTTTCAATTGTCGACTTTTAATAAAATGCACGAAATAAATTCATTAAAATTAGAGTAGATGAACTAAAATAATAGAATTTTTTTTGATCCATCTAAAATAGTAGAATTAATATAATAAAGGAATTAAATTCAAAATTTAACCTTAATATAGGTACTAAAATTTAGGTAAGTTTTAATTAAAATAACACACAATATAAACTAACTCAAATGTCATTATTATAATTGAATTTAAGGGTTTTTATTGTCAATAAGTAAAATACTTATAATATATTTAAATAAAAATAAAAATAAAACTCACTTATTGTCTTCAAAGGCTCGAACATGAGCCCTACATTATCCTATTTGAATATAAAAATCATTGACTTAACCTTACATAACTTAAATTTGAAAAATTCAAACTTAATCAATTTAAATCTAAAACAGTTCAAAAACCAAATTAGTATAGCATAAATCTTTTTATTAGTTTAAATTTTAATTTTTAAAAAAAATGATATAATACAACCTATTATGAAAATGAACTTAGTTGACTTGATTTGAATTCATTTTGAAAATTCAACAACTTAATAGTAATTTAAGGTTAAATTGTAATATTAGTCCCTGTACTATAGCGAAAATGCAGATTTAGTCTCTTTATTATAATTCAAAAAATTTTACTACTTCTACTTTTCAGGATTTTGAATTTCAGTCCAATTACAAAATTTTCTGTTTCCTCAGTTAATTTAAATGATGTAGCTTTTACTAAGCTTATGTGGCTTTTATTTGACTTATGTGGCATTTCCAATTCAACAAAAAAAAAAAAAGTTGAAGTGGAAATATCTTTTCCACATATTTTTTCCAAATCAAAAATAAAATAAAAATTATTCATTCTTTTATTTTTACCAAAACAAAACCGTACCTAATTTTTTCTCGTAACTCTCTCTAAAAACACTCAGCCCTAAACCAAGCCCTAATCCCTAATTCAGATTGCAAAATCAAAATCGAAAGAGACATGAGAAGTGAGAGAAACTGAAGAAAGTTTTGTAGACATTTCTTTCAAGGATCAAAGAAAGGGGAAATCGAAGAAAGGGGAAAGTGAGAAGTGAAGAAATGGGAAAAATTGTGATCGACAATCTGCAGAGACGAAAAATACTGAAGAAAGCTGAAATTGAGAAGTGAGAGAAACTGAAGAAAGGTAAGTGTTTTTGATTTATGATTTTTTTAGTTGACTGTATTTTTGTTGTTTTTTTTGTGTGTTCAATAATGTGATAGATATTTTTCTATTTGAAAAGATTTCTTGTGGTCCTAGTTGTGTTTTAATACTGTGTGTGATTCTTTTGAGTTGGTTATTGTAGTTTTGTCAGCAACTATAAAAAATGCCAAGATTTTTACACAAGTGGGAAAAAAATTTTACCTTGGAAAAGAATCAATAATCTCTGAAGTTTATTATGGACCATTGAAACCCTAATACACATTCAAAGTTAGATTCTTTACTTCTTTGTTAGGAGTTAGATTTAGGATTTTTAATTTGAAATAGAAAACTACAGTAAATACCATATGGGCACCATACAGTGACCACTATAAAAAAAACTAGGAGTAAGGATTAGATTATATCAGATCAATGTTGTACAAAAATAGTAATAGCAAAATCGAAATCGAAAGTTTTGTGGTCATGCTTTCGATTTAGAAAAATTTTCAAGATAAGAATACTAACTACATGTAAATTGATTTCGATTTAATTTTTTTAGATTACTATATAAATATGGTAGTTATAGCTAAAAAATCATTTTCTTCATTTATCGATCTGTTTGGGCAAATAAATTTACACGAAGAAATTAAAAGTAAGACACAAATTGTGATCATGCAATCTGGAGTAAGAAGTTCAAGTATTGGACAATCAAAAGCACGCAACAATTTTGGTATGTATCTATATAGTATGGTTTATATTTTGTAGATTAACTTGTATTTAGTTCTCATTTATAAAGAAAAATGAAAATAATTTGGCTGACTTATGTTTTACTTGGGGAAATATAAACAGGACATGCAATGGTGACCTATGATTATGAAGGTGATCCGTTATACTGCTATTGTGGAGTGAAAGCTCCTTTAGTTATAGCAACAAGTGATGATAATCCTCGAAGAAGACGTTTTGGGTGCAACAACTATCAGGTAGTAAATTAAATATGATTGTAGACACCTAATTTTGTCCGGACCACTAAACAGGTATGTTTTCCTCCCATATTGATGTTTCCGAGTATAAAAAGACTGTTTTCATCCTGCAGGTGGTACTCCGAGACTTAGTTTAAGAGGGCGAGCAAAAAAAGTCAAACTTAAAAAAAAGTCAACCCCGAAAAAGTCAACCCCGAAAAAGTCAACCCTAAAAAGTCAACTACCGAAAAAGTCAACCCACTTTCAAAATCAAGATTTTAAGTTCAATTGAAAAATGGAGAAAGAATTTTGATAATCCGAGGTCTACATTGAAAGATATGGACTTCGGAAGTTGGGATTTGGAGATTCAGTAGAAAAGAAACCCTAATCCGAGAAATTTGGGGAAAAGTGCTTAAATGATCAAACTGGTCGAAATTGAAGGTTCCAAATGAAAGATAAGCACTGACTACGGGTAATGGAGAAGTCACTTGCAAGAAAAATCGAGAGAAAAGTCAATCCGGGAGAAAACCAAGAATTAGGGTTTTAGTGGATTTCGGTGAAATCAGGAAGAATCACAGAAATGGCCCGACTTGGTAAGACCAAAGCCCCCAATGGATGAGGAATGATTAAAAAGGATGGCCCAAGGCTCATATTGAAGAAAATCTGAAAATCGGACTTGTTTTGAGCAAAACCGGGTTTCGGAGGTTAAAGGGCAAAATTGGAAAAATTTGGGAAAAATAGCAAATGGACTCCGAAAATTATGGAAAATTTGTCAATCTCATTCTTAAATCATTTGAAGGATATTGGCGAAAGAAAATCTTGATTCCGAGTTCGTTTGCAAAATGGCCAAATCCCGGGCTTCTTATGCAGTAATTCAAAAAGATAAATCCCGGAAAAATAGCAAATGGACTCCAAAAATTTTGAAATTTGGCAAATCTCATTTTTAAATTATTTGGAAGAGATTGGAAAAATAAAATCTTGATTCCGAGTTCGTTTGCAAAATGGCCAAATCCCGGGCCTCCCATGTAGTAATTCAAGCCGATAAATCCCGAAAAAATACCAAATGAGCTCCAAAAATTATGAAAACTTCCAGATCACACTTTTTAATTATTTTGAAGAGATTGGTGAAGAAAAATCTTGATTTGGAGCTCGTTTAAAAAATGGTAAAAAGTAGGGGCATAAAAGGACATTTTGGGAAGAAAAAATCCAAATAAATAGCAAACGGACTCGGATAATTTTGAAAACTTCCAGAACTCAATATTTTATTATTTTGGAAGTATTAAAAAAAGAAAAATTGAATTTGGAGCCCGTTTGATATTTATTTTGCATCCGGGGGGCAAAATGGTCGTTTCACCCAAGCAACCGAAAAGGGCTTCTTTGGGCCTTTCAAAAATCAGAGCTGGGCTGGAAAAGAGAAGTGCTGGCCTGCCCAAGCCCAAAGGAAGGAGGAAGCTTATGATTTTTTCAATCAAGTGGTTAAAAATCAAGAGTTAAGTTAGAGATTTTCTTTGATCAAGCCATGGGTATTTTTTAGCCTAAGTCCCAATCCCACATCCCTTTGTAATGTCAAGCCAAGGAGGTGCTCACCTTATAAATAAGGGGTCTTGGCCTTTGGTTGAAATCACCCACTACCCCTTGTGAGATAGTCTATACACTTGTATTAGGATTATCCGGGTGGTGAGTCATAGTGTTTTTGTTGAGAGGGTTTGTAGCTTAATCCATTCAAAAGCTACTCTGAGGGTTTATAGCTTAATCCGTTCAAAAGCTACTTGTGAGAGGGTTTATAGCTTAATCCGTTCAAAAGCTACTCTGAGGGTTTGTAGCTTAATCCGTTCAAAAGCTACTCTGAGGGTTTATAGCTTAATCCGTTCAAAAGCTACTTGTGAGAGGGTTTGTGGCTTAATCCGTTCAAAAGCTACTCTGAGGGTTTATAGCTTAATCCGTTCAAAAGCTACTTGGTGAGTTTTCATTTTAAAATAATGTTTCTTGTTCTTCCTTCATTTCCTTTCTTAAGTATATTTTTCTTACATTTTGTTTTTACAATAAACTCAACATGGCCAAATGGCCTACATTATTTATTTTAAGTTATTGTTTTTGATTCATTTTACCATATTGTTTATGCTATTTTCTTTATTTTTGATGTTTTAAATATTATGTTATTTCATGTTCTTAAGTTATATTTAATTTGGTTGCTTTGTTTGTTGCCATTTATGTCTTAGATATCATGTTTTTGCATTTTTAATTTTCTGTTTTTATGTTGTTTAAATTTGAGCATGTTTTAGAGTTAGCATATTAAGTGTTTGTGAAAATGCTTGTGTGATTCTTTGCATGATTCTTATTTTATATCTTAGTGAGCATGTTTTAGATTTGGTATATTAGGTGTTTCTGAAAATGCTTGTGTGATTTTTGTGTTATGACTTAGTTTTTCATGCTAGCATACCAAGTGTTTGTGAAAATGCCATGCTTGTTGGAGCTTGGGGCCATTTGGCTACTCCATGTGTTTTGCATTGTGTGTTGTATTTTTGTCATGCTAGTTGTTAGGTTTTTGCATTTGCATGATATTTGGTTGGATTTTTGAATTAAGCATGCCTTGTGTTTGTGAAAATGCCATGCATGTCTTAGGTCTAGGTTACATTAAATGCCATGCAAGTTCATGTTAGGTCTAGGCCATATTATTTATGTCATGCATTTTCCTTACATTTAGGTTTAGATCCATGCATTTCATGCATTATGTTTGCTGCATTGTTTCATGCATTTCATGTTCATGCCACTTGAATAATGACTTGAGCCAATTAATGGTTCAAGGTCATGCTCTCTTGAGCACACTTGTGGAAAATTAATTTTGTCAAATTGATTATTCTACCTTTGTGATTTTTTTACTTAGCCAATTTTTATCTAACTTTCAAAAAGTCCTAGCTACTGCTTTCAAGTCATTTTATGAGTTTCAAATATTTTTATTTTGATTTTTAAATGATTTTTAAATGATTTTATCAAGAAAAAAAAATGTGTTGGCAAAGCAGTTTTTTCAGTTTTTTCCACCCAAAACTAGTACATCTCCGATTTTTCTGGGAATTCATCTTTGATCAGAAAATTAAGTCGATTTTTTCCCGTGTATTTTTACATGTCTTGAGTCTCCAATAATTTTTTCAGAATTTTTGGAATTTTTTAAAATAGGGTAAAAAATCATGGATTAAAACTGGACAGTGGAGTCAGAATTGATTTTAAAGAAAAACAAAGCAGTTTTTTCTCCTCCAAAAACTCGTACATCTCTGGTTTTTCTGGGAATTCATCTTTGATCAGAAAATTAAGTCGATTTTTTCCGTGTATTTTTATATGTCCTGAGTCTCCAATAATTTTTTCAGAATTTTTGGAATTTTTAAAAAGATGGTAAAAAATCGTGGATTAAAACTGGACAGTGGAGTCAGAATTGAATTTAAAGAAAAACAAATTTTCTGTTTTGGTTAATTTATTTAGAGTGGGCTGATTAGGAGGGCTAGCTACTGACTTAGGGTAATTTCTAAGCCTTTTTAAACTCTAAAAATGGTTTTTCAAGTCCCGGGTTAAGGATAGCCAAGTCCGGATTTTTTTTTAAACTTAGGAAATTAGAGCCATTTAAAAATTTTTAGCCCAGTTTTTATTTTTAATTCAAGCTTTTCAAAATTGTTTTCAAACAATCACAAAGTATTTTGGTTTTAGAATATTTAATTTGACATATTTTCCTAAGGTATCCGGATATCCTTTTAGATATACGAATTTCCTTAATTGAAGGAAAAAAATACATCTCATGCATTGCATTTTTTATATTCATGCATTTTATATAATATGTGATTCTTGCTATAATAATTTCTATGATATTGTTGTTATTTTGATTTATACTTTTTGATGTTACATGGTTTATTATATGGTTTTGAATATTTCATGGTATCCTATGCTTTTATTTAGTTATTTTTTATTTAGCATATACTATGTTCATGCATTATTATTTTTATTTTCATGCATATTATATGATAGCATTATTTTATTCCATGTCATTTAGAATATGCTAAGGCATTCAAATCATGTCATGTCATTTAGGATGCATTATATTATTTAGATTTGGCTATGTCATTTTATTTATGTCATGCATATACATATTCATTTCTTCTAAATGTTTTCAAAAAGATAATGGTTTTCAATAAAAATAAAGATATTCCCGAGTTAAAATAATTCATGAGTTCTCTACCGGGTTTGCTGGAGGGAATTTCATCAATTATCATTAATAAAGGAATATCTTTCTTTCAAAAAAGAGAATGATTCGGAAAGTTTTCTCAAAACTAATAAAAATTTCTATATTTTGCCACGTTTGTTGGGGAATATAGGAAAATTTTGAATTTATAAATTGAGGATCATTTTCAATAAAAAAAAATAAAATTATTTTTCTTTAAATTGGGAATTAATTTGAAATACTAAATTTAAAACCAACTTTTACCGAGACTTGAGATAACACACGATTAATAAGGTACCGATTTATACGGGCGTTGTGGGGGTGCTAATCCTTCCCCACACGTAACCGATTCCCGAACCCGCTTCTTTGATTTCTCTGGTTTAAAACGCAGACTTGAAATTGGTTTTTAAAATGTTTTAATTAATTTTTAAAATATTTTATAAAACCGGTTTTAATAGGTGGCCGATCACACCTAGCTAAAAAAGATTGGTGGCGACTCCATGTCTTTTTTAAGGTCATTTTCAAAACCTTCATTTTTCTAGAGGAATTAAGTCGACTTTTCCTCGGTTTTTTTAATGTCACGCCTAACGAATAATAAAGTCTTGCGATGAGACTCGTCGTTATTTTTTTAGGTTGCGACAGCTTGGCGACTCCACTGGGGACTATTAGAGAATCAGGCCTAGAAATAGTCGTGTGTTATCAAAGTCTCAGTTTTGGTTGGTTTAATTGGTATTTAATTTTAATTCCCACATTTTTCTAATAAAGAGAATTTTGAAAATAATAAAATGTTTTAAAAATGTTCATTCTCATGTGTATGCATTTTATTATTGTTCTCTAGTTATTTAGGTTGGATATTATAATTGCTTGTTGGTTAATGCGTTACACTATTCTTGAATGTTTTAATTGCTAGGGCATTTAGAATAAGGTTTGTAGAATAGGTAGTGAAAGGTTTGTTATTCCTCCACACACACTACACGTGCATTTGCATAACATGAATCCTCTACCCGGGTTCCGTCCTTTTAAGTGGAAGTAAAGTAACTAAGCCTTCGTGATTGATCCTCCGTATGGGCTAGTGAAACACTTTCGGAGTATAAAGTACCTAATGCCTTCGTGATGATCCTCCGCATGGGCATAGGAAAATATACTCTAACGAATTGAACCCGTTTTTATCGGGGTGCCTTACTAGCCTTCACCGGCGACAGTGAGGAACAATTCGGGGCCTTAGAACCGATTCACCCTCATATAGTGAACCTAGGTGAAGCCATCCCGAATTTCCGTTAGATATACCGAAAATAGGAACACATGGAGGGACATTTCTAAACCTTTTGTTACCTATTTTACACTCCGAATAAGTGTGGTAGATCGGGCAACGATGTACGTACATCGCCCGTAATAAATGTGATACTCCGCCTCGAAGGCATCGTGATGCCTAAATAAGCAGATATTGCTGGGGCAGATGTTCATTAGCTGTTTTTTTAAAAAAAAAAAATCCTTTTTCAAGCATTTTTGCATGTTGCACATTTCATGCATGTGTGAATGGAGCATGTACATTTTTGGTTGTATTATTGATCTCATTCTTTGCAATAAACAATTGGTAATTTCATTTGATGATTTCACAAAGCCGGTAGTGTCACATGAACATTTGCATATTGTATCCATAGTAGGATCCACTACCCCGAATTTCTTTTGAAAATAATATGATTGGTTTTTCATAGAGAAAAAAACATGTTTCAAGAAAAAAAATCGTAAGTGTGGAGGCAAATCTTGCATAATGAGATTGTTGAATAATCAAGATTTAGGTCCCACCAATTTCGTGTAATCATTGATTTCTTTGTATATACCTTTGTGTTAATTCATTTATTTTTTGCATGTATCATTTTGACATCATAGCATGCATGGTCATTCATTTGTATATATTTATGTAGCAATTTATTCTTTCTCTATATGCATCATGGTAGCATCAAGTTGCATTCATGCATTCATAGTCAGCATGATTTTTCTGTATCTATTCATATATCAATTTATTCTTTCTTTACATGCATCATGTTAGCATCAGGGTGCATTCATGGCATACATAGTCATCATGATATGCTCATGCATTAATTTGTCATATTGGCATTAGGTTGCATTCATGACATACACGGCCAGCATGACTTTCTTTGTATATACTCTGTGTCAGTCATTTATTCTTCACATGCATCATAATTGACATCGTGTGGCATTCATAGTGTATATGATCATTCATTGGGAAATGCATTTGGAACATACATGGTCATTCATTGTATATGTCCATGCATTAATTTGCTTATTTTTTACATGCATCATGTTGGCATCAGGGTGCATTCATGGCATACACGGTCATCATGATATGCTCATACATTAATTTGTCATATTGGCATCAGGTTGCATTCGTGACATACATGGTCAGCATGATTTTCTTTGTATATACTCTGTGTCAATCATTTATTTTTCACATGCATCATAATTGACATTGTGTGGCATTCATAGTGTATATGATCATTCATTGAGAAATGCATTTGGAACATACATGGTCATTCATTGCATATATCCATGCATTGATTTTTCTTATTCTTTACATGCATCATGTTGGCATCGTGTTGCACTTATAGCATACATGGTCAATATTGTTTCCACAGTATATGACCACACATAACTTTGTTTATCCTTCACATGCATCAAATTGCACTCATGAAATTCATAGCTCATTCATCATGAAACACATTAATAAGATGAAATAGAAATTGGCTTAGCTTTGAAGAGTTTTCTTCGTCAGCTAAAAGCTATGACCCCAACAGCAAGTGCGAGTATCATATTGGGGCAATTGGGCATTCGACTAAAAAATGCATAAAACTGAAGGAAAGAATTGAGGGTCTTGTTCACGATGGCATTTGGATTCCAGAGCTTATCGAACATTGGAAATCTGTTTTGAAAGAATTTTGAGGATAAAAATTGTTATCTTTGAAAGCATGTCAATAGGAGCATTCTGATGCATATTTTTCTATACACTTTGATGATGAAAGCGCTTGTCTCATGATGACATCTACATGAAATAAATAAATTTTGAATTTAAATATTTTGTGTTCATTTTATTTTAGCAATAAATTTGAATTTGCAAAAACAAATGAAACTTTGAGAAAATTTGTGGTAAATAATAAATAAGTGGTTTTCACATGAAATAATGAACAATCTTGAGAATATTGATGATCTTTGTTAAAAATGACCCAATACTTTCTCCCCTCTCTTTTAGGCTTTCCTAAGCCTAAATCCTTTGAACCGAGACCACTTGAAAGACCTAATACTTCGAGGAATATGAATGTTTGAACTTCATAAACCATTGTCGTCATAGAATAAGCAAAGATGTAGATCCTAGTCTAGGCTATGAACAAAGGAACAAACTTTTCGAAATTTTTTCGAACTCCTTGAAATTAAACAAATGAGACATTCTTTCAAGAATCTAGATCATGGTAATTTGATGTGTGTCAAGGCTGTGCCAAAACCATTCACAACCTTTCCCAATAACCACAAAACACTAATTGCCCAATCATCATGATTGACATCCTGGGGCACAATGATTAAACTAGATTATCCCTTGTCCCAGAGAAAACCCGTTTTTGGGTCATATTTTCCTTGTCTCTTCAAAGAACTCAGATTGGAAACTCAGCCTTTTCAAAATAGACCTAGACTTGCTATGTTCCTCGTTGATACAAATTCTCAAGGTTAATCAAATTGGGGCATCATATGTGGAAATGATGGATACATGGTGAATAAGGATGGATTAAACGCATGAATTGTTGGGGCATGCGATGAAAAATGAAAAAATTTGTGATATCATGCATATGAGAATTCGGATGATTCCAAAGTGCAAAATGAAATTCCGAATATCTATTTCCCCTGGGGATTGCTTTTCAAAGTGAATATTCGTGCTTGACATGAGAAATGGCCATCTTTCATATCCCTTTCACACAAAAAGAAATTATCCGTAGTCACCCCTTTTGAGCCAAAAGAATTCTTTCTTCTTTGGACCCTGATCAAGGATTACCCTCTACACTGGGGGGCAAATGCGAGGAAAGATCTTTTCAAAGATCATTGAGAAATGAGTGATAGCTCAAGGACAGACACAAAGCAAATGGAGCCCCGAATAAATACGGGCTCACTCTGTCAAAGAAAAAGAAGAGAAAAAGATGGTGAAATGAAAGCCAAGAAAAACAAAAGAAAAACACAATGAAAAACACAATGAAAAAGAAAATGTGTGTGAAAGACATGGCAAATTGAAAGCCAAGAGCAAGGAAGAAAAAGAGCAAAGTCAAAAGGAAAGAAATGTCCAAGAAGGGACATGCTTCAAAGAAAATCCTCTTCAAGAAAGGATCCTTGATCTGATTACCCTCAAACACATATTTTGGGCCTATTTATCCTTTCTTTCTGAACCCTGAGCCATGGCCTACATTACGTGCTTTAAAAGTCCATTTTGATAAAGCATGAATGTTTAATTTGAAGGGTTTTCCTCAGATTTTATCCCATCTCATCAAATTCTCATTTCACTAAGGAAGAATTTAGAATTCTCAAGTGCATGGTAAAAAAAAAAAATTGAAAAGAATGGGACTCTAGGGCGAAAACCCAAAAAATGGGCGGTCTAGAGTAGAATGGGAATTTTCGATGCCATCGATGATAGTGCCGATACCCCAAAAGAAAAGATCTTATTAAAGGAGTGGTCATCGAGGAACATCTAGGAATTCCTGAACCCCCCAAATTGTCAGCTCTCATTCGGAGGATTGTCTTCAAAAACTGAAACTTTGTTCCCAAGATTAAACTTTCCGGTTTAAACATCCCAGCCAATCTTGATGCTTGACAAATTGCCTTGATATGGAAACTAAAAGAATGTTGAATTTGTTTGGTTCTCAATGAATTCATGATTTATAAAACCTGTTCCATTTGTGAGCCTAGAAGGGATATACATTTTTGTCATGAAGTTTTCATGGAAAAGCCAGAATCTTGTTATACCAAGCCTTGCCAATCCCAGTTGGAAAAACCCAGATTGATACTTAGAGAAATTTCTAACAATGATCATCAGTCTTCAAAAGATTTGTACATCACATATTGTGGGGTTAATATTTTTTGTTCAGAAGTTTTCAAAATGCGAAAACAAATAAAGAGATTTTTTGAAATACCCATTTTGATGTTGGCATGAGACAAAGATTTTTCTAACTCAAAGGTGTAGAACTGCCAGGATAGGTCTTGACTTCCAGATATGAGAAGAAGAAATAGAACCCAGTTCAGATCTCTATTGATGAAAGTTTGAAAACTGTTGGGGCAAAGCGAATAGCCAAAATGAATTGAAGATATACTCTGATTTGAAGAGGAAAAATGAATTTGAAAGGCTAAGCCAAAGTCTAGAAGAACAACCGGGGGCATTTGCATCACTCATGAACACTCATCTCTCTATCAAGCTTTTACATCTGCACAGTGTCGGCAAGCATTTGCATCATTCATGGGTATCTGCATTGGCATTATTCCATAAGCATCTGCATTTTACATTTACATTTACAATTCTTCATGGAATTCATATTTGTGTCATCTCAAACAATTGCATCATTTCTAGAATCATTGCATTTTCGTTAATGTGTGGTAATTGTAGTTACACCATTCATAAACCAGTTACATGAACACAATTAGTAGGGGCATCTGCATCATGAAACATGGGCATCAATCCAAGTCATTTACATTTGCATTAAAGACATTTGCACCAGTTTAAGTCATTTCGTATCTTATTCAACAAATGCATTTGCATCAAAAAGTATTCGCATCTTCTCAAAATCTTTAGGTTAATTTTCAACAATTCTTCAGCACCATTCTTAAGACCTCCGGGCATCATTTTTAAAGTCGCATACAGCGCATTTCTTCCAAATCACGGGTAAGGCCTCCGGGCACCATTCTTAAGACCTCCGGGCATCATTTTTAAAGTCGCATACAGCGTATTTCTTCCAAATCACGGGTAAGGCCTCCGGGCACCATTCTTAAGACCTCCGGGCATCATTTTTAAAGTCGCATACAGCGCATTGTTTTTTCAAATCACGGGTAAGGCCTCCGGGCACCATTCTTAAGACCTCCGGGCATCATTTTTAAAGTCGCATACATCGCATTTCTTCCAAATTATGGGTAAGGCCTCCGGGCACCATTCTTAAGACCTCCGGGCATCATTTTTAAAGTCGCATACATCGCATTTCTTCCAAATTATGGGTAAGGCCTCCGGGTACCATTCTTAAGACCTCCGGGCATCATTTTTAAAGTCGCATACAGCGCATTTTTTTCAAATCACGGGTAAGGCCTCCGGGCACCATTCTTAAGACCTCCGGGCATCATTTTTAAAGTCGCATACAGCGCATTTCTTCCAAATCACGGGTAAGGCCTTCGGGCACCATTCTTAAGACCTCCGGGCATCATTTTCAAAATCGCATACAGCGCATTTCTTCCAAATTATGGGTAAGGCCTCCGGGCACCATTCTTAAGACCTCCGGGCATCATTTTTAAAGTCGCATACAGCGCATTTTTTTCAAATCACGGGTAAGGCCTCCGGGCACCATTCTTAAGACCTCCGGGCATCATTTTTAAAGTCGCATACAGCGCATTTCTTCCAAATCACGGGTAAGGCCTCTGGGCACCATTCTTAAGACCTCCGGGCATCATTTTTAAAGTCGCATACAGCGCATTTCTTCCAAATTATGGGTAAGGCCTCCGGGCACCATTCTTAAGACCTCCGGGCATCATTTTTAAAGTCGCTTACAGCGCATTTCTTCCAAATCACGGGTAAGGCCTCCGGGCACCATTCGGTAAGGCCTCTGGGCACTATTCTTAAGACCTCCGGGCATCAATTTTAAAGTCGCATACAGCGCATTTCTTCCAAATCACGGGTAAGGCCTCCGGGCACCATTCTTAAGACCTCCGGGCATCATTTTTAAAGTCGCATACAGCGCATTTTTTTCAAATCACAGGTAAGGCCTCCGGGCATCATTCTTAAGACCTCCGGGCATCATTTTTAAAGTCGCATACAGCGCATAATTTTTCAAATCACAGGTAAGACCTCCGGGCAACATCTTTAAGACCTCCGGGCATAACTTTTTTCAGGGGTAAGACCTCCGGGCACCAATTTTTAAGACCTCCGGGCATCATTTTAAGACTTTCGGGCACCAATTTTAAAGCCCTTCGAGCATAAATTTTTCTTTTGAAAATCGAATTCGTTTCCTTAAGACGAATCGAGCCTTGTTTAGGCAGGGAATTCAATTTAAGGACAAAACCTTCAATTTATTGTTTAAAAAAAATAATAAAAAAAAATGAAAAAAGAAGAAAAAAAGAAGAAAAGAAGAAAAAAGAAGAAAAAAGAAGAAAAAAAATGAAAAATAGAAAATGAAAAAATGAAAATGAAAAAGAAACCCCTTTTCCTTTCCTTCACATGTGATGTCACTGACCGTAAAAAATTAGTGTCGGTTCATCTTTGCCTGATTCCTGATTCTCAGCAATAGCCAAAGAGGGGCAGCTGTAGACACCTAATTTTGTCCGGACCACTAAACAGGTATGTTTTCCTCCCATATTGATGTTTTCGAGTATAAAAAGACTGTTTTCATCCTGCAGGTGGTACTCCGAGACTTAGTTTAAGAGGGCGAGCACAAAAAGTCAAACTTAAAAAAAAGTCAACCCCGAAAAAGACAAACCCGAAAAAGTCAACCCTAGAAAGTCAACTACTGAAAAAGTCAACCCACTTTCAAAATCAAGATTTTAAGTTCAATTGAAAAATGGAGAAAGAATTTTGATAATCCGAGGTCTACATTGAAAGATATGGACTTCGGAAGTTGGGATTTGGAGATTCAGTAGAAAAGAAACCCTAATCCGAGAAATTTGGGGAAAAGTGCTTAAACGATCAAACTGGTCGAAATTGAAGGTTCCAAATGAAAGATAAGCACTGACTACGGGTAATGGAGAAGTCACTTGCAAGAAAAATCGAGAGAAAAGTCAATCCGGGAGAAAACCGAGAATTAGGGTTTTAGTGGATTTCGGTGAAATCAGGAAGAATCACAGAAATGGCCCGACTTGGTAA
The DNA here is from genome assembly GCA_030761205.1 of Fremontodendron californicum. NCBI lineage: Eukaryota > Viridiplantae > Streptophyta > Magnoliopsida > Malvales > Malvaceae > Fremontodendron > Fremontodendron californicum. The sequence goes on from JAULJL010000011.1 coordinate 28,852,603, forward strand.
GACCAAAGCCCCCAATGGATGAGGAATGATTAAAAAGGATGGCCCAAGGCTCAGATTGAAGAAAATCTAAAAATCGGACTTGTTTTGAGCAAAACCGGGTTTCGGAGGTTAAAGGGCAAAATTGGAAAAATTTGGGAAAAATAGCAAATGGACTCCAAAAATTATGGAAAATTTGTCAATCTCATTCTTAAATCATTTGAAGGAGATTGGCGAAATAAAATCTTGATTCCGAGTTCGTTTGCAAAATGGCCAAATCCCGGGCTTCTTATGTAGTAATTCAAAAAGATAAATCCCGGAAAAATAGCAAATGGACTCCAAAAATTCTGAAATTTGGCAAATATCATTTTTAAATTATTTGGAAGAGATTGGCGAAATAAAATCTTGATTCCGAGTTAGTTTGCAAAATGGCCAAATCCCGGGCCTCCCATGTAGTAATTCAAGCCGATAAATCCCGAAAAAATACCAAATGAGCTCCAAAAATTATGAAAACTTCCAGATCACACTTTTTAATTATTTTGAAGAGATTGGTGAAGAAAAATCTTGATTTGGAGCTCGTTTAAAAAATGGTAAAAAGTAGGGGCATAAAAGGACATTTTGGGAAGAAAAAATCCAAATAAATATCAAACGGACTCGGATAATTTTGAGAACTTCCAGAACTCAATATTTTATTATTTTGGAAGTATTAAAAAAAGAAAAATTGAATTTGGAGCCCGTTTGATATTTATTTTGCATCCGGGGGGCAAAATGGTCGTTTCACCCAAGCAACCGAAAAGGGCTTCTTTGGGCCTTTCAAAAATCAGAGCTGGGCTGGAAAAGAGAAGTGCTGGCCTGTCCAAGCCCAAAGGAAGGAGGAAGCTTATGATTTTTTCAATCAAGTGGTTAAAAATCAAGAGTTAAGTTAGAGATTTTCTTTGATCAAGCCATGGGTATTTTTTAGCCTAAGTCCCAATCCCACATCCCTTTGTAATGTCAAGCCAAGGAGGTGCTCACCTTATAAATAAGGGGTCTTGGCCTTTGGTTGAAATCACCCACTACCCCTTGTGAGATAGTCTATACACTTGTATTAGGATTATCCGGGTGGTGAGTCATAGTGTTTTTGTTGAGAGGGTTTGTAACTTAATCTGTTCAAAAGCTACTCTTAGGGTTTATAACTTAATCCGTTCAAAAGCTACTTGTGAGAGGGTTTATAGCTTAATCCGTTCAAAAGCTACTCTGAGGGTTTGTAGCTTAATCCGTTCAAAAGCTACTCTGAGGGTTTATAGCTTAATCCGTTCAAAAGCTACTTGTGAGAGGGTTTGTGGCTTAATCCGTTCAAAAGCTACTCTGAGGGTTTATAGCTTAACCCGTTCAAAAGCTACTTAGTGAGTTTTCATTTTAAAATAATGTTTCTTGTTCTTCATTCATTTCCTTTCTTAAGTATATTTTTCTTACATTTTGTTTTTACAATAAACTCACCATGGCCAAATGGCCTACATTATTTATTTTAAGTTGTTGTTTTTGATTCATTTTACCATATTGTTTATGCTATTTTCTTTATTTTTGATGTTTTAAATATTATGTTATTTCATGTTCTTAAGTTATATTTAATTTGGTTGCTTTGTTTGTTGCCATTTATGTCTTAGATATCATGTTTTTGCATTTTTAATTTTCTGTTTTTATGTTGTTTAAATTTGAGCATGTTTTAGAGTTAGCATATTAAGTGTTTGTGAAAATGCTTGTGTGATTCTTTGCATGATTCTTGTTTTATATCTTAGTGAGCATGTTTTAGATTTGGTATATTAGGTGTTTCTGAAAATGCTTGTGTGATTTTTGTGTTATGACTTAGTTTTTCATGCTAGCATACCAAGTGTTTGTGAAAATGCCATGCTTGTTGGAGCTTGGGGCCATTTGGCTACTCCATGTGTTTTGCATTGTGTGTTGTATTTTTGTCATGCTAGTTGTTAGGTTTTTGCATTTGCATGATATTTGGTTGGATTTTTGAATTAAGCATGCCTTGTGTTTGTGAAAATGCCATGCATGTCTTAGGTCTAGGTTACATTAAATGCCATGCAAGTTCATGTTAGGTCTAGGCCATATTATTTATGTCATGCATTTTCCTTACATTTAGGTTTAGATCCATGCATTTCATGCATTATGTTTGCTGCATTGTTTCATGCATTTCATGTTCATGCCACTTGAATAATGACTTGAGCCAATTAATGGTTCAAGGTCATGCTCTCTTGAGCACACTTGTGGAAAATTAATTTTGTCAAATTGATTATTCTACCTTTGTGATTTTTTTACTTAGCCAATTTTTATCTAACTTTCAAAAAGTCCTAGCTACTGCTTTCAAGTCATTTTATGAGTTTCAAATATTTTTATTTTGATTTTTAAATGATTTTTAAATGATTTTATCAAGAAAAAAAAATGTGTTGGCAAAGCAGTTTTTTCAGTTTTTTCCACCCAAAACTAGTACATCTCCGATTTTTCTGGGAATTCATCTTTGATCAGAAAATTAAGTCGATTTTTTCCCGTGTATTTTTACATGTCCTGAGTCTCCAATAATTTTTTCAGAATTTTTAGAATTTTTAAAAATAGGGTAAAAAATCGTGGATTAAAACTGGACAGTGGAGTCAGAATTGATTTTAAAGAAAAACAAAGCAGTTTTTTCTCCTCCAAAAACTCGTACATCTCTGGTTTTTCTGGGAATTCATCTTTGATCAGAAAATTAAGTCGATTTTTTTTCGTGTATTTTTATATGTCCTGAGTCTCCAATAAATTTTTCAGAATTTTTGGAATTTTTAAAAAGAGGGTAAAAAATCGTGGATTAAAACTGGACAGTGGAGTCAGAATTGAATTTAAAGAAAAACCAATTTTCTGTTTTGGTTAATTTATTTAGAGTGGGCTGATTAGGAGGGTTAGCTACTGACTTAGGGTAATTTCTAAGCCTTTTTAAACTCTAAAAATGGTTTTTCAAGTCCCGGGTTAAGGGTAGCCAAGTCCGGATTTTTTTTTTTAAACTTAGGAAATTAGAGTCATTTAAAAATTTTTAGCTCAGTTTTTATTTTTAATTCAAGCTTTTCAAAATTGTTTTCAAACAATCAAAAAGCATTTTGGTTTTAGAATATTTAATTTGACATATTTTCCTAAGGTATCCGGATATCTTTTTAGATATACGGATTTCCTTAATTGAAGGAAAAAATACATCTCATGCATTGCATTTTTTATATTCATGCATTTTATATAATATGTGATTCTTGCTATAATAATTTCTATGATATTGTTGTTATTTTGATTTATACTTTTTGATGTTACATGGTTTATTATATGGTTTTGAATATTTCATGGTATCCTATGCTTTTATTTAGTTATTTTTTATTTAGCATATACTATGTTCATGCATTATTATTTTTATTTTCATGCATATTATATGATAGCATTATTTTATTCCATGTCATTTAGAATATGCTAAGGCATTCAAATCATGTCATGTCATTTAGGTTGCATTATATTATTTAGATTTGGCTATGTCATTTTATTTATGTCATGCATATACATATTCATTTCTTTTAAATGTTTTCAAAAAGATAATGGTTTTCAATAAAAATAAAGATATTCCCGAGTTAAAATAATTCATGAGTTCTCTACCGGGTTTGCTGGAGGGAATTTCATCAATTATCATTAATAAAAGAATATCTTTCTTTCAAAAAAGAGAATGATTCGGAAAGTTTTCTCAAAACTAATAAAAATTTCTATATTTTGCCACGTTTGTTGGGGAATATAGGAAAATTTTGAATTTATAAATTCCGAATCATTTTCAATAAAAAAAAAAATTATTTTTCTTTAAATTGGGAATTAATTTGAAATACTAAATTTAAAACCAACTTTTACCGAGACTTGAAATAACACACGATTAATAAGGTACCGATTTATATGGGCGTTGTGGGGGTGCTAATCCTTCCCCACACGTAACCGATTCCCGAACCCGCTTCTTTGATTTCTCTGGTTTAAAACGCAGACTTGAATTTGGTTTTTAAAATGTTTTAATTAATTTTTAAAATATTTTATAAAACCGGTTTTAATAGGTGGCCGATCACACCTAGCTAAAAAAGATTGGTGGCGACTCCATGTCTTTTTTAAGGTCATTTTCAAAACCTTCATTATTCTAGAGGAATTAAGTCGACTTTTCCTCGGTTTTTTTTAATGTCACGCCTAACGAATAATAAAGTCTTGCGATGAGACTCGTCGTTATTTTTTTAGGTTGCGACAATGATTTCTAACTTTTAAGATGATATTGAAATGACAAAGCTGTTTGTTTAGTGTTTGTGATGAGAAAATTTTGCATGATATATGTTGAAAGGAAATGCAATGGTGACCTATATTTAGTTTTTATAGCTTAAGCGTTGTAAGTTTTTTGTTTGGCATGATAGATCAATAAATGATGAACGTGCAAAACAAGTGATAATTGAGTTAAGGGATGCTAATAGAGGTTTGGCAAAAGAAAATTCAATCTTGAAGGAGGACAATCAAGCATTATCAAGAATGCTTGCTGATCTTAAGGCTGAAAATGGATATCTAAGAAAAATGTCTTCTAAAATCAAGAATGATGACTTGTGTGATGAAGTGGCTATATTGAAGGCTGAAATTGCACTTGTAGATACAAAATTGAACACTTTGATAACAGATTCAAGAAGAGAAGCAAAAGCAAAGAATATGTACAAAATGCTGTTGATAATTAGTTGGGTACTGTTATTGTATTTGGCATTAGGCAAAAGCAATGATGATAGGTTGAGGAATGAATATTTAGCTTTACCATAATGTTGGGTATTGTTATTGTATGGAGACCAAATGTAATGTTCTGGTTATTGTATGGAGATCAAATGTAATGTTCTGTTTACCATAAAACTTGTATTTGAACATATATGCAATAGATATTTTAATTTCAAACTAGGCACTAAATGATCTGTTTGACATTTGAACATATATGTAATGGATATATCTAAACATAGCATATTTTAATTTGAAGCCAACAAAAAACATCCATTGTTTGAAATTTCATTATCTGTTGCATATACAGCTTTGTCATTTGTTATCAAAGTTCTCCTAATGATGTGAACAAATTTGTAAGGAGAAATTGATCAGTTCAGGTGTTACAAAAAAAGTTCCCCGACCATAACACCATCATAAGCTCTATACAAAAACCACAATTTCAAACTGATTGCCATTACATTCACAAGGCTAACTAGTAGCAAAATAACTAAAATTCCTAAACTCCTTCTCAGATAGTTTCTTTTTCTTTCCCTTTTCTGGATATACTTGTACATGTTTCTTGTGTTGGTACTGGTGTGGATGCCTTAGTTGAGGCTTACTGCCTTCTTTAGTTTCCACTGAAGCTTCCTATCCTTTTGTGCCTTTTGTAAAAATGTATAGGGTTAGCAATCAGTATATGTTCTATTTCAACAATCATGAAAATTGATTTATGGGGCTAGAGGTTACTAGCAATTTATTTATGGTAATGGAAGATTCAGACCTCATTACTCCCCTGCCAACAATCATTTCACTAGGCCTGCCAGGATTTTTAAATTGAAGACAAGAAACTAATATCAACCTACCACAATTTTCAGAATTTTGAATGATTAATTAAGAAATTGATTACATTTAGTATTGAGATTCCAATATCAGGGTGTATGGTCTTCTTCACGCTTTTTCTTGATCCCTCACCATGATTCTTGAAGAGCAAAACACAATCTATCAATAACAAAAATTTTGTACTAGATTTTTCATAATCAATTAATAAAGAAATAATACCTGTTGTATATTAGAACCATAAACAGTGGACAAATCTTTTTTTTTTGTTGCTTTTCGAGGCCTTGAATTACCACTATTAAGGACCTAAAGTTCAAAATAAAATTAAGTTAATATCAATATAGTCAGTAAAGTAAATATATGATTAACACATAACACATAAATAAAATAGTAATCTTACAAATTGAGATCTCCTTGGATAGCCTATCTTGTTGTATCCCTCTTCATGACAATACCCACATGTCATAACTCTACCAACCCTTGAAAGATTGCTTCTATTTTTTCCTTCAATTGGTTCCCTCTTTCTTTTTCTAAAAGGCCTACCACACATTATTTTCACCAAAAGAGGTACACATAGGCCCTCTGTGCTTTTTGGCCAAGACAGTTGTCCTCTAACAGGATTCAACATGAAGTTGTAGGGAGCCTACATGTACATGACCGTTGTTGCAATAGTACAGTTTAACTCTTTTTTTTTTGGGTACATCAAACCAATAAACCTCATGTCTCCCATCCCATCCCACTCAACTTCCCACTTACCATAAAGGTTCCTTGACTTTTCTAGCTTTTCAATGATCCTAGGCCCATAATTATGTCTCCAGTTGCTCACATACTCTCTTTTTTGAACCAACCTCTTCATCACATACACCCTTGTCGCAACCTAAAAAATAACGAGTCTCATCGCAAGACTTTATTATTCGTTAAGCGTGACTTTAAAAAATCGAGGAAAAGTCGACTTAATTCCTCTAGAAAAATGAAGGTTTTGAAAATGACCTTGAAAATGACATGGAGTCGCCAGCAATCTTTTTTAGCTAGGTGTGATCGACCACCTATTAAAACTGGTTTTATAAAATATTTTAAAAATTAATTAAAACATTTTTAAAACCAATTTCAAGTCTGCGTTTAAACCAGAGAAATCAAAGAAACAGATTCTGGACTCGGTTACGTGCGGGGAAGGATTAGCACCCCCACAACGCCTGTATAAAATGGTACCTTATTAATCGTGTGTTATCTCAAGTCTCAGAAAAAAATCGGTTTTAAATTTAGTATTTCAAGTTAATTCCCAATTTAAAGAAAAATAATTTCATTTTTAATTGAAAATGATTCGGAATTTATTAATTCAAAATTTTCCTATATTCCACAACAAACGTGGCAAAATATAAAAATTTTTATTAATTTGGAAAACTTTCCTAATCATTCTACTTTTTTGAAAGAAAGATATTCCTTTATTAATGATAATTGATGATATTCCCTCCAGCAAACCCAGTAGAGAACTCATGAATTATTTTAACTCGGGAATATCTTTATTTTTTATTGAAAAATCATTATCCTTTTGAAAATATTTTAAAAGATATGAATATGTATATGCATGACATAAATAAAATGACATAGCAAAATCTAAATAATATAATGCATCCTAAATGATATGATATAATTTAAATGCCTTAGCATATTCTAAATGAAATGAAATGTCCTAGGTAGCATAATATGTTCTATATGAGATGCAATATCCTAAGTCATATGATATATTCTAAATGAAATGAAATGACCTAGGTAACATAATATATTCTATATGAAATAAAATAACCTAGGTAACATAATATATTCTATATGAAATGCCATAATTTAAATAACATGTCAAATATGGATGATATGGCATATAATTTAAATGACATGGAATATAAAATAATGCTATCATATAATATGCATGGAAATAAAAATCAAAATAATAATGCATGAACATAGTATATGCTAAATAATATAATAAAAAAATAATTAAATAAAAAGCATAGGATATCATGAAATATTCCAAATCATATAATAAACAATATAACATAACTCAAAATCATAACAATATCATAGAAATTATCATTGCAAAAATCACATATTATATAAAGTGCATGAATATGAAAAATGCAATGCATGAAAATGTATTTTTTCCTTTAATTAAGGAAATCCGTATATCTAAAAAGATATCCGGATACCTTAGGAAAATATGTCAAATTAAATATTCTAAAACCAAAATACTTTGTGATTGTTTGAAAACAATTTGGAAAAGCTTAGGTTAAAAATAAAAAACTGGGTTAAACCCTTTTTTAAATGGCTCTAATTTTCTAAGTTTAAAACCCCGGACTTGTCTACCCTTAACCCGAGACTTAAAAAATCATTTTTAGAGTTTAAAAAGGCTTAGAAACTACCCTAAGTTAGTAGCTAACCTTCCTAATCTGCCCCCTCTAAGTAACTTAACCAAAACAGAAAAATGATTTTCCTTCAAATTCAATTCTGACTCCACTCTCCAGTTTTAAGCCACACTTTTTTACCCTATTTTTAAAACATCAAAAAATTCAGAAAAAAATACTGGAGACTCAGGACATGTAAAACTACATGGGAAAAAATTATCTTAATTTTTTATTAAAGATGAATGCCCAGAAAAATCGAGAAAGTACAAGTACTGGGTGAAAAAACTGTTTTGCCAAAATACATTTTTGCCTTTGATAAAATCATTTAAAAATCAAAGTAAAAATATTTAAGACTCAAAAAATGACCCACAAACAGTAGCTAGGACTTTTTAAAAGTTAGATAAAAATTGGCTAAGAAAAAAATTCACAAAGGTAGAATAATCAATTTGACAAACTTTAATTTTCCACAAGTGTGCTCAAGAGAGCATGACTTTGAACCATTAATTAGCCTAAGTCATTAGTCAAGTGGCATGAACATGAAATGCATGAAAAATACAGAAAATATGATGCATGAAATGCATGGTTTTAAACCTAAATGTCATGAAAAAAATGCATGGCATCCATATAGTGACCTAGACCTAAATGAACTTGCATGGCATTTAATGCAACCTAGGTCTAAAATGCATGAACATGCATGGCAAGATAAACCTAACCTAACATCTAAAATATGCATGGCAATAACACAAACACAAGGCATGCTTAAACCAAAAACTCAACCAAATATCATGCAAATGTCAACCTATCAACTAAAATAGCAAAAATGCACACATGATGCTAGAATACAAGGGGTGGCCGAATGGCCTATGGTTCCTAACAAGCATGGAATTTTCACAAAACTTGGTATACTTAAACTAAATATTCAATCAAATGTAATGCAAATGCAAAACCTACCAACTAACATGACAAAAATGCACATACAATGTAAAACACATGGAGTAGCCGAATGGCCTCAAGCTCCAACAAGCATGGCATTTTCACAAACACTTGATATATTAACATGCTCAACTAAAATATAACACTCCAAACATGCAAACACAAAGTAGAAATACTAAAACCAAACAAGCATTTTCACAAACACTTGATATACTAACATGCTCAACTAGAATATAAAACTCAAATCATGCAAACACAAGGTAGAGATACTCACAAGCATTTTCACAAACACTTGATATACTAAATATAAAACATCAACAAATTTAAACATTATGAAAACAGAAAATTAAAAATGCAAGAACATGATATTTAAATCATAAATGGCAACGAACAAAGCAACCAAATTAAAATATGACTAAAGTATATGAAGTAGAATAACACTTAAAACATCAAGATTAAAGAAAATAACATAGATAACATGATAAAAAATAAACAAAACAGCAACATTAAAAATAATATAGGCCATTCGGCCATGGTGAGGAAAATGTAAAAAAATGTAAAAAAACTTTGTTTAAGAAAAAGATGAAGAAAGAGCTTAAAAGGAATATATAAAAAAAACATTTATTTAAAAAGAAAACTCACCAAATAATAATCAAAATAGAAAAAACAAGAATGGAAAATCAAGAAAGTGCAAGAGTTGGTGCTCAAGAGCGACCTCAAGAAGCTATATTTCAAGCTTTATCTCTTCAAACTTTCCTTTCTTTTCTAAACTTTTTCTTTTTGCTTTCAACCAAAGAGAGAAAAACCAAGCAAAAACCAAAAGAAATCAGAAAAAAATGAAGTGTGAAAAAATAAATTCTGGACCCCTCTATAGTGCTGGCCAAACCCCCCCTAAAATGAGCTAGGATGTTGTCATTTTGGTTCCAACCAACTTCCCATCCAATGGCTAGTAATTCAAGGTGAAAAATCATGAAATTATCACCCTTAGATTAGCATATCAGCTATCCATAATTACAGTTATTCAAGAATAATGTTGACACACTCCCTTGGCCTATGTGGCTTAATCACAATGGCTTGATGAAAAAGAATCTCTAACTAACTCTTAATCCTTGGCCATTTGATTGAAAAATCAGAAGCTTCCTCCTTCCTATGGGTCTTGGCAAGCCAGCACTCTCTTTTCCAGCCCAAGTCTAATTTTTTGAAAGGCCTAAAGAAGCCCTTTTCGATTGCTTGGATGAAATGACCGTTTTGCCCCTCGGATGCAAATAAATGTCTAACGGACTCCAAATTCAAATTTTCTTTTTTAATACTTTCAAAATAATAAAATATTTAATTCTGGAAGTTTTCAAAATTTTCCGAGTCCATTTGCTATTTATTTGGATTTTTTCTTCCAAAAATGCCCTTTTATGCCCCTACATTTTACTATTTTTTAAACGAGCTCCAAATCAAGATTTTTAGTCACCAATCTCTTACAAATAATTTAAAATTGTGATATGGAAGTTTTCATAATTTTTGGAACTCATTTGGTATTTTTTTGGGATTTTTCTACTTGAATTACTGTATAGGAGGCCCGAGATTTAGCCATTTTGCAAACGAACTCCGAATCAAGATTTTCTTTCGCCAATATCTTCCAAATAATTTAAAAATGAGATTTGAAAAATTTCAAAATTTTTGGAGTCCATTTGCTTTTTTTTCAGGATTTATCTTCTTGAATTATTATATAGGAGGCCCGGGATTTGGCTATTCTGCAAACGAACTTCGAATCAAGATTTTATTTTGCCAATCTCTTACAAATAATTAAAAAATGAGATTTGCAAAATTTCAGAAGATTTGGAGCTCATTTGCTATTTTTTCAGGATTTTCCTTCTTGAATTTCTTCATAAGAAGCCCGGGATTTGGCCATTTTGCAACCGAACTCCAAATCAAGATTTTCTTTCTCCAATCTCTTTCAAATGATTTAAGAATGAGATTTGCAAATTTTCAGAATTTTTGGAGTCCATTTGCTATTTTTCCCAAATTTTCCAATTTTGCTCTTTTGCCTCCGAAACCTGATTTTGCTCAAAACAAGTTCGATTTTCAGATTTTCTTCAAGCTGAGCCTTGGGATATCCCTTTTTAATCACTCCTTATCCATTGGGGGCTTTAATCTTACCAAGTCGGGCCATTTCTATGATTCTTCCCGATTTCACCGAAATCCACCAAAAACCCTAATTCTCGGTTTTCTCCCGGATTGACTTTTCTTTTGGTTTTGCTTTCATGTGGCTTCTCCATTACCCGTAGTTAGTGCTTATCTTTCATTTGGAACCATCAATTTCGACCAATTCGATCGTTTACGAATTTTTCCCTAAATTTCTCGGATTAAGGTTTCCTTTCTACTGAATGTCTAAATCCTAACTTCCAAACTCCATATCTTTCAATGTAGACCTCGGATTATCAAAATTCTTTCGCCATTTTTCAATTGAACTTTAAATATTAATTTTGAAAGTGGGTTGACTTTTTTAGTAGTTGACTTTTTGGGGTTGACTTTTTTGGGGTTGATTTTTTATGCTCGCCCTCTTAAACTAAGTCTCGGAGTACCACTTGCAGGATGAAAAAAGTCGTTTTACATTCTGAAACCTCAATTTAGGAAGAAAATATACCTGTTTTAGTGGTCCGGACAAAATTAGGTGTCTACAACTGCTCCTCTTTGGCTATTGCTGAGAATCAAGAATCAGGCAAAGATATACAAACACTAATTTTGTACGGTCAGTGAAATCACATGTGAAGGAAAGTGAAAAGGGGTTTCTTTTTTCTTTTCTTCTTTTTTTCCATTTTTTCATTTTTTTTTCTTTTTCAGTTTTTTCTTTTTTCATTTTTTCATTTTTTTCTTTTTTCTTTTTCAGTTTTTTTTTGTTGTTGTAAAAAGCTGTAAACTGAAGATTTTGTCCTTAAATTAAATTCCCTGACTAATCAAGGCTCGACCCGTCTTAAGGAAACAAATTCGATTTGCAAGAAAAGAAATGACCTCGACGATGGTCTCGGGGTCTTAACCTGTCTTGTTCTCAGTTGTGTTTAAAATTCTGGGTATCTCCTCCAGAAGCTTCGGATATCACCACCAAAGTCTTGCTCATTTTTAAAACTGTAAAACTCTGAATATCTCCACCAGAGGCTTTGGCTATCACCACCAAAGATTTTCTACCTTTTCAAAGGATTTTAAAACTCTAGATATCTCCACAGAGGCTTCAGCTATCACAACCGAAGACTTTCTTCCTTTTCAAAAAATTCTAAACTCTGGATATCTCCACAGAGGCTTCGGCTATCACTACCGAAGATTTTTTCACTGTTTAAAATTTATAAAATTCTGGGTATCTCCTCCAGAAGCTTCAGCTGTCACCACTGAAGACTTTCTCACTGTTTAAAATTTGTAAAAATTCTGGGTATCACCTCCAGAAGCTTCAGCTATCACCACCGAAGACTTTCTACCTTTTCAAAGGATTTTAAAACTCTGGATATCTCCACAGAGGCTTCAGCTATCACTACCGAAGATTTTCTCACTGTTTAAAATTTGTAAAATTCTAGGTATCTCCTCTAGAAGCTTCAGCTGTCGCCACCGAAGACTTTGTCATTTTTTTAAAAACGTGTTAAATTTATGGGTTCGGCGAGTTCAAAATAAAAGAAAGTACCTCGACGGTGGTCTCGGGGCTCGACTCATTTGAGAAGCAAAACGAGTTCGATTATACCTGAAAGCTTTAAAAGATGATGCAAATGCTTCATGATGAAAATGCAAATGTCTTTAATTGATGCAAACGCTTCTTGATGTATATGCAAATGACTTAGACTAGTGCAAATGTCTTTGATGTAAATGTAAATGACTTGAATTGATGCAAATTTTCTTGATGAAGATTCAAATAACTTAGATTGATGCAAATGCTTCTTGATGTAGATGCACATGTTGAATAAAATTCTGGGTAACTCCTCCAGAAGAAGATTTCTCATTTTTCAAAATTATAAAACCCTGGATATTTCCACCAGAGGCTTCAGCTATCACCATCGAAGACCTGTTCACTTTTAAAATTTGTAAAATTCTGGATATCCCCTCGAGAAGCTTTGGCTATCACCACCAAAGACTTGCTCACTGTAAAATTCTGGGTAACTCCTCCAGAAGCTTTGGCTATCACCACCAAAGACTTGTTCACTTTTAAAATTTGTAAAATTCTGGATATCTCTTCTAGAAGCTTTGGCTGTCACCACCAAAGGTTTGCTCATTGTAAAATTCTGGGTAACTCCTCTAGAAGCTTTGGCTATCACCACTAAAGACTTGCTCATTGTAAAATTCTGGGTAACTCCTCCAGAAGCTTTGGCTATCACCACCAAAGACTTGCTCATTGTAAAATTCTGGGTAACTCCTCCAGAAGCTTTGAGTAATGATGCAGATGCACATGTCTTTAACAAGGTGCTCATGCTTCATGGTGAAAATGTAAATGGCTTGGATTGATGTAAATGTTTCTTGGTGCAAATGCAAATGGCCTGGATTTATGCCCATGTTTCATGATGCAGATGCCCCTACTAATTGTGTTCATGTAACTGGTTTATGAATGGTGTAACTACAATTACCACACAATAATGAAAATGCAATGATTCTAGAAATGATGCAATTGCTTGAGATAACGCAAATGCGAATTCCATGAAGAATGTAAATGTAAAGGTAAAATGCAGATGCTTATGGAATAATACCAATGCAAATACCCATGAATGATGCAAATACTTGCCGACACTGTGCAGATGCAAAAGCTCGATAAAGAGATGAGTGCTCATGAGTGATGCAAATGCCCCCAGTTATTTTTCTAGACTTTGGCTTAGCCTTTCAAATTCATTTTTCCTCTTCAAATCAGAGTATATCTTCAATTCATTTTGGCTATTCTCTTTGCCACAACAGTTTTCAAACTTTCATCAACAGAGATCTGAACTGGGTTATATTTCTTCTTCTCATATCTGGAAGTCAGGACCTATCCTGGCAGTTCTATACCTTTGGGTTAGAAAAATCCTTGTCTCATGTCAACATCAAAATGGGTATTTCAAAAAAATATATATCTTTATTTGTTTTCTCATTTTGAAAACTTCTGAACAAAAATATTAACCCCACAGTGTGTGATGTGCAAATCTTTTGAAGACTGATGATCATTGTTAGAAATTTCTCTAAGTGTCAATCTGGGTTTTTTTAACTGGGATTGGCAAGGCTTGGTATAACAAGATTCTGGCTTTTCTAGGAAAACTTCATGACAAAAATGTATATCCCTACTAGGCTCACAAATGGAACAGGTTTTATAAATCATGAATTCATTGAGAACCAAACAAATTCAACATTCTTTTAGTTTTCATATCAAGGCATTTTGACAAGCGTCAAGATTGGCCGGGATGTTTAAACCGAAAAGTTTAATCTTGGAGAGAAAAAAAAAGTTTCAGTTTTTGAAGACAATCCTCTGAATGAGAGCTGTCAATTTAAGAGATTCAGGAATTCCTAGATGTTCCTCGATGACCACTTTTTAAGATGATCTTCTCTTTTGTGGTATCGGCACTAACATAAATGGCATAAAAAATTTCCATTTTACTCTAGACCGCCCCCTTTTTTTTTTGGTTTTCGCCCTAGAGTCCCATTCTTTCCAATTTTTTTTTTTTTACCATACACTTGAGAATTCTAAATTCTTCCTTAGTGAAATGATAATTCGATGAGATGGGATAAAATCTGAGGAAAAACCTTTCAAATTAAATATTCATGCTTGATCAAAATGGACTTTTAAAGCACGTAATGTAGGCCATGGCTCAGGGTTCAGAAAGAAAGGATAAATAGGCCCAAAATATGTGTTTGAGGGTAATCAGATCAAGGATAATTTCTTGAGGAGGATTCTCTTTGAAGCATTTGTCCCTTTTGGATTTTTCATCCCTTTTGACTTTTGCGTCTTTTCTTCTTCGTTCTTGGCTTTCAATTTGCCATGTCTTTCACACATTTTTTTTTTGCTTTCATTTTGCCGCCTTTTTTCGATAGAGTGAGCCCGTATTTATTCAGGGCTCCATTTGCTTTGCATCTGTCTTCGAGCTAGGATTCATTCCTCCATGTTCTCTAAAAGATCTTTTCTCACATTTGCCCTCCAGTGTAGAGGGTGATCCTTGATCAGGGTTCAAAGAAGAAATAACTCTTTTGGCTCAAAAGGGGTGACTATGGATAATAATTTTTTTCTTGTGAAAGGGATATGAAAAAAAAGGCATTTCTCATATCAAGCACAAATATTCTCATTGAAAAGCAATCTTCAGGGGAAATAGATAATCAAAATTTCATTTTGCACTTAAAATCATCCGAATTCTCATATGCATGATATCAAAACATTTTCCTTTTTTTCGCTTTTTTTGTCGCATGCCCCACTGATTCATGCGTTAGTCCATCATTTTTCACCATGTATCCATCATTTCCACATATGATGCCCCAATTTGATTAACCATGAGAATTTGTATCGACGAGGAGCATAGCAAGTCGAGGTCTATTTTGAAAAGGCTGAGTTTCCAATCTGAGTTCTTTGAAGAGACAAGGAAAATATGACCTAAAAATGGGTTTTCTTTGGGATATGGGATAATCTGGTTTGGTCATTGTGCTCCAAGGTATTAATCATGAAGTGATGTTTGGGTAATTGAAGTTTTATGGTCATTGGAAAAGGTCATGAATGGTTTTAGCACAAATCTTGACACACATCAAATTACCAAAATCTAGATTCTTGAAAGAATGTCTCATTTGTTTGAATTTCAAGGAATTCAAAAAATTTCAAAAAGTTCGTTCCTTTTTTCATAGCCTAGACTAGGATTTACATCCTTGCTTATTCTGCAATGACAATGCTTTTTTCTTTTGTGAAGTTCAATCATTCATTTTTCTTGAAGCATTAGGTCTTTCAAGTGTTCTTGATTCAAGGTTTAGGCATAGAGAAGCCCAAAAAACGAGGGGGGAGGGTGTTGGGTCATGTCTAACAATGATCAACAATATTCTCGAGACTGTCCATTATTAAAAATTCCTTAATGCTTGTTTTTGCAAATTCAAATTATTGTTAAAACACAACAAACACAAAGCATTTAAAATTCAAAATTCATTTAATTCATGTAGATGTTAATATGAGACAAGTTTTTTCATCATCACAGTTA
This sequence comes from Fremontodendron californicum, assembly GCA_030761205.1. NCBI lineage: Eukaryota > Viridiplantae > Streptophyta > Magnoliopsida > Malvales > Malvaceae > Fremontodendron > Fremontodendron californicum. The sequence goes on from JAULJL010000011.1 coordinate 28,868,657, forward strand.
TAGAACTACATGTGTCAAAAACCTAATATGATCATGCACCATGTTTCTTATGACACTTGGCTTTCCCATCTTCAAAGCTTATCGAACCAGCCTTGATGAGATCCCTGACCTTGTACTTCAAAGCGGGGCAGTTCTCTGTTGAGTGACCTTGATTTCCAGAATGATAACCACAACACTCATTAGCATCATACCAGCTCGGATAAGGGGGCTTCAGAGGCTCTAATTGCATGGGTGTCATAAGGTGATTCTGGATGAGTTGAGGTAATAGCTCACTGTATGTCACAAGAATTGGGTCATCCTGATTTCTTTTTCGCTTTTTATGCCCCCTTCGATTATTCCCAAGGGTGTTCGATTGATAGACAGATGTAAATTCTGGTGTAGTTGCAGTCATTGGTTGGTAGGGATAAAAACTTTGAGAGACATTGTTCAGGGTAGAGTAAAATGGCTGATACGAGGAGAATTGGGGAGGTGGGGCAAAGCCTTCCACGACTTGGGTATCTTCTTTTTTCTTTTCAGATGCCCCCTTTTTCTTGGTATTGGATGTTCTTTCTCCTTCAATTTTCCCATCATTGATAGCATTCTCAATCATCTCCCCTGAAATTACCATGTCCGAAAAATTCTTCGTAGTGTTGCCGACAAGTATATCATAGTACAGGGCCTGCAGTGTATTCACAAAAATGACAGTGGTTTCCTTCTGAGTTAAGGGTGGTTGTACTTGGACGGTCAGGCTCATCCATCGTTACGCATATTCTTTGAAGGTCTCAGCAGCTCTTTTCTTCATATTTTGCAAGGTGAGACGGTCAGGTGCCATGTCAGTCATATGCTTGTACTGGTTTAGAAAAACCCTAGCCAGGTCATTCCAAGAGCGAATCTGATCATGCTCAACTAACTATACCACCTAATTGCGGACCCGCTGAGGCTGTCCTGAAAGTAGTGAATCAAAAGCTTATCATTATCTATATGACTTGTCATCTTCCGGCAGAACATAGTGACGTGGGCTGATAAATCGATCGTCCCATCATATTTCACAAAGTCAGGGATCTTGAACTTATGGGGAATGACTAAATCGAGGACCAAACATCGTTCTTTCGTATCTAAACTCCCAAAAACATCTGTACTTTCTACTGCCCGGAGCCTTTCATCTAACAACTGATATTTCCCTTGGGAATCTGCCAACTCAACCTCATTTACTGCAACCATTTTCAACTTTGCCTGTTCAGCTGGATCATCTGAATTTAAAACATTGACGGGGTTAACTGTGTTCTGGGCATCAATCATTACGACCTCATTCTGACCCTTTTATGCCTCTAACCCTTCTCTGGCGGCCAAGTTTTCAGTGTGTCCTTTGATTACGGTGGATATTAGCTACATCAATTTAATCATCTAATCTTTAGATTCTGCTTGAGACTTTGCCAGCTGTTCTTGCAATTCTTTCTGTTCCCTTTCCATTTTTTCCATTCGGGTAACTTGTTCATCCTCCATAGCACTAGCCTGTATTAAAAGGGCACTCATTACTTCTTATACCTCTGATTTGAAATGGAAATTCTTTCAAAGACTCCTAAAGCCAAGCCAACTTCTGTTTTATTTCCCCCAAATATATGTCATGATGAATGAGCCATGATTATCATTTGATGCATGTGAAGAATAATAAAAAATGATGTACGAACATATATAGTGGAAACATGCTGACCATGTATGTAATAAATGCAATCACGATGCCAATATGTTGCAAGCAAAGAATAAACAAATCAACGCATGGATGTATGCAATGACTAATCATGTACATTTTAGCATATTTCCGAATGAATGATCATATACCCTATGAATGCAACATGATGTCAATTATGCTGCATGTAAACAATGAATGATTGATACAGAATATATACAAAGAAAATCATGCTGACCATGTATGTCATGAATGCATCATAATGTTAATATGACAGATTAATGCATGAGCATATTCAAAGAAATCATGCTGACTATGTTTGTCATGAATGCAACTCAAAGTCAACATGATGTCTGTAAAGAATAAACAAATTAACGCATGGATATATAGAAAAAATCACGCTGATTATGAATGCATGAATGCAACCTGATGCTAACATGATACATGTATCAATGTATGGTATGACAAATAATTGATCGGAAGCAAAATGCAAAGGGGAAGATATCACGGAGGAAATAAGAATCGGAGGAACTTAATCATCAATCTCTCATGAATTTGAAACATAACGAATTCATTCCCACATCAACGTTCACAATGGTATAAACCATGTTTTACAAAATTTGAACAGTGGTTAAAACTGTCTTTTACAAGCACTTTATTCTTCCTAGCATCCTAAGGCTATAAGAGTCGGCTACTAAAAAAGTGAAATCCTATTACATCATATAAGACCGAAGTCTTTCCACCTCAATGCTGTAAATCTCCCAATCATAATGACGCTTTCCCAGTCCTCCATCAATCAGTGTCGTTGGATCCAACCACTTGGCATTTATAAGAGATTGCACTTTCTTTTTGAATGCTATACAATCTTCAATGCTATGGCCAACAATTCCACAGTGATAATCACATCTTGCATTTGGATTATACCACCTTGGATATAGTGGTAACAGGGGTTTCAATGGGATGCATGCAACCATGTTATTTTGGATCAGTATAGGGAGAAGCTCTCGGTAGCTGATTGGAAAGGGATCAAAATGCATTTGGGTCTTATCCTGGGGTTGTTTCTTAGTCACACATGGCCTAGGAGTTGGGGCACTTGGTGGTGGCACTAAGGTCCGAACCGGAGTGTTTACATGGAGATGTGGCAGAACAACATGGAAAGGGTATGGATTTGGACACGGGGCCTTTGGAGGTTGTACATAGCTCGAGGTTCCTATCCCAGATGCTGGATAAGGTGATTGATGAGGGAAATAGTATGAACTGGCAGTTGTTGGTGATGGAGTGGGATTCAGGAATCCTGTAGTGGTCATCCCAATGGACGATTGGACCATATTAGGGTGGGGATACTGGTTTGGACCTAGAACAGTTTGCAGGTATGGTACAGGATCTGAGGTTTCTATCTTTGGTATCAGGCTCTCAGGTTTAATCATTTTCACGATTTTGTCCACAATTTCATCAGGATTGCAACCTTTGTGGCATTGACAAGTGCAGGATCTAGCAAGGGTTGTATGTTCTGGACTTAATGGTTTTGGTTGATCCGAAGGCGATGTAGAGCCCAGAGAAAGTTCCTCTTTATACTTACCCATATCCTCAACCATTTTTAGCAATTTGGCAAGCTGTTCCTTCACCTCTCGGATTTCATGTCCACATTCCTCTTGATTGCGTTCCAAAGCACCCAATCGTTCCTCCGATTCCTTCCTCATATCTTGAACCCCTTTCACGCAAATGAAAATATCATGAGATTAAGAATACAATTGTGAATGTACATGCTCTATTCCTATGTGCATGAATATACTGATGATTAATGCATGAACATATACAGGGAAATTATGATGACTATGTATGCTATGGATGCAATCTAATGCCAATATGATGCATTTAAAAAATGAATAAATTGATGCACAGGTATATACAAATAATGACTATGCATGTCATAAACGTATTCTACAATGAATGACCATGCATGCTATGATGTCAGAATGATACATGCTAAGACTAAATGAATTAATACAAAGGTAGGTACAAAGAATGACCATGTATATCACAAATGTATTCTCCAATGAATAACCATGCATGTTAGGACTGTGACATGATGTCAAAATGATACAAATTAACCAATTATTACTCGAAATAGGTGGGACCTAAATCTTGATTATTCAAAAATCTGATTATGCAAGATTTGCCTCCAAATTTATGATTTTTTGAAACATGTTTTTTTTATTTATTTATGAAAAACCAATCATATTATTTTCAAAAGAATTTCGGGGTACTAGATCCTACTATGGTACAATATCCAAATGTTCATGCAATACTACCGGTTTTATGAAATCATCAAATGAAATTACCAACTATTTATTGCAAAGAATGAAATCAATAACACAACCAAAAAATGTACATGCTCTATTCACACATGTATGAAATGTGCAAAATTCAAAAATGCTTGAAAAAGGATTTTTATTTTTTTAAACAATTAATGAATATTTTGCCCCGACAAATATCTACTTATATAGGTATCACAGTGCCTTTGGGACGGATTAATACATTTATTACGGGCGATGTACGTACATCGTTGCCCGATCTACAAAACTTATTCAGAGTGTAAAATAGGTAACAAAAGGTTTAGAAATGTCCCTCCATGTGTTCCTATTTTCGGTATATCTAACGAAAATCCGGCATGGCTTCGCCTAGGTTCACTATATGAGGGTGAATCGATTCTAAAGGCCTCGAATTGCTCCTTACTATCGGCGGTGAAGGCTAGTAAGGCACCCCGATAAAAGCGGGTTCAATTCGTTAGAGTATATTTTCCTATACCTGTACGGAGGATTATCACGAAGGCATTAGGTACTTTATACTCCGAAAGTGTTTCACTAGCCCATACGAAGGATCATCACAAAGGCGTAGTTACTTTACTCCCACTTAAAAGGATGAAACCCGGGTAGAGGATTCATGTTATACAAATGCAAATACAGTGTGTGCGGAGGAACAAAACAAACCTGTCACCACCTATTCTACAACCCTTATTCTAAATACCCCACTAAAATCAAACAATGTAAAGCATCAGTCAAGCAATCATATAAATATACGCAACAAAATAACCAGAGAACAAATAATAATATGAATGCACATGAATATAGAATTTTCAAAATTCTCTTTTATTTTAAAAATATGGGAATTAAAATTAAATATCAATTAAACCAACAAAATCGAGACTTTGATAACACACGACTAATTCTAGGCCTGACTCTCTAATAGTCCCCAGTGGAGTCGCCAAGCTGGCGTAACCTAAAAAATAACGAGTCTCATCGCAACACTTTATTATTCTTTAAGCGTGACTTTAAAAAATTGAGAAAAAGTCGACTTAATTCCTATAGAAAAATGAAGGTTTTGAAAATGACCTTGAAAAAGACATGAAGTCGCCACCAATATTTTTTAGCTAGGTATGATCGACACCTATTAAAATCGGTTTTATAAAATATTTTAAAAATTAATTAAAACATTTTTAAAACCAATTTCAAGTTTGCGTTTAAACCAGAGAAATCAAAGAAACGGGTTCGGGACTCGGTTACGTGCGGGGAAGGATTAGCACCCCCACAACGCCCGTATAAAACGGTACCTTATTAATCGTGTGTTATCTCAAGTCTCGGTAAAAAATCGATTTTAAATTTAGTATTTCAAGTTAATTCCCAATTTAAAGAAAAATAATTTCATTTTTTAATTGAAATTGATTCGGAATTTATAAATTCAAAATTTTCCTATATTCCCCAACAAACGTGCAAAATATAGAAATTTTTATTAATTTGAAAAACTTTTCGAATCATTCTCCTTTTTTGAAAGAAAGATATTCCTTTGTTAATGATAATTGATGATATTCCCTCCAGCAAACCCGGTAGAGAACTCATGAATTATTTTAACTCGGGAATATCTTTATTTTTTTATTGAAAAATCATTATCCTTTTGAAAACATTTTAAAAGATATGAATATATATATATATATATGCATGACATAAATAAAATGACATAGCAAAATCTAAATAATATAATGCATCCTAAATGATATGATATAATTTAAATGCCTTAGCATATTCTAAATGAAATGAAATGTCCTAGGTAGCATAATATGTTCTATATGAGATGCAATATCCTAAGTCATATGATATATTCTAAATGGAATGAAATGACCTAGGTAACATAATATATTCTATATGAAATAAAATAACCTAGGTAACATAATATATTCTATATGAAATGCCATAATTTAAATGACATGGCAAATATGGATGATATGGCATATAATTTAAATGACATGGAATATAAAATAATGCTATCATATAATATGCATGGAAATAAAAATGAAAATAATAATGCTTGAACATAGTATATGCTAAATAATATAACAAAAAAAAAATTAAATAAAAAGCATAGGATATCATGAAATATTCCAAATCATATACATAACTCAAAATCATAACAATATCATAGAAATTATCATAGCAAAAATCACATATTATATAAAATGCATGAATATGGAAAATGCAATGCATGAAAATGTATTTTTTCCTTTAATTAAGGAAATCCGTATATCTAAAAAGATATCTGGATACCTTAGGAAAATATGTCAAATTAAATATTCTAAAACCAAAATACTTTGTGATTGTTTGAAAACAATTTGGAAAAGCTTAGGTTAAAAATAAAAAACTGGGTTAAACTCTTTTTTAAATGGCTTTAATTTCCTAAGTTTAAAATCCCAGACTTGACTACCCTTAACTCGAGACTTAAAAAATCATTTTTAGAGTTTAAAAAGGCTTAGGATCTACCCTAAGTCAGTAGCTAACCTTCCTAATCAGCCCCCTCTAAGTAACTTAACCAAAACAGAAAAATGATTTTCCTCCAAATTCAATTCCGACTCCACTGTCCAGTTTTAAGCCACGATTTTTTTACCCTATTTTTAAAAAATAAAAAATTTATGAAACAAATACTGAAGACTTAGAGCATGTAAAACTACACGGGAAAAAATCAGCTTAATTTTTTGATTAAATATGAATGCCCAGAAAAATCGAGAAAGTACGAGTACTGGGTGAAAAAACTGTTTTGCCAAAATACATTTTTTCCTTTGATAAAATCATTTAAAAATCAAAGTAAAAATATTTAAGACTCACAAAATGACCCACAAACAGTAGCTAGGACTTTTTAAAAGTTAGATAAAAATTGGCTAAGTAAAAAAATCACAAAGGTAGAATAATCAATTTTACAAACTTTAATTTTCCACAAGTGTGCTCAAGAGAGTGATAACTCGTATAATTATATAGTTTTTAGTTATGTTTTATTATTGTTTTGTGTCAAATACGAGTTATTATTGTTTAGTCTAATTGTGTTTATGATCTTTTATATTTTTATGTAATTTGGTGTTTTTCACAAGTTTCTTTGAGTGATTTCAGATTACTAGAATTAAGGGCAAATCCAGTTCAGTTCCAGTTCCGACACCTTTTGCCATATCAGCTATATCTCGAGTTTCACTGAAGCAATAAGGCTGAACTTTGTATCCCTGCAAAGCTAAGAGGCATATCTATCTTTTTGATGTTTTACACTTCTTGAAACGGAGTCGTTTTCCCTAGCGAAATCGACCATCAAGTTGGCTGATGTGCAATGACGTCTGTTCTGCACCGTTTTGGTATTTTGACCATATCTTCCGATCCACGTGCGCAAATGATCTGATTCCAACGGCTATGGATCCGTAACTGATAGGGGTATATTTTTCTAGAAGACCATTTTATCAGATCGAGCCTCCAACATTGACAAAATCGACCATCAAGCTGGCTGATCAGAATTGTCATACAATATGACGAAAATTGTTAGAAAAATGCACCCACCTATTATACCTACCTTTGAAATTTGTAAAGCTTGTCTCTTGTCATTTAGCCCTCCAAAATGTGTATAAATAGAGGGCCTTGGATGAGTATTGGGATACATTATACATTGGTAGGATATTAGCCTTTGTAGTAAAATTCTCTAAGTTTTCTTCTTCTTTCCTTTCTCTAGTTTTCTTTTTTATTTACTTATGCTTCTTACATTTCTTTTCATTTTATTCATATCTAGTATGTGTTGCTAATCATATTGTTGAGGTGATGAGGTGAAGCTCTTGGTAAATGCTAAGGTTAGTCTCTTAAACATGAGCTAAAATGAATCATCATTTATAAACACTAGTATAGATAATATTTTCTTTTGGTTTAAAATCATACTTGCAAAGTAGAGATCTTGATTCATTATTGACAATGAAAATGGCACAGTAAATGCTTGGTTTCATAACCTTGATTTGTTGTAGACATATACCTTGGCATAAGGAATGCTTGGACTCTTTTTATGAGTTTTGAGGACACCAAATGAACATAATATCATATGCTATGGACGTTGGACTGAATTGCTAAACCTTCCGATTGGAACCTCCCTTATGTGTGGATTTCAATTGTGTAATAAAACAAGATTAATCTTAGCATAACACCAAGAGTGGATTCTCTAACCTCAACATCCTTTCTTATTGTTTTTTATATCTTGTTTAATTGTTTTTATGTTATTTTGTTTATTTTGTTCTCTAATATCTTGTTTATCTTATTTTGTTGTTGATTCCCTAATATCTTGTTTACTTTCTTTGTCTTATATATTTATAAACTTATACTTATTAATACGCTTCCCTGTGGTTCGACCTCGGACACCCGAGAATTTATTACTTGAACATAACCTGCACTTGGGTTTACAACTCTTAATTGAGTCTCCATCAAGTTTTTGGCGCCGTTGCCGGGGAAGCAATACTAAGTATATAAGTTTATAAGTATATTTATTTTTATTGGCTGGTTATACCGCCTAATTTGTTTATATTTATTTTTATTGGCTGGTTATACCGCCTAATTTGTTTATATTTATTTTTATTGGCTGGTTATACCGCCTAATTTTGTATATTAACTTTGTTTTATGCTTGTTTGGCGACGTGATTTTAGATCTCGTCGTTTAGTTAGATTTTATTGTGAAACTTTTTCAGGTAATCTTTCTAATACAACTCCTACCATGGCTGACAATGAAAGTGTTCATGCTGAAGATGAGAACAGACAAGTACGCACCATGCGTGACTACTTGCAACCAACTCGAAGCTCATCACCCTCTTGTTTTATTTTTCCTCTCAATGCAAACAACTTTCGTTTTAAACCAGGTATGATAGCTTTGCTTCCAAATTTCTATGGGTTGGAATCGGAAAGTGCTTACTTGTTTCTAAAAGACTTCGAAGATGTATGTGTCACCTTTAATGACCAACAATGTACAAATGAAATTGTCAAGCTAAAATTATTTCCTTTTTCTTTAAAAGATAAAGCAAAAATTTGGCTTCATAATTTAAAACCAAGGTCAATTGGCACATGGCAAGAATTACAAACTGAGTTTCTAAAGAAATTTTTCCCAGCACATAAAACTACTGCTTTGAAAAGACAGATTCAAAATTTCAATCAAAATCAAAATGAAGCATTTTTTCAGTGCTGGGATCGTTTTAAAGATTTGTTAAGTTCTTGTCCACATCATGGTTTTGAAAAATGGCGTCTTATTAGTTTCTTTTATGAAAGTTTAACTCCCGAAACTAAACAATTTGTTGAAACAATGTGTAACGGTGAGTTTCTAGAAAAAGAACCTGAAGAAGCCTTTGACTACCTAGACCATTTGGCAGATAACTCTCAAGCCTGGCACACAGATAATTCCTCTGAAAGTTCCAATAGATCTAATGTTGTTTCTAACAGAGGAAAATATCATTTTAGTCAAGAAGATGAGATAAAAGCTAAAGTAGCTAATTTGGCTAGAAAGATTGAAGCCATGGAACTTAGAGAAGTAAAAGAAGTCAAAACGGTTAAAAATGAAGAAAGTTGTGGAATTTGTGAAATCATGGGACACCCCACTTCTGAATGTCCAAACATTCCCATTCTTAAAGAAGCGTTGCATGATCAAGTAAATTCCATAAACACATTTAAAAAACCTTTTCCTTCTCCTTACTCTGAAACGTATAACCCTGAATGGAGAAATCATCCCAACTTCAGTTGGCGGAATAATAATCATGTTCAGGTACCACAATCTCAAAAGCCGGGCAACACTTTTTCCTATCAACCTTCACGTGTACAAACCTTGGAAGAGACATTGCAAGCATTCATGCAAACACAAGCAAATGTGAATAGCCGGACTTCACAGGACATCAATGAGATCAAAAACACCTTGTCCACATTGACAGCTTCATTACGCACTCAAGAAAAAGGTAAGTTTCCTGCTCAACCTCAACCTAACCCTTCTACTCAATGTTTTGTTTCTTGCTCCAATGAAACTCAACAGGAAAATGCCAGTTCTATCACAACTCTTCGAAGTGGAAAGGCAATTGAGAAAAACATTCCATCAAAAGACCAAGATCCTCCTTCCCCTCCGAAAAGTAATGGTAAGGATGATGGTAAGTCTGAACTTCTTGAAAATTTGGACAAAGAAAAAGGTATGCATCCTGCTCCTTTTCCTCAAAGGTTGCAAACAATAAAGAATTTGAATCAAAATGCAGAAATTTATGAACTTTTCAAACAAGTTAAGATTAACATTCCTTTATTGGATGCAATCAAACAAGTTCCATCTTATGCTAAATTTTTGAAGGACATGTGCACAGTTAAAAGGAAACATAATGTACAAAAGAAAGCATTTTTGACGGAAAGTGTGAGCTCAATCATTCAGCACCTTACTCCACCAAAATTCAAAGATCCTGGATGTCCAACAATCTCATGCATCATTGGAAACACTAGAATAGAACGTGCATTGCTTGATCTTGGTGCTAGTGTTAATCTTTTGCCTTTTTCTGTTTATCAACAGTTAGGTTTAGGTGAACTCAAGGAAACACCTGTTACACTTCAACTAGCTGATCGTTCTGTAAAAATTCCTCGAGGGATAGTTGAAGATGTTTTGGTTCAAATTGATAATTTTTACTTCCCTGTTGATTTTATTGTTTTGGACACACATCCTGTTTCAAATCCAAATGTTCAAATTCCTGTTATATTAGGCCGTCCATTTCTTGCAACTTCTAATGCTCTGATAAATTGCAGGAATGGTATGTTGAACATTTCTTTTGGAAATATGACTTTAGAATTAAATGTGTTCAACATTTGTAAGCAACCTGGTGATAATTCAGAAGTACATGAAGTGGATTTCATTGAAGAACTTGTTCATGAACATCTCACCACTACCACATTCCATGATCCTTTAGAAGCTTATTTAATTGAATGTGAGTTTGATAATGCTTCAGAAATTTCACACACTGATTCTTTGTTAAATTCTTTTCAGGATAACCATTGTTGGAAACAAAAGTTTGAGGAACTTCCATCACTTACAAATGTCACTGTACCATCAACTATTGAACCACCCAAGCTGGAGTTAAAACCATTGCCATCCGAGCTAAAATATTCCTTTTTGGGTGAGAGTGAAACTTTTCCAGTCATAATTTCTTCACATCTTGATGAACTACAAGAAGGTAAGTTGTTACAACTTTTGAAGATGCACAAAAATGCATTAGGATGGACCTTAGCTGACATAAAGGGAATAAGCCCATTAATCTGCACACATAATATTTATTTAGAGGAAAATGCTAAACCCTCTAGACAAATGCAACGAAGGCTTAATCCTAATATGAAAGAAGTAGTGAGAAATGAAGTCATTAAACTTCTAGATAATGGAATCATTTATCCTATCTCTGATAGCAAATGGGTAAGTCCTACTCAAGTCGTACCTAAGAAATCTGGAGTTACTGTAGTTAAAAATGAAAACAATGAATTAATTCCAGCTAGGACTGTTACTGGTTGGCGCATGTGCATTGACTATAGGAAACTTAACTCAGTGACGAGGAAAGATCATTTCCCTTTGCCTTTCATGGATCAAATCTTAGAAAGAGTTGCAGGGCATGAGTTTTATTGTTTTCTAGATGGATATTCTGGGTATAATCAAATTGCCATTGCACTTGAGGACCAAGAGAAAACCACTTTTACATGTCCTTTTGGTACTTTTGCATATCGTAGAATGCCATTTGGATTATGTAACGCCCCTGCCACATTTCAAAGATGCATGCTTAGCATTTTTAGTGACATGATTGAACGTAATCTTGAGATTTTCATGGATGATTTTTCTGTTTCTGGTGATTCATTTGATGATTGCTTAGCCAATTTGAAAAATGTATTGATTAGGTGTGAAGAAAAAAATCTTGTTCTTAATTGGGAAAAATGTCATTTCATGGTCACTAAAGGTATTGTACTAGGTCACATTGTTTCTGCAAAAGGGATTGAGGTAGACAAGTCAAAACTTGAATTGATTGCTAATCTACCCACACCAAAGACAGTAAAGGACATTAGGTCATTCTTGGGACATGCAGGTTTTTATAGAAGATTCATAAAAGATTTTAGCACGATATCTAAACCTCTATGTAATCTTTTAATGAAAGACACTGCATTTGAATGGACTAAAGATTGTGAAGATGCTTTTGAAAAACTCAAAAATATGCTCACTACTGCTCCTATTATGAGATCTCCTGATTGGTCTTTACCATTTGAAATAATGTGTGATGCTAGTGACTATGCTGTTGGTGCTGTGTTAGGACAAAGGAAAGATAATAAACCACATGTAATTTACTATGCAAGTAAAACTTTAAATAGAGCTCAAATGAATTATTCCACTACAGAAAAGGAATTACTTGCAGTTGTTTTTGCATTGGATAAATTCAGATCTTACCTTGTTGGATCATCAATTGTTGTCTTTAGTGATCATGCAGCTTTAAAATATCTTCTCTCTAAGAAGGATGCAAAACCTAGGTTGCTGAGGTGGATCCTTTTGCTGCAAGAATTTGACATCACCATTCGAGATAAAAAAGGAGTAGAAAATGTGGTGGCTGATCATTTATCAAGACTTGTTTGTGATGAATCTTTTGGAACCTCACCAATAAATGATACTTTTCCTGATGAACAACTTCTAATTGTCTCCACGACACCTTGGTTTGCTGACATTGCTAATTTTCTTGCTACAGGAAAAATTCCTTCTCAATGGAGCACACAAGATAAAAGGAAGTTTCTGAATGAGGTAAAGAAGTTCTATTGGGATGACCCTTACTTGTTCAAATATTGTCCTGATCAGATTTTTCGAAGATGCATTCCCGACAATGAGGTAAGTAGTGTAATTAAGTTTTGTCATTCCGAGGCATGTGGTGGTCATTTTTCATCAAAGAAAACTGCTGCAAAAATTTTACAGTGTGGATTTTACTGGCCAACTTTGTTCAAAGATGCACATAATTTTTGCAAGTCATGTGAAAGTTGTCAAAAATTAGGTTCCATTTCGAAAAGAAACATGATGCCTTTGAACCCAATTCTTGTAATTGAAATTTTTGACTGTTGGGGTATTGATTTCATGGGACCATTTCCACCATCTTTTGGTTTCTTATACATTTTAGTTGCAATAGATTATGTTTCAAAGTGGATAGAGGCAATTCCATGTCGAAATAATGATCACAAAACAGTGATTAAATTTTTAAAAGAAAATATTTTGAGTCGATTTGGAATTCCTCGATCTATCATAAGCGATGGGGGAACACATTTTTGCAACAAGGTTTTTGAAACATTAATGAAGAAATATGCCATTACACACAAAGTTGCAACCCCTTATCACCCGCAGACAAATGGACAGGTAGAATTAGCAAATAGGGAGATTAAACAAATTTTGGAAAAGACAGTTAATCCAAATCGCAAAGATTGGTCTCTTAGACTTAACGATGCATTATGGGCCTATCGAACAGCTTTTAAAACAGCATTGGGCATGTCTCCTTATAGGCTAGTTTATGGAAAACCTTGTCATTTACCTGTGGAACTTGAGCATAAAGCATATTGGGCCATTAAAATGTTCAACTCAAACCTTGATGACGCTTCTAATTTACGAAAATTACAAATAAATGAACTTGAGGAACTCAGAAATGATGCATATGAGAATTCTAAAATTCATAAAGAAAGAACTAAAGCCTTTCATGACAAGTTAATTTCAAGAAAAACATTTAATGTTGGGCAAAAAGTTCTACTTTATAATTCTAGACTTCACATATTTCCTGGTAAGTTGAGATCAAGATGGACTGGCCCATTTGTGGTTAAGCATGTGTATCATTATGGAGCAGTTGACATTGAGAATCCTCAAAATGGTAACGTATTCAAGGTAAATGGACAAAGACTCAAACTCTTTTTGGAAAATCATGTTACTCAAGAAGAGGTTGTTTTTCTTTCTGATCCTTGTTTTGAAAATAACTAGATGTAAATATAATTTTTTTTTTACCCCGGTTAAATGGCGGATAACGGTACTCCGTGATTATTTAAGTCGGTTCCATCAGCTACCCACAAAACTGATATTGTATATAAATTTCTCTTTCATTTTATTTTATTTCATTTTTTTTCAGGATGGATGATATTCTCAAAAGATTGCAGAAACGATTTCCTCCTTTTCCTCGGAATATTTTACTGAAGCTTTACCAAGTTCGATTAGAAAGATTAAGAATGCTTATGAACAAAGGGATTCCTGAAGACATACGTTGGATAATTGAAGCCAAGGTACGTGAAGATGAATATCTTCCTGTTTTGCATTTACCAGGTACAGGTAGAAGCACTTATGCAAAGAAGCGACGAGCAAAGCGCATGAGTTCAAATTGCCACAAGTGTGCACGATGGACGTGTAACGGTAAATGTCGTTCTATTGGGATTCCGTCCTCTAATCGAGATGATAAAATTGAATTCATTAAGGATGGACTGAGTAAGGAGAATTTGGGTAATATCCAACTTTCTCTTGAGACGCATCCTAGTGGAGACGTACAAAGAGAAATTCTTGATTTATGGCCGCAATTCCAAAGGGAATGGCAACATCTTGGGAATCTGATGATAAAAGACCCTGTTTGCCAGCTTGTAAGAAAACTGGATGGGAAGCATATCCTCGACTCATAGAAGGCGTTTAAGCCGTTTCTGGACGTAAAACCAGAGGAAGATGCCAAATACACTTTCGGCGACATTATTACTTTTGACTTTTACGGTTGATTTTTCTTCTCTTTTTGATTTTCTTCCTGAAATCACGCAAAAATCTTTTGTTAGGTTAACATTTTCTTCTGACAGGTCAAATACACTTTCGGCGACATTATTACTCTTGTCTGATTCACTACTCAGTCCTCTATATATTACACCATGTACTCATTCTCTTTCAGGCACTCGAAAAAGAAAAAAAAAATGGAAAGCACTTCGTCCCAGCGCATTAAAAAAATTTGTGTCTTTGGAGGTGCTTATCCAGGGAAAAATAACATATTCGCTGATGAAGCCATAAGAGTTGGAGTAATACTTGCCCAACAAAAGATCCACTTGATTTATGGAGGCGGTAGTACGGGTTTAATGGGAGCAGTCGCTACAGCAGCACACGCCGGAGGAAGTCCAGTTCTAGGAATCGTGCCAAAACTATTCACAGATTTTTGTGGACCTACCGTGGGTAAGGAAATACAAGTCTGGAGTATCCCTGAACGGATAACAATCATGTACCATTCTGCCGATGCATTCATTGCCTTACCAGGAGGTCTGGGTACATTGGAAGAAATAGCTTGCGTGGCTTCTTGGTCATCTTTGGTCACAAATAAGAAACCCATTGGTTTGCTTAATATTAATGGTTATTTTAGTAATTTACTTTCATATTTAGATAATGCTGTGGATAATGGATTCATGTTTTCAGAGGCAAGGAGAACCATAATTTCTGCTACAACCATTGAAGATTTACTCAAAAAGCTACAAGCTTATGAGTGTTTATCTGCTACGGTTGTTTCGCAAACGCTCGGAAAAAGAAAAAGAGATATGGACGAGCAAGGAGTGGATTGCACTTTGTCTTTGTGACATTATCTAACATTTTGCTTGTTGTGTCTCAGTTATAATAAGTGGTTAGCAACCTCTGCAGGTAATATCTCCTAAATTCTACCTTTAAAATTTGACATTGGGGACAATGTCATATTTTAGTAGGGGGTAAGGGACATATTTTGCTAAAAAAAAAAAAAAAAAAAAAATTTGTTGTGTTTTAAGACATTTAGAAGTATTCATTCTGAACAAGGTCTGAGTAAGGGAGACTTGAGACATACCTTGTCAGTTTGATTTAATCTTCTTCTTCAAAAAAACAAAAAAAAAACAAAAAAAAAAAAAAAAAAAAAAGGATGTTTAGACTGTGTGTTTTTTTTTTTTAGTTACTTTCAATACAATGATGAGATATGAATTGCATAAGTCTAAAACAGATTTATTAGTGAGAAGATTTTCATGAGAATTGAGCTTGATGTCAACCTTTTTATGAGCCAATGTTAATATGATATGTTGATTGAGAAAGAAGCATGTTTAGACTTAATCTGACTTGTATAATCATCTTTGTGAGTTTTTGAGCCTATAATGATTGATGCATTATACAAATCAATCTAATTTCTTTCTTGAGTGCTCTTATGATTACATGATTCTCTAGAACTTGCTTTAAACCGTTTGAGACTATATTGATACATGTGACAACATGAATATGATAGAGGCATTAGGATTATAACCAGAGCCAAACAGCCATCCATTATTAATGTTCTACGAGAACATCCCCACTAGTGAGCCAATTTGAGCCTACATTAAATATGATGTTTTATTGGTAACCACAACTTACACCTAGCCTAAATATACTTATATCCTTACCCTTGTTCTAAAGATGAATTTTATATTTTGAGACATATTGCAAAAAAACAAGGGATATTTTTATTTGAAAATTTGGGTTAGAAACAAAAGATAAGTGTGGGGAAAGAAGAGGAGAGAAGAAAAAGTCAAGAGAAAAAGAAAGGGATCATTGTCAAATACATTCCCATATTAAAAAAAAAAAAAAAAAAAAAAAAAAATCTTCTCTTGAACTTCTAGAAAAAGATGTTACAAAGTTGGTTAGAATGATGCAAAGGCTCAACATGAATATTTAGCCTATGTTATTATGTGCTTTATAAGAGTTTTGAGAAGTTTTATTTGTATGATCTTATTATGTCTCTAAAATCTATGAACTCTTTGGAACCTTTGTGATATCTTTATCCTTTTGTTCTTTAACCACATTATAACCCTTTGGCCCCATTACAACCTTGAATAAAGACCTCTTGATTTATGAAGTTGTATGATCTAAATAGTGGAGAATAGGTGGACAAGCAAGCATATGGTAGAACTGTTTTCATGAGATTGATTGAGTGTAAACACTTTACCACTACTTTAAAGAGTGAAAATCATGAGAGTATAGTGAGAAGTTGAGATTAAGTTGAATATGCACTATTTTGATTGAAATATGTTATGTTATTATTGGCTTAACTCAAACTATTTACATTCAAGCAAGATTTTTTGTGAATTTCTTTAAGCTATTGATTAGTTTTTAAGACTTGTCCAATGATTATCTCTAATTTATATTGGAAGGATTAGTTATAATTATTATTTTTAGTTTTTCTTATGTCTTCAATGTTTGTGGGTATCGTCCTAGTAAACCCTCACGAGACTAAACTCGTCCACTAGGGACACCTAGGGGTTTAAAGGCTTGTGTCACATGCTAAGTGCCACCGTGATTTCCTACGAAAATGGATTAGATTAGATTTTCTTATTTTATTATTTTTTTTTATTGAGTCGTTGCTAGGGACTAGCAACAATCTAAGTATGGGGGTGTGATAACTCGTATAATTATATAGTTTTTAGTTATGTTTTATTATTGTTTTGTGTCAAATACGAGTTATTATTGTTTAGTCTAATTGTGTTTATGATCTTTTATATTTTTATGTAATTTGGTGTTTTTCACAAGTTTCTTTGAGTGATTTCAGATTACTAGAATTAAGGGCAAATCCAGTTCAGTTCCAGTTCCGACATCTTTTTCCATATCAGCTATATCTCGAGTTTCACTGAAGCAATAAGGCTGAACTTTGTATCCCTGCAAAGCTAAGAGGCATATCTATCTTTTTGATGTTTTACACTTCTTGAAACGGAGTCGTTTTCCCTAGCGAAATCGACCATCAAGTTGGCTGATGTGCAATGACGTCTGTTCTGCACCGTTTTGGTATTTTGACCATATCTTCCGATCCACGTGCGCAAATGATCTGATTCCAACGGCTATGGATCCGTAACTGATAGGGGTATATTTTTCTAGAAGACCATTTTATCAGATCGAGCCTCCAACATTGACAAAATCGACCATCAAGCTGGCTGATCAGAATTGTCATACAATATGACGAAAATTGTTAGAAAAATGCACCCACCTATTATACCTACCTTTGAAATTTGTAAAGCTTGTCTCTTGTCATTTAGCCCTCCAAAATGTGTATAAATAGAGGGCCTTGGATGAGTATTGGGATACATTATACATTGGTAGGATATTAGCCTTTGTAGTAAAATTCTCTAAGTTTTCTTCTTCTTTCCTTTCTCTAGTTTTCTTTTTTATTTACTTATGCTTCTTACATTTCTTTTCATTTTATTCATATCTAGTATGTGTTGCTAATCATATTGTTGAGGTGATGAGGTGAAGCTCTTGGTAAATGCTAAGGTTAGTCTCTTAAACATGAGCTAAAATGAATCATCATTTATAAACACTAGTATAGATAATATTTTCTTTTGGTTTAAAATCATACTTGCAAAGTAGAGATCTTGATTCATTATTGACAATGAAAATGGCACAGTAAATGCTTGGTTTCATAACCTTGATTTGTTGTAGACATATACCTTGGCATAAGGAATGCTTGGACTCTTTTTATGAGTTTTGAGGACACCAAATGAACATAATATCATATGCTATGGACGTTGGACTGAATTGCTAAACCTTCCGATTGGAACCTCCCTTATGTGTGGATTTCAATTGTGTAATAAAACAAGATTAATCTTAGCATAACACCAAGAGTGGATTCTCTAACCTCAACATCCTTTCTTATTGTTTTTTATATCTTGTTTAATTGTTTTTATGTTATTTTGTTTATTTTGTTCTCTAATATCTTGTTTATCTTATTTTGTTGTTGATTCCCTAATATCTTGTTTACTTTCTTTGTCTTATATATTTATAAACTTATACTTATTAATACGCTTCCCTGTGGTTCGACCTCGGACACCCGAGAATTTATTACTTGAACATAACCTGCACTTGGGTTTACAACTCTTAATTGAGTCTCCATCAGAGAGCATGACTTTGAACCATTAATTGGCCTAAGTCATTAGTCAAGTGACATGAACATGAAATGCATGAAAAATACAGCAAATATGATGCATGAAATGCATGGTTTTAAACCTAAATGACATGAAAAAAATGCATGGCATCCATATAGTGATCTAGACCTAAATGAACTTGCATGGCATTTAATGCAACCTAGGTCTAAAATGCATGAACATGCATGGCAAGATAAACCTAACCTAACATCTAAAATATGCATGGCAATAACACAAACACAAGGCATGCTTAAACCAAAAACTCAACCAAATATCATGCAAATGTCAACCTATCAACTAACATAGCAAAAATGCACACATGATGCTAGAATACAAGGGGTGGCCGAATGGCCTATGGTTCCTAACAAGCATGGCATTTTCACAAACACTTGGTATACTTAAACTAAATATTCAATCAAATGTCATGCAAATGCAAAACCTACCAACTAACATGGAAAAAATGCACATACAATGTAAAACACATGGAGTAACCGAATGGCCTCAAGCTCCAACAAGCATGGCATTTTCACAAACACTTGATATACTAACATGCTCAACTAAAATATAACACTCAAAACACGCAAACACAAAGTAGAAATACTAAAACCAAACAAGTATTTTCACAAACACTTGATATACTAACATGCTCAACTAAAATATAAAACTCAAATCATGCAAACACAAGGTAGAGATACTCACAAGCATTTTCACAAACACTTGATATACTAAATATAAAACATCAACAAATTTAAACATTATGAAAACAGAAAATTAAAAATGCAAGAGCATGATATTTAAATCATAAATGGCAACAAACAAAACAACCAAATTAAAATATGACTCAAGTATATGAAGTAGAATAACACTTAAAACATCAAGATTAAAGAAAATAACATAGATAACATGATAAAAAATAAACAAAACAACAACATTAAAAATAATATAGGCCATTCGACCATGGTGAGGAAAATGTAAAAAAAATGTAAAAAAACTTTGTTTAAGAAAAAGATGAAGAAAGAGCTTAAAAGGAATATAAAAAAACATTTATTTAAAAAGAAAACTCACCAAATAATAATCAAAATAGCAAAAACAAGAATGGAAAATCAAGAAAGTGCAAGACTTGGTGCTCAAGAGCAACCTCAAGAAGCTATATTTCAAGCTTTATCTCTTCAAACTTTCCTTTCTTTTCTAATCTTTTTCTTTTTGCTTTCAACCAAAGAGAGAAAAACCAAGCAAAAACCAAGAGAAATCAGAAAAAAATGAAGTGTGAAAAAATAAATTCTAGACCCCTCTATAGTGCTGGCCGAACCCTCCTAAAATGAGCTAGGATGTTGTCATTTTGGTTCCAACCAACTTCCCATCCAATGGCTAGTAATTCAAGGTGAAAAATCATGAAATTGTCACCCTTAGATTAGCATATCAGCTATCCATAATTACAGCTATTCAAGAATAATGTTGACACTCTCCCTTGGCCTATGTGGCTTAATCAAAATGGCTTGATCAAAGGGAATCTCTAACTAACTCTTAATCCTTGGCCATTTGATTGAAAAATTAGAAGCTTCCTCCTTCCTTTGGGCCTTGGCAGGCCAGCACTCTCTTTTCCAGCCCAAGTCTAATTTTTTGAAAGGCCTAAAGAAGCCCTTTTCGATTGCTTACCGTTTTGCCCCCCGGATGCAAATAAATGTCAAACGGACTCCAAATTTAAATTTTATTTTTTTAATAGTTTCAAAATAATAAAATATTGAATTCTAGAAGTTTTCAAAATTTTCCGAGTCCGTTTGCTATTTATTTCGATTTTTTCTTCCAAAAATGCCCTTTTATACCCCCACATTTTACCATTTTTTAAACGATCTCCAAATCAAGATTTTTATTCACCAATATCTTCAAAATAATTTAAAAGTGTGATCTGGAAGTTTTTATAATTTTTGGAACTCATTTGGTATTTTTTCAGGATTTTTCTACTTGAATTACTGCATAGGAGGCCCGGGATTTAGCCATTTTGCAAACGAACTCCAAATCAAGATTTTATTTTTCCAATCTCTTCCAAATAATTTAAAAATGAGATTTGCAAAATTTCAGAATTTTTGGAGTCCATTTGCTATTTTTCCGGGATTTATCTTCTTGAATTATTGCATATGAGGCTTGGGATTTGGCCATTTTGCAAACGAACTCCGAATCAAGATTTTATTTCGCCAATCTCTTCCAAATAATTAAAAAATGAGATTTGCAAAATTTCAAAAGATTTGGAGCTCATTTGTTATTTTTCCGGGATTTTCCTTCTTGAATTTCTGCATAAGAAGCTCGAGATTTGGCCATTTTGCAAACGAACTCCGAATCAAGATTTTCTTTCGCCAATCTCTTTCAAATGACTTAAGAATGAGATTTGATATTTTTCCCAAAATTTCCAATTTTGCCCTTTTACCTCCGAAACCCGGTTTTGCTCAAAACAACTCCAATTTTTAGATTTTCTTAAGATGAGCCTTGGGCTATCCCTTTTTAATCATTCCTTATCCATTGGGGGCTTTAGTCTTACCAAGTCGGGCCAATTCTGTGATTCTTCCCGATTTCACCGAAATCTACCAAAAACCCTAATTCTCGGTTTTCTCTCGGATTGACTTTTCTTTCGGTTTTGCTTTTAGGTGGCTTCTCCATTACCCGTAGTCAGTGCTTATCTTTCATTCGGAACAATCAATTTCGACCAATTCGATCGTTTAAGCACTTTTCCCCAAATTTCTCGGATTAGGGTTTCCTTTCTATTGAATCTCCAAATCCCAACTTCCAAACTCCATATCTTCTTTCAATGTAGACCTCGGATTATCAAAATTCTTTCGCCATTTTTCAATTGAACTTCAAATCTTAATTTTGAAAGTGGGTTGACTTTTTTAGTAGTTGACTTTTTGGGGTTGACTTTTCGGGGTTGACTTTTTATGCTCGCCCTCTTAAACTAAGTCTCGGAGTACCACTTGGAGGATGAAAAAAGTCGTTTTACATTCTGAAACCTCAATTTAGGAAGAAAACATATCTGTTTTAGTGGTCCGGACAAAATTAGGTGTCTACAACCCTAATTATAGGCTTGCACCTAGCTTCTAATATCACCCCATTAAATGTTTCACACATGTTTTTATCAATAACATTACATTTAATAATTTCAGAAAAGAATACTTGACACCAATATTGCACATGCCATTTTTCCAATAAATCTTCCTTTGCTTTTATCCCTCCCCCAATGCCTGCCATGATTTCTAGTTGTTTGTTCAACTCAGGTTCGTTTGGAGACCTAGAACAAATTCAAAACTGCAATTTCAAGTCTTTTCCACTATTTTGCTTCCCCCATATAGCATAAGTGTGTCTAGAACACATTCTTTATTCAAATAATGGCATTTGAACCCTAATGGATCTTAACAGACCCTAGCACATGAACAAAGAAACATACATTATTAGAACCCTTTTGCATGAAATTAATACATTATAAAATTGAAATAAGACAATGTATCAAGGGCATACCTTTTGCATATCACTGATGACTGACCATCCAAGCCCATTTGAATATTCAAATCAACACACAATTGATCTACAAACCAAGACCAACTGTCAGTAGTCTCCTTCTCCACCACTGCCCAAGCAATTGGGAGCATTTGGTTGTTCCCATCCATCCCGACAGCCACAAGCAACTGTCCTTTGACTTATTCTTTTAAAAAACATCCATCTAGGCCAATGATGTGTCTATATCCCTCCAAAAAACCTTGTTTCAGTGCTCCAAAACATATGTATATTTTCTGAAAGATAGGGTCTGAATCAGGTGTTGGTCTTTCGGATATGACAAAGACACTGCTTCCAGGATTTGTTGCTTTAAGCTCCTCTACATAGTCATTCAAAACCATAAATTCATCCTTGTATTTCTCTTCCATTTTTTAGCTATCTCACCCTTGACTGCCTTATAGACACTAGGAGATACAATCACACCTAAATCCTTCCTCACAAGTGCTCTTAGATACCTAGGTTTAATGAAGGGCATAACAATAATCTCCTCTCCATATTTTCTTGCAATCACAGCTGCTGTCACCCTTTTATTTTTTGAGGTTGGCAGACATGAGTGCTCACTTTGATATGTTTTGACCATGAATGTTCTGTTAGTATGACACTGTGAGCATAGGATAGTCCACTTACAGCCCTTGGAACTACAAACAGCTCTGACCCTGATTTTATCATTCTTCATGTATTTATATTCAAATCTTTGTCTTGTATAAAAGTCAACCATCACATTCTTGAAAACCTTAAGATCTTCAAACCTAAGCCCAAGAACAAAATCATTGAAGGGGGCTTTTGGATTATAATGTCTGCTACTAGACTTCACTCTTTGTGCATCATCTTCTTCTGATCCATCTGTGTTTGTAAGACTCCCAGGGTCTGATGAATCAAAATAATCACTTTCATATCCACAAACCTTGTCAGAATCTAAATTGAGTCTAGATGATTGACTTGCAGCTTTTACACCCTCAATAGGTCTATTAACTATATCCTCATTATCACCACCCTCATCATGATCACCACCATCTGAATCATCACCATCTGAACCATTCATACCTAACTGTTTTTTCCTTTTAACATACTCCTTCAAGTTTTGCCTTGCAACCTTCAATTCATCATCACTTGAATCACTTTCATACTCTCTAATATTGCCATCAATCTCATGCCTTTCAATTTCATCCACTACAGTTACTCCTTCATGCCTTTCACTAACACCCCCTTCATCTGCCACATTTACATTCTCAACATCCACATCACTATAAAAATCCTCTAATGTAGGTATAGGAGGTAAATAACATGTTTCATCATTAACTGCACTACTACTCCCAGCCATATTTTCTTTAGCAACTTCAATCAGTTGAATAAGGTTCTGGAAACTCTTTTTTCTTCACATTTTCATCTAACTGTACTACATAGATATCTACAATATTATTCTTCCTTAATTGACCAGCCAATTCTAAGACTCTCTTATCATCACATAACAATTTCAATCCTGTATCCAATGAGTTCCCAGCCTCAACATAGTAAACTTTCACTGCCTTTGACAAATCATTACCTAAAGATTTAATTGTTCCTAGAATAGTCCAATAGCAAATGCGATCAACATCTTCATCATACTCTACTTCTGACCTATTTACATATCAGACACTTGGGGTTCTTAACAATTTTCCTCCATGATGATACCTTGCTCTACAAACGTTGGAAGTCATGCCACATAGTGATTGAAGACAAATAAATACATAAATAAAGCAATATAAGGCATAACATAAACAAATATTTTAATAATAATCATATCTTTATAGCAATAAAGCAGTTGTAATTGGGAAGTGGCGTGTTGGCATTTTAAATGTCATACAAATGAAAGGCATCAAGTGCAAGGTAGTGACTGTTGTAAGTTGTAACCTATCCATAAATAGTGGATGCACAAAGGTCAATGCCTATCTGGTATTTATTGTAGTTTTCTATTTCAAATTTCATATAGAAAAATCTAACTCCTAATAAATAAGTAAAGAATCTAACTTTGAATATGAATTGGGGTTTCCATGGTCATAGGCATTGACCATCGACTTGTGTAAAAATCTTGGTATTTTTTATAGCTTCCGATAAAACGACAACAACCAACTCAAAAGAACCACACACAATATTAAAACACAACTAGGACCACAAGAAATCTTTTCAAACAGAAAAAATATCTATCACAGTATTGAAAACACAAAAAGGACCACAAAAATACAGTAAACTAAAATAACCCATAAATCGAAAACACTTACCTTTCTTCAGTTTCCCTCACTTCTCAGTTTCAGCTTTCTTTAGTTTCTCTCACTTCTCACTTTTCCCTTTATTCGATTTGGTTCAATTCTGCAACCTTCGATGGGTACCCTTTAGATTAGGGATTAGGCCTTGGTTTGCTTTCTTCGCTATTTTGCTTCTCATCGATTTTGATTTACAATATTGAAGCCAAATTTCTCTTCGATTTGGCATTCGATATTAGGGATTACGGCTTGGTTTAGGGCTGAGTGTTTTTAGAGAGAGTTATGAGGAAAAAATTAGGTTACGATTTTGTTTTGGTAAAAATAAAAGAATGAATAATTTTTATTTTGTTTTTGGTTTGGAAAACAAATATGTGGAAAAGATATTTCCACTTCGGTTTTTATTTTTTTGCTCAATTGGAAATACCAAGTAAGTCAAATAAAAGCCACATAAGCTTAGTAAAAGTCACGTCATTAAAATTAATGGAGGAAATAGAAAACGTTTTTAATTGGACTGAAGTTCAAAATCTCGAAAAGTAGAGGTAGTAAAATTTTTCGAATTACAGTAGAGGGACTAAATCCACATTTTCGCTATAGTACAAGGAATAATAATACAATTTGACCGTAATTTAAAACCTGAAATGATTGAACATAAGCAAAATTCAACTGAAATAGCAATTCAGTCGAAATCCAATATTTTTGTTTCATCTTCCATAACAATTTAAAAGTTTCTTATTTAAGTTTTTTTTCTTTGTCTTTGATATCTTACTTTTATTTTATTATTTTTAAAAGATTTGTTTCGAGTGAATTTTACTTTTATTGGAAAATAACAAGTGTTAATAATTACTCCAGTTAAAATTTTCTCCTAAATTCTCTTGCATAATCCTTTGGTGTTTACCGGAGCCCTAAGACTTGGAGTATGAAAATTTGTGGACGATTCTAGTAGCTGCTCCATAGACAAAAACGATCAAGAAGTTGTTTTAGAAAAGTAAATCAAGAAGTAGACTTTGGATGTTGATGAAGCAAATATCGATAAATTGATCTTAAAATTTTAAATTAGCATTGGAATAGGTAATCCTAAATCTATTAATTTTCCTTCAGTGGTATTAGAGCTATAATATGCTTGCTTTCACTTTTGATATTTATTTCTATTGTTGTTTGGCATGCTATTTTTTTTTAATAACCTAGAATGATTTTTAATGGGAAACTTTTGCATGGCATATGCTTTTAGCTCGAAATTTTACATGAATATGTACCCTAAATAAGTAGGAACAATAAAAAATTGATATAAAAAGCACTTATGATTAGAGAGGATATATCAAAGTTAAACTTAGTTGATTTGATTTAATTTAATTTTGAAAATTCAACAACTTGGCAGTAATTTAAAACCCGAAATGATTGAACATGGCTAGGGGTGTTCATTCGGTTAATTCGGTTAATAACCGAACCGAATTACCCAAAACCGAATTAACCGAATTTTTTTTCCAATTAACCGTTAACCGAACCGAATAATTAATTCCGTTAATTAACCGAACCGAAATTATTTCGGTTAATTCGGTCGGTTTCCGAATTAACCGAAATAAATAAAAAATTTATTTTGCTAACCTATTTTTTTACATGATTTTGTATCCAAATTATCCATCCAAGTCCAACCAATCAAAATCCAAAAGCAAAGCATCTTATAAAATCCAAATATGAAACAAACACAGCTAAAAAAAATGATAAAACATGAACATTACATAGTCTCAAAGACTCAAAAATATATCTAAATTAATATATAAATTAATTTTTAGTTTTTAATATATAAATTAAATAGGAAAGGTTATTAGGGTTTTTAGTTTTTAATATATAAATTAATTTAAATATATATATATATCTAAACTCATAAAATCTTGTTGTTTTAAGCATTTCGGTTAATTCGTGTAATTCGGTTATTTTCGCTTAATCGAACCGAATTAACCGAAAACCGAAATTTCTCAAAACCATTAACCGTTAACCGAACCGAATTTTATTCGGTTAACCGATTAACTGAACCGAATTAAAATTCGGTCGATTAATTCGGTTAAAACCAAATTATGCACACCCCTAAACATGGCCCAAAATCAATTGAAATAGGAACCCAATCGAAATCCAATATTTACATCTTCCATAACAATTAAAAAGTTTTTTTTAATCTTTTTTCTTTATTTTTTATGTCTTACTTTTTATAAGAATTGACTTTGAGTGAATTCTAGCACTAAATTTTAAAATTTGAAAAATTTTAGGAAAAAATTTAATAAAAAAGAATATTCCTTTAAAATATTCATTTTTAATAATTAAAATTAATTAATTAATGAAAAATAATTTAAAATATAAAAATGACATAGAATTTTATTTTATAAAAAAATTGAAACTTAACTTTTGCTCTACTTAATTTTTTTTTGGTTTTTCTTTTCTTCTTTCAACATTTGGTGATTGGTGATAACATCGATTAGTAGTACTAATGCTCTAAGGTCAAATTTAACTTGTTAAACTAATAAATATAATTAGATATATTAGGGATTACGATACGATATATTAGATTTTTTTTTGTTCATTGATATATTAAATATTATGATACAATATTCTTGCTTAGTTCTTTCCTAAGTTGGTGAGAACCTTCTATATAAATATGACACTCTTGTATAAGCTAAAACAATTCAAAATATCATAATGTAGCCCTTTAGATTTTTTTTTTCCGTGGATTTAGGCCATTATAGCAGAACCACGTATTCTTTTATATTATTACATTACCCATTTTCTTGTATCATGGTATCATTGCTTCTTATCTTCTAACATGGTATCAAAGCTAAGGTTTGTTATGTTATTCTGCTTGTTGATAACTCGTATAATTATATAGTTTTTAGTTATGTTTTATTATTGTTTTGTGTCAAATACGAGTTATTATTGTTTAGTCTAATTGTGTTTATGATCTTTATGTATTTTGGTGTTTTTCACAAGTTTCTTTGAGTGATTTCAGATTACTAGAATTAAGGGTAAATCCAGTTCAGTTCCAGTTCCGACACCTTTTGCCATATCAGCTATATCTCGAGTTTCACTGAAGCAATAAGGCTGCAATTTGTAGCCGTGCAAAGCTAAGAGGCATATTTATCTTTTTCATGTTTTACACTTCTTGAAACGGAGTCGTTTTCCCTAGCGAAATCGACCATGAAGTTGGCTGATGTGCAATGACGTCTGTGCTGACCTGTTTTCGTATTTTGCCCATATCTTCTTATCCACATCAGCAAATGAGCTGATTCCAACGGCTATGGATCAGTAACTGATAGGGTAACATTTTTATAGAAGACCATGTGATCAGATAAGGCCTGCAAAATTGACAAAATCGACCATGAAGTTGGCTGATCAAAATCGTCATGTATGACGAAAATTGTTAGAAAATGCACCCACCTATTATACCTACCTTTGAAATTTGTAAAGCTTGTCTCTTGTCATTTAGCCCTCCAAAATGTGTATAAATAGAGGGCCTTGGATGATTGTAAGGGATCATATTGTACATTGGTAGGATATTAGCCATTATAATCAAATTCTCTAAGTTTTCTTCTTCTTTCTTTTCTCTAGTTTTCTTTTTCTTTATTTTCTTCTTCTTCTTCTTCTTTCTTTCTTTTATTTCCTTCTTAGATTCTCTTTAATTTTATGTTTATGTTTACAATGCTTATGCTAGGCTAAACTTCTATTTGGTTAAGGGTGATTTCAAAGCCCTAGACATGTTTTATAATTGATTTTCAGATTCTATCTATCATTAATTTTCTATCAAAGTTGCTTATGTTCTTCTACAAGAATTGTTCATGATGTTGTCTTGATTTATTTAGGTGTACAACTAGATAGATCTTGATAATTATCTATTGCTAGTTTAGGAGTCTTGATCCGTGTAATTGTCTTGATTTCCTATTCATAAGTGGCAATTTGTGATTAATGATTATGGTCAAGTTTTCAATAATTGCAAAGTGGAACATAACCTAAGTTGAACAATCCGAGCTTATGTGTTTGTTGCTTAGATCAACCTATCTTTCTCATCATAAAGCTGCCATTAAATTGAATTTAGAGAGCTTATTCTAGGTTGTTTAATGGTTAGAGATTAAATAGAGAGCTTGTTCTATTTAACGACAAACTAAGGAAAGATTGGGATAACAGAGCTTGTTGTTATCTACGGTTGTTAACTTTGATAGTTGGTTGATATTGATAGATCTGAAATTGATTCTTAATGATGTCTAGTGGTGGAGAATGAAACCTTAACCATATTTTTCATATTTGATTCTTCTTACTTACTTGTTTTCTTACTTTTCTAGTTTGCTTATTTTTAAAAGTATATTTATTTTTATTGGCTGGTTATACCGCCTAATTTGTATATTAACTTTGTTTTATTTTTATTGGCTGGTTATACCGCCTAATTTAGTATATATATTGGCTGGTTATACCGCCTAATTTAGTATATATATTTTTATTGGCTGGTTATACCGCCTTGCATCTTATTCTTATTATTTACTTTAGTTTAAATCTGGCTTCAAAAACCCCTTTTCTTTTATTGTTCTTGAATTTAAGTTTTAAACTATTAACTTATAAACTAAAACCCAATCCCTGAGGACTCGACCCTTGCTAACTACTATACTTACAATTTATCTTTTTAGTGCAAGGTTAAATAAGATACACTCTTTTGGGTGCATCAAATTTTTGGCGCCGTTGCCGGGGATTGCTTTCTTTAGTTTATTTGTTACTTGGTTTATTCTTATTTTCAGTTCTAATTAGTTTTATTTTCTTGTACATACAAGTTTTTCTTTTCAAATTAAAAAAAAAAAAAAAAACAATGGAATTGAGCAATCTAACACTTGAAGAGTTGGTGGCATACATGAACATGGAGAATCAACAAGCCAAGCTCACCTCCCAGTTCAACAATTGGCCATGGGAGGATGTCAAGGCCATCAAGTGTTCCAAGACCAACAGTATGATCATTACTCAAACACTTACCATGAGGGATGGTGGGATCATACTAATTATGGCTACTCGAAAAATTACCAAGAAGTAGATCCTTATGCCAATTACACTCATCCATCTAGCTTCAATCAATCATGGTCTCAAGAACCAGATCTTTTTCAACCACCACATATGACTCAAAACTCAGGTACTTCTTTAGAAGATATTGTCTATTCTCTTGTTACTGATTATTTGCAATTTCAACAGGAAACAAGGGCAAGCATCCAGAGTTTGGAAAAGCAAATGAGCCAATTGGCTAGTAGTATGGTGGGATGGGTAGCACAAAGATCTGAAGAACTCCCAGCCCAAACGATGGTTAACCCAAAGGAGAATGCTACTATTGTGACCTTGAAGAATGAGGAACAAGATGAGGATGAAACAAAATTAGAGATGGATTCTATTCTTGAGGATAATGAAGCCACAAATCCAAATAAGAGTATTTCGGCACCTGAGGTAACGTTTAAGATTCCAATTTTTACTAATGTTTCTTCTCCACCTTTCCCTAGTAGATTCGCAAAGTTCAAGGAGGAGGAACATGAACAAAACATGCTGGAAACCTTAAACAGTTTGTTCGTGGATGCCATTCAACAAGTACCAACATATGCTCCATTCCTCGATGAGATATGCACCACAAAGGCTGATGGAATAATACTTGTAATGGAGAATGCATCCAGTTTTGTGCAAAGAAAGCTTCCTATCAAACGCTCAAATTTGGGAAGTTTCATGTATGAGCCTAACAAGCCTAAAAAGCCAAGAAGGGGAATTGGCTAGGATGAAAACAATCAATCAAGTGCTAATTGGGGGAGGCAGCCTAATTAGTGAAAGCATTGCCAAACTGCCATCCTCAGATTTGCTCTCTTTTTCTTTACCTTTTTCTTATGTTTCTTTGTTAATTGTGTTTAGTGTTTTTAAGTTCATTTAGGCTGCATAAGTTTATTTTGTTTAATAGTTCTTTTCACTTACACATGATTCTTTCATTTGGGTTAATAGCATTACATTAATGACAATGTAAGAATTATGTGTGGGGGGAAGAATTTAGGATTTTATTTTTGAGTCTTTTTATGTTGTTTTTCTTTCTGATCCATGTTTTGAAAATAACTAGATGTAAATATAATTTTTTTTTTAACCCCGGATAAAATGGCGGATAACGGTACTCCGTGATTATTTAAATCGGTCCATCAGCTACCCACAAAACTGATATTGTATATAAATTTCTCTTCCAATTTCTCTTTCATTTTTTTTCATTTTTTTTCAGGATGGATGATATTCTCACAAGATTGCAAAAACGATTTCCTCCTTTTCCTCGAAATATTTTACTGAAGCTTTACCAAGTTCGACTTGAAAGATTAAGAATGCTTATGCACAAAGGGATTCCTGACGACATACGTTGTATAATTGAAGCCAAGGTACGTGAATATGAATATCTTCCTGTTTTGCATTTACCAGGTACAGGTAGAAGCACTTTTGCAAAGAAGCGACGAGCAAAGCGCATGAGTTCAAATTGCCACAAATGTGCACGATGGACGTGTAACGGTAAATGTCGTTCTATTGGGATTCCGTCCTCTAATCGAGATGATAAAATTGAATTCATTAAGGATGGACTGAGTAAGGAGAATTTGGGTAATATCCAACTTTCTCTTGAGACGCATCCTAGTGGAGACGTACAAAGAGAAATTCTTGATTTATGGCCGCAATTCCAAAGGGAATGGCAACATCTTGGGAATCTGATGTTAAAAGACCCTGTTTGCCAGCTTGTAAGAAAACTGGATGGGAAGCATATCCTCGACTCATAGAAGGCGTTTAAGCCGTTTCTGGACGTAAAACCAGAGGAAGATGTGAGCCACAATCACAACTACAATAAATGACTTCTCAGCTTTTGGTTTGATTTGCAATAACTTTATTTTGTTTTAATTTACGTGTTGTTCGATTTGTGTAATTATTCTCGTTTTTTTTATTTGTCTTTTACGGTTGATTTTTTCTTCTCTTTTTGATTTTCTTCCTGAAATCACGTAAAAATCTTTTGTTAGGTTAACATTTTCTTCTGACAGGTCAGATACACTTTCGGCGACATTATTACTCTTGTCTGATTCACTACTCAGTCCTCTATATATTACACCATGTACTCATTCTCTTTCAGGCACTCGAAAAAAAAAAATGGAAAGTACTTCATCCCAGCGCATTAAAAAAATTTGTGTCTTTGGAGGTGCTTATCCAGGGAAAAATAACATATTCGCTGATGAAGCCATAAGAGTTGGAGTAATACTTGCCCAACAAAAGATCCACTTGATTTATGGAGGCGGTAGTACGGGTTTAATGGGAGCAGTCGCTACAGCAGCACACGCCGGAGGAAGTCCAGTTCTAGGAATCGTGCCAAAACTATTCACAAGTTTTTGTGGACCTACCGTGGGTAAGGAAATACAAGTCTGGAGTATCCCTGAACGGATGACAATCATGTACCATTCTGCCGATGCATTCATTGCTTTACCAGGAGGTTTGGGTACATTGGAAGAAATAGCTTGCGTGGCTTCTTGGTCATCTTTGGTCACAAATAAGAAACCCATTGGTTTGCTTAATATTAATGGTTATTTTAGTAATTTGCTTTCATATTTAGATAATGCTGTGGAAAATGGATTCATGTTTTCAGAGGCAAGGAGAACCATAATTTCTGCTACAACCATTGAAGATTTACTCAAAAAGCTCCAAGCTTATGAGTGTTTATCTGCTACGGTTGTTTCGCAAACGCCCGGAAAAAGAAAAAGAGATATGGACGAGCAAGGAGTGGATTGCACTTTGTCTTTGTGACATTATCTAACATTTTGCTTATTGTGTCTCAGTTATAATAAGTGGTTAGCAACCTCTGCAGGTAATATCTCCTAAATTCTACCTTTGAAATTTGACATTGGGGACAATGTAATATTTTAGTAGGGGGTAAGGGACATATTTTGCTAATTTAAAAAAAAAAAAAATTGTTGTGTTTTAAGCCATTTAGAAGTATTCATTCTGAACAAGGTCTGAGTAAGGGAGACTTGAGACATACCTTGTCAGTTTGATTTCTTCTTTTCAAAAAAAAAAAAAAAGTTTGTTGTGTTTTAAGCAATTTAGAAGTATTCATTCTGAACAAGGTCTGAGTAAGGGAGACTTGAGACATACCTTGTCAGTTTGATTTTAATCTTTTTATGTTTACTTGTTAATTTTTGTTTAGTATTTTAGGATTATTTAAGTTGCATGAGTTTGTTTTGTTTTGAGTCTTAGTTGTTCCTATTCTTATGTTATTAGTTCTTTTCTCTTACACATGATTCTTTCATTTGGGTTAATAGACTTACATTGAGGACAATGTAAGAATTAAGTGTGGGGGGAATGATTTAGGATTTCTTTTATTTTGTCTACTATTTTTTTTTATGAGTCTTTATTATTATTATTATTATTATTTTTTTTTTTTTGAGTTTTAGTTCCTTTTTAATACAATGATGAGATATGAATTGCATAAGTCTAAAACAGATTTATTAGTGAGAAGATTTTCATGAGAATTGAGCTTGATGTCAACCCTTTTATGAGCCAATGTTAATATGATATGTTGATTGAGAAATAAGCATGTTTAGACTTAATCTGACTTGTATAATCATCATTGTGAGTTTTTGAGCCTATAATGATTGATGCATTATACAAATCAATCTAATTTCTTTCTTGAGTGCTCTTATGATTACATGATTCTCTAGAACTTGCTTTAAACCGTTTGAGACTATATTGATACATGTGACAACATGAATATGATAGAGGCATTAGGATTATAACCAGAGCCAAACAACCATCCATTATTAATGTTCCAAGAGAACACACCCTTAGTGAACCAATCTGAGCCTACATTGAATAAGCTATCTCTTTGGTAACCATAACTTGTCCCTAACCTAAATATACTTATATCTTTACCTTTGTTCCAAAGATGAATTAGCATGTTTT
This sequence comes from Fremontodendron californicum, assembly GCA_030761205.1. Taxonomy (NCBI): domain Eukaryota; kingdom Viridiplantae; phylum Streptophyta; class Magnoliopsida; order Malvales; family Malvaceae; genus Fremontodendron; species Fremontodendron californicum. The sequence continues at coordinate 28,902,319 of JAULJL010000011.1, forward strand.
GAGACAAGTTGCAAAGACAAGGAAGATTTATTGAAAATTTGGGTTAGAAACAAGAAATAAGTGTGGGGGGAAAAGAAAGAAAAAAAGTCAAGAGAAAAAGAAAGGGATCATTGTCAAATACATTCCCATATTAAAAAAAAAAAAAAAAAAACTTCTCTTGAACTTCTAGTTAAAGTAAAAAAAAAAGATGTTACAAAGTTGGTTAGAATGATGCAAAGGCTCAACATGAATATTTAGCCTATGTTATTATGTGCTTTATAAGAGTTTTGAGAAGTTTTATTTGTATGATCTTTTTATGTCTCTAAACTTTATGAACTCTTTGGAACCTTTGTGATATCTTTATCCTTTTGTTCTTCAACCACATTACAAACCCCTTGGCCCCATTACAACCTTGATTAAAGACCTCTTGATTCATGAAGTTGTATGATCTAAATAGTGGAGAATAGGTGGACAAGCAAGAATATGGTAGAACTGTTTTCATGAGATTGATTGAGTGTAAACTCTTCACCACTACTTTAAAGAGTGAAAATCATGAGGGTATCTCATGTGAGTAGTTGAGATTAAGTTTGAATATGCACTATTTTGATTGAAATATGTTATGTTAATATTGGCTTAACTCAAACAATTTACATTCAAGCATGATTTTTTGTGAAATTCTTTAAGCTATTGATTAGTTTATAAGACTTGTTCAAAGATTGTCTCTAATTTGTATTGAAAGGATTAGGAGTAAATATTTTTAGTATATGTAGTTTATTTATATTTTAGTTTTTCAATGTTTGTGGGTATCGTTCTAGTAAACCCTCACGAGACTAAACTCGTCCACTAGGGACACCTAGGGGTTTAAAGGCTTGTGTCACATGCTAAGTGCCACCGTGATTTCCTACGAAAGTGGATTAGATTAGATTTTCTTATTTTATTTTTATTGAGTCGTTGCTAGGGACTAGCAACAATCTAAGTGTGGGGGTGTGATAACTCGTATAATTATATAGTTTTTAGTTATGTTTTATTATTGTTTTGTGTCAAATACGAGTTATTATTGTTTAGTCTAATTGTGTTTATGATCTTTATGTATTTTGGTGTTTTTCACAAGTTTCTTTGAGTGATTTCAGATTACTAGAATTAAGGGTAAATCCAGTTCAGTTCCAGTTCCGACACCTTTTGCCATATCAGCTATATCTCGAGTTTCACTGAAGCAATAAGGCTGAAATTTGTAGCCGTGCAAAGCTAAGAGGCATATTTATCTTTTTCATGTTTTACACTTCTTGAAACGGAGTCGTTTTCCCTAGCGAAATCGACCATGAAGTTGGCTGATGTGCAATGACGTCTGTGCTGACCTGTTTTCGTATTTTGCCCATATCTTCTTATCCACATCAGCAAATGAGCTTATTCCAACGGCTATGGATCAGTAACTGATAGGGTAACATTTTTCTAGAAGACCATGTGATCCGATAAGGCCTGCACAATTGACAAAATCGACCATCAAGTTGGCTGATCAAAATCGTCATGTATGACGAAAATTGTTAGAAAATGCACCCACCTATTATACCTACCTTTGAAATTTGTAAAGCTTGTCTCTTGTCATTTAGCCCTCCAAAATGTGTATAAGTAGAGGGCCTTGGATGATTGTAAGGGATCATATTGTACATTGGTAGGATATTAGCCATTATAATCAAATTCTCTAAGTTTTCTTCTTCTTTCTTTTCTCTAGTTTTCTTTTTCTTTATTTTCTTCTTCTTCTTCTTTTTTTCTTTTATTTCCTTCTTAGATTCTCTTTAATTTTATGTTTATGTTTACAATGCTTATGCTAGGCTAAACTTCTATTTGGTTAAGGGTGATTTCAAAGCCCTAGACATGTTTTATAATTGATTTTCAGATTCTATCTATCATTAATTTTCTATCAAAGTTGCTTATGTTCTTCTACAAGAATTGTTCATGATGTTGTCTTGATTTATTTAGGTGTACAACTAGATAGATCTTGATAATTATCTATTGCTAGTTTAGGAGTCTTGATCCGTGTAATTGTCTTGATTTCCTATTCATAAGTGGCAATTTGTGATTAATGATTATGGTCAAGTTTTCAATAATTGCAAAGTGGAACATAACCTAAGTTGAACAATCCGAGCTTATGTGTTTGTTGCTTAGATCAACCTATCTTTCTCATCATAAAGCTGCCATTAAATTGAATTTAGAGAGCTTATTCTAGGTTGTTTAATGGTTAGAGATTAAATAGAGAGCTTGTTCTATTTAACGACAAACTAAGGAAAGATTGGGATAACAGAGCTTGTTGTTATCTACGGTTGTTAACTTTGATAGTTGGTTGATATTGATAGATCTGAAATTGATTCTTAATGATGTCTAGTGGTGGAGAATGAAACCTTAACCATATTTTTCATATTTGATTCTTCTTACTTACTTGTTTTCTTACTTTTCTAATTTGCTTATTTTTAAAAGTATATTTATTTTTATTGGCTGGTTATACCGCCTAATTTGTATATTAACTTTGTTTTATTTTTATTGGCTGGTTATACCGCCTAATTTAGTATATATATTGGCTGGTTATACCGCCTAATTTAGTATATATATTTTTATTGGCTGGTTATACCGCCTTGCATCTTATTCTTATTATTTACTTTAGTTTAAATCTGGCTTCAAAAACCCCTTTTCTTTTATTGTTCTTGAATTTAAGTTTTAAACTATTAACTTATAAACTAAAACCCAATCCCTGAGGACTCGACCCTTGCTAACTACTATACTTACAATTTATCTTTTTAGTGCAAGGTTAAATAAGATACACTCTTTTGGGTGCATCACTTGTGTTTTTCTATTTTCCTATACCTGCTACGTGTTCCGTCACGTTTCTGCTGCGTGTTCTATCACGTCAGATTTTTCTGTACCTGCTGTGTGTTCCATCACGTCTACATGTTCCGCCACATTTTTGCTGCGTGTTTCGTTACATTAGATTTTTCTGTACCTGCTGCGTGTTCTGTCACGTCAGATTTTTCTGTTCCTGCTGCATGATACGTTACGTCATATTCTTGTGTCATGTGTTTCACCACATGTTTATTTATTAGTTAACAAATTCAAGTTAGTATTTACAATACCACCTTGAGTTTGAGAGGGGTGTTAAACTAATAAATGTAATTAGATATATTAGGGATTACGATACGATATATTAGAGATTACGATACGATATTCTTGCTTAGTTCTTTGCTAAATTGGTGAGAACATTCTATATAAATAGGACACTCTTGTATAAGCTAAAACAATTCAGAATATCATAATGTAGCCCTTTAGGTCTTTTCCCGTGGATATAGGCCACCGTAGCTGAACCACGTATTCTTTTGTGTTATTACATTACCCATTTCCTTGTATCATGGTATCAGTGCTTTTTATCTTCTAACATAATTGTCGAACACCAATCTGGCATTTCCCTCTCACAATGTCATTTTTCTAAAAGTTTTTTTCATTTTTTGCATTTTCTGCCTTGTGACACTATTTTTTATTTTTTTAACTTTTAATTTGATACAAACAGAATATTTTATGGAATATTTCATTTTTTTTAAATTATCTTAAAATATTTAAAATCAAAGTTTAATGATAAAGTTCAATTAAACTAAAATAAAATGAAAATTCAACATTAAGATAAAATATAACGACAAATTTATCTTTAATCGCTATTTAAGGATAAGGTGATTCGAATTAAACTCTTCGAACAGGGGAAGGTATGAACCAATTATTGAGCCAAATGCTCAAGTGCAAAATTGACCGTTGGATCCGCATCTAAAACCCAATTCGAAATGATTCAAAGATTAAAAAACTCAAGCATTATGCAAATCTGAATTCCACGTACCTAATTACCAACTTTCATGGAACAACCAATAAGTGTTATTACTGATCTTTTACTATGATAGTACTTTGCTTTTGTTCATAACAAATATTTTAAAGGATTATTATCTTCTACATTAGATTTGTCTAAGGATTGGGCTACTCTTCCAAGCTCGAAGGCCCGTCCTATATTTGAAAGGGTTTGGACAAAAATATTATATCCGAAAAATAGATTTGGACAAAAAAAAAGCCCCGTTTAAAAAATATGTCGAGCCTTCGCTCCAACGTTCAAGGCCTGAGGCCGGCTAGGCTTGACCCGTTTTCCAATTAAATAATATATTATTTTTATTTTTATATATATTATATAATTTATGTGATATAAACATTAAATATATATAATATTATAATATAAACATAAAAAAATATGTTAAGTTGTCCATATTTAAGAACTTAAAAAATATATATATATATATATATATAAAATTACTAAAAATTAAATAAAACATAATATATTTTTATTTTTTTTAGAAAAAATAACATGGGCAGGCCTAAATGGGTTTGGACTATCCATTTATAAATATGGGAGGGCTTGGGCAAAATTTGAGACCCATATTTCAGGTCGGGCTTGGGCAAGCATATATGGTGTTGATATCATACATAAGCCCAGCCCGGCCGGCCCATGGACCAAGGTAGTCAGTACTGTACCTGTGTGTTTAAGCGTACTGTTTCGAGTTTACCGATATTTTTCAAATATTTTTTCATATATATATATATAACATATTTTCAAGTTTCATAGTAAAATATATATCATATACATATGCAAATATACTTCAATTACTTACATAAAATATATATATATTTATATGTAAATATAAAATTTTAAATATTTAATTTCCAAAATTTTTAAACATCAAATAAATAAAATAAATATATAGTAAATTATTATTAATTAAGTTCAATAGATTAATTTAATAAATATATTTATTTTTAAATGTAATTATGAAAAAAAATAAAAATGATCATGATAGAGAAAACATTAAAAATTGATTTAAAACAATCAAATAAGTGAAAAAATTAAAAATAAATAAAATCTTGTTCCAACTGTACTGACCGATACAAGCCGGTATGACGATACGGACCGATACAAAAATCGAAACGGTACAATATTGGTACCATTTTGTTTTACCTTAAAATTGGTACATACTGGTTGGTACAACCGGTACTGATACGGTACCGACTACCCTGCTATGGACACCTCTATTGTACACTGGTAGTGAAGTTTTTTTAATTCCACGAGCTGGGTTAAAAAACTGCCACATGTCTCATTTATTTCTTTTTATTTTTTAAAATATAACTGTAGACACCTAATTTTGTCCGGATCACTAAAACATGTATGTTTTCTTCCTAAATTGATGTTTCAGAATATAAAAAGATTTTTTTTATCTTGCAGGTGGTACTCCGGGACTTAGTCTAAGAAGGCGAGCATAAAAAGTCAAACGTGAAAAAGTCAACCTCGAAAAGTCAACTACTAAAAAAGTCAACCCACTTTCAAAATCAAGATTTGAAGTTCAATTGAAAAATAGCGAAAGAATTTTGATAATCCGAGGTCTACATCAAAAGATATGGAGTTCTGAAGTTGGATTATGGAGATTCAGTAGAAAGGAAACCCTAATCCGGGAAAATTGGGTAAAAGTGTTTAAACGATGGAATTGGTCGAAATTGAAGGTTCCAAATGAAAGATAAGCATTGACTACGGGTAATGGAGAAGCCACTTGAAAGAAAACCTAAAAGAAAAGTCAATCAGGAAGAAAACCGAGAATTAGGGTTTTTGGTGGATTTCGGTGAAATTGGGAAAAATCACAGAAATGGCCCGACTTGGTAGGACTAAAGCCCCTAATGTATGAGGAATGATTAAAAAAGGATAGCCCAAGGCTCAGTTTGAAGAAAATCTAAAAATCAGACTTCTTTTGAGCAAAACCGGGTTTCGGAGGCAAAAGGGCAAAATTGGAAATTTTGGGAAAAATAGCAAATGAACTCCAAAAATTCTGAAAAATTGAAAATCTCATTCTTAAATCATTTGGAAGAGATTGGAGAAATAAAATCTTGATTCGGAGTTCGTTTGCGAAATGGCCAAATCCCGGGTCTCCTATGTAGAAATTCAAGAAGATAAATCCTGAAAAAATAGCAAATGAACTCCAACAATTCTGAAAATTTTCAAATCTCAATTTTAAATTATTTGGAAGAGATTGGAGAAATAAAATCTAGATTCGGAGTTCGTTTGCAAAATGGCCAAATCTCGGGCCCCCCTATGCAGTAATTCAAGCAGATAAATCTCGAAAAAATACCAAATGAGTTCCAAAAATTATGAAAACTTCCAGATCACACTTTTAAATTATTTGGAAGAGATTAGTGAAAAAAATCTGGATTTGGAGCTCGTTTAAAAAATGGTAAAATTTGGGTGCATAAAAGGGCAATTTTGGAAGAAAAAATCTAAATAAATAACAAATGGACTCCGAAAATTTTGAAAACTTCCAGAATTCAATTTTTTATTATTTTTAAAGTATTGAAAAAATAAATTTTGAATTTGGAGTCCGTTTGCCATTTATTTACATTTGAGGGGCAAAAAGGTCATTTTACCCAAGAAACCGAAAAGGGCTTTCCTTGCCTTTTAAAAAATGAAACATGGGCTGGAAGGAAAGGGGCTGGCCAGCCAAGGCCCAAATATGGGTAGGAGGTTTCTGATGTTTTAATCAAAAGGCCAACAATGAAGAGTTAGTGATTTTTTGATCAAGCCTTTGCAAATAAGCCACATGGACCAATGCATGAAGAGGGAGAGTGTCAACATAATGGCTTAAGATTCTTGAACAGCTGTAATTGTGGATAGCTGATGGCCTAATCTAAGGGTGATAATTTCATGTTTTAAACATCTTGGATCAATAGCCCTTAGATGAAAATTGGTTGATGGAAAAATGACAATATCCTAGCCTAGAGAGAGGGGTTTCGGCCACTACAAGGGGCATTTCTCTCTTTCATTTTTAGCTACTCTCACTCTCTATTCTCTCTTGCTTTTGGCTGATTTTCTCTCTATTTGAAAAGCAAAAAGAAAAGTTTAGAAAAGAAAAGAAAGTTAGAAGAGAAAAAACTTGAAAGATAGCTTCTAGAGGTTGCTTTTAGCACCATACTCTTGCACTTTCTTTGATTTTCCATTTTTGATTTGTTGTTTTGATCATTATTTTGGTGAGTTTCTTTTGATTTTTCTTTTAAAATAAGTGTTTTTAATGTTATTCTTTAAGTTATTTCTTCATCATTTCTTATAAAAAGCTCTTGAAAGTTTTTTTTCCTTTGTTTTCTGGATATGGCCGAATGGCCTATTTTTTTAGAGTTGCTGTTTGCTTTGTTATTTCATGTTATTTTTGATATTAAATAAGTTTTGATGCTTTAAATCTTCTTCTACTACATAGACTTAAAGCTTGTTTTAATTTGGTTGCTTGTTTATTTCCATTTATGAGTCTATTATCATGTTCTTGCATTTTTGATTTTCTGTTTTCAAAATGTTTAAGTTTGTTTATGTTTTATATTTTGTGATCCATGTGTTTGTGAAAATGCTTGTTGGTTTTCACGCCTCTACTTTATATTTGCATGATTTTAGTGTTATTCTTTAGTTAAGCATGTTAGTATATCAAGTGTTTGTGAAAATTCCATGCTCATTTTGAACATGAGGCCATTCGGCTACCTCATTTTATTTGCTTTGTGTGTGCATTTTTGTTATGTTAGTTGATAGGTTTGCATTTTCATGATGTTTGGTTGAGTATTTTGTTTAAGCATGCCATGTGTTTGTGTTATTGCCATGCATATTTTAGATGTAGGATTGGTTTGTTTTGCCATGCATATCCATGCATTTTAGACCTAGGTTGCATTAAATGCCATGTAAGTTCATTTAGGTCTAGGTCATTTTATTGATGTCATGCATTTTTCATGACATTTAGGTTTAAAATCATGCATTTCATGCATCATATTTGCTGTATTTTTCATGCATTTCATGTCCATGCCACTTGACTTATGACTTAGGCCAATCAATGGTTCAAAGTCATGCTCTCTTGAGCATACTTGTGAAAAATTAAAGAGTTGTTAAATTGATTATTCTACCTTTAGGTCTTATCCTGGGGTGATTTCATTGTTTTACATGCATCATATTTAACATTGTGTTGTATTCATAGTGTATACGATCATTCATTGGGAAATATGTTGAAATATACATGGTCATTCATTGCATATATCCATGCGTTAAGTTTTTGCTTGCAGCATGTTGGCATCATGATTGCATTTATTACATACACGATTAGCATGTTTCCACTGCACATGTCCATACATCATATTGTTTATGTTTCATGGGCATCAAATTGCATTCATGGCTCCTTCATCATGACATACATTTGGGGGGAATAAAACAGAAGTTGACTTGGCTTTAAGAGTCTTTGAAAGAATTTCCATTTCAAATCAGAGGTATAAGAAGTACTGAGTACCTTTTTAATACAGGCTAGAGCTATGGAGAATGCACAAATTTCCCGAATGGAAAGGGCACATGAATAATTGCGAGAACAACTGGCGAAGTCTCAAGCAGAATCTAAGGATCAGATGACTAAATTGATGGAGCTGATGTCCGCCGTAATCAAGGGAAAGGGATACACTGAAAACTTGGCCGCCAGAGAAGGGTTAGAGGCACAAGAGGGTCAGAGTGAGGTCATGATGTTAAATGGCCAGAATATAGTTAACCCCAGCAACATTCTGAATTTAGATGATCGAGCTAAACAAGCAAAACTGAAGATGATTGAGTCAAGCGAGGCTGAGTTGGCAGATTCCCAAGGGAAATATCAGTTGCTAGATGAAAGGCTCTAGGCAGTAGAAAATACAGACATATTCGGGAGTGTGGATGTGAAAGAACGATGGTTGGTCCTCAATTTAGTCATTCCTCCTAAATTCAAGGTCCCTGATTTGTGAAATATGACGAGACGACCGATCCATCAATCCATATCACCATGTTCTGTCGAAAGATGGCAAGTCACATAGATAATGATAAGCTTTTGATTCACTGCTTTCAGGATAGCCTCAGTGGATCCGCAATTAGGTGGTATAGTCAGTTGAGCAAGGATCAGATTCGCTCTTAGAATGATTTGGCCAGGGTTTTTCTAAACCAGTACAAGCATGTGACCGACATGACACTTGACCGTCTCACCTTGCAAAATATGGAGAAAAAGGTTACTGAGAGTTTCAAAGAGTATGCTCAGAGGTGGAGGAACATGGCCACCCAAGTACAACCGCCCTTAACTCAGAAGGAAACCATTGTCCTTTTTGTGAATACACTACAGGCCCCATACTACAATAGACTTGTTGGCAACACCACGAAGAATTTTTCGGATATGGTAATCTCCGGGGAAATGATTGAAAATGCAATCAAGGCCGGGAAACTCGAAGGAGGTAAAACATTTAATGCAGAGAGAAACAGGTCGCCCAAAAAGAAAGAGAAAGATGTCCAAGCAATGTGAGACTTTGCCCTGTATATTCCGGCTACTTCATCCCACCACCCTGTCATTCTATGAACTATGTACCCGAGGGTTCATACTTATACCCAATGGGCTCTTAGAATCCAGTAAATTTTCAACCTTTTTTCAGTCAAAGGAAATTGAAGAATATCCGAAAAATAGATCAGTTTGAGTTACTCCCCATGTCTTAGTCTGAACTATTGACCCAGCTGGTCGAAGAACAACTCCTCACTAAAGTTCTAGTGGAGCCTATCCAACCCCCATATCCGAGCTGGTATGACAAGAATTCATATTGTGATTCTCATTTTGGGATTCTAGGACATTCCATGGAAAATTGCCTATGTCTGAAACGGAAGGTTCAAGCACTCATCACTAAAGGGCAGTTAGATATGGGAAAAAAAACAAAGGTCAGATAGCATGGGGAATCTACTGAATGGGAATGATGAGACCATTGTGGATGTCATAATGGGAGAAGAAGATGGAAAGTTCGAAAAGAGTATCGAAGAATAGCCAGTTTGAATTAGGGAGAACATGTCAAGGGGGGACTTTTTTTATTCATGTAGTTTCATACCTCATGATGAAAAACACTTGTCATATGGTGAAATTCATGTGAATTAAATGAATTTTGAATTTTAAATGCTTTATGTTTGTTGTATTATAACAATAATTTGAATTTGCAACAAAAAAAAAACATTAAGGAAGTTTTAATAATGGACGGTCTCGAGAATATTGATGATCATTGTTAGAAATGACCCAATACCCTCCCCCCTCTCTTTTAGGCTTCTCTATGCCTAAACCCCTTGAATCAAAACCACTTGAACGACCTAATGCTTCAAGAAATATGAATGATTGAACTTCATAAAACCATTGTCATCATAGAATAAGCAAATATGTAGATCCTAGTCTAGGCTATGAACAAAGGAATGAACTTTTCGAAATTTTTTCGAACTCTTTGAAATTCAAACAAATGAGACTTTCTTTCAAGAATTTAGATCATGGTAATTTGGTGTGTGTCAAGGTTGTGCCAAAACTATTCATGTTATTTTCAACAACCACAAAACACTAATTGTCCAAACATCACTTCATGATTGACACCCTGGGGCACAATGATTAAACTAGATTATCCCATGTCCCAAAGAAAACCCATTTTTAGGTCATATTTTCTTTGTCTCTTCAAAAAATTCAGATTTGAAACTCAGCCTTTTCAAAATAGACCTAGACTTGCTATGCTCCTTGTTGATACAAACTCTCATGGTTAATCCAATTGGGGCATCATATGTGAAAATGATGGATACATAGTGAATAAGGATGGACTAACACATGAATCATTGGGGCATGCAAAAAAAAAAAAGAAGAAAAATTGTGATATCATGCATATGAAAGTTTGATTATCTATTTCCCCTGGGGATTGCTTTTCAATTAGAATATTTGTGCTTGATATGATAAATGGCCATCTTTCATATCCCTTTCGCAAAAAAAAAATAAAAAAATCCATAGTCACCCATTTTGAGCCAAAAGATTTCATTCTTCTTGGAACCTTGATCAAGGATCACCCTCTACACTGGGGGCAAATGCAAGGAATGATCTTCTCAAAGATCAAGGAAAAATGAGTCTTAGCTCAAAGACAAATATAAAGCAAATAAAGCCCCGAATGTATATGGGCTCACTTTGTCAAAAGGAAAAGATGGCGAAATGGAAGCCAAGAACAAAACAAAAGAAAAAACACACAAAAAAGTGTGTGAAAAAAATATGGCAAATGAAAGCCAAAAGCAAAGAAGAAAATGAGCAAAAGTAAAAAGGAAGAAGAAGTCCAAAAGGGACAAATACTTCAAAGAAAATCCTCCTCAAGAAATGATCCTTGATCTGACTACCCTCAAACACAGATTTTGGGCCTATTTATCATTTCTTTCTGAACCCCAAGCCATGGCCTACATTACGTGCTTTAAAAGCCCATTTTGATCAAGCATGAATATTCAACTTGAAGGGTTTTCCCTCAGATTTTATCCCATCTCATCGAATTCTCATTTCACTAAGGAAGAATTTAGAATTCTCAAGTGCGTGGTAAAACAATGAAAAAAGAGAAGAAAAAATGGGATTATAGGGCGAAAACCCAAAAATAAGCGGTCTAGAGTAAAACGGGAATTTGCGATGCCATCTATGATAGTGCCGATACCACAAAAGAGAAGGTCATCTTGAAGAAGCGGTCATCGAGGAACATCTAGAAATTCTTGAACTTCCCAAAGTGTCAACTCTCATTCGGATGATTGATTTCAAAAACTGAAACTTTTTTTCTCCAAAATCAACTTTTCAGTTTAAACATACCAGTCAATCTTGACGCTTGTCAAAATGCCTTGATATGAAAACTAAAAGAATGTTGAATTTGTTTGATTTTCGATGAATTCATGATTTATAAAACCTGTTCCATTTGTGAGCCTAGAAAGGACATACATTTTTGTTATGAAATTTCCTTTGATCAACCAAAATCTTGTTATACCAAGCATTGCCAATTCAAATTGAAAAACCCAGATTGACACTTAGAGAAGTTTTTAACAATGATCATCAGTTTTCAAAAGATTTGTACATCACACACTGTGGGGTTAATGTTTTTTGTTCAGAAGTTTTCAAAATGAGAAAACAAATAAAGATATTTTTTGAAAATACCCATTTTTGATGTTGACATGAGATAAGGGTTTTTCTAACCCAAAGATGTGGAACTACTAGGGTTTATCTTGATTTCCAAATATGAGAAGAAGAAATAAAACTCAGCAAGCAGATTTCTGTTGATAAGAGTTTGAAAACTGTTGGGGCAAAAAGAATAGCCAAAGATTGAAAAAGGAGTTGAAATTTTACTCTGATTTGAAGAGGAAAAAATGAATGGGAAAGGCTAAGCCAAAGTCTAGAAAAACGATTGGGGGCATTTGCATTATTCATAAACACTCATCTCTCTATTAAGCTTTGCATCTACACCGTGTCAGCAAACATTTGCAACATTCATGGATATTTGCATTTGCACTATTCCATGAGCATCTGCATTCTACCTTTACAAAAACATCCTTCATAGATATTTGAATTCGCATCACCTCAAGCAAGTGCATCATTTCTAGGATCATTGCATCTTCATTGTAGTTACAATTACACAATTCATGAACCACTTACATGAACATGATTCGTATAAACATTTGCATCTGCATTTAGAAGCATTTGCATCAATCCAAGACATCTGTATCATTTCAAGAAGCATTGGCATCAATCCAAGACATTTTCATTTACACCATCAAGCATTTGCATCTTCTCTCAAATCCTTCTGGTTTCACCCATGCCTTTTTCAATTTCTGGTTCCATTCAGATCACTTTCAAATTTCTAATTTCATCCATGCCTTTTTTAATCTCTGGTTTCATCCAGATCTTTTTCAATTTCTGGTTTCACCCATGCTTTTCAATTTCTGGTTTCATCTAGATCTTTTTCTGGTTTCACTCATGTTTTTCAATTTCTGGTTTCATCCATATCTTTTTCTGGTTTCACCCATGTTTTTCCAATTTCTGGTTTCATCCAGACCTTTTTCTGGTTTCACCCATGCTTTTCAATTTCTGGTTTCATCCAGATATTTTTCTGGTTTCACCCATGTTATTCAATTTCTGGTTTCATCCAGATCTTTTTCAAAATTCTGGTTTCACCCATGTTGTTCAATTTCTGGTTTCATCCAGATCTTTTTCAAAATTCTGGTTTCACACATGCTTTTCAATTTATGGTTTCATCCAAATCATTTTCAAATTTTTGGTTTCACCCATGCTTTTCAATTTCTGGTTTCATCCAGATCTTTTTCAATTTTCGGTTTCACCCATGCCAGTAAGGTTAGCACTAGACAAGATAAGACCCTGAGACCATCGTCGAGATCTTTTCTTCTCTTGCAAATCGAACCCGTTTCCTTTAGACGGGTCGAGCCTTGATTAGTCAGGGAACTCAATTTAAGGACAATAGCTTCTATTTACAGTTTTTTTCAAAACAAAAAAAATGAAAAATGAAAAAATGAAAAATTTTAAAAAAATGAAAATATGAAAAAATAAACCCCTTTCCCTTCTCTTCACATGTGATTTCACTAACCGGACAAAATTAGTGTTTATTTATCTTTGCCTGATTCCTGATTCTCAGCAATAGCCAAAGAAGGGCAGCTGTAGACACCTAATTTTGTCTGGACCACTAAAACAGGTATGTTTTCTTCTTAAATTGATGTTTTAGAATATAAAAAGATTTTTTTATCATGCAGGTGGTACTCCGGGACCTAGTCTAAGAAGGCGAGCATAAAAAGTCAAACTTGAAAAAGTCAACCCTAAAAAGTCAACCCAAAAGTCAACTACTGAAAAAGGCAACCCACTTTTAAAATCAAGATTTGAAGTTCAATTGAAAAATGGCTAAAGAATTTTGATAATCCGAGGTCTAGATAGAAAGATATGGAGTTCGAAAGTTGGGTTATGGAGATTTAGTAGAAAGGAAACCCGAATTCGAGAAATTTGGGGAAAAATGCTTAAACGAACTAATTGGTCGAAATTGAATGTTCCAAATGAAAGATAAGCACTGACTACATGTAATGGAGAAGCCACTTGAAAGAAAAGCTGGAAAAAAAGTCAATCCGGAAGAAAATCGAGAATTAGGGTTTTGGGTGGATTTCGGTGAAATTGGAAAGAATCACAGAAATGACCCGACTTGGTAGGACTAAAGCCCCTAATGTATGAGGAGTGATTAAAAAAGGATAGTCCAAGGCTCAGTTTGAAGAAAATCTGAAAATCGGACTTGTTTTGAGCAAAACCGGATTTCGGAGGCAAAAGAGCAAAATTGGAAAATTTGGAAAAATAGCAAATGAACTCCAAAAATTCTTAAAAATTGCAAATCTCATTCTTAAATCATTTGGAAGAGATTGGCGAAAGAAAATCTTGATTCGGAGTTCGTTTGCAAAATGGCCAAATCCCGGGTCTCTCATGTAGAAATTCAAGAAGATAAATCCCGGAAAAATAGCAAATGAACTCCAAAAATTTTGAAAATTTGCAAATATCATTTTTAAATTATTTGAAAGAGATTGGCAAAAAAAAAATCTTGATTCGGAGTTCGTTTGCAAAATGGCCAAATCCTGGGCCCTCTATGTAGTAATTCAAGCAGATAAATCCCGAAAAAATACCAAATGAGTTCCAATAATTATGAAAACTTCCAGATCACACTTTTAAATTATTTGGAAGATATTGGTGAAGAAAAATCTGGATTTGGAGCTTGTTTAAAAAATGGTAAAATTGGGGGCATAAAAGGGCAATTTTGGAAGAAAAAATCCAAATAAATAGCAAATGGACTCCGAAAATTTTGAAAACTTCCAAAATTCAATTTTTTATTATTTTGAAAGTATTGAAAAAATAAAATTTGAATTTGGAGTCCGTTTGCCATTTATTTACATTCGGGGGGCAAAAAGGTTATTTTATCCCAAAATCGAAAAGGACTTCCCTTGTCTTTTAAAAAATGAAACATGGGCTGGAAGGAAAGGGGCTGGCCGGCCAAGGCCCAAATATGGGTAGGAGATTTCTGATTTTTTAATCAAAAGGCCAACAATGAAGAGTTAGTGATTTTTTGATCAAGCCTTTGCAAATAAGCCACATGGACAATGCATGAAGAGGGAGAATGTCAATATAATGGCTTAATATTCTTGAACAGCTGTAATTGTGGATAGCTGATGGCCTAATCTAAGGGTGATAATTTCATGTTTTAAACATCTTGGATCAATAGCCCTTGGATGAAAATTGGTTCATGGAAAAATGACAACATCTTAGCCTATTGAGGGGGGTTTCGGCCACTACAAGGGGGATTTCTCTCTTTCATTTTCAGCTACTCTCACTCTCTATTCTCTCTTGCTTTTGGCTGATTTTCTCTCCATTGTTGAAAAGCAAAAAGAAAAGTTTAGAAAAGAAAAGAAAGTTAGAAGAGAAAAAGCTTGAAAGATAGCTTCTAAAGGTTGCTTTTAGCACCATACTCTTGCACTTTCTTTTATTTTTCATTCTTGATTTGCTGTTTTGATCATTATTTTGGTGAGTTTCTTTTGATTTTTATTTTAAAATAAGTGTTTTTAATGTTCTTCTTTAAGTTCCTTTTTCATCCTTTCTCATAAAAAGCTCTTGAATTTTTTTTCCTTTGTTTTTTGGACATGGCCGAATGGCCTTTTTTTTAGAGTTGCAGTTTGCTTTGTTATTTCATGTTATTTTTTATATTAAATAAGTTTTGATGCTTTAAATTTTTTTCTACTATATAGACTTAAAGCTTGTTTTAATTTGGTTGCTTGTTTATTTCCATTTATGAGTCTATTATCATGTTCTTGCATTTTTGATTTTCTGTTTTCAAAATGTTTAAGTTTGTTTATGTTTTATATTTTGTAATCCATGTGTTTGTGAAAATGCTTGTTGGTTTTCATGCCTCTACTTTATATTTACATGATTTGAGTGTTATTCTTTAGTTTAGCATGTTAGTATATCAAGTGTTTGTGAAAATGTCATGCTCATTTTGAACATGAGGCCATTCGGCTACCTCATTTTATTTGCTTTGTGTGTGCATTTTTGTTATGTTAGTTGATAGGTTTGCATTTTCATGATGTTTGGTTGAGTATTTTGTTTAAGCATTCCATGTGTTTGTGTTATTGCCATGCATATTTTAGATGTAGGATTGGTTTTTTTGCCATGCATATCCATGCATTTTAGACCTAGGTTGCATTAAATGCCATGCAAGTTCATTTAGGTCTAAGTCATTTTATTGATGCCATGCATTTTTCATGACATTTAGGTTTAAAATCATGCATTTCATGCATCATATTTGCTGTATTTTTCATGCATTTCATGTCCATGCCACTTGACTTATGACTTAGGCCAATCAATGGTTCAAAGTCATGCTCTCTTGAGCATACTTGTGAAAAATTAAAGAGTTGTCAAATTGATTATTCTACCTTTGTGAATTTTTTTTTTTTTTACTTAGCCAATTTTTGTCTAACTTTTCAAAAGTGTTAGCTACTGTTTGTGAGTCTTTTAGAGAGTCTCTAATATTTTTACTTTGATTTTTAAATGATTTTATCAAAGGCAAAAAAATGTGTTTTGGCAAAACAGTTTTTTTCACCCAGTACTCGTACTTTCCCGATTTTTCGGGGCAGTCATGTTTAATCAAAAAATTAAGCCGATTTTTTCCTTATATTTTTACATGTTCAGAGTCTCCAATATTTTTTTTAGAGTTTTTTGAATTTTTAAAAATAGGGTAAAAAATCGTGCTTTAAAACTGGACGGTGGAGTCATAATTAATTTGAAGGAAAATCATTTTTCTATTTTGGTTAAGTTACTTAGAGGGGGCTGGTTAAGAAGTTTAGCTACTGACTTAGGGTAGTTTCTACGCCTTTTTAAACTCTAAAAATGATTTTTTAAGTCTCGGGTTAAGGGTGGTCATGTCCGGGATTTTAAACTTAGGAAATTAGAGCCATTTAAAAAGGCTTTAGCTAAGTTTTTATTTTTAACCTAAGCTTTTCAAAATTGTTTTCAAACAATCGCAAAGTATTTTGATTTTAGAATATTTAATTTGATATATTTTCCTAAGGTATCCGGATATCTTTTTAGATATACGAATTTCCTTAATTAAAAGAAAAAATACATTCTCATGCATTGCATTTTGCATATTCATGCATATTATATGTAATTTTTGCTATGTTTAATTTTCATGATGGTGCTATTATTTTTTATTTAAATTTTTAATATTATATTATTTGTTATATGGTTTTGAATATTTCATGATATCCTATGCTTTTTATTTAATTATTTTTGTCATATTATTTAGCATATACTATGTTCTTATATTATTATTTTCATTTTTATTTTCATGCATATTATATGATAGCATTATTTTATATTTCATGTCATTTAGATTATATGCCATATCATTTATATTTGCCATGTCATTTAGGATATTTCATTTCATATAGAATATATTATGTTACCTAGGTCATTTCATATATTATGCCACTTATGATATTTTATTTCATTTAGAATATATCATATGATTTAGGATATTACATTTCATGTAGAATATATCATGTTACCTAGGTCATTTCATTTAGAATACATCATATAACTTTGGATATTTCATTTCATTTAGAATATGCTAAGACATTTAAATTATATCATATCATTTAGGTTGCATTATATTATTTAGACTTTGCTATGTCATTTTATTTATGTCATACATATTCATATTCATATTTTTTTAAATGTTTTCAAAAATGTAATGATTTTCAAAAAAATAAAAATATTCTCGAGTTAAAATAATTCATGAGTTCTCTGCCGGGTTTGCTGGGGAGGATATCATCAATTATCATTAATAACGGAATATCTTCTTTAAAATGAGAATGATTCGGAATGTTTTTCAAAATTAATAAATTTTTTTATATTTTGCCGCGTTTGTTAGGGAATATAGAAAAATTTTGAAATTATAAATTCCAGATCATTTTCAATTACAAATGGAATTATTTTTCTTTAAATTGGTAATTAAGTTGAAATACTAAATTTAAAACCGACTTTTTACCGAGACTTGCGATAACACATGATTAATAATGTACCGTTTTATACGGGCGTTGTGGCGGTGCTAATCCTTCCCTACACGTAATCGAGTCCCGAACCCGTTTTTTTTTATTTCTCTGGTTTAAAACGCAGACTTGAAATTGGTTTTTAAAATTTTTTAATTAATTTTAAAATGTTTTATAAAATCGGTTTTAATAGGTGGCCGATCACACCTAGCTAAAAAAGATTGGTGGCGACTCCATGTCTTTTTCAAGGTCATTTTCAAAACCTTCATTTTTCAAGAGGAATTAAGTCGACTTTTTCTCGGTTTTTTTTAATGTCACGCTTAACGAATAATAAAGTATTGCGATGAGACTTGTTATTTTTTAGGTTGCGACAATAACCTAATGACATGTGTCAGTTTTTTAACCCGACTTGTAAAGTTAAAAAAACTCCACTATCAATGTACAAGTTAATAATCCTATTTTAAATTTTACATTTATAACACTATGTTTAGTTGTAATTAATGCATACATCCTATTTTATTTTTCTACTTTATTTTTTAAAAGCATTATTATGCTTGTTAAAATATGGGTCGGGTCAAGTGGATCAAAACCATTAGTACATCCACATAGACATTATCTAATTCTAATATGAGTTGAGTTTGAATCTTATTCTTTAGGTTGGTTTGGGAACTTAGATTTTCAAAAATGGATTTGGATTTAAAAAATAATATAAATTGTGTAATAAAAGACATGTAAATGTAATATTCATGATTTTACAAATTCAGGAATTGGTTGGATGCCTATTTAATCGTGAATTTGAAATACCTATAGATATTTGTGAATTTAAAATTCATGTTTTTATACCTTTTAAACATATAATCATATTGAATCTTAACTAATTTATAAATAATGTATGCATTTCATTTTAAAAAATTCAAATCCAAATTTTCAAATTCGTGTTTTCAAACATAGCATAATAGAATCTCAAATAAGTGCTATTAGAGACATATTCCTAATAAGACTGAGACCTGTGCTATATAAATAGACACATATACTTGTGGAAAATAATAAGAAGTATTAATCCTAATTACTCCAGTAAAAAATTTCTTATAAACTCTCTCTTACCTAATCCTTTGGTATCCACCTAGAGCCCTAGGATTTGGAGTGTGAAAATTTGTGAACAACTCTAGTAGTTGCTCCATAAAAGAGAGGGATCAAGAAGCTATTCTAGAAGAGTATATCAAGAAGTAGACTTTTGGAGGTTTGTGAAGCAACTATCGGTAAATCAATTTTGGAAATTCATATTAACTTTGGAGTAGGTAATCTCAATCTATTAATTTTCCTTCAGTGGTATCAGAACAATAGTATGCTTGCTTTCAATTTTGAAATTTACTTTTATTGTTGTTTGGTAAGCTAGAATATTTTTTTAATAACCTGGAATGATCTTTAATGTTGAAATTTTACACATATGCTTTTATCTCGAAACTTTACATGAATATGTACCCAAGATAGTAGCAACTTGTGGTAAAAAATTGATATTAAAAGCACTTATGATTAGAGAGAAAAAATAAAAGTTTCTTCCTTGCACTTATGATATTAAAAACACCTAATTTTGTTCGGACCACCCTAAATCAGGTAATTTCTTCCTTGTACTTTTTTAGAATGCAGAAAATCTCTTCTCATCTTTGCAGATGGTCATCCAAGACTTGTGATTCGGAGTTCAGCATGAAAAGTCAATCTAGAAAAAGTCAACTCTAAAAAAGTCAATCATTGAAAAAGTTGATCCTTAGTCAAAATCAAGATTTTTAGTTGAATTGAACAATGTTGAAAGAATTTTGATAATCCGAGGTCTACAATGAATTATATGGAGTTCGGAAGAGGGATTGCGGAAATTTTAGTGTAGGGGAAGCCCTAATTCGGCAAATTTAGGGAAAAGTGCTTAAACGATCAAATTGGTCAAAATTGGAGGTTCCAAATGGAATATAATTAATGACTACGAGTATTGAAAAGGCCAATTGGAAGCAGAACCAAAGGAAGAGTCAATTTGGAAGGAAAACAAGAAATTAGGGTTTTAGTTAAAAAGGATGAATTTTGCAAATTTGGGGAAAACGGCAAAGATGATCCAATTTGGTGAAATTGAAGCCCTCAGTTGATAAAGAATGAGTAAACAAGGATAGCCCAAAGCCTAGTTTGAAGTGGATTCCAAGGAAGAGCCGTTTAGGGCAAAAACGAAAAAACGAGAAAATTCTCGACTTTTAAAAGGGGAAAACAAAATTGGAGGGGAATTTGATCGTAAAAATTGAGCATTTTTGGACCAACTTAAATTCAATATAGGACAAAAGAAGTGAAAAAAGAAAATTCAAAAATCGGACCCATTTTGAGTAAAACTGAGGTTTCGGAGGTTGAAGAGCATTCTCAAAAAAATCTAGAAGATAATTCCGGGAAAAATAGCAAACGAGCTCGAAAAATTCTGAAAACTTTCAAATCTGAGTTTTATATTTTCTGGAAGAGATTGGTGAAGAAAAATTCGGAATCGGAGTTCAAATAAAAAAGGTGAATTTCGGGTGCACTAAGCCGAACTTCCAAAAGATAATTACGGGAAAAATAGCAAACGAGCTCAGAAAATTATGAAAACTTTCAGATCTCATTTTTATAATTTTTGGAAGGGATTGGTGAAGAAAAATCCGGAATCGGAGCTCATTTGAAAAATGGCAAAGTTCAGGTGCAATAAGCCAAGATTTCATAAGATAATTTCGAGAAAAATAGCAAACGAGCTCCAAAAATTCTGAAAACTTGCAGATTTGAGTTTTATATTTTTTGAAAGATAATGGTGAAGAAAAATTCGGAATCAGAGTTCAAACGAAAAAATGAATTTCGGGTGCAATTAGTCGAAATTCCAGAAGATAATTTCGGGAAAAATAGCAAACGAGCTCGAAAAAAGATGAAAACTTCTAGAACTGAGTTTTATAATTTTTGGAAGATATAGGTGAAGAAAAATCCAAAATTGGAGCTCATTTGAAAAATGGAAAAGTTCAGGTGCACTAAGCCGAAATTCCAGAAGATAATTCCGGGAAAAATAATAAACAAGCTCCAAAAATTATGAAAACTTCCAAATCTGAGTTTTATATTTTTTGGAAGAGATTGGTGAAGAAAAATCCAGAATTTGAGTTCAAATGAAAAAGGTGAATTTTGGGTGCCACTAACCGAAAAATCCAATAGAAAATTTTGGGAAAAATAGGAAACGAGCTCGAAAAATTATGAAAATCTCCAGATCTTAATATTATATTTATTTGGATGGATTGGAGAAAGAAAAATCGGATTTGGGGTCCATTTGCAATAAAATCGAGTTTGGAGGCCAAAATCCAATTTTACCGAAGAAACCGAAAAAGGTCAATTTTGCAAAATTAAAAGGTGAAAGAATGAAGGAAATTCTAAAACATACCAGGCCTTGGCCGACCATGCATAGGGGAAGGGTGGGGATTTAATTCATTTCATCAAGTGGTCAATATCAAGCTACAAGATGTCATTTTTACTATCTTGAAATGTCTTTGCTTATCCAATGGCCTAAGTACCTTATGAAAAGATGAGTACATCCTTGAATGGCCAAGATCAAATTGCAAGATGACATTTTTATTGTCATGCACATGTCCTCATCCAATGGCCAATATTGGTGGAAGAAAGATGAGCACAAGTCATCCAATGGTTGGAAATGCATTTAGCCAAATAAATATCCTTGCTCATCCAATGGCTTAGGCACCTTATGAAAAGATGAGTACATCCTTTAATGGCTAAGATCAATTCACAAGATAACATTTTTATTGTCATGAGAATATCTTGGATCCAAGGGCTTAGATTGTGTAGGAGAATTAAATGAATTAATCTCCACCCTTCACCAACACCAAGGGGGGTCGGCCAAGGCTATTCAAGGGAGGGGGTTTTCATTTTTCACATAGAGGTTGGCTGATTTTGAAAGAAGACAGTAGCTAAAACCTAAGAAAAAAGGATTTTGAAAGAAAAGAAAGAAAGTTTTTGTTAAGGTAGTCATTCCTCTTTGGTTCTTACATTTTTTTCTTTATTATTCTTCATGTTATTCTTTATTTTTTCCATGTGATTTCTTACTATTTTCTTTGCTTAATAAAGGTTTTATGAAAGCTTTCTTGTAGTTCTTCCTTTTTAAAAATAAATAAAATAATAGTTAGACTTCATGATCTTGATGAGAATCAAATGATTATGGTTAGAGTGGGCTTTGTCTAATATACCAGCCATGGAGTTCATTTCCATATATTTTTATTTATTTTTATTTTATTTATTTATTTGCTACTTTAAATTTCTTATTTCTATTATTATTTATCTTTATATGTATTTATATTCTTGCTAACCATTTTGTTCATTTGGTTTATGCTATACTTTTGCATCTTGTGGCTATTTGTCATATAGTTTAGATTTTTTTGCCATGCTCTCTAGGCTATTCGGCCAACATGCATTTTTTAGGCTTCTAGTTCATTTTTCATGACATCTAGGTATCTAGGTCATTTTACATGTCACTTAGACATTTTGGTCATTTTTGCATGCCATGTCATTTTCCATGTCATTTAAGCTTTAGGCCATTTTCATATGCCATGTCATTTTACATGTCACTTAGACATTTAGGTCATTTTTGCATGCCATATCATTTTCCATGTCATTTAAGCTTTAGGCCATTTCATATGCCATGTAATTTTACATGTCATTTAGACATTTAGGTCATTTTTGCATGCCATGTCATTTTCCATGACATTTAGACATTAAGTCATTTTATTATTCCATGTCATTTTCCATGTCATTTAAGCTTTAGGCTATTTTCATATGCCGTGTCATTTTTCATGTCATTTAAGCATTAGGTCATTTTTATTATTCTATGTCATTTTACATGTCATCTAAGCATTAGGCCATTTTCATATACTATGGCATTTTCCATGTCATTTAGGCACTAGATCATTTTCATTATTCCATGTCATTTGCCATGTCATTTATACACTAGGTCATGCATATTCCATGTCATTTATTTCATGCATTATTGCATTTCCCACTTGATTTTTGACTTAAGCCAATCAATGGCTCAAAGCCAAGCTCTCATGAAAATGCTTGTGAAAAATTAAAATTTGTACAAGTTGGATTTTCTAACTTTAGGATTTTTTTCACTAGGCAGCCATTGTCTAAATTTTTAGAAATTTTTACCAGTGGTTGTAGGACCTTAGAGGAGTCTCTAATATTTTTATTCTGATTTCTGAACGTTTTTATCAAAGGTTTAAAAATGTTTTTTGGTTAAGCAATTTTTTGCCCACTATTCTGTCTTTCATGAATTTTTGGGTAGGTCATCCTTAGTCTAAAATTTAAGCCGATTTTTTCTTGTATAGGTCGACATCTTCTAAGTCTCTCATAATTTTTTCAGATTTTTTAGAATTTTTTTATAAGGGTAATAAATCAGTTTCCGAAACTGGTTAGAAAAGTCAGATTTGTTTTTAAGAACTAATAGTTTTCTGTTTTGTTTAAGGCACATAGAGGGGCTGATTAAAACATTTGTTGCCCTCTTAGGTTAATTTTCAAGTTATTTTAATCATAAAATTTGATTTTTTTTTAAGTCGGGTCAAGGTGGGTCAACCCTGGGTTTCAAAACTAGGAAAAATTAGAGCCTTTTAAAGGGTGTTTCGGCCAAGTTTTATTTTATCCAAAAATTTTGATTTTTTAATCCGAGTTAGAAAATCCAACTTAGGTTTGGATATACGAATATCCTTATTTCATGGGAGAAATACATTTTCATGCATTTGCATTTTTCATATTCATGCATATTTTATGACATTTAATTTTTGCTATTTTGGTTATATATATATATATATGTTAATATTCCATAGTGATGTCATTGCTTTAATTTAGATTTTATGTTGTCATTTTGATTATGGCATTATTATGAATATTCTATGATAATGGTTGCCATTTAATTTAGATTTTTTGCCATGTCATATAGATTTCTAATATGTCATCTAGGTTTTATCATGTCATTAATTCTTGCCATTTAATCTAGATTTTTGCTATGTCATATAGATTTCTAATATGTCATCTAGGTTTTATCATGTCATTAATTCTTGTCATTTTATTTATATCTTCGCCATGTCATTTAGATTTTTACCATGTCATTTAGATTATGCCATGTCATCTAGATTTTGCCATGTCAAGCATGCCATGTCATTAATCCATATGCCATGTGATTCACTCATATGCCATGACATTAGTAGTAATTTGCATATTCATAACCTTTTTTTAAAATGTTTTCCAAAAGATCATGTTTTTTTTAAAAATAAGGATATTCCCGAGTTAAAATAATTCATGAGTTCTCTGCCGGGTTTGCTGGGGGGATATCATCAATTATCATTAACAATGGAATATCTTTCTTTTAAAACATGAAAGTGATTCAAAGATTTTTTAAATAAATAAAAATATCTATGTTTTGTCGGGTTTGCCGGGGAATATAGGAAAATTTTAAGTTAATAAATTTCGGATAATTTTCGACTAAAAATGGGATTATTTTTCTTTAATATGGGAATTATTTTAAAATGCTAGTTTCAAAACCGATTTTGTACCGAGACTCCAGATAACACACAATTAATAAGGTACCATTTTATACGGGCTTTGTGGGGGTGCTAATCCTTCCCCGCACATAACCCACTCCCGAACTCGTTTTTTGTTTTCTCTGGTTTAAAAGCGCATATTTTGAAATTGGTTTCAAAAAATATTTTAATTAATTTTAAAATGTTTTATAAAATCGGTTTTAATAGGTGGCCGATCACACCTAGCCAAAAAAGATTGGTGGCGACTCTATTTCTTTTTCGAGGTTGTTTTCAAACCCTCATTTTATTTCAAGAGGAATTAAGTCGTCTTTTCCTCTGTTACCCCAATGTCACACTTAACGAGTAAAGTCTCGCGATAAGACTTGTTATTTTCTATAGTTTGCGACAGCTTGGCGACTCCACTGGGGATACTTAGAGAGTCGGACCTAAAATTAGTCGTGTGTTATCGAAAGTCTCGGTTTTATCGATTTTTAATTAGTATTTAATTATAATTCCCATATATTTTTTTTTAAAAGGATAATTTTCGAAAATAATAAAATATTTTTAATATGTTCATTTTCATGCATATTATTATCTTGTTGAAATTTTTTTTCTTTTCTTAATGTTTTGTATATTTTAATCTTGTCCTTGATAAATTGTTGAAGCATTTAGAATAAGGGTTGTAAAATAGGTGGTGAAAGGTTTGTTGTTCCTCCCAACACACTACACTACACGTGCATTTGCATTTGCATATCATGAGCCTTATACCCAGATTCCGTCCTTTTAGGTGGGAGCAAAGTAACTAAGCCTTCGTGATTAAGAATCCGCATGGGCTAGTGAAACACTGTCGGAGTACTAAAATACCTACGTCTTCGTGACTAACAATCCGTATGGGCTAAGGAAATATACTCTAACGAATTGAACCCGCTTTTATCGGGGTGTCTTACTAGCCATCACTGACGACAGTGAGGAACAGGGGCTTTTAGAACTGATTCACCTTCATATAGTAAACCTAGGCGAAGCCATGCCAAATTTCTATTAGATATACTGAAGCTCAGAACACATGGAGGAATATTTCCAATCCTTTTACCCTCTTTTCAAAATTTCGAATAAGTTTACCTTTGCAAATCGGGCGATGATGAACGCACATGTTCTGTCTCAGGGCTGTTATAATGCCGAAATTTTGTTAGCATCATCAGGGATAATTATTGGTTTGAATCTTATATTATTTTTTTGATATTATTTAAATCTATTTCCTTTACTAATTCATTTACTTTCTTTTTCATGCATTCTTGTCATCATTCTTGCAAATGGAAGGTTATTGGTCTTGGAGTAATATTCAACCAAAAGGGCTTTCATGGAAGGTCAATATGCCTCAGTGGGCGAAAAACATTTAGTGGTGAGGAAACGATCCGAAGAGAGTCAGCAAGATAATGGGGATTGTTTGAAAGTAGGATATGTATTAGTTTTGTCAACCGAAGTTGATCTTACTATCCGGAAAAACGATCTCCATGGGTTGACAGATATATGGAATCATTGGGACATAGCAGAAAGAGAAGCATTCACTCAGATTTATGGGGACATAGCACTGTTAATTCCAGTCAAGGTCAGTGGTGAGTTAATCCGGGTCGTGGTGCAATTTTGGAATCCCGCCTATCGATGCTTCACTTTCAACCGAGAGGATATGACTCCAACCATCGAAGAATATTCGACTCTGTTACATATTGAGAATGTCATTTGGGATCGTATTTACTTGAAAGATACAAAGACGCCGGGTTTCAAGAAAAAAGTGTCCACGATTCTGGGGGTGGAAAGCAATTTGGTCGAAAGTCAGTTGTCCGAAAAAGAGCAAACAATTGCATCTCATGGGATATTCTATGAGCTTTAATCCATAGTCATTCTATAAAGAGACGACTAGAAACATTTTTGCCTTGGCTATCTATGGTTTAATTATCTTCCCAGAGACATTGGATATGTGGATGTGGCAGTATTTGATCTTTTCAAGAGGTTAGAGTAGAGAATAAACCCGGCCCCAACAATCATAGCAGAAACAATTCGATCCCTGAATTTTTGTAGACAGAGAGGAAAAAGGCGTTTCATGGGTTGTGCACAGCTTCTCTACATATGGCTTCAGAGCCACTTTTGAAAGCAAGAAAAATTCCCTCTTCGCCCGTATTGGAAGTCTTTTACACCAATCAGTGAATTTCTTAAGAGGGATTGACCCGAAGATAGGACCGAAGAACAATGGATCGACATATTCCGAAATGTCAAGACCGAGATGATAACTTGGAGGGCTCTATGGATAGCTCCTATGCCGATGCTGTACAAGTTTGGGGATAAGGCATGTGTTCCATTATTAGGAGTATGGGGAGGTGTGAGTTATGCGCCACTGCTGGTACTAAGGCAATCGGAATCTCGTCAGTTCACTCCTACGACCCACGATCTTAATGAGTTAGAATTTGCCTATGGAGATGACGGGTACTCGGGAAAAGTGCGCGAGATTGTAGTGGCGTGGAAGAAAACTTATCGGGTAGAGGTGGCTCGATATGCCGACATCATCACACCGGACTACATGGTATGGAGAGATATGAGGATTAATGATAGACTATTGGCACCCGATGGGAAGGTTGTCTCATTCATGGATCTACGACTAGAAGAGGTGTCATCAGATTTAGAAATCGCGAAGTCAAAATTTGAAAAGGAAAAAGCCTGAATGAGTAAAGAGGTTGCCTGACTCCGAGAAAAGATCGTTGACTTAAAGACTAGGGAATCGATTCGGGAAAGGGAAGTGGAAAAGGACAAGAGAGAAAGGGGTACTGTCAAGGGAGATCTCGAGGAACTACACTTGGAAAATAAAAAGTTCCGTTTTGAACTAAAATTTGAAGGGACCTCAAGTCTTCCAGGGTATGGCAGAAAGAAGTTGACTACATCAAAAAAAGAATGACTACTAGAAAAAGAGAGTGAAACAGGAGGAAGCCCCAGCTGACAGACTTGAGCAAAATAAACAAGTCAAGGAAAGCTCACACACTGCTGTTTCTACTGAACTATTGAGATGTCAGCTGGAAAATGAAGGATTACGGGCCAGATTGAAAGGCAAGGCAATCCAAAGGGGGACTGTGAAGGAAAGTCCGAGACCCGAAAAGGTTACTTTAGGACCATCACTTTGTAATGACACTTTGAAATAGATGGGCGAGCTATTTAATAAATATTGGATTGCCTTAGGACTGATCTTGTTATTTTATCCTTGATGTATTTAATTTCAGAAATCAATGGAAGACCGCTTGGTTGAAATTTACTAGGGCCAATACTTTCAAATGCATTCATACATTTATTTATTATACATATTCATGTACTTAGTCATTCATTTATTCATGTCATTATATATTCATTTGTTAAACATATTCATGTACTTAGTCATTCATTTATTCATTCCATTATATATTAGTATATTCATTCATAATAAAACATAACGAATAAATCACAGAGTTCTAATACATGGTTTTTGAACTTAAGGTAAAAATTGGGCGTCCTCCGAAAGAACCAGATTTTCAGCGCCGTTATAATACCAGATCTCAGGCTAGAATTATGGAAAATGAGCAGACTGCCCGTATCGAAAGGATGGAAAGGGCTCAGAAGGAACTACAAGAGCAATTGGCTAAATCCCAGGAAAAATCGAGAGAGCAGATGGCCAAGCTTATGGAAATGATGAATGTCATGCTTAGGCAGAAAAGGGCCGATTGAGAATTCAGTTGCGGGAAGAGTGGTAGTAAATCAAGAGGGCCGACCTGAAGCCATGCAATCAAACATCCCAAAATGTTGGAAATGAGCTTACGACAGGGGCAGCGCCTTTTGTTTATATCCAACCGATGGCAAAAGCACAGAACCAGACTCCCAGAAAGGTTAACATTGGGGCTAACCCAACGGATCCTGTTGATGTTCCAGATTTTGAAGAGCTCGCTGAGAAAGAGAAAGCAAAAATGGCCAAATTGAAGAAGATTGAATCTGTTGAATCACAGAAAATGTATCAGTTATTGGAAGAGAGGTTAAGGGCCGTGGAAGGTGCAAAATTATTTGGCAGCCTGGATGCCAAAGAAATGAGTCTGGTGCATGGCCTGATAATTCCCCCTAAGTTTAAGATACCAGATTTTGAGAAGTATAATGGGACCACTAACCCGTCGGCACACTTAACCATGTACGGTCGAAAAAAGGCAGGACATGATGAGTTAACCCGAACAGCTACTCATTCATTGCTTCCAAAACAGCTTAACAGGTTTTGCAACCCGTTGGTATAATCAGTTAACCCGAACTAAGATCCGCTCTTGGATGGATTTGGCCAGAGCCTTTATGGAACATTACAAGCACGTATCTGATATGATACCTGATAGATTATTGCTGCAAAACATGGAGAAAAAAGCTACTGAAAGCTTCAAGAAGTATTCTCAAAGGTGGAGACTTCTGGCCACTCAAGTGCAACCCCCTCTGACCAGTAAGGAAACTACGGTTCTTTTCATCAACACTTTTAAAGACACCATACTATGACAAATTGGTGGGTAGTGCCACTAAGAATTTTGCAGATATGGTCATATCCGTTGAAATGATAGAGACCTCCATTAAGAGTGGGAAGATAGAAGGTGGATAATCTGCTACTCCAAAGAAGACAATCCCTGCCAAAAAGAAAGAAGGGGAAACTCATGCAGTCAGTTATAACCACCGTCCCTATACACCTCCTGCACCTTATACACCTTACCCGGAATACAATCCCTACTACACTGCCGTGAACCACCTTACTTAATACCCTTTTCCTTACACAACCATTACCGCAACAACCATACCCAATTGGCATATCCTCGCAAATAGCAATTTCCCCAAAACACCGTACCAAACACCCAAAATATTATTCGCAATGACCAAAGACCACCAAGGAATAATCAAAAGCTTCAATTTGAACCTATTCCTACAAGCTATGGTAAGTTATACCCTAAACTATTACAAGGGCTACTCATTGCACTAGTATACCTCCAACCCTTGAAACCACCGTATCCCAAATGGTATAACGCAAATGCTAACTGCGCATATCATGCGAGAATTCAGGGGCATTCGATCGAGGATTGCGTCGCTTTTAAACGAAAGGTCCAAAGCTTGATTAATACACAGGCCTAATGTTGCGAGTAACCCATTGCCTAATCACATGGAGGCCAAGGTGAATGCGGTTTTGTTAGGGAAAGTTGGCAGGGTAAAAAAGGAGTTGAAGATGAAGACGCCAATGATAAAAGTATGGTTTGAAATGGTTAGGGTTGGGTGAGTTCAGGATGAAGCCAGTTTGAAAATGGTTGTGAGCAAGACAGATGATTTTTGTCCGTTTCACAGATGTGGGGGTCACACTATACAGGGGTGTGAAGGTTTTTTGGCCAAGGTTTAGAAAATGATGGATGAGGGCGAGGCCCAATTCTATGAAGAAACAGAGGAAGAGGTAGATACTATTGAGAATACAATTGGTTATGGGGTGGACAGACCTTTGGTTATCTATTATGATGAGCTGGAAGAAAAGGCTATCTCGGTTGATAAAGAAACCACGCCAAACATGTGTAGGACATCTAACTCGTAGTGATAGATGCTATGCCCCTAGAACCATTGAACAAAGTCCGATGGAAGAGGTAGGAGGATTTGACAAAGGTAAAAGAATAGCAGAACAAGTCCATACAGAGATGGATCAGTCAAAGAGAATGGAGAAAAATTCAACCCCGGTTAACAAGGTGAAGGAGTCGATGCATGAGAAAAAGGCTTGTGAATTCTTGAAGTTTATAAAACACAACGAGTACAGTTGATTGAAACTCAATTAAGAGTTGTAAACCCAAGTGCAGGTTATGTTCAAGTAATAAATTCTCGGGTGTCCGAGGTCGAACCACAGGGAAGCGTATTAGTAAGTATAAGTTTATAAATATATAAGAAAAAGAAAGTAAACAAAATATTAAGGAATCAACAACAAAATAAGATAAACAAGATATTAGAGAACAAAATAAACAAAATATAAAAGAAATTAAAAAAGATAAAAAAAAACAATAAGAAAAGATGTTGAGGTTAGAGAATCCACTCTTGGTGTTATGCTAAGATTAATCTTGTTTTATTACACAATTGAAATCCACACATAAGGGAGGTTCCAATCGGAAGGTTTAGCAATTCAGTCCAAATTGTCCAACGTCCATAGCATATGATATTATGTTCATTTGGTGTCCTCAAAACTCATAAAAAGAGTCCAAGCATTCCTTATGCCAAGGTATATGTCTACAACAAATCAAGGTTATGAAACCAAGCATTTACTGTGCCATTTTCATTGTCAATAATGAATCAAGATCTCTACTTTGCAAGTATGATTTTAAACCAAAAGAAAATATTATCTACACTAGTGTTTATAAATGATGATTCATTTTAGCTCATGTTTAAGAGACTAACCTTAGCATTTACCAAGAGCTTCACCTCATCACCTCAACAATATGATTAGCAACACATACTAGATATGAAGAAAATGAAAAGAAAAATAAAGAAAAAGAAAACTAGAGAAAGGAAAGAAGAAGAAAACTTAGAGAATTACATTGCAATGGCTAATATCCTACCAATGTATCAATGTATCCTAATACTCATCCAAGGCCCTCTATTTATACACATTTTGGAGAGCTAAATGACAAGAGACAAGCTTTATAAATTTCAAAGGTAGGTATAATAGGTGGGTGCATTTTTCTAACAATTTTCGTCATGTTGTATGACAATTCTGATCAGCCAGCTTGATGGTCGATTTTGTCAATGTTGGAGGCTCGATCTGATCCAATGGTCTTCTAGAAAAATATGCCCCTATCAGTTACTGATCCATAGCCGTTGGAATCAGATCATTTGCTCATGTGGATCGGAAGATATGGTCAAAATACCAAAACGGTGCAGAACAGACGTCATTGCACATCAGCCAACTTGATGGTTGATTTCGGTAGGGAAAACGACTCCGTTTCAAGAAGTGTAAAACATGAAAAAGATATATATGCCTCTTAACTTTGCACTGTCAAAATTTCAGCCTTAATGCTTCGGTGAAACTCCAGATATAGCTGATATGGCAAAAGGTGTCGGAACTGGAACTGAATTCGATTTGCCCTTAATTCTTGATTTAACCTAGTAATCTGAAATCACTCAAAGAAACTCATGAAAAACACCAAATTACATAAAAATATAAAAGATCATAAACACAAGTAGACTAAGCAATAATAACTCGTATTTGACACAAAACAATAATAAAACATAACTAAAAACTATATAATTATACGAGTTATCACACCCCCACACTTAGATTGTTGCTAGTCCCTAGCAACGACTCAATAAAAATAAAAGAAGAAAATCTAATCTAATCCATTTTCGTAGGAAATCACGGTGGCACTTAGCATGTGACACAAGCCTTTAAACCCCTAGGTGTCCCTAGTGGACGAGTTTAGTCTCGTGAGGGTTTGCTAGAACGATACCCACAAACATTGAAAAACTAAAATATAAGTAAACTACATACACTAAAAATATTTACTCCTAATCCTTTCAATATAAATTAGAGACAATCTTTGAACAAGTCTTATAAACTAATCAATAGCTCAAAGAATTTCACAAAAAT
Source organism: Fremontodendron californicum (assembly GCA_030761205.1). Taxonomy (NCBI): domain Eukaryota; kingdom Viridiplantae; phylum Streptophyta; class Magnoliopsida; order Malvales; family Malvaceae; genus Fremontodendron; species Fremontodendron californicum. Next base: position 28,934,471 of record JAULJL010000011.1, read on the forward strand.
TCATGCTTGAATGTAAATAAATGAGTTAAGCCAATATTAACATAACATATTTCAATCAAAATAGTGCATATTCAACTTAATCTCAACTTCTCACTATACTCTCATGATTTTCACTCTTTAAAGTAGTGGTAAAGTGTTTACACTCAATCAATCTCATGAAAACAGTTCTACCATATGCTTGCTTGTCCACCTATTCTCCACTATTTAGATCATATAACTTCATAAATCAAGAGGTCTTTTTTTCAAGGTTGTAATGGGGCCAAAGGGTTATAATGTGGTTAAAGAACAAAAGGATAAAGATATCACAAAGGTTCCAAAGAGTTCATAGAGTTTAGAGACATAATAAGATCATACGAATAAAACTTCTCAAAACTCTTATAAAGCACATAATAACATAGGCTAAATATTCATGTTGAGCCTTTGCTTCATTCTAACCAACTTTGTAACATCTTTTTCTTTACTTTAACTAGAAGTTCAAGAGAAGATTTTTTTTTTTTTTAAATATGGGAATGTATTTGACAATGATCCCTTTCTTTTTCTCTTGACTTTTGCCTCTCTCCTCCCCCACACTTATCTTTCGTTCTAACCCAAATTTTCAAAAAGTATCCCTTGTTTTTGCAATATGTCTCAAAAAAAAAAATCCATCTTTAGAACAATGGTAAGGATATAAGTATATTTAGGCTAGGTGTAAGTTCTGGTTACCAATAAAATAGCATATTTAATGTAGGCTCAAATTGGCTCACTAGTGGGGATGTTCTCTTAGAACATTAATAATGGATGGCTGTTTGGCTCTGGTTATAATCCTAATGCCTCTATCATATTCATGTTGTCACATGTATCAATATAGTCTCAAACGGTTTAAAGCAAGTTCTAGAGAATCATATAATCATAAGAGCACTCAAGAAAGAAATTAGATTGATTTGTATAATGCATCAATCATTATAGGCTCAAAAACTCACAAGGATGATTATACAAGTCAGATTAAGTCTAAACATGCTTCTTTCTCAATCAACATATCATATTAACATTGGCTCATAAAAAGGTTGACATCAAGCTCAATTCTCATGAAAATCTTCTCACTAATAAATCTGTTTTAGACTTATGCAATTCATATCTCATCATTGTATTAAAAGGAACTAAAACACACTAAAAAATAATAATAATAATAAAGACTCATAAAATAAAATAGTAGACAAAAATAAAAGAAATTCTAAATCGTTCCCCCCACACTTAATTCTTACATTGTCCTCAATGTAAGTCTATTAACCCAAATGAAAGAATCATGTGTAAGAGAAAAGAACTAATAACATAAGAATAGGAATAACTAAGACTCAAAACAAAACAAACTCATGCAACCTAAATAATCCTAAAATACTAAACAAAAATTAACAAGTAAACATAAAAAGATTAAAATCAAACTGACAAGGTATGTCTCAAGTCTCCCTTACTCAGACCTTGTTCAGAATGAATACTTCTAAATTGCTTAAAACACAACAAACTTTTTTTTTTTTTAAATTAGCGAAATATGTCCCTTACCCCCTACTAAAGGTAGAATTTAGGAGATATTACCTGCAGAGGTTGCTAACCACTTATTATAACTGAGACACAACAAACAAAATGTTAGATAATGTCACAAAGACAAAGTGCACTCCTCCTTGCTTGTCCATATCTCTTTTTCTTTTTCCGAGCGTTTGCGAAACAACCGTAGCAGATAAATACTCATAAGCTTGGAGCTTTTTGAGTAAATCTTCAATGGTTGTAGCAGAAATTATGGTTCTCCTTGCCTCTGAAAACATGAATCCATTTTCCACAGCATTATCTAAATATGAAAGCAAATTACTAAAATAACCATTAATATTAAGCAAACCAATGGGTTTCTTATTTGTGACCAAAGATGACCAAGAAGCCACGCAAGCTATTTCTTCCAATGTACCCAGACCTCCTGGTAAAGCAATGAATGCATCGGCAGAATGGTACATGATTGTCATCCGTTCAGGGATACTCCAGACTTGTATTTCCTTACCCACGGTAGGTCCACAAAAATCTGTGAATAGTTTTGGCACGATTCCTAGAACTGGACTTCCTCCGGCGTGTGCTGCTGTAGCGACTGCTCCCATTAAACCCGTACTACCGCCTCCATAAATCAACTGGATCTTTTGTTGGGCAAGTATTACTCCAACTCTTATGGCTTCATCAGCGAATATGTTATTTTTCCCTGGATAAGCACCTCCAAAGACACAAATTTTTTTAATGCGCTGGGACGAAGTATTTTCCATTTTTTTTTCAAGTGCATGAAAGAGAATGAGTACATGGTGTAATATATAGAAGACTGAGTAATGAATCAGACAAGAGTAATAATGTCGCCGAAAGTGTATTTGACCTGTCAGAAGAAAATGTTAACCTAACAAAAGATTTTTGCGTGATTTCAGGAAGAAAATCAAAAAGAGAAGAAAAATCAACCGTAAAAGACCAATGCAAAAAAAAAAAAAACGAGAATAATTACACAAATCTAACAACACGTAAATTAAACCGAAATAAAGTTATTGCAAATCAAACCAAAAGCTGAGAAGTCATTTATTGTAGTTGTGATTGTGGCTCACATCTTCCTCTGGTTTTACGTCCAGAAACGGCTTAAACGCCTTCTATGAGTCGAGGATATGCTTCCCATCCAGTTTTCTTACAAGCTGGCAAACAGGGTCTTTTAACATCAGATTCCCAAGATGTTGCCATTCCCTTTGGAATTGCGGCCATAAATCAAGAATTTCTCTTTGTACGTCTCCACTAGGATGCGTCTCAAGAGAAAGTTGGATATTACCCAAATTCTCCTTACTCAGTCCATCCTTAATGAATTCAATTTTATCATCTCGATTAGAGGACGGAATCCCAATAGAACGACATTTCCCGTTACACGTCCATCGTGCATATTTGTGGCAATTTGAACTCATGCGCTTTGCTCGTCGCTTTTTTGCAAAAGTGCTTCTACCTGTACCTGGTAAATGCAAAACAGGAAGATATTCATCTTCACGTACCTTGGCTTCAATTATCCAACGTATGTCTTCAGGAATCCCTTTGTGCATAAGCATTCTTAATCTTTCAAATCGAACTTGGTAAAGCTTCAGTAAAATATTCCGAGGAAAAGGAGGAAATCGTTTCTGCAATCTTGTGAGAATATCATCCATCTTGAAAAAAAATGAAAAAGAAATTGAAAGAGAAATTTATATACAATATCAGTTTTGTGGGTAGCTGATGGAACCGACTTAAATAATCACGGAGTACCGTTATCCGCCATTTAACCGGGGTTAAAAAAATGTATTATTATTATTTTATTTTTTTTTGAAATTAGTAAAAATTATATTTACATCTAGTTATTTTCAAAACAAGGATCAGAAAGAAAAACAACCTCTTCTTGAGTAACATGATTTTCCAAAAAGAGTTTGAGTCTTTGTCCATTTACCTTGAATACGTTACCATTTTGAGGATTCTCAATGTCAACTGCTCCATAATGATACACATGCTTAACCACAAATGGGCCAGTCCATCTTGATCTCAACTTACCCAAAAAGGAATATTTTAGCTCGGATGGCAATGGTTTTAAATCCAGCTTAGGTGGTTCAATAGTTGATGGTACAGTGACATTTGTGAGTGATGGAAGTTCCTCAAACTTTTGTTTCCAACAATGCTTAACCTGAAAAGAATTTAACAAAGAATCAGTGTGTGAAATTTCTGAAGCATTATCAAACTCACATTCAATTAAATAAGCTTCTAAAGGATCATGGAATGTGGTAGTGGTGAGATGTTCATGAACAAGTTCTTCAATGAAATCCACTTCATGTACTTCTGAATCATCACCAGGTTGCTTGCAAGTGTTGAACACATTTAATTCTAAAGTCATATTTCCAAAAGAAATGTTCAACATACCATTCCTGCAATTTATCAGAGCATTAGAAGTTGCAAGAAATGGACGGCCTAATATAACAAGAATTTGAACATTTGGATTTGAAACAGGATGTGTGTCCAAAACAATAAAATCAACAGGGAAGTAAAAATTATCAATTTGAACCAAAACATCTTCAACTATCCCTCGAGGAATTTTTACAGAACGATCAGCTAGTTGAAGTGTAACAGGTGTTTCCTTGAGTTCACCTAAACCTAACTGTTGATAAACAGAAAAAGGCAAAAGATTAACACTAGCACCAAGATCAAGCAATGCACGTTCTATTCTAGTGTTTCCAATGATGCATGAGATTGTTGGACATCCAGGATCTTTGAATTTTGGTGGAGTAAGGTGCTGAATGATTGAGCTCACACTTTCCGTCAGAAATGCTTTCTTTTGTACATTATGTTTCCTTTTAACTGTGCACATGTCCTTCAAAAATTTAGCATAAGATGGAACTTGTTTGATTGCATCCAATAAAGGAATGTTAATCTTAACTTGTTTGAAAAGTTCATAAATTTCTGCATTTTGATTCAAATTCTTTATTGTTTGCAACCTTTGAGGAAAAGGAGCAGGATGCATACCTTTTTCTTTGTCCAAATTTTCAAGAAGTTCAGACTTACCATCATCCTTACCATTACTTTTCGGAGGGGAAGGAAGATCTTGGTCTTTTGATGGAATGTTTTTGTCAATTGCCTTTCCACTTCGAAGAGTTGTGATAGAACTGGCATTTTCCTGTTGAGTTTCATTGGAGCAAGAAACAAGACATTGAGTAGAAGGGTTAGGCTGAGGTTGAGTAGGAAACTTACCTTTTTCTTGAGTGCGTAATGAATCTGTCAATGTGGACAAGGTGTTTTTGATCTCATTGATGTCCTGTGAAGTTTGGTTATTCACATTTGCTTGTGTTTGCATGAATGCTTGCCATGTCTCTTCCAAGGTTTGTACACGTGAAGGTTGATAGGAAAAAGTGTTGCCCGGCTTTTGAGATTGTGGTACCTGAACATGATTATTATTCCGCCAACTGAAGTTGGGATGATTTCTCCATTCAGGGTTATACGTTTCAGAGTAAGGAGAAGGAAAAGGCTATTTAAATGTGTTTATGGAATTTACTTGATCATGCAACGCTTCTTTAAGAATGGGAATGTTTGGACATTCAGAAGTGGGGTGTCCCATGATTTCACAAATTCCACAACTTTCTTCATTTTTAACCGTTTTGACTTCTTTTACTTCTCTAAGTTCCATGGCTTCAATCTTTCTAGCCAAATTAGCTACTTTAGCTTTTATCTCATCTTCTTGACTAAAATGATATTTACCTCTGTTAGAAACAAGATTAGATCTATTGAAACTTTCAGAGGAATTATCTGTGTGCCAGGCTTGAGAGTTATCTGCCAAATGGTCTAGGTAGTCAAAGGCTTCTTCAGGTTCTTTTTCTAGAAACTCACCGTTACACATTGTTTCAACAAATTGTTTAGTTTCGGGAGTTAAACTTTCATAAAAGAAACTAATAAGACGCCATTTTTCAAAACCATGATGTGGACAAGAACTTAACAAATCTTTAAAACGCTCCCAGCACTGAAAAAATGCTTCATTTTGATTTTGATTGAAATTTTGAATCTGTCTTTTCAAAGCAGTAGTTTTATGTGCTGGGAAAAATTTCTTTAGAAACTCAGTTTGTAATTCTTGCCATGTGCCAATTGACCTTGGTTTTAAATTATGAAGCCAAATTTTTGCTTTATCTTTTAAAGAAAAAGGAAATAATTTTAGCTTGACAATTTCATTTGTACATTGTTGGTCATTAAAGGTGACACATACATCTTCGAAGTCTTTTAGAAATGAGCAAGCACTTTCCGATTCTAACCCATGGAAATTTGGAAGCAAAGCTATCATACCTGGTTTAAAACGAAAGTTGTTTGCATTGAGAGGAAAAATAAAACAAGAGGGTGATGAGCTTCGAGTTGGTTGCAAGTAGTCACGCATGGTGCGTACTTGTCCGTTCTCATCTTCAGCATGAACACTTTCATTGTCAGCCATGGTAGGAGTTGTATTAGAAAGATTACCTGAAAAAGTTTCACAATAAAATCTAACTAAACGACGAGATCTAAAATCACGTCGCCAAACAAGCATAAAACAAAGTTAATATACAGATTAGGCGGTATAACCAGCCAATAAAAATAAAACAAAGTTAATATACAATATAAATATAAATATATAGAAAATTAGGCGGTATAACCAGCCAATAAAAATAAATATAGGCGGTATAACCAGCCAATAAAAATAAATATAAGCGGTATAACCAGCCAATAAAAATAAATATACTTATAAACTTATATACTTAGTATTGCCTCCCCGGCAACGGCGCCAAAAACTTGATGGAAACTCAATTAAGAGTTGTAAACCCAAGTGCAGGTTATGTTCAAGTAATAAATTCTCGGGTGTCCGAGGTCGAACCACAGGGAAGCGTATTAGTAAGTATAAGTTTATAAATATATAAGAAAAAGAAAGTAAACAAAATATTAAGGAATCAACAACAAAATAAGATAAACAAGATATTAGAGAACAAAATAAACAAAATATAAAAGAAATTAAACAAGATAGAAAAAAAAAACAATAAGAAAAGATGTTGAGGTTAGAGAATCCACTCTTGGTGTTATGCTAAGATTAATCTTGTTTTATTACACAATTGAAATCCACACATAAGGGAGGTTCCAATCGGAAGGTTTAGCAATTCAGTCCAAATTGTCCAACGTCCATAGCATATGATATTATGTTCATTTGGTGTCCTCAAAACTCATAAAAAGAGTCCAAGCATTCCTTATGCCAAGGTATATGTCTACAACAAATCAAGGTTATGAAACCAAGCATTTACTGTGCCATTTTCATTGTCAATAATGAATCAAGATCTCTACTTTGCAAGTATGATTTTAAACCAAAAGAAAATATTATCTACACTAGTGTTTATAAATGATGATTCATTTTAGCTCATGTTTAAGAGACTAACCTTAGCATTTACCAAGAGCTTCACCTCATCACCTCAACAATATGATTAGCAACACATACTAGATATGAAGAAAATGAAAAGAAAAATAAAGAAAAAGAAAACTAGAGAAAGGAAAGAAGAAGAAAACTTAGAGAATTACATTGCAATGGCTAATATCCTACCAATGTATCAATGTATCCTAATACTCATCCAAGGCCCTCTATTTATACACATTTTGGAGAGCTAAATGACAAGAGACAAGCTTTATAAATTTCAAAGGTAGGTATAATAGGTGGGTGCATTTTTCTAACAATTTTCGTCATGTTGTATGACAATTCTGATCAGCCAGCTTGATGGTCGATTTTGTCAATGTTGGAGGCTCGATCTGATCAAATGGTCTTCTAGACAAATATGCCCCTATCAGTTACTGATCCATAGCCGTTGGAATCCGATCATTTGCTCATGTGGATCGGAAGATATGGTCAAAATACCAAAACGGTGCAGAACAGACGTCATTGCACATCAGCCAACTTGATGGTTGATTTCGGTAGGGAAAACGACTCCGTTTCAAGAAGTGTAAAACATGAAAAAGATAGATATGCCTCTTAACTTTGTACTGTCAAAATTTCAGCCTTAATGCTTCGGTGAAACTCCAGATATAGCGGATATGGCAAAAGGTGTCGGAACTGGAACTGAATTGGATTTGCCCTTAATTCTTGATTTAACCTAGTAATCTGAAATCACTCAAAGAAACTCATGAAAAACACCAAATTACATAAAAATATAAAAGATCATAAACACAAGTAGACTAAGCAATAATAACTCGTATTTGACACAAAACAATAATAAAACATAACTAAAAACTATATAATTATACGAGTTATCAACAGTGTGGTAGAAAAACTGCACCGTCAACTAGCAAGGATTTCGGTCTTTTCACTGTTACTAAACTTAGAGCCGCATAGAAATGCCCTGCTAAGGATTTTGAATCAAGTATACGTGGCCAACAACATATCAGTGGAGAAGTTAGATCGGTTGGTGGGGAACATCACACCAAATGACCATATTTCCTTCAGTTATGAGGAGATACCATCCAACGGTGTGGGATCTACTAAAGCCCTTCATACCACGACTATCTGCAAGGGGCACATTCTGCCATGAGTACTCTTGGATAATGGTTCTTCTTTGAATGTGATACTTTTAGCGACCTTGTCCAAACTGCTGGTCGACATGTTCTACATGCTACCAAGCCACACTATAGTCAAGGCCTTTGATGGCACCCGACGGGAAGTGATGGGAACCATTGAAGTCCCACTTGAGATAGGTCCCTGTACCTATAAGGTTGATTTCCAAGTTATGGACATTACCCCATCTTACAACTGTTTATTGAGAAGGCCATGGATCCATTCTGCTGGGGCAGTACCATCATCTCTCCACCAGAAATTGAAGTTTGTAATGGAAGAACGCCTGGTCAGCGTATCGGGAGATGAGGGCATCATAGCCTCTGCGTCCACTGACTCCCTCTATATAGAATCGAATGAGGATGCTGTAGAATGCTTATTCAGGTCACTGGAATTCGTTAATGCTATGTTCATTACTGAAGGACATAAAATTCTAGAGCCGAAGCTATCCAAGAATACCAGGTTGGGGGTGAGAATGACAATAGGGAAAGGCTGCAGAGCAGGAAAGGGACTAGGAAAATATCTCTAGGGATGGCCATAGCAATTGGAGTAACCTGGAAAAAAATTGATTCGGTCTCGAATATCTCCCAAAAGCTCACGAAAAGAGGAAACAAATGGAGAAAATTGAAAGAGGAGGATGACCCATCTCTCGGGTGTGGATATGGAGTGGGAGCCCATGACTTTCCCACCAATCCTTCACATTTTTCGTTCAGCTAGTTTTGAGTTTGGGGAGAAGGATTCCGATAATGTGTTAGTAATGATAGAACAAGCCTTTGAGAAGTTCTACATGAGCAAAGAAGAACAGATACAAGAAAAGGTAATATGCATGGCCGGGGAAGAAGGAATAGGAAATAGAAATGCAAGTTGGATGGTGCGCCTATGTCCACTGGGTTATGAATTAACAAACTGGAGTGCGACCGAGCTTCCTATAGTTTTTAGGTCTACTCTAGAGTAATACTTTAAAATAAACTTAATTGTCTCTGCCCAAGGACATTAAGAATCTTTCTGTATGGGCTTATGTTTAAAACTCCTCATTTAATAAATAACAATCACGATGCATTTTTTTTATTTTAATGTGTCCATATTCTTTCATTTTGGTTCTTTCATTTTCTTTCATTTCCTATATACCTTTCTATATTGTTTCTTCCTCACCTATTTACAGGTGTACGGATGCGGAATGTGAGGACCGTCCTGTCAATAATTTTGAAATTGATTTTGGAAGACCCATTTGCACGGGTGATTTTGACGTCAATGAAGATGTCGAAGATTATGGTCTGCCCCAGGATTTATTAAGAATAATAGAACAAGAGGAGAAGCAAGTATTGCCTCGTAAGGAGCCGTTAAAAGTGATAAACCTGGGAAGTGGAGAAGAAATAAAAGAGGTCAAAATTGAGACCTCAGTGTCACCATCAACAAAGTGTGAACTGATAGCCTTACTCCGAGATTATGTCAATGTATTTGCATGGTCATACCAAGACATGCCAGAGTTGGATCCCGATATTGTGGTTCACAAGCTCCCTCTAAGACCAGATTGCAAGCCAATTCAGCAAAAATTGAGAAGAATGATACCTGACATGCTGTTAAAGGTAAAAGAAGAGGTGAAAAATTAGTTGATGTCGGGTTCTTAGAAGTGATAAAATATCTGGAATGGGTAGCGAATATTGTCCCAGTTTCGAAGAAGGATGGCAAAGTACGGATGTGCGTTGACTACCAGGATCTGAATAAGGCCAGTCCTAAAGATAATTTCCCTTTGCCTCACATTGATACCTTGGTGGATAATACGGCAAAGAGTTTTATGTTTTCCTTCATGGACGAATTCTCAGAGTACAACCAGATTAAGATGGCATCGGAGGATATGGAGAAAACCACGTTTGTGACGATGTGGGGAATGTTTTGCTACAAGGTGATGCCGTTTGGATTGAAAAATGCTGGGGCAACATACCAGAGAGCCATGGTAACTTTGTTTCATGATATGATGCATAAGGATATCGAAGTCTATGTTGACATGATCGAAAAGTCACAAGGAGAATATGAGAATGTTGCGAATCTTAAGAAGCTCTTCGAAAGATTAAAAAAGTTTCGACTTAAACTAAACCCGGCAAAATACACTTTCGGAGTCACCTCGGGAAAGTTGTTAGGTTTTGTCGTCAGTAAGAGGGGAATCGAGATTGATCCAGATAAAGTAAAGGCCATCCAGAACTTGCCACCACCTCGTACTCAAAAAGAAGTGAGAAGCTTTCTAGGAAGATTGAATTACATTGCTTGGTTTATTTATCAGCTAACCGACAAATGTGATCCAATATTTAAGCTACTTCGAAAGTGTGATCCAGGAGAATGGAATGAAGGGTGTCAGATTGCCTTTGATAAAGTTAAGCACTATCTATCCAACCCACCAGTGCTAATATTGCCTGTTCCAGAGAAACCAATGATACTGTATTTATCAGTATTTGATAAATAAATGGGCTGTGTATTGGGGCAGCATGATGAGACCGGGAAGAAAGTACAAGAAATTTATTACCTCAGCAAAAAGTTCACAGAGTATGAGCTGAAGTATTCATCGATAGAAAAGCTTTTTTGTGCCTTAACTTGGACTGCTCGAAGGCTCAGACAATACACGTTGTACTACACGACGTGGTTGATTGCCAAGCTAGATCTCATCAAATATATGTTGGAAGCGCCCTCCCTGTCAGGAAGAACGACAAGATGGAAAGTTTTGTTGTTAGAGTACGACATTGTGTATATGAGTCAGAAAGCTATAAAGGGCAGCGTAGTAGCCGAGTTCTTAGCAAGTCGGGCGGTTGAAAATTATGAGCCTTTGAACTTTGATTTCTCTGATAAAGACTTAATGTGTGTCTCGTAAGAAGATGGGATTCCCCGTAAAAAGAAAATGTACTTTGATGGCGCATCTAATTCCATGGGGCACGGGATTGGCGCAGTGCTTATATCCCCATAGGAAGATTATTATCCTTTCACTGCCAGATTGGATTTTGATTATACAAACAATACCACTGAATGTGAGACGTGTACTATGGGCCTCTATGCTGTCGTAGACAGAAAGATCAAAACACTGGAAGTTTTCGGAGATTCATCCCTAGTGATATACCAACTACGGGAAGAATGGGAAACCCGAGATGCAAAGTTAATCCGATACCGAGAGCTCATACTGAGTCTGATAGAGGAATTTGAAGAAGTGAGTTTCAACTACTTCCCCCGAGAAGAAAACCGAATGGCGGTTGCTTTAGCCACTTTATCCATGTTTAAAGTAAATGAAGGGGCCGAAGTTGTGCCAATAAAGATACGCATATACGAGTCTCCTACTCACTGCCTGAGTATCGAAGAAGAAGTGGATGGCCTCCCTTGGTTTTACGACATCTTGCAATACATCAAGAGTCAACGGTATCCTGAACAAGCAACAGAAAATGATAAGAGAACTTTGAGAAGATTGGCAATGGGTTTTGTCCTAGATGGTGAGATTCTCTACAAGAAAGGGAAAGATCAGGTTCTAGTGAGGTGTGTCGGGTCTGTCGAAGCTCGGAGAATCATTAAAAAAGTCCACGAAGGGATATGTGGCACTCATGCCAATGGTCACATGCTTGTTAAATAGATTATGAGGGCAGGATATTATTGGCTAACGATGAAAGGCGATTGCATTAGTTATTCTCGGAAGTGCCATAAATGTCAGATATATGCAGATAAAATTCATGTGCATTCATCACCCTTGCATGTCATGACTGCACCATGGCCATTTTCTATGTGGGGAATGGATATGATCGGGCCTATTACCCCGAAAGCTTCAAACGGACATTGTTTCATCCTAGTGGCCATAGATTATTTCACAAAGTGGGTGGAAGCAGCTTCTTATGCTAATGTAACGAAGTCAGTGGTATGCAGATTCGTCAAGAAGGAAATTATATGCCGGTATGGATTGCCAAAGAGAATCATTTCAAACAATGCTCTCAATCTGAACAATAAGATGATGAGAGAAGTGCGTACTCAGTTCAAGATCACGTATCATAATTCGGCACCTTATCGTCCGAAAATGAATGGGGCAGTAGAAGCAGCCAATAAGAACATCAAGAAGATCGTTGAAAAGATGACCGATGTGTACAAAGATTGGCATGAGATCTTGCCTTTTGCTCTTCACGCATACCGTACCTTGGTCCGCATGTCTACGGGTGCCACGCCATTTTCTTTGGTATATGGAATGGAGGCAGTGTTACCTATCGAGGTTGAAATCCTTTCCCTTCGTGTTTTGATAGAGGTTGGTTTAGAAGAGGCAGAGTGGGTTAGAAACCGCTATGAACAGTTGAATCTTATCGAAGAGAAAAGGATGAAAGCAGTTTGCCATGGACAGATGTATCAAAAAAGGATGATTCGAGCCCACAACAAGAAGGTTCGTCCCAGGCAATTTCGAGAAGAAGAGTTGGTACTAAAAAAGTTCTCCCTATAGTGAAGGATCCTCGAAGGAAATGGGCTCCAAATTGGGAAGGGCTCTACGTGGTAAAGAGAGCTTTTACTGGAGGAGCATTGATTCTGACTCGAATGGACGGGGATGACTTGAGAAATCCCGTGAATGCTGACGAATTGAAGAAGTACTATGCTTGAAGAAGAAAAAGAATGAAAAAAAAGAGAAGAAAAAGAAGAAAATAAAAGTGGGATACTGTGCACATAGAAATTCAAATAATTCCAAATGTAAAAATGAAAATTCTATATATCTATTTCCCCTAAGGATTGCTTTTCAATGAGAATATTCGTACTTGATATGATGAACGGCCATATTTCATACTCCTTTCACTAAGAAGAAATTATCCATAGTCACCCCTTTGAGCCTTGGGAATTCTTTCTTTCTTTGAACCTTGATCAAGGATCACCCTCTACACTAAAGGGCAGATGAGAGAAAAAATAACCTCCCAAAAATCATGGCGAAAAGAGCCATCGATGAAATAAAAAAAAAAAAAATTTGTTTGAAATCAAAGAATGGCAAATGAAAGCCAAGAATAAAAGAAACAGATTCCAAAAAAAAAAAAAAAAGAGGAAAGTCCAAAAAGGATGAATGTTTCAAGAGTGAATCCTCCTCATGAAATAATCCTTGATCCAATCACCCTTAAACACATTTTGGGCCTATTTACCCTTTCTGTCTAAACCCGAACCTTGGCCTACATTACATGCTTTTAAAAGTCCATTTTGATCAAGCATGGATATTTAATATGAAGGGTTTTTTTCTCAGAATTCATCCCATCTTTTGAATTGACATTTTTACCTTTGAAGCATTTAAAATTCTCAGTGCATGGTAGAACACACACACAAAAAAGTAATGTAAAAGGAGAGGTTTAAGCTGAAAACCCGCAAAGGGCGACTTAATACCGAAATGGGGCACTTAGGTTGAAAACCCGCAAAGGGCGGCTCAAGTACTGATTAAGGATTGAATCAATGCTCTGTGTAAAGGGGGAGAAAGTATCAAAAAAAAAAAACAAGAAAAACTCAGTCTGATGCAACTACTGAAGTCGAGAGATTACCCAAGTAAATTGCTCATTCAAGAGAAATATCAGATGAATTGAAGAAGGAAGGGTCCAAGATATTCCGCATCTGGGGCATCTACAACCTACAACTCTACATTTGTTTCTTGTATCTTTGATATTCACATCTTTCATCTAAAACATTATTGCAATAAATTCTTATTATCCCTTTTATGACATTTGGTTGTTTCATACCTTCTTTCATACATTTTGTGATGCATTTTGATTGTTATTAAATTGAATGATGTTTAGTAAACATAAAAATCTTTAAACAAAAGGATTTTAGTGTATTACTAAGGAGTAGATTTAAATTTTAGAAGATGTTTGGAAACACCTAGTAGAGGTAAACAGCGAATGTTTTGAAGACTCTGTCATGAAGTCAAAAAATTTGTGAATTTCAGTGAAGTCATAAACTGGGACTTTTTGACAATTTATCTTGATTGAAGGCTCCTCGAGTGGGGCGTCAGTGACAAGTTGAAGACTCAGTCATGAAGTCAGACAGTCCGTGAACCTCAAAAAAATCATGTATTAGAAATCATGACACGACCATTTGATTGCATTCATCCATAGGAAACATACATCCTACAAGCATTTACAAAACATGTCATTTTCATCACTGCATTCGGCTAACATTACAGGAATCGTGGAAATTTTGCTCTCCCAAATCGAACTCGTTCTGCTTCTCAAATGAGTCGAGCCCCAAGACCACAGACGAGGTATTTTGTTTTAAAATCGAACTCTTTCTGCTTCTCAAATGAGTCGAACCCCGAGACCATCGTCGAGGCATTTTATTTTTAAATCGAACTTGTTTTTAAAAAATGAGTCGAGCCCTGAGACCACCGTCGAGGTATTTTCCTTTTAAAATCAAACTTGTTTTCTCAAATAAGTCGAACCCAGGATTGACGTTAAGGCATTCCTTTTGTTTTTAAATCGAACTCGTTCTGCATCTCAAATGAGTCAAGCCTCGAGACCATCGTCGAGGTATTTTGTTTTAAAATTGAACTTGTTCTGTTTCTCAAATGAGTCGATCCTCGAGACCACCGTCGAAATATTTGCTTTTGTTTAAATCGAACTTGTTTTTAAAATGAGTCGAGCCGCAAGACCACCGTCGAGGTATTTTCTGTTTAAACCCCAACACAGCTGACACCAAGACATGAGAAGGCCCCGAGACCACCGTCGAGATATTTTCTTCTCTTGCAAATCGAACTCGTTTCCTTAAGACGGGTCGAGCCTTGATTAGTCAGGGAACTCAATTTAAAGACAAAATCTTCTATTTACAGCTTTTTCGGGAAAAAATGATGATGAAATAAATGGAAATGAAGAATAAAACAAACTCTCTTTCCTTCTCTTTACATGTGATTTCACTAACCGGATAAAATTATTGTCTATTTATCTTTGCCTGATTCTTGATTCTTAGCAATAGCCAAAGGGGGGCAACTGTAGACATCTAATTTTGTCTGGACCCTCCTAAACCAGGTAATTTCTTTCTTGTACTTTTTTAGAATGCAGAAAATCTCTTCTCATCTTGCAGATGGTCCTCCAAGACTTGTGATTCAGAGTTCTACATGAAAAGTCAATTTGGAAAAAGTCAACTTCAAAAAAGTCAACCCTAAAAAATCAACCACTGAAAAAGTTGACCCTTACTCAAAATCAAGATTTTTAGTTGAATTGAACAATGGTGAAATAATTTTGATAATCCGAGGTCTACAATGAATTATATGGAGTTCGGAAGAGGGATTGCAGAAATTTTAGTGTAGGGGAAGCTCTAATTCGACAAATTTGGGAAAAAGTGCTTAAACGATCAAATTGATCGAAATTAGAGTTCAAAATGGAATATAATTAATGACTACTAGTATTTGAAAGGTCAATTGAAAGCAGAACCAAAGGAAGAGTCAATTTGGAAGGAAAACAAGAAATTAGGGTTTTGGTTAAAAAGGATGAATTTTGCAAATTTGGGGAAAACGACAAAGATGATCCAATTTGGTGAAATTGAAGCCCCCAATTGATAAAGAATGAGTAAACAAGGATAGCCCAAAGCTCAGTTTGAAGTGGATTCCAAGGAAAAGTCGTTTAGGGCAAAAATAGAAAAACGAGAAAATTCTCGAGTTTTAAAAGGGGAAAACAAAATCGAAGGAGAATTTGATCATAAAAATTGTGCATTTTCGGACCAACTTAAATTCAATATAGGACAAAGGAAGTGAAAAAAGAAAATCCAAAAATTGGACCCGTTTTGAGTAAAACCGAGGTTTCGGAGGTTGAAGGGCATTCTTGAAAAATTCCAAAAGATAATTCTGGGAAAAATAGCAAACGAGCTCCAAAAATTTTGAAAACTTTCAGATCTGAGTTTTATATTTTTTGGAAGAGATTGGTAAAGAGAAATCAAGAATCGGAGTTCAAATAAAAAAGGTGAATTTCGGGTGCACTAAACCAAAATTCCAGAAGATAATTCCGGTAAAAATAGCAAACGAGCTCAAAAAATTATGAAAACTTTCGGATCTGAGTTTTATAATTTTTGGAAGAGATCGGTGAAGAAAAATCCGGAATCGGAGCTCATTTGAAAAATGGCAAAGTTCGGGTGCACTAAGCCAAAATTCTAGAAGATAATTTCGGGAAAAATAGCAAACGAGCTCCAAAAATTTTGAAAACTTCCAGATCTGAGTTTTATATTTTTTGGAAAACATTGGTGAAGAAAAATCTAGAATCGAAGTTCAAATGAAAAAGGTGAATTTCGGGTGCACTAAACCGAAATTCCATAAGATAATTTCAGAAAAAATAGCAAACGAGCTTGGAAAATTATGAAAACTTCCAAATCTGAGTTTTATAATTTTTGGAAGAGATCGATGAAGAAAAATCCAGAATCGGAGCTCATTTGAAAAATGACAAAGTTCGGGTGCACTAAGCCAAAATTCCAAAAGATAATTTCGGGAAAAATAACAAACGAGCTCCAAAAATTATGAAAACTTTCAGATCTGAGTTTTATATTTTTTGGAAGAGATTGGTGAAGAAAAATCCAGAATCGAAGTTCAAATGAAAAAGGTGAACTTTGAGTGCCACTAACCGAAAACTCCGAGAGAAAATTTCGGGAATAGGAAACGAGCTCAAAAAATTCTAAAAATTTCCAGATCTCAATATTATTTTTATTTGGATGGATTTCAATAAAATCAAGTTTGGGGGCCAAATGCAATTTTACCAAAGAAACGGAAAAGTCCAATTTTGCAAAATTAAAAGGTGAAAAGAAATGAAAGAAATTCTAGAACATACCAGGCCTTGGCCGGCCATGCATAGGGGAAGGGTGGGGATTTAATTCATTTCATCAAGTGGTCAATATCAAGCTATAAGATGTCATTTTTACTATATTGAAATGTCCTTGCTCATCCAATGGTCTAAGTAACTTATGAAAAGATGAGTACATCCTTGAATGGCCAAGATCAAATTGCAAGATGACATTTTTATTGTCATGCAAATGTCCTCATCCAATGGCCAATATTGGTGGAAGAAAAATGAGCACAAGTCATCCAATCGTTGGAAATGCATGTAGCCAAATAAATATCCTTGCTCATCCAATGGCTTAGGCACCTCATGAAAAGATGAGTACATCCTTGAATGGCTAAGATCAATTTGCAAGATGACATTTTTATTGTCATGAGAATATCTTGGATCTGAGGGTTTAGATTGTGTAGGAGAATTAAATGAATTAATCTCCACCCTTCACCAACACCAAGGGGGGTCGGCCAAGGCTATTCAAGGGAGGGGGTTTTCATTTTTTACATAGAGGTTGGCTGATTTTGAAAGAAGGCAGTAGCTAAAACCTAAGAAAAAAAATATTTTTGAAAGGAAAGAAAGAAAATTTTTGCTAAGGTAGCCATTCCTCTTTGGTTCTTACATTTTTTTTCTTTCTTCTTCTTCTTCTTCATGTTCTTCTTTATTTTTTCCATGTGATTTCTTACTATTTTCTTTGCTTAATAAAGGTTTTATGAAAGCTTTCTTGTTGTTTTTGCTTTTTTAAAAATAAATAAAATAATGGTTAGGCTTCATGATCTTGATGAGAATCAAATGATAATGGTTAGGGTGGGCTATGTCCAATATACCAACCATGGAGTTCATTTCCATTTTTTTTTATTTGCTACTTTAACTTGCTAATTTCTATTATTATTTATCTTTCTATGTATTTATATTCTTGCTAACCATTTTGTTCATTTGGTTCATGCTATACCTTTGCATCTTGTGGCTATTTGTCATATAGTTTAGATTTCTTTGCCATGCTCTCTAGGCCATTCGGCCAACATGCATTGTTTAGGCCTCCATTTCATTTTTCATGATGATAAGCTCAATCTTATGATTGATGCATTATACATATCAATCTTATTTTCTTCTTGAGTGCTTTTATGATTACATAACTCTCTAGAACTTGCTTTAAACCTTTTTGAGACTATATTGATGTATGTGACAACATGAATATGATAGAGACATTAGGATTATAACCAGTGCCAAACAGCCATCTATTATTGATGTTCCAAGAGAACATCCCTCTAGTGAGCCAATTTGAGCCTACACTGAATAAGCTGTTCTATTGGTAACCACATCTTTTACCTAGCCTAAATGTACTTATATCTTTATCCTTGTTCTAAAGATGAATTAGATTGTTTTGAGACATATTGCATAAAGCAAGGGAGATCGATTGACTATTTGGGTTAGCAACAAGAAATAAGTGTGGGGGGGGAAGAATGACAAAAGTCAAGAGAAAAAGAAAAGAGAACATTGAAAAAAAAAGAAAAAAAAATACATTCCCATATTTTAAAAAAAAAAATCGTCTCTTGAACTTTTGTTTAAAGAAAAGATGTTACAAAATTGGTTAGAATGAAGCAAAAGCTCAACATGAATATTTTGCCTATGCTATTATGTGCTTTATAAGAGTTTCGAGAAGTTTTATTTGTATGATCTTATTATGTCTCTAAACTCTATGAAATTTTTTGGAACCTTTGTGATATCTTTATCCTTTTATTCTTTAACCACATTATAACCCCTTGGCCCCATTACAACCTTGAATAAAGGCCTCTTGATTTATGAAGTTGCATGATCTAAATAGTGGAGAATATGTGGACAAGCAAGCATATGGTATAACTGTTTTCATGAGATTAATTGAGTGCAAACACTTTACCACTACTTTAAAGATTGAAAATCATGAGAGTATCCCATTTGAGGAGTTGAGATTAAGTTTGAATATGCACTATTTTGATTGAAATATGTTATGTTAATATTGGCTTAACTCAAACCATTTACATTCAAGCATAATTTTTTGTAATTTCTTTAAGCTATTGATTAGTTTATAAGAGCTATCCAATGATTTTATCTAATTTTTATTGAAAGGATTAGTTGTAATTATTAATTTTATTTATTTATTTATTTATTTATTATTATGTTTATGTTTCCAATGTTTGTGGGTATCGTCCTAGTAAACCCTCACGAGACTAAACTCGTCCATTAGGGACACCTAGAGGTTTAAAGGCTTGTGTCACATGCTAAGTGCCACCGTGATTTCCTAAGAAAGTGGATTAGATTAGATTTTCTTACAGTTTCATTTATTTTGTTTTGTTCGAGAACTAGCAAAAAGCTAAGTGTGGGGGTATTTGATAGCTAATAAAATATACATTTTATGCTTTCTACCTTTAGTTTTTGTTAGTTTTCAATCTTTATCTTGTTTACTTATATTATGTTTTTGAATTCTAGGTACAATAAGGAGAATGAAGTTAAAAGATATCAATAATGACGGTAAAGAGCTTACAAAATCATAATCACAAGACGGAAGAAGACTCGAGAGTCAAAAAGATCAATTTCTAATTGGAAAGCAAGAAGGTAGATTTGACCTCCGGAGCTTGTTGCAAGGAAAACATGATGTTAAAGTCCTTATTTGAAGAAAATTCCTTCTTGACTTTTCAATCTAACTTGAACACCTTTCCAACGATAGTTTACACACCCAAATCGGATAAGAAATAGTCATCCAAATCAACCGACGAAGTGCAAGACAATACAGCAGCGAAGTCAGAAACTCGGGGCCGCGGCGCCCACAAACAGAAACTCGGGGCCGCGGCGCTGGGCTGCGGCGCCGAGCTACTGACTCCAAAATTGAAAAATTGCAAAAATTCCAAAAATTGCCCAAAATTGCCTTATTTTGCCTCCTAGCTTTCTTGATCAACAAGAAAGGGTTTCCAAGGTCAAAAAGCTCTATAAATACTACCTTTTGAGCCACCAACTAGGACATGCTTTTGATTATTTTGTCAATCTTCTTCTTCTTCTTTAATCTCTTAAGTTTTATTTTATTTTTCTTCTTAGTTTCTTTTGAATATTCATGTTTATGTTAACTATGCCTATGCAAGGCTAAACTTCTCATTGGTTAGGGGTGATTTCAAAGCCCTAGACATGTTTTGTAATTAATTTTCAGATTTATCTATCATTAGTTTTCTATCAAAGTTGATTATGTTCTTCCATAAAAATTGTTCATGATGTTGTCTTGATTTGTTTAGGTCGTGAACTAGATAGATCTTGATAATTATCTATTGCTAGTTTAGGAGTCTTGATCCGTGTAATTGTCTTGATTTCCTATTCATAAGTGGCAATTTGTGATTAATGATTATAATCAAGTTTTTGCTAATTGCAAAGTGGAACATAACATAGGTTAAATAATCTGAGCTTATGTGTTTGTTGCCTAGATCAACCTATCTTTCTCATCATAAAGCTGCCATTACATTAAATCTAGAGAGCTTATTCTAGGTTGTCTAGTGGTTAGAGATTAAATAGAGAGCTTGTTCTATTTAATGATGAACTAAGGAAATATTGGGGTAACAAAGTTTGTTGTTATCTACGGTTAATAATTTTGATAGTTAATTGATGTTGATAGATCTGATTATTGATTCTTAATGATGTCTAGTGGTGGAAAATGAAATCTTAACCATACCTTTCTCATTTTTGATTACTTCTTATTTACTTGCTTTCTTACTTTTATTGTTTGCTTTAGTTTAAACTGATTTCAAAAACCTCCCCTTTTATTTTATTTTCTTTGAATTTAAGTATAAATTAATAATTCTTAAACTAAACACCAATCCTTGTGGACTCGACCCTTGCTAATCACTATACTCTACAATTGATATCTTTTAAAGTGCAAGGTTAAATTAGATACACTCTTTTTTTGTGCATCAAGTTTTTGATAGTGGATGTGATTTTTTATGAAATTCTTTGAACTATTGATTAGTTTATATGACCTATCCATTGATTTTATTTAATTTATATTGAAAATATTAGTTGTAATTATTATTATTTTTATTTATTTATTATTATTATTTTTAGGTTTCCAGTGTTTGTGGGTATCTACCTAGTAAACCCTCACGAGACTAAACTCGTCCACTAGGGACACCTAGGGGTTTAAAGGCTTATGTCACATGCTAAGTGCCACCGTGATTTCCTACGAAAGTGGATTAGATTAAATTTTCTTATTTTGTTTTTATTTTGTTTTGCTCGAAGACTAGCAAAAAGCTAAGTGTGGGGGTATTTGATAAGCTCATAAAATATACATTTTATACCTTTCTACCTTTAGTTCTTGTTATGTTTTTGATTTTTATCTTGTTTAATTATATTATATTTTTTAATTATAGGTATATTTAAGAGAATGAAGTCAAAAGATGTCAATAATGATGGTAAAGAGCTTACAAAATCATAATCACAAGGTGGAAGAAGACTCAAGAGTCAAAAAGATCAATTTCTGGTTGTAAAGCAAGAAGGCAGATTTGACCTCCGAAGCTTGTTGCAAGGAAAACATGATGTTAAAGTCCTTATTTGAAGAAACTTCATCTTGACTTTTGAAGCTGACTTGAATACCTTTCCAACGATAGTTTACACGTCCAAATCGGACAAGAAATGGGCATCCAAATCAGCCGATGAAGTGAAGGAAGATGCAATAGAAAAATGGAGACAAAGAGCCCAGCGCCGCGACGCCCATTTCCAGCGCCGCGGCGCCCAAAAATGGGAAAATCCGTGAAAAAACCCTAAAAACATGATTTTATGCCTCCAGGCTTACTTGTGCGGCAAGGACTTGTTTCCAGGGTTTTAAAACTCTATAAATACCATCTTTTGGAAGAGACTCAAGGATCATCATTCTTCTTCTTCTTCTCTATTCTTTTGTTGTCTTTTTAGTTTTATATATATATATATTATCTATGCCTATGCTAGGCTAAACTTCTCTTTGGTTAATGGTGATTTCAAAGCCCTAGACAACTTTTGTAATTGATTTTTAGATTTTATCTATCATTAGTTTTCTATCAAAGTTGATTATGTTCTTCCATAAGAATTGTTCATGATGTTGTCTTGATTTATTTAGGGTGATCAACTAGATAGATTTTGATAATTGTCTATCGCTAGTTTAGGAGTCTTGATCCGTGTAATTGTCTTGATTTCCTATTCATAGTGGCAATTTGTGATTAATAATTATGGTCAAGTTTTCACTAATTGCAAAGTGAAACATAAAATAGGTTAAACAATCCGAGCTTATGTGTTTGTTGCCTATATCAACCTATCTTTCTCATCATAAAGCTGTCATTACATTAAATCTAGAGAGCTTATTCTAGGTTGTCTAGTGGTTAGAGATTAAATAGAGAGCTTGTTCTATTTAACGACGAACAAAGGAAAGATTGGGGTAACAGAGCTTGTTGTTATCTACGGTTGATGGTTTTGATAGCTAATTGATGTTGATAGATCTGAAATTGATTTTCAATGATGTCTAGTGGTGGAGAATGAAACCTTAACCATACTTCTCTTATATTTGATTTTCTCTTATTTATTTGCTTTTTTACTTATCTTGTTTTATTTACTTTTAATTATTTCCAAACCTCTTTTCTTTTATTTTTCTTGAATTTAAGTTTTAAACTAGTAATTTATAAACTAAAAACCAACCTCTGTGGATTCGACCCTTGCATGCTACTTTACTATAATTGATCATATTAATTGCAAGGTTTAATAATGATACACTCTTTTGGGTGCATCACAGGACATCTAGGCATCTAGGTCATTTTACATGTCACTTAGACATTTAGGTCATTTTTGCATGCCATGTCATTTTCCATGTCATTTAAGCTTTAGGTTATTTTCATATGCCATGTCATTTTACATGTCACTTAGACATTTAGGTCATTTTTGTATGCCATGTCATTTAAGCTTTAGGTCATTTTCATATGCCATGTCATTTTACATGTCACTTAGACATTTAGGTCATTTTGCATGTCATGTCATTTTCCATGTCATTTAAGTTTTAGGCCATTTTCATATGCCATGTCATTTTACATGTCATTTAGACATTTAGGTCATTTTTGCATGTCGTGTCATTTTCCATGACATTTAGACATTAAGTCATTTTATTATTCCATGTCATTTAAGCTTTAGGTCATTTTCATATGTCGTGTCATTTTTCATGTCATTTAAGCATTAGGTCATTTTTATTATTCCATGTCATTTAAGCATTAGGCCATTTTCATATACTATGGCATTTTCCATGTCATTTAGGCACTAGGCCATTTTCATTATTCCATGTCATTTGCCATGTCGCTTAGACACTAGGTCATGCATATTCCATGTCATTTAATTCATGCATTATTGCATTTCCCACTTGGTTTTTGACTTAAGCCAATCAATGGCTCAAAGCCAAGCTCTCATGAGCATGCTTGTGAAAAACTAAAATTTGTACAAGTTGGATTTTCTAACTTTAGGATTTTTTTTCACTAGGCAGTCCTTGTCTAAATTTTTAGAATTCTTTACCACTGGTTGTAGGACCTTATAGGAGTCTGTAATATTTTTATTCTGATTTTTGGACATTTTTATCAAAGGTTTAAAAATGTGTTCTGGTTAAGCAGTTTTTTGCCCACTATTCTGTCTTTCATGAATTTTCGGGTAGGTCATCCTTAGTCTAAAAATTAAGCCAATTTGTTTCCATAGAGTTTGACATGTTCTAAGTCTCCCATAATTTTTTCATATTTTTTAGAAATTGTTTAGAAGGGTAAAAAAATCAATTTCTAAAACTGGTCAGAAAAGTCAGATTTGTTTTTAAGAACTAATAGTTTTCTGTTTTGTTTAAGGCACATAGAGGGGGCTGATTTAAAACATTATTTGTTGTCTTAGGTTAATTTTAAAGTTATTTTAATCATAAAATTTTATTTTTTTAAAGTCGGGTCAAGGTTGGTCAACCCCGGGTTTCAAAACTAGGAAAAATTAGAGCCTTTTAAAAGGTGTTTTCAGCCAAGTTTTATTTTATCCAAAAATTCTTATTTTTTTAATCCGAGTCCAAAATCCGAGTTAGAAAATCCAACTTAGGTCTATTCCAAAGGTATTCGGATGTCTTTTTAGATATACGGATATCCTTATTTCGTGGGAGAAATACATTTCCATGCATTTGCATTTTTCATATTCATGCATATTTTATGACATTTAATTTTTGCTATTTTGGTTATATATATATATATATATATATATATATATATGTGTATGTGTCTGTGTCTGTGTATGTGTGAATATTCCACAGTGATGTCATTGCTTTAATGATTTTATGTTGTCATTTTGATTATGGCATAATTATGAATATTCTATGATAATGTTTGCCATTTAATTTAGATTTTTTGCATGTCATATAGATTTATAATATGTCATCTAAGTTTTATCATGTCATTAATTCTTGCCATTTAATCTAAATTTTTGCTATGTCATATAGATTTCTAATATGTTATCTAGGTTTTATCATGTCATTAATTCTTGTCATTTTATTTAGATCTTTGCCATGTCATTTAGATTTTTACCATATCATTTAGATTATATCATGTCATCTAGATTTTGACATGTCAAGCATGCAATATCATTAATCCATATGCCATGTCATTCATCATTTGTAGTAATTTGCATATTCATAACCTTTTTTTTAAAATGTTTTCCAAAAGATCATTTTTTTTAAATAAGGATATTCCCGAGTTAAAATAATTCATGAGTTCTCTACCATGTTTGATGGGGAGGATATCATCAATTATCATTTATAATAGAATATCTTCTTTTAAAAATGAGAGTGATTCGGAGATTTTCTAAATAAATAAAAATTTCTATGTTTTGTCGGGTTTGCCGGCGAATATAGAAAAATTTTAAGTTAATAAATTCAGAATCATTTTCGACTAAAAATGGAATTTTTTTTTTAATATGGGAATTATTTTAAAATGCTTGTTTCAAAACCAATTTTGTACCGAGACTCGAGATAACACACGATTAATAAGGTACCTTTTTATACGGGCGTTGTGGGGGTGCTAATCCTTCCCCGCACATAGAGGTGGCAAAATGAATCCGAACCCGAAAACCCGCCCAAAAAAACCAGAACCCGAACCCGCCCAAGCCTGATTTGACCAAAAAGTCAAAAACTCGAACCCGAAATGGCCCGAACCCGAAAGGGTCCGAACCCGAAATAACCCGGACCCAAAATAACCCGAACTATTAAAAACCCGAGCTCGACCCGAACCCTAACCCGAATTTAATACTAAAAATAAAAATTATCAAATTGTAATTAAATAATTTTTCTATAAAGCAAGAACTTTATTTTTCAATTTTATTCTAATCTCTTTTTTTAATAATTTAATTAAAATTTAAATTTTAATTTATATTTTATATATATGATAAAATAATAATTTTATCAAAAATAAAATTATATTTTTTACTTATAACTTTAACGTCTCATATCTTGATGAATCCACCATTTAAAGATTCTAAACTCATAAAGATTTTAGAGATGTAAAATTTTTTTGACATAAAATATTAATTGTCCTTTGTTTATGTTATTTTAAGAGCACCCTTATAATTAGAGGTGCTCAAGGGCCGGGCCAGGTCGGGTTGGGGCTGGGCTTAGGTATGGTATCAACACAAAATATACTTGCCCAAGCCAGGCCCGGCCCGAAATATGGATCTCAAATTCTGCCTAAGCCCACCTATATTTGTAAATGGAAAATCCAAACCCGTTTAGGCCCGCCCATATTATTTTTTTTCTAAAAAAATTTAAACAAATATTTTTTTATTATTTATTTTTTAGTAATTTTATCTTTTTTTTTCTTTTATTAAGTTCGAAAACATGAATAACTTAGCATATTTTTAAATGTTTACACTATACTATTATATATATTTATTTTTTGTATGATATAAATTACATAATATATAAAATATAAAAATAATATATTATATAAATAAAAAAGGGTCGAGCTCAGGCCTTGATTGTTGGAGCCAAGGCCCGACCCATTTTTTAAGGGCCTTATTTTTTTGCCCAAACTCATATTTCGAGCTTAATATTTTTGTCCAAACCCTCCAAAATATTGGTGGACATTCTGTCTTGGACGGGTAGCTCTGCCCTTGAGCAGGTCAACTTATAATAGTATAATAGTGTTTCCTATATATTAAAATTTTTAAACAGCAATTTATTCATTTTAACTTATCTCTAGTATAATAGTATTTTTTATATTAAAAATAGATAAAAGCTACTTTTAAAAAAATGTGTTACTCTTTGCAACATATATATAGTTTTCTTAGGCACATTATTAAATTAAGTCATCAAATATTGATTTATAAATGTATTATGTCTTTTTAGAATTTAAAAGTATTTAACATAATTAGCTAATTTAATTTTGTAATTAATTTATTATTTATTTTATTTTGGATAAATATTTTTTAAATTATTATTATTTTATTACACTTGATATAATTTACTTTTAGTAACATATCATATCAAAATTCAACATTAGCTCACTTAGTAATATCTTTATTAATAAGAGTTGAATATTAGGTTTGATTCTTTACATAAGTATAAAATTTTTTACATTTTACAAATATATAAACGGATAGTTGAATGCCAAGGTTCGTCCCTAAAAATCTCTTATTTTGTAGTAAATATAAATTAGAATATATTTACATGTTGAAATTCGAGTTCATCAAATCAATTATTTTAAATATTAATATAATATATCATATATTTTATAATGAATTATTTTAAAATTTTATTTTATATAAAAAATTAATTTTATATTCTTTTGGTGCTAACAAATATTGATTTTAATAAATAAATATAATTAAAAATATTATATTATAATAAAAGATTACTTTTAAAAATAATAATAAAATATTTAATTGATTTTTAAAATTAAATATTTAAATTACGTAAAAATGATTACATTTAACATAAAATAAAAATGATGTAAAACATACCCGAACCCAAATGAACCCGAACCCAAATGGGCCCAAACTGAATGGACCCGAAGCCCAAACCCGAATGCGCCCAAACCCGAATGAGCCCGACCCGAACCATCCCAATTGCTACCTCTACTCGCATGTAATCGACTCTCGAACCCGTTTTTTGTTTTCTCTGATTTAAAAGCGCAGACTTCGAAATTGGTTTCAACAAATATTTTAATTAATTTTAAAATGTTTTATAAAACCGGTTTTAATAGGTAGCCGATCACACCTAGCCAAAAAAGATTTGTGACAACTCCATTTCTTTTTCGAGATTGTTTTCAAACCATCATTTTATTTCAAGAAGAATTAAGTCGTCTTTTCTTCTGTTACCTCAATGTCACACTTAAGTGTAATGTCTCGCGATAAAATTTGTTTTTTTTTTTAGGTTGCGACACTTAATTAATGAGAATTAAGAATTTCAAATTTTTGGGAACTGAAATGAAAAGTAAAAAAATTAAATTTGTGTTCGTGAAAAGAGATTAAATTGTTTAATGACAATTTTGGCTTATGAATCTTTTGTAGTATACTTAATCCAATTGATGGAATTTCGGTAATTGCATTTTTGAAGAATTAATTTTGACGATAGCTTTTATCAATTTAACATCTGATTTTTGTCTAAAATAGCTTTTGTGAGTATTTTATATCGATTTTAAAAGAAGGATTTTGCTGACAAATGTATTAATTAAGAATATTCTTTAAAATTACTATATATAATAATATTTTCATCTAATATATTGAAAATGATTAATAAAGTTATTACATATAGCATTTTTTTTATACAACAACAAGAGTCTTTTTAATTAAATTTTTGGGGAATGGATAAGGTATTGCTCGAACCATCGAGCTTTTACATGCCACACAGAGCCTCTGACCATTAGGTCAAAAGGTTGTTGGTGTCAAATACAACATTTAGTATAATATTCTTTTTATAAATAATATATTAACTAAATTTAAAAAATACCCTAAGGACACTCGTTAGCAAAACCCTTAAAAAAATTATTAGTCAGTAAGAATTTTTGTATCTTAAAAATATTTATATCTTTTAATTTTTGACACTTGAGATCTTGTAAGATATTATTTTGAAATTTTTTTGAAATTTTTTACTTTTAATTTAATAAGATATAACAGTCTTAAATGCCTATAAGATTGGTCTCGTAAATATGTGATATTATTATATCCTAAATCCTTGAATTTGGGCATCATAAATACTGCATGCAAACAGCTCAAATATTCAGAGCTGAACAGCAAAAATAATGTCTCAATTATGCTATAGCATGCATTAATTGATCGTTCAACTCCTAATTCATTGAAAATACTAACACTTTTTCTCAAGAACCAACCTTAATTACCATATATATCTGTATAAAAACTATCCACATTCCAAATGTTACCATGGCCTTAATTACATCAATATTATATAGCAAATAAACCTATTCATAGATCGGGTCGTAATTAGAAATTTTATTTTTTTTATCCAGGGCCGACCTTGGGCAGATCTTGACTGGTCCGGTTCACTATTTAAAATGATAATAATAATAATAATTTTTTTTTTATTTTTTTATATTAATATTAATATTTTATAATTAAATTTAAATAAAAATATTTTTTTAATAGTTGAATAGTGATTCGGACAGAATCGAATCATTAAAATTCTTGTCCAAACCCGATCCAATATGAACCGAACCTATCGAATCGGATGGACTACCTGATTTATGAGCATGTCTAATAGCAAATTAAGCAATATTAATCTATAGCTAAATTAAGTTTTCTTCAGGCATGCATATAGCTTGGTGCAGCTTTTCCTAGGATTAAGCTTGTACAAAACCCTAGAAAGCCAGCTATAAGCAGCAGCTAGCAGTACTGGCAAGGCCAAGCCGATCTTCCAATCTAACAGTTTTGTGTTTGTATAAAGCAATCAAATTAACAGTCTTTGCTTTGACTTAAATTAGCTGTGGGACAGCTGGTTATGGTAGATAGCTAGAAGAAATATCCATATCAGGCTTGTGGGGCTTTATCTCTTCTTCTCTTCCAAAAAAGAAGGACCAGAGATAATAAATTAACTTCTGAGAACACTTAACATTTAACTTTTTTCTTCTTTCTCCCCTTCAATGTATTGTTCTCATAAATTTGTGTCAAGGACCACAAATTATATTTTCATTTCATGAAACTTTCAAATGTGGGTCCTTTTTTAACCCTATTTTTTCGACCTGCTATTTTCTTTCATCATAACATTATCCTGTTGGATCTTGTGCAAAGTTGCAGTACTACTGCCACAAAGATCCTTCGTCTACTTTGCTTGCTAACATAAAAGGGAGGAATTCACTTAAATTAGTATAAAATTAAATTAATTTTATATATTTTTATGATTTTTTATACGATTTATATTTTAACAAATTTATTGTTGGATTTAACAATATAATTATACTTGTTGTGCACGTAAAGTTTCAAATTAATTCGATATCTCTATCATATCGATCGAAAAATACTATTTTTTTTATATATATTTTTAACGGTTGAAAGTTTTTTATATCGAACAAGTAGTTAAACATTTTTAATTTATTCGAAACTTGACGTGCATGATATACGTCAATTAAAACATTAAATACGATGGTCGGATTAAATAAATATAATTCGTATTAAAAATTATAAAAATGTATAAAACTAATTTAATTTTACATTAAGTGTAATCCTTCCTCTTCAAGTAAGGTCGTAAAGTGATAGTCAGAACGTGGTTAATTAGATGAGACATCCGAATACCATTCGGATGATTGGAAACTTCATAGAAGGTCAAAAAAATTGGAAAATCGTGTTTACGCCAAGAGCAGCGAATGAAGAGGCTGACAGGCTGGTAAAATCCGGGGTACACAGATGTCATAATTTGTTGATTATGTATGCTTAATTACTCGTTTCACATTTTGAGCAATGTTCATACTTTAGAGTTTGTGGGTGTGCTTTGTTAGTTCGGTCTTCTTCAATAAAATATTCTGCATTTCAAAAAAAAAAGTGTAATCCTTCCTCATATATATATATATATATATATATATATATATATATATATATATATATATCCTTTTCTTGTTTGCTTTATCTATGATATCCCAGCTGGTTCTATGGTTAAGTTTCTCCAGCATAATTTTCAAGAGGAAAGTTTCTGTTCTTCTCCAATTCCCTTGGTTTTTGCTTGGGAGAAAAAGAGTATGTAAGGAGGTGGCTAAAGAGAGCAGTTGGCTATATAGGTAGTAGTTAAGGAGAATGATTTATATATATATATATATATATATATATATATATATATATATATATATAAGAAGTTTAATTACCACCAAGGATTCCTCCTTTTGAAGTAAAAAAAAATGGCATATAACTTAACAATTTGCCAAAGCTGATCATTATGTTTAAAGCCCCAAAATTGATAAGCCCCAAGACAATATATAGAACTAATAAAAGAAACAATCCTCACTTAGGCAACCAAAAATCCTGCATAATACAATTGATCATCTCTAAAAAGTTAAATTTACCTTATGTCAATAAGATCAGATTCCCAAACAAGTTGAATGGAACAAGAACATACCAATGAAAATAGACTATTAGTCATGAACCAGAATCACTAGCAGGATCCATCTTTTCTATAAACCGCCAAAATAAATCACATATTTTCAAATTGTCAAAACAAAAACCATCCAATAACATCAAAATAAGGATTCAAAACTTGCACAACTTCATTATAAATATTCAAAATTTGCATACTCTATTCAAAATTTGCTTAACTTCATTAGAGATATTAGTAATTTTCTTAAATTTAAAAATTTAAAAATTTAAAAAAAAAAAAAAAAAAAAAAAAACCCCTTAACTATCATGATTGGTTTCAAGATCATGTAGTTTCCCTACCACTAGAAGAAGTTATTACCATGCTTTGCATCGTGATTATGATGATGGAATCTTCAATAAGACAATAATACACTTTTAAAAAAAAAAAAAAATCATATAACTATGATGGATTTTGTAGGTTGGAGGTTTGTTTCTTTTGTTTTAGATTTCTCATCTTTTTTTTCCTCAGATTTTTTTTTTTAAAATTGACTTTTTAATATATTCCACGTTTACCAAAATCATTTCTTTTGTAACATTTTTAAATGAAAACTCAACTATTAATATTTTTTGACAATAGAATTTTTTTTATCCTCATATTTATACTCTTATAATTATAAAAAACCACTTTTTTTTATTTGAGACCATGTTTTAATTTTTTTTTTTAGAAGAGCTATTTGTCGATAAAAGAATATATTATACATATTTAATTAATGATTTTAAAAAATTTTGAGGCCATGGCCCTGATCTCTAGCTACAATGTGGCTAGTTAGGCCACTGGTTGTGCACATAACCAAATTTCAAAACCAATGCAACCTAATTTTAAAGCAATCATTGGTATTGCTCTAGCAATATAGTGGCACTACATTATTTCAGCTGAAAAAAAAAAATTAAGAACTATGAACAGTTTCCAGTGTTGTGATATATTTCACTAGTATCAAACTATTCATACAGCATCAAATATATTTCAATTATTTCAGCAGCATGGCATTCAAATCTATATATGAAGATCTGATTTCCCAATCACCCAATGAAACAAAAATTATGAAACCAAACACAAAATCTTAATTGTTTGCTTAATTCTCACTTCCAGGAAGTAGAGAATGCCTTAAAATTATGTAAATAGATTAAAATTAAGAGTACCATTTTTCCATCTTCTCAGGCAAGTCATGCTTATTCCAATGGAATTCCCCATCATAATATTGCTTTCTTGATCATTTAGAAGGAAACTGATCATGTTCTTTATCTAGCTGACTCCCACTGCTGTTGTGAGAATGAGGAAGCCTAGGATTCATACTCAAATGGAAGGGTCTGATAGATTGGCTTATTGATGAGTAAGGTGGAGGGTTAAGAGAATTAAGCAAGAGGTTTTGTGCACCTGAGCTCAGCATCTGGAAATGGTTAACTTGTTGTCTAGGATCGAACTCGAGAGAAGTTGCAGCATGAGGAGGGAACAAAGGCTGTGTTGCTCCTGGTGGAGGACTTACGGCCAATATTTGAGAAGCAGATGATGAAAGAGATAATGTGGATGGCAATGGCGCCACAACATTGAAATTATGTAGTTCTTCTGACGTCTGGGATGCAAATCCATGGCTTAATCCTAAATGTGATAAAGGAAAATTCGAAGGTTCGAAATGATAGTAAGAACCATATCCATATGGCACTGCAATATTGTTTAACGATGCTGGTGGCAAAGAAGCATGATTGGCTCTTTGTAAGATATTATGATCAGATGGACCTTCACTGCAGCCTTGGTGTTTTTCTTCTTTATCATTGCTTGTTTCCCTTGCAACTTCTTTGGATTTAGCCCTCCAAAATGCATCAGAATTCCAAAAGCTTGATCTTGATAACCCTCCTCCTCCTGCAGGATCTTCCCCATTAAAACTACTACTGGTTATAACCCCTTCTTTGTTGGTTTGGGAAGTACCAGCTTCTTGAGAAGCACTTAGAACCATTTGATGGTTAAGGGAAAAGTTCCCTGGTGGTATTGGGAGTGGAGGGAGTTCATCAATTTCATGTTTAGCTGCATTAAGCAACCAATCAACAACCTTGCTAGGCTGATTAAGTCCAAGCCTGTCTTGAAGATCATACAATTGAATAGCAGTAGGAACCGAAAGCCTCACCCTTCTGTCTCTCAATCCTCTTATGGTGAAAACTTTACTATGCCTGTCTTTTCCCCCAAAGGCACGCGAAACACGTACAATTCTCGGATCTTTCAATCTCAACCATGGTGAAGAACTAGATGGACCTTTACTTACCTTGGTATCATTTGTGTTGCCGGCTTGTTTAGTGGGAGAATCTGCTTCCTTTGAATTTGTAATCATCTTATTCCTCTCATTGTTGAAGCATAAGCAGCTGAAAATCAGTTGAATTAATCATCTTATATTCTCAGTCAGAATTCGCTTGCAAGAAGCTTCGCCTAGTTCCCGACAACTATCTGCATCAAAATTGCATGAAAATAAAGAACAACAAACACAGAAAGTTGATCAATTAATGTAAAGTAATTAAACCTCCTACGAAGATATATATTCCACAAGCTAAAAGGAAACAAATCCTAATTGTTCCTGGAGAAAACAAAAAAAAATTTCTAAAAAATGATGAAAAATTTATTGAACTAACCACATATGCACAAAGAGGAGAGACTTGAGAAGAAGAATTATTAGACTTCCAGTCATTAGCTAGTAATTCGAAAGATTTTTATTTAGATCAGTATATAGAGTTAGAACCCTAAATTTCATATCCTTTTATCACATAGAAGCTAATTAAGCTCAAACTTGGTTGCTGTAGTAGAGATCAGAGAGAGCAAGAAAAGAAGAAAGACCAGATTCTTTGAAATAGTTAAAAGTTTTAAGAAAAAAAATCATTAGGTATTCCAAAGAAAATTTGCAAATCAAGTGAACTTACAAAAATATCAAACATTTGATCATGCAGGGTGATGAATATACCTTGAAACTTTGGTGCTGGACTCAACCAACCTGCATATATATATATATATATATTGAGAGATCAAAATTTTTGCTTTTACTTGTAAGGAAATAAAACTTATTGGTGAAGTTCATCCGTTTGAGAAAAGAAATTAAGATGCTGGAATTCAACCCACCATGGTCCATGGAAGAATAGAAGAAGAAAAAAGCAATGGCAGTACGGCTGCCACGTGGCGAATTTCGCCATCTGTCAAATAAATGTGCTAGTCGATATCTTATCATTTCCACCCTTCAAGGATATTTAGCACTCTTTGCATCAATAACATGATTAGAGGTTTAATAATCTCCCCCTCTGTATTAGAATAAAAGTATGGCAGCTATTAATTCATCAATGGTGTTTTTTAGTAGGTTAATAATCTCTCTTTTCCTAACACAAAAACAAAGGGTATAATGTAACTATATGGGGGACCATGCTGCACAATTCAAAAAGTGATGAGGCATGCTTTATCGACAACTACAAAAGGCCTTGTGACTGAATCCCTATCATATGGGGTTGATGAATGCACGCCTAGTACTAAGGAAGATGTTCATGTGAGCAAAAATTGGAAGCAGGCAGCTCTAAAGTTTTTTTTTTTTTTTTCTTTTTATAACTCAATTTTTGTTAGATTTTATTGCTTTATTCCTGTTAAGTATCTAATTTAAAATCAATTGACAATAAGTAGAGAGATCAACCTGAATATAAGATCACAAGCAATCCAAAACTTAACATATATGAGACAACACCACTTTAACATACCCCATCACGAGTAGACGGATACAGGAGATAGAGGAGGACTTAATAGATATGGGATAACCCCACTTTAATAGATCTCATCACGTGTAGACGGAGACAGGAGATAGAGGAGTCTATCACATGACAAACTCGAAAAGGATAACAGGCAAGAGAAATATGCAATAACAAAATAACAGAACTTAGGCTCTGATACCATGTTAAGCATCTAACTTAAAATTAATTGGCAATAAGTTGCGAAGCCCAACCTGAAAATAATACTACAAACAATTCAAAACTTAACGGATGTGGTATAACACCACTTTAAGGATCCCACTTCCAATTTCTTGCAATTTAGGGAAAAATGTGTCAATAGTACAAGCAAATACAGACTTTGTTAGGTTATTAAAAACACTTGGCCATGCTTCAAAAAATAAGTGCTCCAAAAGATAGATTATGTTGAAATCAGTTAGGATACATAAATATGGGAGTACTTAGTTAATAGTACTCAATCTACCAAGATTGGTGCATTGGTAAAATTTGTGTATAGTCTTAATGGGAATTGTCAATTTGATGTGTTTGATAGTTACTTGAGCCATTAACAACTACCTTATAGGTTGGGACCAATCTCTATATCTCCTTTGAAACATCCACCAGAATTGAAAAGAGGACCACACAACTTTTCTGCAGAAGGAATATGCATGGAGGGCAAGTTGAAGTGTTTGAACCTAACAGTTGAGAAAAAAAGAAAAAAAACCTCAATTGGAATTGCAATTCTTCAATACTGAATTCATCTCAATTCATTAAACCAATTGAGAGGAAATAGTGCAGTAGGCAAGTTTGTTCGCTCATTCAAATGATTAGGTCTTAGAAACAATATATAGGTGGAGAAGGTGGATCCCAGTTTGAACTCTACCTAGCATTTTCTCTATAGGTGCTGGTCTTTTCTGAGAATAAGCAGTTAGCTAGTTTTCTATATGCAAAAGTTTCTCCTGTATTTGGTGAGATAAGATATGGATAATGCAACCACCCCCAGACAAGCAAAAATAGAAACCCTAGGTGCTACACCAAGAATGAAGCAAAGCAACTTTTCAATCTTTTGATTGATTTTGTTTCTGACCCTTTAGAAGGAAGAAATAGTAAGAAGCAAAACTAGGAAGAAAACAAGAAAATTTTTAGTCTTTTTTTTTTTTTTTTTTTTGCCCTTACTTTACAATTAATTTGGCCTTGAATTTACTTCTTGAATAGACAAAAACATTGCTATGAAAATCATACATGGAAATACAAATTGCTCCCTCGTATCAAATGATTGAAAAGAAATCAGAAGATAAAAATGAGTTGGAAATTCTTCTTCTTCTCTTCTTCCATGCAGGAAACTTTGACCTTACAATGCTATCCTCTTCCTCTCTGGTTTTCCTTTGACTATGGGAACTTGGGAAGTATATGTGAATCATTTAATTGATTTTGAGATGAAGTTTGCAGCACCCAACTGTCAGATTGATATCAGTATATATATATATATATATATATATATATACACACAAATAAACAAACAAACAAACAAACAAAGGAAAATGGAAAAGAAATAAACCAAGGACCCTATTTTTTTTCTCAAAAGTTCAAGTTAACTTGTGAACATTGTGATAATGTAAGTTATGACATACCTTTTCCAAGCAAACAAAACAATCTGGATAATTACTGGATTGTGAAAATTAGGAACATTGGAAACAGTTTTGCCTTTTTGAATCAATTTTCTTTTCTTCTAAACAGCAATTACACCCTTTTTTTTCCTCTTTGACAAGTGGAAAAATGCGAAATATGAAAGAGGAGAAAGCTCTCAAACCTCATACAAGACAACATGTTTCTGTGAAGTAAACAACAATTTGCAGGAAAGAATCATGTCATCATGAAAAATTAAAGTGTATATATATATATATATATATATATATATATATCAGAAGGGCTAGCTCTTCTGGTTTTTCTTCATGTACTTTAAAATTTTAATCAATTCTTCTTTAAGTTTTTCCTTAATTCACATAAAGAAAGAGAGAAGCCCTTCACTTCTTGTTTGCAGGGGAGAAAGAGATGGGAGAGAGAAACTTTTAGGGTTTTGGGTATTTCTTTTATTTTACTCTAAACAAGCAGTGGTGGGCATCTCAAGATGACACAGTGGAAAGTTTCACAAACTGTACTGTTCTGATTGACTGATACAAAGCAAAGGTACCATTATTGTCAAATAAATGGTCCCCAAAATCAAGACACTAAGCCCTTCTTCAGCCTACAATTAATTATATAATAAATCCAACTCTGCCTATTTAATCCATGAAATTTTTTAAAAATTAATCAGTGTTTAGTGGTATCGGTTAAGATTATATATATAAAAATATGTATAATTAATGCATTTTTTTAAATTCAATAAAAATAATATATTAAATATTAAAAAAAAAAATTAAAATGATAATTCAATAATTCTTAACTGATGCTTATAAGCACTAGTTAAACGAATTCAATTTTTAATAATTTCTTTGATCTTTTCAGCAAAAAAAAAAATGTTAATGATTTACATATATGCATGTGTTGTGTTATCATGTTCAATGGTGGCATTTTGAAACTCTTTGCTAACAAATAAAAGCTTATATGCATAAAGATTTGTCTATAGTACTGCTTGAAAGAAAGCAATGAAAGAATTTGCTCTTGATTCTTACGAAGAAATTATTTTCAAAGCATTTTTTTTTCCTTGTGTTCTTATTTGGAACAACCCCCCCCCCCGGGTCCTTTTTAAAGTAGAAAATTGCTTAACAATTAGCTACCTTGAAATAGGAAACTTGAAATAGAAAAGTCTTTCTTTTATTTTATACATTTCGATTACATTTTATGAACATCTCAAATAGAAATTAATGCTGTTAAATGGATTTATAAGTAATGACTATATTATTCGGACTTTTCATTTTTTTTAGAGTATTTGTGTTTGATATCTTTATCTGACACATATTCGAATATGAATATGAAGATATGATCATTTACATATATATGAAAAATCTAAAAAACTTAAATATACTTGTGTCGAACACATATCCGTATCCGACACTCACCTCTAAATCTAAATAACATAAAATAGTGGGGCAAACAGTACTTAATAATATTACTACTAATAAAGATATATGACTAATAAAAACTAAATACAATACTACTTATATATTTTTGACCACATAAAATTTACTAAATGAGAATAAGATCAATAAACTTAAGAATAGTATTTTAAATTTATGCTACCAATAGAAATTCAATTATATTTCTTGATTCATCATGTTATAATATGAAAGTTTTGAACAAGACGGATGGAGTGGGAAAAAGAAAGTCAGCATTTGCCGGTAAGAATATTTGACTTCAAATCTAAGAAACTAAGTAATTTAGTTATATTGATTTCGTTTCAACATCTTCATTTATTACTTTTGCACCATCTTTGTAACTTGACACATATTATTAAATGGCTTATTCTTCTAAGAGAATAGTTTGCAAGTTCTAATTAATCTCCCCCTTTTTTTCCTGGATACAACATATATAGCTGTTTAGACTTTAGACAAATAAAATATTTAAAGAAATAAAATAGCAAGAGCTTTTACAAGCTGTTGCTTTTAATTAAAATGATAAATCTCTGTAAAGTTGGATTTTTATAGAAACAAAGTTGCTATTTCTTTCACCAAATAAATATCAACAGCCTAATAAGACAAATTCTTGCCAAACTGATGTGATATCTGATGGATTTTAATTATATATATATATATATGCCCTAATTGAACGTGCACTTTTTTCTAATTTGAAACTTTTTTTCTCTTAAAAATAGATGTAGCTATTAATTTAATTATACTTTTTTTTCTTAACAAAAAAAATTTATTTATTAAGATTCATTTGGATCTCAATCAAAATCGCATGAGATGTCATTTTATAATTAGAGCTTAACCGTAAAAGTTACAAAAACACAAAGCACAAAAGCTTCGCTGCTGCCATCTAAAAAAGTTAAAATTTTCATCTGCCACCTTAATTATTATTAAAAAAATATTAATTAATATTTAATGATATTGATTAAATTGATATTTAAAAAATATATAATTAATGAATTGTTTTTTTAAAATTTAATAAAAATAATAGATTAAATTCAAAAATCTGTCCAAATTATTATTAATAATGTAACAAAATTGAATTAATGGATGAAGTCATGAGTTTTAACTACTAAATTAAGAAACAAAATCTTAATAAGTTAACAAAAAATCCTTTAATTTGACTAAAGAACTCTATTATATAGATATTACTGTACAGTTATGTATTGCAACATTGCAATGTTCCTAAGGAATAATTGGAAAGGGTCTAAAGGAAACACAAAGAGTTTCACAGAAAAAGCTCTTCTTTCTTTAGATTTCTTGTAGTATGTGAAAAGGGGAAGCAATGCATGAAATTAGAGTGATGACTGATGAGAAAGAAGAAGAAGACACAGAAAAATACAGAAGGAGGTGCAATGTCGTTTTAATTTCATGGCAGAGAGGATGAGTGCAGTTCACTTTCTCTGCTATTTTTTTTATTTTTTTTTTGGCATTATTCACTATATATATATATATATATATATGTATATGCATTTATTATGTATCTCTCTGCTCTGCTCTCTGATTACTCTTCTGCTGCTGCTTCTCTTCCATCACCTTTTTTTCCCTTCATTTTTTTTTTTTTTTCTAGGGTTTATCTCTATCCTTTTTCATGGACTGCTAACAGGAAGACATTATCACCTTACTGAATATCAACAGAAAAGAAATTGCAGCAATCCCTAAAACACCAAGAAAACAACTAATCACAGAACACACATGCAGCAAAAAAAACCCAAAAATATTAACCACATCCCAATCCCAATCCCACCCGATTCCCCTTATCTGTCATGAGAGCAGTTTTCTAGATTTAATAATTTTGAACACCACCACATGATTACATATATATAATACGAATATAATATATGAAAAATAATTATAAAACGATACAAAAAATATACGAATATATTAACGTGTTAAAATCTGTCTCTTTCTATCAGAAACACAATTATAATACAAAAAAATATATATATAAACATAATATGAAATACATGGATCGCCAGTTCTACGGTTTTTGAACCCAATAACCTTACCGGCTCTCTTTAAGTCTTAACTGGCATAAGAATTAAGAAGGGTCTCCTTTTTTTTTCTCTATTTCTGCCATAAATTTGTGATAATGATGGTAGAGATACAGATACTGAAAGATAATTAGGGTAGGTGATGGTGATAGTAAGTTGTCAGTGAGACAGATAAACTTTTTTTATTTTATTTTGATCATGAAGTTCTAGCTAAACTTCATGATCAAAATCCAA
This sequence comes from Fremontodendron californicum, assembly GCA_030761205.1. Taxonomy (NCBI): domain Eukaryota; kingdom Viridiplantae; phylum Streptophyta; class Magnoliopsida; order Malvales; family Malvaceae; genus Fremontodendron; species Fremontodendron californicum. The sequence goes on from JAULJL010000011.1 coordinate 28,974,027, forward strand.
TTCACAATTTTTTATTTTTTTTTCTGAATCATTGAAACTAATCGGATGTAATCAATGTTTTCAGACTGATTGATCATGAATGATAAATTAAAGCAGCTATATGTTTCAAAAATGCTAGGAATAATCCATTTTCATCATCCTTGACTTCTTTTTTGGGTTGAAAAAGCTTGCCATGTCTGGCCTTATTTGCAAATTAAGAGAGTAAGCAATTTTTCATCAAAAGAAAAAGCAAAAAGTAGTACGACTAGATTGAATTATTTGATAAAAATAAAAAGTGAAAACATTGAAACAAATTTGAAAAAAAAAAAAATTTGCATGCGCACGCCTGAATGCCCAAAGCAAAGGAGGACTTCAAAATAAAGAAGCACATGGCATTAAACAATAGTCTTTAGCCAAGGTTAAGAAAATCATATCGAAGATTAAATTGGTGTGATCTTCGGTTCTCGATCCTTTGGTTCAACCAGTTGGATCGATCGATTTATTTAAATAAAATTTTAAATATTTTTTAAATATTTTTAATATTAAATAAATATTAAATATAATTAATAATTAATAAAAATATACATTTAGCTTAATGACATGGTCTTTAGTTTAACTCCAAAAAGTTATGGGTTTAAACCGATCCAACCTATCGATCCCGTTTTTTCAATGATGATCTTAGCATTGCAATGCTAATATAGGGTGGGAATCGGGATAGTGTATTATTATTATAATTATTATTACTAGAAAAATGTCCGCGCTTTGCTGCGAGTATGTTATCGAATTTGAATTGATATTTTATAATAAATTTGAAAGATAAAAAAGCAAGAAAAGTGAAGATAATTTAGAAAAATAATAACTTCGAATATTATACGACACCTGATATAAATTGAAAGTTATTTGATATGGTCAATTAGATCCGATAATTTTGGACAAAACATAATTATACGATACAAATATAACATGAGAAAATAATTAAAACACGACACAACACGAAAAATAAAATGAACATGATACAAATATATGAACGTGTCAAAATCTACATAAAACGAATTATTAACGTGTGATGCACTCAAAAGACTATATCTTATTTAATCCTTGCACTAAAAATATCAATTGTAAAGTATAGCAATAAGCAAGGGTCGAGTCCACAGAGATTGGGTTTTAGTTTAAGAATTATTAGTCTAAAACTTAAATTCAAAGAAAACAAAATAAAAGGGGAGATTTTTAAAATCAGTTTAAACTAAAGACTTATAATTAAAGAAGAAGCAAGTAAATAATAAGTAATCAAATATGAGAAAAATATGGTTAAGGTTTCATTCTTCACCACTAGACATCATTGAGAATCAATAATCAGATCTATCAACATAAATTAACTATCAAAATTATCAACCGTAGATAACAACAAGCTCTGTTACCCCAATTTTTCCTTAGTTCGTCGTTAAATAGAACAAGCTCTCTATTTAATCTCTAACCACTAGACAACCTAGAATGCTCTCTAGATTTTAATGTAATGGCAGCTTTATGATGAGAAAGGTTGTCTAGGCAACAAACACATAAGCTCGGATTGTTTAACCTACGTTATGTTCCACTTTGCAATTAGCGAAAACTTAACCATAATCATTAATCACAAATTGTCACTTATGAATAGGAAATCAAAACAATTACACGAATCAAGACTCATAAACTAGCAATAGATAATTATCAAGATCTATCTAGTTCGCGACCTAAACAAATCAAGACAATATCTTGAACAATTTTTATGGAAGAACATAATCAACTCTGATAGAAAACTAATGATAGATAAATTTGAAAATCAATTACAAAACATGTCTAGGGCTTTGAAATCACCCTTAACCAAATAAAAGTTTAGCCTTGCATAGGCATAGTTAACATAAACATGAATATTCAAAAGAAACTAAGAAGAAAAATAAAATAAAACTAAGAGAAGAAGAAGAAGATTGATAAATAATCAATAGCATGTCATAGTTGGTGGCTCAAAAGATGGTATTTATAGAGCTTTCAAGTCTTGGAAACCCTTTCTTGCTGATCAAGGAAGCTAGGAGTCAAAGGAGTGCAAAATAGGCAAGATTTTCGAGTTTTATGGTTTTTCCCGGTTTTGAGGACAGTAGGGTAGGCACCGTGGTGCCACTTTCCGGTGCCGAGGTGCCAAGTACACTGATTTGCATGTTTTTGCTCGCTGACGTCGGTTTCGCGACTATTGCATTGTCTCAAACTTCGTCGGCTGATTTGGATGACCATCCATTTTCCGATTTAGACGTATAAACTATCGTTGGAAAGGTATTCAAGTCAGATTCAAAAGTCAACAAGAAAGTTTCTTAAAATAATGGCTTTAACATAATTATTTCCTTGCAACAAGCTCCAGAGGTCAGATCTGCCTGATCATCTAGCACTAACAATTTGATCTTTTTGACTCACAAATCTTCTTTCATCTTATGATTGTGACTTTATAAGCTCTTTATCATCATAATTGACATGTTTTGACTTCATCAATTCCAAAATACCTATAATTCATAAAAATATAATAATTTGTCAAGAAACTTAAGAATTAAAGCACAAAGTATAAGGAAATAATACATGAAAATGTATGCAATTACGCACTTATCAAATTCTCCCACACTTAGTCTTTTGCTAGTCCTCGAGCAAAATCAAATAAAAACAAAATAAGAAAACCTAATGTAGTCCACGTTCAATAAAAATGAGATATAATCATTAAACAAGTCTTATAACTAATCACTAACTTAAAGAGTTTCACAAAGAACCATGCTTGATAGTAAAGGTTTTGAGTTAAGCTAACATTAACATAATATATCTCAATCAAAATAGTGCATGTTCAAACTTAAGTTCAACTTCTCACATGGAATACTCTCATGATTTTCACTCTTTAAAGTAGTAGTAAAATGTTTACACTCAATCAATCTCATGAAAATAGTTCTACCATATGCTTGCTTGTCCACCTATTCTCCACTACTTAGATCATGCAACTTCATGAATCAAGAGGTCTTTATTCAAGGTTGTAATGGGGCCAAAGGGTTGTAATGGGGTTAAAGAAATAAAGGATAAAGATATCACAAAGGTTCCAAAGATTTAATAAAGTTTAGAGACATAATAAGATCATACAAATAAAACTTCTCAAAACTCACAAAATAACATAGGCTAAATATTCATGTTGAGCCTTTGCTTCATTCTAACCAACTTTGTAATATCTTTTTCTTTAACCAAAAGTTGAAGAGATTATTCAAATTTTTTTATTATTAATATTATTATGGGAATGTATTTTTATAATGTTCCCTTTTCTTTTTCTCTTGACTTTTGCCTTTCTCCTCCCCCACACTTATCTTTTGTTCTAACCCAAATTTTCAAAAAGTAATCCTTATTTTTGCAATATGTCTCAAACATTCTAGTCCATCTTTAGAACAAGGGTAAAGATATAAATGTGTTTAGGCTAGGTGTAAGATATGGTTACCAAGAAAATAGCATATTCAATGTAGGCTCAAATTGGCTCACTAGTGGGGATGTTGTCTTGGAACATCAATAATGGATGGCTGTTTGGCCCTGGTTATAATCCTAATGCCTCAATCATATTCATGTTGTTACATGCATCAATATAGTCTTAAATGGTTTAAAGCAAGTTCTAGAGAAACATGTTATCATGAGAGCGCATAAGAAAGAAATTTGATTGATATGTATAATGCATCAATCATATAGGCTCAAAACTCACAAGGATGATTATACAAGTCAATATTAAGTCTAAACATGCTTCTTTCTCAACCAACATATCATATTAACATTGGCTCATGAAAAATAGTGATATCAAGCTTAATTCTCATGAAAATCTTACAACTAATGATCAGTTTTAAACCTATTCAATTCATATCTCATCATAGTATGGAAAGTAACTAGAACACACTAAAAACAAACTAAAAACTAAACTAAAGGAAATCCTAAATTCTCCCCCCCACACTTAATTCTTACATTGTCCTCAATGTAATTCTATTATCCCCAAATATAAGAATCATGTGTAAAAGAAAAGAATTACTAATTAAAACAAACTAAAGAAAAACAATAAAAGATAGAATGATGGAGAGTAAAGAATAGCAAATCTAATTATAATATATGCTCTCTATCCTTTTGGGTTGCCTCCAAATAAGCGCTTGGTTTATTGCCCTCAGCCTGACTTAGACCCATGCCATCATCATCCTTTACTTATTCTTGGCTTTTTGGAATCTTTTAACTTACGGCTCTTCTTTCTTCTCATTTGTGATGCCGTTTTGCTAGTTAACTCTAAGAGTTTTTGTGGTAATGAATCAAAGATGTTAATTGAAAAACATGAATAACTATTACTTGGATACCTAACCTCTTCAAAAATGTCAAAGTGTATGATCTTATCATCAAATTCCATGGTGAGGGTGCCATCATGTACATCAATTTTGGTCTTGGCTATCTTTAAGAATGGTCTCCCTAATAAGATAGGTGTTGGATTAGAAGATCATTCATCTTCCATATCAAGAACATAAAAATCCACCGGGAAGACCAATTCATTCACCTGCACAAAAACATCTTCTACAACTTCTCTTGGATATGTGTTAGAACGATCAGCGAGTTGTAAAATAACAGCGGTTTCTTTTAATGGTCCTAGTTTCAAAGAAGCATAAAGTGAATATGGCATAACATTGATAGATGCTCCTAAGTCTAGCATGGCTAGGGATGGCAATGGAGCGGGGCGGGGGCAGATATTGCCTTATCCACCTCCACCCCACTCTTGCATGGATGTTGGAAACATCCACATCCATGGATGTCGGTTACATCCATAACCGCTCCACGGTGCTCCACTCCGCTACACCCCAATTTATATTAATTATTTTTAACTTAATATTGTAAAAATTATATTATAATTTATTCATGAACATAATTTTAGTATATAAAAATCTTTAATATAATATATAATACATATATACTAAAAATATAAATATAAAATATTAGTATATATATGATTTTAGTATATATATCTAATATATATTAAAAATATAAGAAAAAATATAAAATATTTTAAAGGATAAAATAGTAATTTCAAAAGTCGGGGCGGGGCGGAGTGGAGCAAGCATTTACCAAAACCGCTCCGCTCCAAAAAAAACCTCTCCATTCGGAGCAGATCGGTGCGAAATCCATCGGTCGGATCGGGTTTTGCCATCCCTAAGCATGGCACGCTCAAACCTGGTGTTTCCTATCTTACAAGGAATGGTAAACATACCTGGATCCTTACATTTAGGTGGGAGTTTCTTTTGAAGAACAGCTGAAACATTTTCTCCCATACTTACATTTTCATTCCCCTTGAGCTTCCGTTTGGATGTGCACAATGCTTTGAGAAACTTTGCATATCGGGGCACTTGCTTAATTGCATCTAATAGAGGTATGTTCACCTCTACTTTTCGAAAGGTTTCCAAAATTTCCTTATCTTGCTCCTCCTTCTTGGACTTTGCTAACCTGCTAGGAAAAGGTGGAAAAGTTATATAAGAAGGAAAATAGGGTTTAGGAGTTACCTTAACAAGTGGCTCATTGGAATGTGAAGATGATGGTGCATTGGTGATTTCCTCTTTTTGAGCATTCTCCTTATGTGGTGTCTCAAGCTGTTTCCCACTTCTTAAAGTTATGGCATTGGCATTTTCTCTGGGATTCACTATGGTTTGGAAAGGTAATTTCCCGAAATCTCTTGCTTGTGATTGACTCATTATTGTTGCCATTTGATTCTCTAAATTGCGGATACTTGCCTAAAAACTTGTCCTTGTTTCCTGAAGGTTTGCCTCCATTTTTTGTTGAAATTGCAAATTATTAGTAACAAGAGAATTGACAAGGTCTTCAAGAGACTTACCTGAATTTTGAGGTGGAGGCACTTGTTCTCGGGTTTGGTATGGTTGTTGCGTTCTTTGCTGAAAACCTGGTTGTCTATCATTAAAGGGTGGAGGAGCAACTTGTGACTGGTTTCCTCCATAATTAAAGTTTGGATGATCCCTCCATCCTGGATTCTAAGTGTTTGAGTAGGGATCATACTTTCTTGGTTGGCCCGAAAATCCACCCATAACATTAACATGTTTATTTGGATCATCTTGGAGTGTTGGACACATATCAGCTTGGTGCCCCATGTTTGAACATATACCACAAGCCTTAATTTGCTGCATTTTACCTACAGCCATTCGTTCCACAAGAGAAGTCAGTTTATCAAAATTTTGTTCAAGGGATGATATACTTACCTCATTCACTTTATTTGGTTGTGGTGGTAGTTCATCTCTCATGTTGAACTGTTGTGACTTGGTTACCATATTGGAGATGAGAAGTCTAGCAGCTTCGGGAGTTTTATCAACTAGTGCTCCCCCACTTGCTGCATCTATCATGCGTCTCTCCATGGGCAAGAAACATTCATAGAAATATTGGATGAGTAGTTGTTCACTTATCTGATGATGTGGACATGATGCACAAAGTTTCTTGAACCTCTCCCAATATTCATACAAGGATTCTCCGTTGTGTTGCCGAATCCCACATATTTTTTTTTCTAATGTTGACAGCCTTAGATGCTGGGAAATATCTTTCCAAGAATGCTTTCTTCATCCCATTCCATGTAGTGATAGTCCTGGATTGTAGGTAGTAAAGTCATTCCTTTGTCGAATCAGCTAGAGAGAATGAGAATGCTCTTAACTTTATTTGCTCTTCCGTTATTTCGGTTGGTCTCATGCTAGAACATACTACATGGAACTCCTTGAGGTGTTTATTTGGATTCTCTCCTGCAAAACCATGAAAAAATTGGAAGAAGATGAATCAGGCCAGATTTTAATTCAAATGCTACCTCAAGAGTAGGATACTCTATGGACAATGGTTGTTGATCCAAGTCCGGAGTGGCTAGCTCCTTAAGAGTTCGGTTGTTTACTGCCATCTCTCCTTGCTCCTCTTGGATAGTTTGGATCAACTCTTTGTTTGTTCTTTGGTGGGAAGCTATGAATTCCCGAATTCGCCTAAGTCCGAAGTAAGGTTCTTCTTCTTTTTTGGGAGAGTGGGATATTCACGGAAAAAGAAAACAAGAAAATAAACTAATTAAAATAGAAAATAAGAATAAACCAAATAACTAATAAACTAAAGAAAGCAATCCCAGGCAACGGCGCCAAAAACTTGATGCACTCAAAAGAGTATATCTTATTTAATCCTTGCACTAAAAATATCAATCGTAAAGTATAGCAACAAGCAAGGATCGAGTCCACAGGGATTGGGTCTTAGTTTAAGAATTATTAGTCTAAAACTTAAATTCAAAGAAAACAAAATAAAATGGGAGGTTTTTAAAATCAATTTAAACTGAAGACTTATAATCAAAGAAGAAAGCAGATAAATAAGAAGTAATCAAATATGAGAAAAATATGGTTAAGGTTTCATTCTCCACCACTAGACATCATTGAGAATCAATAATCATATCTATCAACATTAATTAACTATCAAAATTATCAACTGTAGATAACAACAAGCTATGTTACCCCAATCTTTTCTTAGTTCGTCGTTAAATAAAACAAGCTCTCTATTTAATCTCTAACCACTAGACAACCTAGAATAAGCTCTCTAGATTAAATGTAATGGCAGCTTTATGATGAGAAAGATAGGTTGATCTAGGCAACAAACACATAAGCTCGGATTGTTTAACCTATGTTATGTTCCACTTTGCAATTAGCGAAAACTTGACCATAATCATTAATCACAAATTGCCACTTATGAATAGGAAATCAAGACAATTACACAGACCAAGACTCCTAAACTAGCAATAGATAATTATCAAGATCTATCTAGTTCGCGACCTAAACAAATCAAGACAATATCATGAACAATTTTTATGGAAGAACATAATCAACTTTGATAGAAAACTAATGATAGATAAATCTGAAAATCAATTACAAAACATGTCCAGGGCTTTGAAATCACTCTTAACAAAATAAAAGTTTAGCCTTGCATAGGCATAGTTAACATAAACATGAATATTCAAAAGAAACTAAGAAGAAAATAAAATAAAACTAAGAGAATAAGAATAAGAAGAAGAAGAAGAAGAAGAAGAAGAAGAAGAAGAAGAAGAAGATTGATAAATAATCAATAGCATGTCATAGTTGGTGGCTCAAAAAATGGTATTTATAGAGCTTTCAAGTCTTGGAAACCCTTTCTTGCTGATCAAGGAAGCTAGGAGTCAAAGGAGTGCAAAATAGGCAAGATTTTCGAGTTTTGAGGTTTTTCCCTGTTTTGAGGACAGTAGGACCGACGCCGCGATGCCAAGTACACTAATTTGCACATTTTTGCTTGCTGAAGTGGGTTTCGCGACTGCTGCACTGTCTCACACTTTGTCGGCTAATTTGGATGACCATCCGTTGTCCGATTTAGGCGTGTAAACTATTGTTGGAAAGGTATTCAAGTCAGATTCAAAAGTCAAGAAGGAAGTTTCTTCAAATAATGTCAAGCTCCAGAGGTCAGATCTACCTGATCATCTAGCACTAAGAATTTGATCTTTTTGACTCCAAAATCTTCTTCCATATTATGATTGTGACTTTATATGCTCTTTATCATCATAATTGACATGTTTTGATTTCATCTCTTCCAAAATACCTATAATTCATAAAAATATAATAATTTGTCATGGAACTTAAGAATTAAAGCACAAAGTATAAGGAAATAATATATGAAAATGCATGCAATTACGCACTTATCAACGTGTCAAGATTTATATAAATATATAATATCTTGAATACGATTATGATAGAAAAAATAACACGAATACGACGACACATGACACAAAATTGAAAGTTATTTGATTAGTGTCAATTAGACTTGACAATTTCGGACACAACATGATTATACGACACGAACAGAACATAAAAAAATAATTAAAACATGACACAAAAATAACATGAACACGACACAAATACAGTAACGTATCAAAATCTACATAAAATCAATTATTAACATGTACAAGTTTATAATACTTTAAACACAGGATAAAATAATACAAACACGTTATGAACATACATTTTTTTTCTAAATTGAATTACTATGACAAAATATGTAAAGTATGGGATGAATTAAGACGCGACACGTACATACAAATTTTTTTCTAAGTTGAATCACAATGACAAACTATACAAAATATTTGGATGAATTGAAAACGACACGAATACAACATGAAAAAAATAATTAAAATACGACACGAAGGATAACATGAACACAAAACAAATACACAAACGTCTCAAAATCTACATAAAACGAATTATTAACATGTAAAAATTTATAATACTTTGAACACACGAAAAAATAATACGAACACGACACGAATGTGTCAAAATCTACATTAAACAAATTATTAACTTGGAAAAAATAACACAAATATGACACGAAAAATAACATGAACACGACACAAAATATTTGAAGCCAAAATGATTTGAAATCGAAAAAATCCGAATAAATAAAGGTACGGACCCGAAAAGATCTAAACTCGATATGACCCGAACCCGAAATAATCTGGATCCAAAATATCTCATTAGTGTTAATCAAAAGATAAAACAAACAAAAAAATTCTAAAATATCCTAATTAATCCATAAATTATATGACAAAAATCCAAATACCATAATTATCCTTCAAACTATAGTTAATGATATGGCTTATGTGGCATATGGATGATATTTCAAAATCACAAATTCTCTACTCTCATGCATTTGGGGATAGTTTATAGTTTATAGATAGATAGTTATAGATTATAGATATAAATGTTATGTATAAGTCTAGTTCATCCATAATAATAATAATTAATTAGTAACATGCCCAATTAACCCTAGAATTATGGTTTATAACATTTCTTAGCTCTCAAAAAATTGATGAGTTAATTTTTTAAATTGAATTAAACATGATTTGGGGCCCGCGCTTCGCTGCGGAATGTTATCGGATTTGAATTAATATTTTGTAATAAATTTGAAAGACGAAAAAGTAAGAGTAGTAAAAATAATAATTTAGAAAAATAATAATTCTTATTCTTATACGACATATGGTATAAAATTGAGAGTTATTTGAATATGATCAATTACATCCTGTAATTTCAGATATAACATAATTATACAATACGAACATAACATAGGAAAAATAATTAAAACACGACATGGCATAAAAAATAATATGAACACGACACAAATACATGAACGTATCCAAATCTACATAAAACAAATTATTAACGTGTCAAATTTTATATAAATATATAATACCTTGAATACGATTATAACAGAAAAAATAACACGAACATGATGACGCTTGATACAAATTTGTGAGTTATTTGAATAATGCCAATTAGACTTGACAACTTCGGACACAACATGATTATACGACTCGAATACAACATGAAAAAAGTAATTAAAACACGACACGAAAAATAACATGAACACGACATAGATACACGAACGTGTCAAAATCGATATAAAATAAATTATTAACATGTAAAAATTTATATAAATTTATAATATTTTAAACACACAATAAAATAACACGAACACACAAAATTGAATCATTATAAAAAATTATGCAAAATATGAGATGAATTGAGACACGACACGGACGCACATAATTTTTTATTAATTGGATCACCATGACAAACTATGCAAAATATTTTGATGAATTGAAACATGACACGAACACATGAAAAAAATAATTAAAATACGACACGACACGACACGACACGAAAATAACATGAACACAATATAAATATACGAACTTGTAAAAATCTATATAAAATAAATTATTAACATGTAAAAATTTATATAATAAATTTATAATGCTTTGAACACAAAAAAAAAAAAAAAAGACACGAACATAAAAAATAATACGAATACGACACAAACACAAACACACAAGTCTTTCTTTTTTTCTTTTCCTTTCTTTCTTTTTTTTTTTTTCTAAAAAAAAAAAAAAAAAATTGGCCTGCCGCATGGCAAGCCAAGATGAACCAATTCCCCACAATTGGAAACAATAAATTGAGGGATAACTTTTAAGTATTTTATAGATTAACTACTTATAGACTTCTTATTATATTTTATCAAGAGTCCATTATAATTTTGACGAAGAAAATGTTATTTTAGGTTTGAATTTAATTAAATATTTAGTAAATTAATAAACTTTAAGAAACATATATATATAAACTAGAAATCATTAAATTTTGAGTTTTGATTTATTCGCTTTAATTAATATCCATGTAGGAGTAAGAAATGTAGCTTAATACCCAATTAAAATTCAAATGCATAGTACTATTCTTGGTTTATCAACATTTCCATGGATTTAGATTTATTAATTTCACTACATGAAAACACAATACAAACATAATATTTTTAATAAATACAAAAATATTATAATAAACACAATATGATATGTTTAAACATTATTAATACAATACGTTTAATACACGTACGTATCATATTCATGTTTAAGATTTTGACATGCTTAATAATTTATATCATATTCATATTTACACAATACGTTTAATGCACGTGACACATCGAAGAATATTCTTAACTTCGTTGCTAATGAAGCAGATCTAGATATTAGACATTCAATTATCTCAAAAATTAAAAGATTTCTACAAATTAGACGAATGATTAATGAATTTACTCGCGAATCTAGTGATTAGGCATATACCAAAATAAAATTTATGAAAAAACTAAGGGTATTGAGAATTCAAGAAATGAGATTTCATCCCAAGCTATATATGGAAAGAATAATTGATGCACCCAAAAGAGTGTATCTTATTTAACCTTGCACTAAAAAGATAAATTGTAAGTATAGTAGTTAGCAAGGGTCGAGTCCTCAGGGATTGGGTTTTAGTTTATAAGTTAATAGTTTAAAACTTAAATTCAAGAACAATAAAAGAAAAGGGGTTTTTGAAGCCAGATTTAAACTAAAGTAAATAATAAGAATAAGATGCAAGGCGGTATAACCAGCCAATAAAAATATATATACTAAATTAGGCGGTATAACCAGCCAATAAAAATATATATACTAAATTAGGCGGTATAACCAGCCAATAAAAATAAAACAAAGTTAATATACAAATTAGGCGGTATTACCAGCCAATAAAAATAAATATAAAAAATAAGCAAACTAAAAGTAAGAAGAATCAAATATGAAAAATATGGTTAAGGTTTCATTCTCCACCACTAGACATCATTAAGAATCAATTTCAGATCTATCAATATCAACCAACTATCAAAGTTAACAACCGTAGATAACAACAAGCTCTGTTACCCCAATCTTTCCTTAGTTTGTCGTTAAATAGAACAAGCTCTCTATTTAATCTCTAACCATTAAACAACCTAGAATAAGCTCTCTAAATTCAATTTAATGGCAGCTTTATGATGAGAAAGATAGGTTGATCTAAGCAACAAACACATAAGCTCGGATTGTTCAACTTAGGTTATGTTCCACTTTGCAATTATTGAATACTTGACCATAATCATTAATCACAAATTGCCACTTATGAATAGGAAATCAAGACAATTACACGGATCAAGACTCCTAAACTAGCAATAGATAATTATCAAGATCTATCTAGTTGTACACCTAAATAAATCTAGACAACATCATGAACAATTCTTGTAGAAGAACATAAACAACTTTGATAGAAAATTAATGATAGATAGAATCTGAAAATCAATCACAAAACATGTCTAGGGCTTTGAAATCACCCTTAACCAAATAGAAGTTTAGCCTAGCATAGGCACTATAAACATAAAATTAAATAGAATCTAAGAAGAAAATAAAAGAAAGAAAGAAGAAGAGGAAGAATATTAATTATCCAACCTCTTGCTCTCTCTAAAGAAAAAGAAAACTAGAGAAAAGAAAGAAAACTAGAGAAAAGAAAGAAGAAGAAAACTTAGAGAATTTTATTAAAATGGCTAATATCCTACCTATGTACAATATGATCCCTTACAATCATCCAAGGCCCTCTATTTATACACATTTTGGAGGGCTAAATGACAAGAGACAAGCTTTACAAATTTCAAAGGTAGGTATATGACGATTTTGATCAGCCAACTTGATGGTCGATTTCGTCAATATTGGAGGCCTGATCTGATCACATGGTCTTCTAGACAAAGGTTCCCCTATCAGTTACGGAACCATAGCCGTTGGAATCAGCTCATTTGCTGATGTGGATAAGAAGATATGGGCATAATACGAAAACATGTCAGCACAGACGTCATTGCACATCAGCCAACTTGATGGTCGATTTCGCTAGGGAAAACGACTCCGTTTTAAGAAGTGTAAAACATGAAAAAGATAGATATGCCTCTTAGCTTTGCATGGCTACCAATTTCAGCCTTATTGCTTCAGTGAAACTCGAGATATAGCTGATATGGTAAAAGGTGTCGGAACTGAAACTGAACTGGATTTGCCCTTAATTCTAGTAATCTGAAATCACTCAAAGAAACTTGTGAAAAACACCAAAATACATAAAAATATAAAAGATCATAAACACAATTAGACTAAACAATAATAACTCGTATTTGACACAAAACATTAATAAAACATAACTAAAAACTATATAATTATACGAGTTATCACACCCCCACACTTAGATTGTTGCTAGTCCCTAGCAACGACTCAATAAAAATAAAATAAGAAAATCTAATCTAATCCATTTTCGTAGGAAATCACGGTGGCACTTAGCATGTGACACAAGCCTTTAAACCCCTAGGTGTCCCTAGTGGACGAGTTTAGTCTCGTGAGGGTTTACTAGAACGATACCCACAAACATTGAAAAACTAAAATATAAATAAACTGCATATACTAAAAATATTTACTCCTAATCCTTTCAATACAAATTAGATACAATATTTGAACAAGTCTTATAAACTAATCAATAGCTTAAAGAATTTCACAAAAAATCATGCTTGAATGTAAATTGTTTGAGTTAAGCCAATATTAGCATAACATATCTCAATCAAAATATTGCATGTTCAAATTTAATCTCAACTTCTCACATGGGATACCCTCATGATTTTCACTCTTTAAAGTAGTGGTGAAGTGTTTACACTCAATCAATCTCATGAAAACAGTTCTACCATATTCTTGCTTGTCCACCTATTCTCCACTATTTAGATCATACAACTTCATGAATCAAGAGGTCTTTAATCAAGGTTGTAATGGGGCCAAGGGGTTTGTAATGTGGTTGAAGAACAAAAGGATAAAGATATCACAAAGGTTCCAAAGAGTTCATAAAGTTTAGAGACATAAAAAGATCATACAAAGAAACTTCTCAAAACTCTTTACAAGTACATAGTCACCTAGGCCGGATATTTATGTTGGGCCTTTTCTTCATTCTAAATGACTTTGTAGCATCTTTTTCTTTTTCCACAAATTCAAGAGATGATTCATATATATATATATATTTTTTTTACATAGGAATGTATTTGCCAGTATTTCATTTCTTTTTCTCTTGACTTTTCTTTTCTTTCCCCCCACACTTATTTCTTGTTTCTAACCCAAATTTTTAACTAAAAATATCCCTTGTCTTTGCAACTTGTCTCAAAACATGCTAATTCATCTTTGGAACAAAGGTAAAGATATAAGTATATTTAGGTTAGGGACAAGTTATGGTTACCAAAGAGATAGCTTATTCAATGTAGGCTCAAATTGGTTCACTAAGGGTGTGTTCTCTTGGGACATCAATAAGGGATGGCTGTTTGGCTCTGGCTAAAAATCCTAATGCCTCTATCATATTCATGTTGTCACATGTATCAATAGAGTCTCAAACGGTTTAAAGCAAGTTCTAGAGAATCCTGTAATCATAAGAGCACTCAAGAAAGAAATTAGATTGATTTGTATAATGCATCAATCATTATATGCTCAAAAACTCACAAGGATGATTATACAAGTCAGATTAAGTCTAAACATGCTTCTTTCTCAATCAACATATTATATTAACATTGGCTCATAAAAAGGTTGACATCAAGCTCAATTCTCATGAAAATCTTCTCACTAATAACCAGTTTAGACGTATGCAATTCATATCTCATCATTGTATTAAAAAGGAACTAAAACACACTAAAAATAATAATAATAATAAAGACTCATAAAAAAAAATAGTAGACAAAAATAAAAGAAATCCTAAATCATTCCCCCCACACTTAATTCTTACATTGTCCTCAATGTAAGTCTATTAACACAAATGAAAGAATCATGTGTAAGAGAAAAGAACTAATAACATAAGAATAGGAACAACTAAGACTCAAAACAAAACAAACTCATGCAACCTAAATAATCCTAAAATACTAAACAAAAATTAACAAGTAAACATAAAAAGATTAAAATCAAACTGACAAGGTATGTCTCAAGTCTCCCTTACTCAGACCTTGTTCAGAATGAATACTTCTAAATTGCTTAAAACACAACAAACTCTTTTTTTTTTTTTTTTTTTTTTTTTTTTTGAAAAGAAGAAATCAAACTGACAAGGTATGTCTCAAGTCTCCCTTACTCAGACCTTGTTCAGAATGAATACTTCTTAAATTTTTTTTTTTTTTTTTTTTTAAATTAGCAAAATATGTCCCTTACCCCCTACTAAAATATGACATTGTCCCCAATGTCAAATTTTAAAGGTAGAATTTAGGAGATATTACCTGCAGAGGTTGCTAACCACTTATTATAACTGAGACACAACAAGCAAAATGTTAGATAATGTCACAAAGACAAAGTGCAATCCACTCCTTGCTCGTCCATATCTCTTTTTCTTTTTTCGAGCGTTTGCGAAACAACCGTAGCAGATAAACACTCATAAGCTTGGAGCTTTTTAAGTAAATCTTCAATGGTTGTAGCAGAAATTATGGTTCTCCTTGCCTCTGAAAACATGAATCCATTATCCACAGCATTATCTAAATATAAAAGCAAATTACTAAAATAACCATTAATATTAAGCAAACCAATGGGTTTCTTATTTGTGACCAAAGATGACCAAGAAGCCACGCAAGCTATTTCTTCCAATGTACCCAGACCTCCTGGTAAAGCAATGAATGCATCGGCAGAATGGTACATGATTGTCATCCGTTCAGGGATACTCCAGACTTGTATTTCCTTACCCACGGTAGGTCCACAAAAATCTGTGAATAGTTTTGGCACGACTCCTAGAACTGGACTTCCTCCGGCGTGTGCTGCTGTAGCGACTGCTCCCATTAAACCCGTACTACCGCCTCCATAAATCAACTGGATCTTTTGTTGGGCAAGTATTACTCCAACTCTTATGGCTTCATCTGCGAATATGTTATTTTTCCCTGGATAAGCACCTCCAAAGACACAAATTTTTTTTTATGCGTTGGGACGAAGTACTTTCCATTTTTTTTTCTATTTTTTTTTTTCGAGTGCCTGAAAGAGAATGAGTACATGGTGTAATATATAGAGGACTGAGTAGTGAATCAGACAAGAGTAATAATGTCGCCGAAAGTGTATCTGACCTGTCAGAAGAAAATGTTAACCTAACAAAAGATTTTTGCGTGATTTCAGGAAGAAAATCAAAAAGAGAAGAAAAATCGACCGTAAAAGTCAAGAGTAATAATGTTGCCGAAAGTGTATTTGACCTGTCAGAAGAAAATGTTAACCTAACAAAAGATTTTTGCGTGATTTCAGGAAGAAAATCAAAAAGAGAAGAAAAATCAACCGTAAAAGACAAATAAAAAAAATGAGAATAATTACACAAATCGAATAACACGTAAATTAAACTGAAATAAAGTTATTGCAAATCAAACCAAAAGCTGAGAAGTTATTTATTGTAGTTGTGATTGTGGCTCACATCTTCCTCTGGTTTTACGTCCAGAAACGGCTTAAACGCCTTCTATGAGTCGAGGATATGCTTCCCATCCAGTTTTCTTACAAGCTGGCAAACAGGGTCTTTTAACATCAGATTCCCAAGATGTTGCCATTCCCTTTGGAATTGCGGCCATAAATCAAGAATTTCTCTTTGTACGTCTCCACTAGGATGCGTCTCAAGAGAAAGTTGGATATTACCCAAATTCTCCTTACTCAGTCCATCCTTAATGAATTCAATTTTATCATCTCGATTAGAGGACGGAATCCCAATAGAACGACATTTACCGTTACACGTCCATCGTGCACATTTGTGGCAATTTGAATTCATGCGCTTTGCTCGTCGCTTCTTTGCAAAAGTGCTTCTACCTGTACCTGGTAAATGCAAAACAGGAAGATATTCATCTTCACGTACCTTGGCTTCAATTATCCAACGTATGTCTCCAGGAATCCCTTTGTGCATAAGCATTCTTAATCTTTCGAATCGAACTTGGTAAAGCTTCAGTAAAATATTTCGAGGAAAAGGAGGAAATCGTTTCTGCAATCTTGTGAGAATATCATCCATCCTGAAAAAAAAAAAATAAAAGAGAAATTGAAAGAGAAATTTATATACAATATCAGTTTTTTTGGGTAGCTGATGGAACCGACTTAAATAATCACGGAGTACCGTTATCCGCCATTTAACCGGGGTTAAAAAAAATTATATTTACATCTAGTGTTTTTCAAAACAAGGATCATAAAGAAAAACAACATAAAAAAAACTCAAAAACAAAACACTCTAAATAAAATCCTAAATTCTTCCCCCCACACATAATTCTTACATTGTCATTAATGTAATGCTATTATCCCCCAATGCAAGAATTATATGTAAGAGAAAAGAACTATTAAACAAAAGAAACTTATGCAGCCTAAATGAACTTAAAAGCAGTAAACACAATTAACAAAGAAACATAAGAAATAAAATAAAAATAATAAAAATAATAAAAGAAAAAGGAAAAGAAAGAGAAAGCAAATCTGAATATGGAAGGTTGGCAATTTCATCTTTAATTGGGCTGCCTTCCCAATTAACACTTGAGTTAGTGTTTTGAATCTAACCAACACCCTTTCTTGGCTTTTTAGGCTTGTCAGGCTCATACATGAAATTTCCCAAATTTATGCGTTTAAGAGGAAGCTTTCTTTGCACAACAGTGGATGCATTCTTCATTACAAGTATTATTCCATCATCCTTGGTGGTGCATATCTCATCGAGGAATGGTGCATCTTTTGGTACTTGTTGAATGACATCCACAAACAAACTGTTTAAGGTTTCCAGCGTGTCTTGTTCATGTTCATCCTCCTTGAACTTTGCAAATCTACTAGGAAAAGGTGGAGAAGAAACATTAGTAAAAAGTGGAACTTTAAACGTTACCTCAGGTGCCGAAATACTCTTATTTGTATTTGTGGCTTCATTATCCTCAAGAATAGAATCCATCTCTAATTCTGTCTCATCCTCATCTTGTTCATCATTCCTCAAGGTCACAATAGTAGTATTCTCCTTTGGGTTAATCATTGTTTGGGCAGAGAGTTCTTCAGATCTTTGTGCTACCCATACCACCATACTACTAGCCAATTGGCTCATTTGCTTTTCCAAACTCTTGATGCTTGCCCTTGTTTCCTGTTGAAATTGCAAAGTATTAGTAACAAGAGAATCGACAAGATCTTCTAAAGAAGTACCTGAGTTTTGAGTCATATGTGGTGGTTGAAGAAGATCTGGTTCTTGAGACCATGATTGATTGAAGCTAGATGGATGAGTGTAATTGGCATAAGGATCTACTTCTTGGTAATTTTCTGAGTAGCCATAATTAGTATGATCCCACCATCCCTCATGGTAAGTGTTTGAGTAATGATCATACTGTTGGTCTTGGAACACTTGATGGCCTTGACATCCTCCCATGGCCAATTGTTGAACTGGGTAGGTGAGATTGGCTTGTTGATTTTCCATGTTCATGTATGCCACCAACTCTTCAAGTGTTAGATTGCTCAATTCCATCGTTTTTTTTTTTTTTTTTTTTTCAAAATTTGATAAGAAAAACTTGTATGTACAAGAAAATAGAACTAATTAGAACTGAAAATAAGAATAAACCAAGTAACAAATAAACTAAAGAAAACAATCCCCGGCAACGGCGCCAAAAACTTGATGCACCCAAAAGAGTGTATCTTATTTAACCTTGCACTAAAAAGATAAATTGTAAGTATAGTAGTTAGCAAGGGTCGAGTCCTCAGGGATTGGGTTTTAGTTTATAAGTTAATAGTTTAAAACTTAAATTCAAGAACAATAAAAGAAAAGGGGTTTTTGAAGCCAGATTTAAACTAAAGTAAATAATAAGAATAAGATGCAAGGCGGTATAACCAGCCAATAAAAATATATATACTAAATTAGGCGGTATAACCAGCCAATAAAAATATATATACTAAATTAGGCGGTATAACCAGCCAATAAAAATAAAACAAAGTTAATATACAAATTAGGCGGTATTACCAGCCAATAAAAATAAATATAAAAAATAAGCAAACTAAAAGTAAGAAAACAAATAAGTAAGAAGAATCAAATATGAAAAATATGGTTAAGGTTTCATTCTCCACCACTAGACATCATTAAGAATCAATTTCAGATCTATCAATATCAACCAACTATCAAAGTTAACAACCGTAGATAACAACAAGCTCTGTTACCCCAATCTTTCCTTAGTTTGTCGTTAAATAGAACAAGCTCTCTATTTAATCTCTAACCATTAAACAACCTAGAATAAGCTCTCTAAATTCAATTTAATGGCAGCTTTATGATGAGAAAGATAGGTTGATCTAAGCAACAAACACATAAGCTCGGATTGTTCAACTTAGGTTATGTTCCACTTTGCAATTATTGAAAACTTGACCATAATCATTAATCACAAATTGCCACTTATGAATAGGAAATCAAGACAATTACACGGATCAAGACTCCTAAACTAGCAATAGATAATTATCAAGATCTATCTAGTTGTACACCTAAATAAATCTAGACAACATCATGAACAATTCTTGTAGAAGAACATAAACAACTTTGATAGAAAATTAATGATAGATAGAATCTGAAAATCAATCACAAAACATGTCTAGGGCTTTGAAATCACCCTTAACCAAATAGAAGTTTAGCCTAGCATAGGCACTATAAACATAAAATTAAATAGAATCTAAGAAGAAAATAAAAGAAAGAAAGAAGAAGAGGAAGAATATTAATTATCCAACCTCTTGCTCTCTCTAAAGAAAAAGAAAACTAGAGAAAAGAAAGAAAACTAGAGAAAAGAAAGAAGAAGAAAACTTAGAGAATTTTATTAAAATGGCTAATATCCTACCTATGTACAATATGATCCCTTACAATCATCCAAGGCCCTCTATTTATACACATTTTGGAGGGCTAAATGACAAGAGACAAGCTTTACAAATTTCAAAGGTAGGTATATGACGATTTTGATCAGCCAACTTGATGGTCGATTTCGTCAATATTGGAGGCCTGATCTGATCACATGGTCTTCTAGACAAAGGTTCCCCTATCAGTTACGGAACCATAGCCGTTGGAATCAGCTCATTTGCTGATGTGGATAAGAAGATATGGGCATAATACGAAAACATGTCAGCACAGACGTCATTGCACATCAGCCAACTTGATGGTCGATTTCGCTAGGGAAAACGACTCCGTTTTAAGAAGTGTAAAACATGAAAAAGATAGATATGCCTCTTAGCTTTGCATGGCTACCAATTTCAGCCTTATTGCTTCAGTGAAACTCGAGATATAGCTGATATGGTAAAAGGTGTCGGAACTGAAACTGAACTGGATTTGCCCTTAATTCTAGTAATCTGAAATCACTCAAAGAAACTTGTGAAAAACACCAAAATACATAAAAATATAAAAGATCATAAACACAATTAGACTAAACAATAATAACTCGTATTTGACACAAAACATTAATAAAACATAACTAAAAACTATATAATTATACGAGTTATCAATAATTAAGGAAAATAAATCATTGCTGCTCCTAATGTTTGGTGCTACTTTAATTTATTATAATTTTCTTCTTTCCCAATAGTACCAAATTGCTATTTTTTTCTTTTCTTTTCTTTTGAGTTAGGTGATTATAATTTAAATACAAATCAGTTAGAGGCCAACAATGAGGAATCTGATAAAAATTAATGTAAAAAAAAATACAGTACTTTCATGTTTGTAATCTTTAATGGAATATTTTAGTGGCATAAAATGATAGTTTTATGTGATTCTTTATCAGGTTATTTGCAATTTGCAATTTAGTGATCTACTATATTATTGCTTTCTCTCCGCTCTAGTTTTATCTATACCTAGTATATATAAAAAGAATCCCGAGTTCTTAGCTTAACATATGTCAACTTTTTTTTTTTTTGCTTGACATGTGTCAAGTTTTTTTTTTATTTTTTTATCTATACCTTGTCTATAAAAAGAATTTTCTAAGGGGCTCTTAACTTGAAATATGTCAAGCTTTCTTTGCTTGACATGTGTCAAGCTTTTTCTTTTTCTTTTAATTTTATTTTTTTTATTTATATTAATTTTTTAATTATTTTTATTTTATTTTCAAATGATATATTTAAAGGGATCGATCCGCACGTTGACTCACGGGTCGGTTTAGGATCCGTACACGACCTACTCGCAAAAAAATTTAAAAAAAGAAAGAAAAAAACGAATTTGCTGTTGATCAGTGTGAGAAAGTCGAAAAATTCTCTAATGATCACGTGGCAAGCTTTATATATATATAGTTTATTTTTTTAGTTTTCATTTTTATAGTTTTAAGTTTTTTTTTTAGTTTTAGTTTTTTTAATTTATATTATTTTATTTTTAAGTATTTAAAGGGATTGATTCAAACGTTGACTCGCGGGTTAATTTACGATCCATACTTGATCCGCTCGGAAAAAAGTTTTAAAACAAAAATTCTGCTAGCCAGAGTGAGAAAGCTGATCAATCGAGATAATTAAATATAAATCATAATTTTATTTTAGTTATTTTTTATTTGAATAATTAAATATGCAAAATAAAATATGAAAATGAGTTAGTATTTCATTAATTTAACAACAACAAAAAAACTTGCTGTTAACTTATTTGAGAAAGTCGACCCAACGAGAGAATAAAATACAAACCACAATTTTATTTTGTTATTTATTTTTTTTTCTCCTATAAATAAATATATACAATAAGATCTGAAAATATGTTTAAAAAGTGCATCTAGATAGTAATTAAAAACGCTTTTGTATTACGTAATTTATAAATAAACAATTATTATAAATTTAATTCTCATAATTTAAAAAATATAATTATATTAATATTATTAAAATTTATAAATAATTAAATAAATTATTATTAAATTTAATTTAATTAAAAATTAATTTTTCATTATTAATTTTTCATTATTTTTTTTACCTCCTATATATAAAAATATGCACTATATAATAAGATCTAAATATATTTAAAAATACATATAAATAACAATTAAAAATAAATTTGTATTACGTAATTCATAGATAAATAATTATAATAATTTAATTTCATGATTAAAAAACAATTATATTAATATTATTAAAATTTTTAAATAAAAAATAAAAAATTATTATTTAATAAAATTTATTTAAAAAATTTATTATTAATTAATTTTTAAAAATTACAAAAAAAAAATTAAAACCCTCTAGTAAAACCCGGGGGGGCTTAATTCTAGTTTATATGATTAAATTAGTTCAAACTTTTCAAATTGGGTGCAATTTTTTAAACATGAAACAATTACTTTGACAAGCTAAGATTTGATTGTTGTTAAATAAATTAATTGCACAAAAATTAATTTTAAAATTTGAACAAGTTCAAATAGAGATTTTAATTAAAAATCATGATCATGAAATCTTTACCATGTAGCAACTACTAATAATTAAATTTTTGTATAGATTTTATCATTAATTCATTCATTCATTAGATGTATGAGTAATATACTTTGATTTTTAATTATCTATTTCAATTTATAATTGTTTTGTATGGACAAAATTTTGAGAAAACTTTACTTAAGTAATTCATTATTCACCCAATTTCTTAATTACCCAATCATAACAATTACAACAACAACAATTAATTTTTGCTCAAGTCTCCTCGGCTTCTCTGTGGGAGGATAGTGAGTCTCGTTTATACGAGGCGTCAATTTTCTCAAGATTTCTTGAAATCCTTGGGATTCAGATAGTACATTCGGGGCAGTCTCTGAGTTTTATCTTTTGAGTTTCCATGGCAGACGATCTAGAGGGCTTATGGAACAAACTAAATCTCACCGAGGAGGAAACCGACTCGGTTGATACCATAGATATACAACGGCTGTTGGATGACGGCGACTCCAAACCGTGGCTCGTGGGGAAGCTACTGACGAGAAGACACTTCAACAAAGACGCGATGATCGCTACCTTCAAGCTTGTGTGGAGAATCGCAAAAGAGGTTATGGTATCGGCACTGGAGGCGAATCTGTTCCTCTTCAAATTCTCATCAGAAAGAGATAGAGACAGAATCATAGAGGGCAGCCCGTGGAATTTTGACAAACATCTGCTGCTTCTGCAACCCTACAAGGCCAGCCTCCGACCCATGGATTACAAATTCAACTTTGCGCCGTTCTGGGTAAGAATTTATGACCTCCCTTTAGGCTGGATTCATCATGATATGGCCATACGCATAGGTGGGAAAATTGGGAAATTAATTGATGTGGATCTGAATACTCAAGATGGGGTTTGGGGCAGATTTTTAAGAGTTAGGGTGGAGGTGGACATTACCAAACCTCTGAGGAGAACTATTCTGTTGATGAAATCGGCTGACGGAAGAAATCAATGGGGACGGTTAAAATTCGAGAGGCTTCCTAGCTTCTGTTACGATTGTGGGATGTTGGGACACATAGATGCTGATTGTGAATTAGGGCATACTGCTGATAATGGCTTTGACCAAAATCAGGATAGTGTTTTCAAGCAATATGGGGAATGGCTACGAGCTTCACCACTCAAAAGAACAGGGGTCAGGCAACAAACAGAGGGGGGTAGTTCAGGGCTGAGATTAAAATCTGGTTTATCTATGGAAGGTATTGGGTTACCGGCCGATCTGGGGAAGAAGGGGGGAAGGGATGATCAAAGTATGGTAAGAAGACAGATTTTGGGAAGTGGTTTTACTAGCCTACACTCTAGGAATGAGTTACCTATATCAGCTGCACCATCCACGGCATCCATTAGGGATCCAATATCACAAAACCAGCAGAAATCAAGTGCAGATAAAGTGGAAATAAATCTGGACCAGATTCGAAATGACATGATCGATGGATTCATAAACACAAGCTTTCGAGCACAATTCAATCAAACAGGATCTGGTAAGATTGTACAAACCTTGGTGGAAGAGGGAAGAGTCAATGATATGGCAGCATACAAAGATGGGAAATTGAAAGGCAAATGGAAGAAAATGGCAAGACAACCTGGGAACAGCACACCTACTGTGGAAGTGGAAGCAGGGAAAAGGAAAGGAAGAGATATGGTAGACGATGTGGTACACATGGATTTAGATAAGCTGGACAAGAAGCTAAAATGCCACAATGCAGGGAAGGAGCAGGAAACCAAACAATTGGCGGAGTCTGGATACCAGCTCCGCCGACCATCATGAAGATCATAAGTTGGAACTGCCGTGGGCTTGGGAACCCACGGACAGTTCGAGCTTTGAAAAAGCTCATACAACAAAAAGCTCCCGAGGTAGTGTTCTTATGTGAAACTAAACTTGTTGCAAGTGAATTTGATAGGGTAAGAAGACTATGTGATATGGATAACTGTGTAGTGGTTGACAGTGAGGGTAGAAGTGGGGGATTGGCAATGATGTGGAAGAATGAGGTGGATTTAAGATTGAAAAGTTTTTCAAAAAATCATATTGATATGGGTTTGATGGAAAATAATCAAGTACATCAAAGGGTGACAGGCTTCTATGGTGAATCAGAGTTAAGCAGAAGGGAGAGCTCGTGGACTTTATTAAAACATTTAGGGGGTCAATCTAATGAACCATGGACCTGTTTTGGTGATTTTAATGAAATTGCACAACATGGTGAGAAGAGTGGGACTTGCTTGAGAAATGAAAGACAGATGGAGGCCTTCAGAGAGGCCATTGAAGAGAGTAATTTGATGGATGCTGGCTTCAGGGGGACATGGTATACCTGGTCCAACAATCGAAGGAAAGCTGATCTTGTACGTGAAAGACTTGATAGGGTACTGGTTACTAACAGCTGGTGTTCTCTGTTTCCTGCATATCTAGTTGAGCACCTGATTTGTCCCCGCTCAGATCATTGCCCGATCTTGCTAGATACAATGGGCAGCTCACCAGCTGTGGTTAGAAGAGGCAGAAATAAAAGATTTCACTTCGAAGCATCATGGGCTAAAGAGAAAGCTTGTGAAGAGGTGGTATTGGAGGTGTGGAATAATTCTGCTAACAGAGAGGTCATGTCTCGAATACAAGAAACGGGAAGTAAACTGTCAAGATGGCACTCTATCCACATAGGAGCAGTTAAGGCACAAATACAAGAGATTCATGGAAAGATTCGAAGGCTCCAACAGCTGCCAGTTAATGATGACAACCTAAGATGCGAACAAGAGGCAAAGAGACAGCTTGATGAGCTATTGGAAAAAGAGGAGAATTACTGGAAACAAAGGTCACGGATTCAATGGTTGAGGGAAGGTGACAGGAACACTGCCTATTTTCATGCAAAAGCTAATGCGAGAAGGAGGACAAATTCCATTCTAGCATTGGAGGATACAAATGGAATTGTTTGTGACAAGGAGGCAGATTTGCATCGAATTGCACTCGATTACTTCATTAAACTATTTGAATCCCAAGGCTCACCTAACACTGAGAACATTCTTGAGACAGTTGATCGTCGAGTTACAAACGAGATGAACAGTTCCCTCCTTGCAGAGTTCAAAGCTGAGGAAGTGGTGAAAGCAATCCAACAAATGCACCCAACAAAAGCTCCTGGACCCGATGGTATGCCTGCATTGTTTTTCCAAAAATACTGGCATATAGTGGGTAAAGATATCTTAAACCTTTCCCTTGATATTCTGAATGGTACATCTGATTTGACTGCCTATAATCATACACATATTGTGCTTGTCCCAAAAAAAAAAAAATCCAAAAAACATGACACATTTTAGGCCGATAAGTTTGTGCAATGTTATCTACAAAATCATTGCTAAAGTCCTTGTGAATAGACTGAAATCTATACTTCCTATATGCATTAGTGAGAATCAAAGTGCATTCATTCCTAGGAGATTGATAACTGATAACATCATGGTTGCATATGAACTCGTACATGCTCTGAAGAATAAGAAACATGGGGGGTTAAGTTTCTTTGCACTCAAACTGGATATGAGTAAAGCATATGATAGGGTAGAGTGGTCTTTTCTGGAATCTATAATTATTAGAATGGGTTTTGGGGATAGATGGGTTTCACTCATTATGCAGTGTGTATCTACTGTCTCTTATTCAATTGTTATAAATGGGAAAATCACTGACGGTTTTAAACCAAGCAGAGGGCTTCGACAAGGAGACCCTCTATCACCATTTTTATTTTTGCTCTGTACAGAAGGATTGTCAGCCATGCTATCAAGGTCACAAAGAGAAGGGGAGCTACTTGGTGTCCAAGCAAGCAGACTGGGTCCTCGAGTTAATCACCTGTTCTTCGCAGATGATAGTTTATTGTTTGCAAGAGCAAACAGGAACAACGGAGAACGGTTGAAGCACATGCTAAAGGTATATGAGGAAAACTCAGGACAAAAGATCAATTTCGAGAAATCAGTCCTCTTCTTCAGTCCCAACACTACACCGGGACAAAAAGAAGACCTTCAACAGCTGTTTGGAATTCATGTGGCTACAAATCCAGACAAATACCTTGGTCTCCCAACAATGGTAGGGAAAGGGAAAAAAAAGGCATTTAAAGAGATCATTCAAAAGGTACAGCTTAGAATCAATAACTGGAGCAAAAGACTGCTATCCTTTGGGGGAAAGGAGGTCTTCATCAAAGCTATTCTTCAGTCCTTACCTACCTATGCCATGAATTGTTTCTTGCTGCCGAAGACCTTGTGTGATGAACTCACCAGTCTAATCAGGAATTACTGGTGGACAAGCAAATCTCGGGGAAAAGGTATAAACTGGCTGAATTGGGATAAAGTGTGTATGCCTAAGGCTATGGGTGGGATCGGTTTCAGGAAACTACAGCTTTTTAATAAGGCACTGCTGAGCAAACAAGGTTGGCGATTGATTCAGAATACATCATCTCTATGCTTCAAGATTTTCAAAGCTAAGTATTTCCCACAAGGCAACTTTTTGAGTTCACATCTGGGATCCAACCCCTCCTACATTTGGAGAAGCATTTGGAATGCTAAAGAGGTACTAGTGGATGGTGTTAGGTGGAGAGTGGGTGATGGAAAATCTATTAACATTTGGGAGGACAAATGGCTAGATGTTAATGGTTCTTTCCGTTCACCCCAAACAACGGATACTATACAACACTTCCAAACAGTCGACATGCTTATTGATGAAAGGACCATGACATGGAGAGGAGATCTCATACACGAGGAATTCCCTGAAGTAGAAGCGAAGGCCATATGCAGCATCCCCTTATATAGATTGAGACCACCAGATAGGTTGATATGGCAGCACACAAAAGATGGGAAATATACAGTGAAGAGTGGTTATAAAGTATTAGCACAGAAGCAAGTTGTTCATGGACCTCCGAGACTTATCTGGAAACCACTTTGGTCTGCCCAGGTACCATACAAAATTAAACTGTTTGCTTGGCGTTTATGTCATGGTATCATTCCAACAAAGTTTAATCTTGCTTCCAGAATTAAAGAGGTAAATCCCATGTGTTTGAGATGTAACTACATAGCAGAAACGGACCTGCACGCTTTAAGGGACTGTGTTTTGTCGAGGGAAGTTCTGGAACTGATTCAATTCCCCCAAACTCTGATCAATCTCTTAGTGGACAGCATGGTGGAGTGGATGGAGGAAGCTGCTAAACAACTTAGTGCTGATGCTTTTGATTGTTTCCTAGTGACTCTCTGGGACTTATGGTACGGAAGAAATCTGGAGGCTAAGGGAGAACCAAAACCTGAAGGAAGGAGAATCGGTGAACATGTTAGAAGCTATATCCATGAATACAAACAAGCCCAAGTGGTAAACAGTTCCAAACCACAAACAAAGTCTCAGATTCGATGGAAACCTCCACCAATGGATGCTCTCAAAGTTAATTTTGATGGAGCTTTTGATGTAAATCTGCAACAAGATGGAATCGGTGTTGTTATTAGAGATTTCGAAGGCTTTGTAATGGGAGCAGCTGCTGTTAGAATAATGTTTTGTAACGAATCAGATATCTCAGAAGCACTGGCAGCTTTGAAGGCAATGGAAGTGGCTCAAGAAATGGGTTTCAAAAATGTAATTCTGGAAGGGGATGCATTGGGGATAATTAAGAAATTGCAAGTGGATGAGGATGACTTATCTAGTATCGGCCCTTTGATGGAGGAAGGAAGACTGCTGATGAACAAATTTGATGAATGCAGAGTCCAACATACCAGACGAGAAAGAAATGCTGTAGCACATGCTTTAGCTAGGTATAGTCTACAAATTGATGAAGAATTATTTTGGATAGAAGATTACCCTTCTATTTTACACCAAGCTGTAATGAATGATGCTATCAATATATGATATATTTTGCTTTCAAAAAAAAAAAAACAATTACAACAACAACAAAAAAAGACTCATTGAAGTTTTTACAGCATCACCCATAAAGTTACCAGAAATGGAACAATCCTTTCAACTTCCAAAAAACTTTGTCTTTTATATAATATTTGTTCATTTTTATCAAATTACAAGTACAAACAGAAGTTATATATATTACATTTTATATAAAAACTAATAAATTAAATTAAACAAAGAAATGAGTTAATGAACCAGCACATAATTTAAACAAATCAAATATATATAAAATTGGATCAAAATCACACATGAGACTTGAACTTGAATCTTTAAATTTTCAGAACTTCCTTTTAACTAATAAGAAAATATATATATATTTTTTTAATAATACGATTATAGATATTCTCAAATTTATCTGAAGCTAATCTCATTAGCTGTTATTTATATAATTATATTGCTTGAAAAAATTTGAATATTTTTCCTATAAAAAAATTTGCTATCTTAAAACTTATTATGGCCGAAAATATTGAATATTTAATAATTGCAATATTTAAAACCATTGGCATTTATTTCAGTGGGACTCAAATCAAATAATCAATCCCTTTGAATTAATACTGCTACATCTTTGTTATAGGAAATAACACTAAATCTCCAAATTTTAAGTTACAATAAATATTCCATATAAATAACTCAATTTTTTTAAATAATTTTTACCATTAATAGCTCAATGAAATTATTTTGTTTATCTACTATGGCTAATTTTTTCTGGTTAAAATTTTCATTTCTTCGGATTTTTGTGTTTTCACATTACAAATATCAGTGCTTTGTATTTAAATAATTTTTTAAATCTGACAATTTTAGATACGATATGATTACACAACACGAGAAAAATAATTAAAAATCAACACGATCCCAGAAAAAAAAAATACACGAATATGTCAAAACCTATATAATACAAATTATTAAGGATCAAAATTATATAAATATATAATACTTTAAATACGATTATGACACGTAAAAATATAAAAACACGACACAGATTACTAGATCTATAATTTCTCATATATATTTATATGGTTTTAGATTTTTCTTCTTGATTCTATATGCAAGTAAACATCCAATGTTGAGACAACCAAAATTAGGCTTAACCGTTGTTACTACTATCTTTAAAGGGTCAGTTTGAGAGCGATGGAATCCTTCACAATTTGTGGGGGGAAATCCCCCCACTGAATGCACTCCCTGGGAGTTAAAACCCAGTTTAACTGAAGGGGTAAAGGTTCAGTGTGTTCACTGACCCCCAATGGAAGGATAAATATCCATTGTATGCCTCCACTGTTTTTTTTAATTTTAAATTTAATTATTTTAAATTATTATAAAATTATATTTTTAACATAAATATAATTTTTAATAATTATTTAATATAAACATAATTTTAATATATATTTTATTATTTAATATAAATATAATTATTTATTATATATATACATATTTTAATCTAATGCTTTTAATGGTCATTTTTTTTCTCATTATAATTTACCGTCACCGCTGCATTTGAATCCATACACATATCTCACCACTGATTTTAATTTCACCGCTACAATAACTAATATTACCGACCAATCTCACTGCCCATCCAAATAGACCAAAATCATAAACATCAAGGTTCGAATTGTCCTTGCCTAACCTTTTTTTGATGACACCTTGCTTAAGCCTTTTAAATGTGAATGTCTGCTTTAAGTATAAATAATAATGTTATATGAGTTAGTTTTTTATATATCAATACGTAGAGATTTTAAAATGTACAAATGATATTAGAATATCATCATTAGACTTGTTTAGGGGTATAGACTACTCGTCCAAGTTTGATGGTCAGTATAATATTTTAGAAGATTTAGATAAAAATATTAAATTTTAAAATAATCTTGGATACAAAAAATAAACCCGTTTAAAAAGCGAATCAGACATTGACTCCAACATTTAACGTTTGAGCCCAACCTGTATTTTAATTCTATAATATATTAGTTTTATATTTATATATTATGTAATTTATATTATATAAATAATAAATATATATAATATTCTAGTATAAATATTAAAAATATGTTAAGTTATCTATATTTTAAAATTTAATAAAAAAAAAAACAAAACTACAAAAGATTAAATAAAAAATAACATGTTTTTTAAATAAAAACTAAAAAAAATAATATAAGCGGGTCTGAACTACACATTTAAAAATATGAGCAAACCGGGGCAAAATTTGAAACCGGATTGTTAGATCAGACCAGGCTTGGACAAGTAAATATATGTTGATACCATACTTAAGCCCAACCCAAAACCGACCCATGAACACCTTTAATTATCACATATTTTATTATTTTTATATAAATTTATTAGTAATTTTAAATATATATTTTAATGGCATATGTGACACCCTCTAACTTCCCAAATAAATTTTTTTAAAAGTTCATTAACAATTTTCCATTTTCCAATATTAATAGAAGTAGATGGAGAAAATGCTAGATTTTTAAAACATATGGGAAAAGTTATGGGTTAGGGTAGATGTGACTGTGATGGGGCTGAATTTGTTTTTATTAAAGTGTTAGGTCATCATATAAGAGGATTATAAAGCATGTTTAACGTTTAATGGCTAACCTTCAATTAACTGTACAATTGACAATCTTAATTATTTTTTAATGGCTAAGTGTTGTAGTTAAGGTTCAAGATTCAAGTTTTAAAGAAGTAGAAAGGAAAAACAAAAAAAAAAAAAATGTTCGAGATTAATTACGTGTAAAGTTTTTAAACTCTACAAATCAAATTAGAATTTTTTTTATATTATCATATATATTTTTTATATATTTTATTAAATATCATTTTAAATATAATAAGATGTATGAAATAATTTTTTCTAAATATATAATTGATCAGTTCTGTTTTCTTTCCATTCTAAAACTAATAATTTTGGGCATAATACGAAAACATGACACGAATATGATATGTTTAATAAAAATAAAAATAATATAATAAATATGACATGACACGACACGTTTAAACACGATTAATACAACATGTTTAATACACGTATCGTATTCATATTTAGAATTTTGACACATTTAATAATTTATGTTTACATGACTAATGTTAAAAATAAAAATAAATAAAAAACCATGAGGCACTATATGTATACCCGAATTATCAGATCTATAGTAATTGATATATACTTGGGCCTTCATTGGAGTAGGAAATCGGAATTATTGGGCCTTGATATGGGCCTTTTAAATATCTTGGAAAATTAAAGATACAGAAAAGATATCGGTCAAAGTATTAAAGAGGTCCTACTATATCATCTAATACAAATTAGTTATTTTATTATAAAATTATATAATTTAGTTTTGTTCTTTTAAAATTGAAGCAAAAAGATAAAATCACTTACTGATGTACGTGAATCGTTAAAAAAACTTTCAAGGCATTTAACCTATATTTAGTTGGTGATATGGATGTCAAATGCTGACGTGACACCAATAAAATATATTATTTTAGGATGACATGGACAAAATAAATAATCAAGTTGTTGAAAATGACACATGAAATCTTTTACTTGGTTACTTATTTTGTCCATATCATTTTAAAATAATATATTTTATTGATGTCATGTCAACATTTGACATTCACGTCATCAACTAAACACAGATTAAATGTCAGATTAATTTTTTTAATGATTCATGTTACATCAGTTAATAATTTTACCTTCTTACTATAATTTTAAAAAAATAATTATTCAATTTTATAATAAAAATATTAATTTACATTAAATAATATAATATAAAAACCTCTAATATACTTTGACCAAAAGATATCTATTGAGGCTTAGATATATGGACCTTTCCATGGGCAGTGAAAGTGAATGGGAAGGCTTTTTATGTACCTCTTTGGACTGTATATGTTCCACTCTCCAAAGATTGGTCGACATCAAAAGACAAAAAGTTTCAAGAAAAAATAAAAAAATTTGTTTCTGTTTTTTTTTTAAGGAAATTTTATCTTAAAGATTGATGATAATTTTTTTAAATTTCACAAGTCGTTTTATAGGGTTATCACTTCTCTATTAGATCATAGTTGTAAAATGATTATATGACAATTAACAATATATAAATTTATTGTAAAATTAAAAAAAAAATTATTGATAATATATAAATTAATAAAATAATTTATCTAATACATAATCAATGAAATTTTTAAAAGAAGTTATATATATAATCCCTTTAAATTATAATATCCTTAACTTTAATAGCCTCTCACAAAATCCAAAAAGGTGAACAACATTCATGATTCGACCTATTTTCGGCACTAATATTGTGAAACTTTCATTCATTAATAATACATAAAATAAGAAGCATAATTTTGAGACACATATCATTTTAATTCCTAAACTTTAAAAGATAACAATTTGATGATATCATAATAAATTGGTCTATCCGTTAGCTTTGTCCTTAAATTTTAACTAGTAACCTGTCACCAGACTAACATTTGTCATTGTTTTTTCTTTATTATTACATTTTTTTACTTTTCTCTTTTTAATAAATAAATAATTTTGTTAACGAGTGTTTTAAGAGTATTCTTTAAAGTTACTAAATATAGTAATATTTTCAATCAATGCATTAAAAATGATGAATAAAGTTATTACTTTTTGCATTTAATACAATATTATTATTATAAATAGTATATGGAGTTTGCTAACGAGTGCTCTAAGGACACTCATTAAGGTTATCATATATAATAATATCTTCATTCAATGCATTGAAAATGATGAATAAAATTATCAACTACTGCATTTAATACAATGTTATTACTATAAATAGTATATTAACTAACCTTAAAGAGTGCTTTAACAGCATTCGTTAGCAAAACCAATAGTATATTAACTAACCTTAAAAAGTGTCATAAGGGCACTCGTTAGCAAAACCCATAAATAAAAAGGAATAAATAATATTTTATATTATAATTTAAATTAATTTCATAAATTAAATAATTTATAAAAATATAAAATATTTATTTATATTAATTTTATATAAAAAAATAAATTTAAAGAATGATTATTGGGGACAATCCGAAGGTTAAAGTACGTAAGCAGTTTTTATACTATAATAAAAAATATATAATTTGTAAAAATTATTTAATAACAATATGTGTTTTTAAATTTAAAAAAAAAAATCAAAAGATTATTAGAAATTTAATTTATAAAGATTAAAATCATATTTAAGATATTTGAATTTAAAAAAATATATATATCTTTGTTGATTTGGATAACAATTTTTTAAATTTCAAATTGGTATTTTCTTCTAATTTTTAAAATTATAACTTAGATAGAATTTCAATACTATTTTATAAGTAAATAAGAGAAGAATTAGATAGAATTTTATTTGAAGATCAAATCAAAGTCCAAATAAAATGGTTTATGAAATTTTTAACAAAAAAACAAACCACACAAACCGTATAGAGAGAACCTGACACAAAAACATTGTAAGCAAGTAGAGAAACAAAAATACCTTCACAGTTCACAAGTAGCTTTCACTCTCTCTTCAGTCTACCCTTCTTCTTCTTCTTCTCTCTCTCTCTCTCTCTCTCTCCCTGCAACTAAAAACCCCTTTGCCAACCCTTCAAAAGGACTCTCATATTCCCTCTAAACCTTCAACATTTCCCATTTTCAGGTACCTTTCATTCCCTTTTTCCTGAGATCTTTTTATTTTCTTCTCTTTTTCCATCCTTTCTTTAATCTTCAAAGAAAAAGATAAATTTTTTCTTTTGTTTTTACTTGGTGGGTATTTGTTAAAGTTTTGTTTTTTTTTATAGTTATTTCTTTGATCATTTGTTGTAAAGTTTAAATTTTTTTTTTTTATTAAAAACTTGAATTTTAGCGAAGTTATTTTTTAATGTCTTTTATAGTTTATAGTCTTAATGTTACCTAAAAATGTTAGTTAACTTATTAAAAGCTGTTTCTTTTATTCAATGGGTATTTCTCTTCTTCTTTTTTGAGCTACTTGCTGGTTGGATCCAAAGAATGTGCTACCTTTGTTTTATTTTTTATTGTTTATAAATGAATACTTGGCTTAATGTATTTAATTGTTAGGATTTTCATGAGAATGTAGCAGTCTATTCTTAGAGAATGTAGGTAAAAATAAAATAGTGTAAATTAAGCCATTTTATGATTTTATTGTTCTTTTTACTTTGAAGTTTTAATAAAAAATTGTTGGGATTTAGGCTCTTTTTAGCAATTTCTAATGGCAATGCTTTTTAATTTTCTTTTTCTTTCGGTTTTGTTATTTCAACATGCATTTCTATAGGTTTGGTACTGCCTGGCTGTGTAAAACTGCCCATACTTAAGTTTAGAGGTTGTAGTTTAGGGGGCAGTTTTTTTTTTTTTTTTCAGTTGAGCTTGAAGATATGTTCTGTTGGTGATATTCTTTGTGGTGTTTTCTTCCAGCAGATGGCATTGGAAACAGCAACTCTTCCAGCTACTCCCAGTGCCCAAGTTGTTGGAAATGCTTTTGTCGAGCAGTATTACCACATACTTTACAACTCTCCAGAATTGGCTCATAGATTCTATCATGACTCAAGTGTGATTAGCCGGCCCGATTCCAATGGTGTGATGACATCAGTGACAACGATGCAAGTAAGCTCCTTGGGTTGTGTTATTACTTCTCAATATTGTTGTTTTAGTTGGTTCTAAGATTTTCTGATCATTCATCTTTAAACATTTCATGTGAATCTATAACATGTTATAAGTTCCTATAATTTGCTTGATTCTATGTGCAGTGTACTTTTGCATCTGCAAATGGTCTTTTATTAGCTACTGCATGGTTAAAGGGCGGTATAATACAATGTTTATGACTTTATGATTTAGTTGGTGCTAAATTTGAGCATTTGTGCTTGAGTCATTAGTTCTTTATTAATAAATTGTTGTGGATTGTAAGTTAGGGTATAATGCTTCTAAGGATAACACCATGTCGTAGAAATTAGATTCTTTAATTTGGCAATAAAATGTCTGTTATGCTCTATGCACTTTTTTTTGTCTTTATATGCTGACAAATGTTGTTTGTTTCTTCTGCTATCATTCCTTCAATAATGATATTAATTTAGCTTAGTTGGAGCTTGACTTATTACTTTTCTTCTGGTTTTCGTAAAAAAAATCAGACATTATGTGCTGAAAAATGTCTCAATTTTCTAGTCATCATAATAATCTTCTATGATTTACAACGTTGCCCATTCATCTGGTAAAACTTGAACATAGAGTATTCAATTTGGTAACATGAGAAATCAGTCACACACACCGCTCTAGCTCTCTCCTTCCCACCTTCTCCCCTTAAAATGTATTTTTTCTTTTGGAAGTTGGAACTACGATATTAGCATCCTTTTGAGATTTCAGTAACAAACGATATCTAATTTTCTTGTGTTGTAATTGCTGTCAGTATCATACAGTGCAAAGAACTTCCAATATTGTTTTTCTTGAACAGGGTATTAGTGAGAAGATTCTTTCCTTCGATTACAGAAACCATAAGGCTGAGATTAATACATCTGATGCTCAGAAGTCTTATAAGGAAGGGGTAACTGTACTAGTAACTGGATGTCTAACGGGCAAGGATAACTTGAAGAGAAAATTTGCACAATCTTTTTTCCTTGCTCCCCAAGACAATGGGTACTTTGTTCTAAATGATGTATTTAGGTATGTAGAAGATGGTGAACCCTTGGAGAAACATAAAGTTAATGGTGTTCATGATGCTCCTAGAGTGCCTTCAACACCAGAACCTGGTAAAGTGGCATTGTTTTCTTATTTTCTTTTCCTTATGTTTTATTGAGATTTCTTTCAATATTATTTTAATTTTGCTTCCAGAGCCTACTCAAGTTCTGGATCCTTCTGCATCAGATCCAGCAACTTCTCTTGTGGAAGAGAATCAAAATGTTGCTGAGCAAGTTTATGAGCCATCAGACCAGGAAAGACAGTTTGTCAACGAAAATGAGGCCGTTTTGGAATCCCAGTCTCATTCAAATGGTGATGATATTCCCATAGTTGTTGAATCAGCTTCTTCTTCAGCCCAAGAGGATACTGCAAAGAAATCTTATGCATCAATTGTGAGTTTATAAGTGAATATGTTCTGTTTGCTAGAATTTGCATACAGTTGTATGTTTAAGTTTATTAGTTACTGTTGTAGGTGAAAGTACCAAAAGGAGGTTCAGGGCCAACTAGAGTCTATGTGCCTTCTAATACTACAAGAGTGACACCCAAGAAAATGGAGAACCAGCCTCTTGTGTCCGCAGCACCTGCTCCACCTGAAGCATCTGCACCTTCTAGCATTGATGCCCCTGAGAGTAACAATATTCCTGAGGAAGGTATCTCGTGTGCGTGTATCTTTTGTTTACAAAAAATAAACTGTTGAAGAACCTTTGAGTGAATAAAAAAATATATGCTGCTTCTTTACTCTGTTTATGTGTGAACTGAAATGATCTTATAATTCTTTTAGTACGAGTAACTGTGTATTAACTGTATTTAACTCACAGTTGAGGGCCATTCCATTTACATTAGAAACTTGCCCTTCAACGTGACGTCTGCACAGCTAGAGCAGGAGTTTAAGAAGTTTGGACCAATCAAGCTAGGGGGTGTCCAAGTTAGGAACAATAAGGTTGGTTGCTTATGCATTGAATGAATATACTATATTCTCTTTCATTACATTCATTTGTTGATATTTCTATATTCTGTTTTTTCAGCAACAGGGGTACTGTTTTGGTTTTGTTGAATTTCTGTCCTTGAGCTCCATGAATGATGCAATTCAGGTATGGCCCTTGTTTGATAGAATGTTTCAAGTTTATCAATTTCTTTGAGTCTGTATTTTTTACTGCCCTTTGATATCAAAATTATATGGGATGAGTTACATATCTTTGACCCCCCACCATGACTCTTTCAACCAACTAGGGGAAACAGATTTTTGTGAAGGGCATCATTAATTTATTTTTTTATTGCTGCTTTTTTGTGCTAGTTCTGAAGTAGGACAGTGCAACTATTCTGCCTTTGGGCGCTAATTAGCTTCTCAGTTGATCACCTACAGATTCAAATTCTGTATAGGAACCCTGGAGCAAGCATCAAATATGCAAGTTTAGAGAACATAAACCTTTTTAAGTAGTCTTTTCTCTTTTTCTTTTTTTTTTCTTTTCAAGTTTCCTCACTTTGGCAAAACATACCCAAAAAAAAAATCAATAATAAAAAAATTGTTAAAAAAAGTAGTTGCATGGTAAATATCAGTGGCAGATCATTGCTTGGTGTGTGTGTGTGTATTGATTATGCTCATAACTTGGTTCTTCTCTATTTTCTTTGGTCGAATCCTAATCATTTGTGCACGAATATGCAAATACTTTCATGAGATTGACAAAGTTTTCAGCAGACATACAGAAATTTATTTTCTTTATTAGAAAAAAAGAAAGAAAATTCCATTTGGGAATGAGTGAAAACTATCTCTCTAGGTTAGGGATCTTTTTAGATGTGTTCGGGCTCATTGGAATTTGGATATGAGGCTATATGTTATTTGCTCATATTTCTGTTGATATATTCTGTCCCTGGCCTGCTACATACGATATGGAATGTTGTAGGTTAATTTTAAAAAGCCTAGCCTGATCTCATACTCGTACATGCAAAGGTCATAATGCATTAAGGATCGCAATGATTAGTTATTTTCGGGTACCCGAGCATACCCAACCAATTATATAGGATTCGGGTACCCTATATTCGGGTTTGGGACGGATTTGGGTAGAAAGTTTACTACCCATTGCAGATTCAGGTAGAGTACGGGTATTACCCCTTGGATACTGATACCGAACCGGATTATGTTTAATTGGCAAAAGTATTATTTTATTTTGTATTCAAGGGGATTTGAACTGAGCAAGCATAAGAATTAACACCTTTTTCATTTTTATCAATGTTTCAACTTGAATTAGTTTGTTTTTAAGAAGTTTATATCTCGTTTTAAACATAACTAAAACAAAGCAACAAAACTATCTGCCCATAAAGCCCTACGTCTGACTCCCCTAAATGGCTCTCTTTTCTGGAAAAGAGTAAACAACCTAAAGAAAACAACTAGATGTCGCTTGTGCTTGGTTCTTTGCTTCTGGTTTTAGATATTTTTATTTTTTTATTTTTTTAATTTCTTCTTTGTTAGCTTGAAAATATTTTTATGATTTTTATTTCTTCGCTGTTAGCTTCAGTTCTGTGTTAGCTATACTATTTTTATTTTTTTAACTACTACTTTGTTAGCTTGAAAATACTTCTTTGCATCAATTCTGTCATCCCTCGTTCCCCAAATTTGATCAAAGAGAGTGAGGAAAAGCTAACCAAAGTTGATTAATTTCCCTTCATTTTTGCTTCATATTCTCCTGGTTAATATTTCTGTGCTTCAGTTCTTTCTTTTAATTTCTGTATTCCATTTGTACTTTGAAAGATTAAGATGCAGTTTATTGAAGAATTTGAATTTATTGACTTTTATTGATGTGTTTATATTTCTTGTTGAGAAACCAATGCAATTGAGGAAGAATAATATTTCAAATTTAATTATAGCTTCTTTTTTTTTAGTTTCATAAATTGAGTTTCTTACCCTTTTTTATATTTAATGGAATCAACTATGGCTATTGTTAGTTCTCAAACAATGAACTTTTATTATTTAAGTTGTTTGTAGTATTTGAAATTGCAAAACTGATTTATTCTTAATCTTGTCTGAACTATATTTTATTTTAATTTTGTAGTTTTACTTATTACTTATGTAGATTAGATACAAATTATATTTATTCTGCTTGGATTCGGGTTCGGGTTTAGATTTGGGTCAAGTAATTGGTACCCATTAAATTAGTTTGAGATTCAAACTTTGACTTAGTAATTGGGTATTTAAATGGGTTCGGGTAGTACATGGCTGTTGCCAAAATTATTAGGGCAGGGTTCAGGTAGCAAAGATTAAATAGTATCCGGTTATTTATCTGGTTCAGGTAATTTGAAAAATAATTGGATTCTAATATGGATACCTAAAAATAGCGGGTACCCGACCCGTTGCCATCCCTATAATGCATGGTGACTTCACATGCATATAGCAAGGTCTCATTTGGTTGAGCTTATGCTTATCCTTATCCTGGTCTGTTTCTATCGGATGAAACTTTAAGCATGGCATCTGATTCCTTAGATGAGCCTGTATTAGAATCATTTCATATATGCAGTGCTGTGAAGATAGCTAAAAGATATTGTCTTGCTTGAAATGGTTCTTACTAATGTGTACACCCTCATCCTTTTATGTCCACTTGAGTCGATTGAATATGGAAAGATTGACAATATTTCCCTTGCTTACCTAAGTTATTGATTTTCCTTTTCAAATCACATCTTTATCCTAGCTAGCTGATCCCATCTATTACATTCACTCATAGCTACAATATGTTACCCGGACTCGGGGGTGAGTGTCGGATACGTGTATGTGTCCGACAAGGGTATGCTTAATTTTTTAAAAGTTTTTTCATATATTTGGAGGATCATACCTCCATACCTATGTCCAAATATGTGTCGGACACAGGTGTCGGACGTTGGTACTTTAGGGACAATGTAGATTCCGGATAACATAGCCTACAAACGATATACTTAAAGTGTCATCCCGCGCTTGAAACTTAAGTGACTACTGTTCTTTTATTTTCTTGAGTACCAGTAAATAATGGTTCCATCTTCTATTCGAAGTTTACATTTTAGGGCATTGGGCTTGTTGAGTAATAAACTTTACTATTCAGGCATCACCAATTACAATTGGAGAGCGTCAAGCTGTTGTGGAGTTAAAGAGAACTTTGACTAGAGGTAAGTAAAAAGTCTATGAACTTATTGATATCCTCTTTCTTATTATTAATTAGAACATAAAATTTATGCTTGAAACCCTTACATATTTTTTAGACTAGGAAAAGAAATGGAAATGATGTTGATTAATTTGTGATGGTTAACGTCGATACTGCATGAACTATAAAGATCAGGCTTATCTGATGAAGTTGTCCATGCTGCTGTTTCTTACAGTTGGTAGTGGAAGAGGTAGTTTCCCTTCCAGAAGAGGAGGGTTTCGAAGTGACAGCTTCAGGGGACGAAACTATGGTGGTAACCGAAGCTTTGGCAGAAACGAATATGGAAACCGAGGTGAATTTTCTGGTCGACCTAGGGGTTCAGCTGGGCGTGAATGGAGAGGGAGAGGTAGCTATTCAAGTGGACCAAACCAGACTTCGGCTTCTAATTGAAACCCCATAGAGTGAACTTATTTTTCTTGCCTAATTTTTTTTCGATAGGGTTAGTGCTCCACATTTTGGACGAATTGGAGTTGGTGACTTTATCTTAGCCATTGGTTTGACAAGGAATCAAATGTTGGAATGAATTGGAGCAAATGTTAAGATGAAAGGCAGTGATGTACCTTAGAGATTCTTTTAGAGAATTTTGTGTAGGGCCTCTTGTTACCATGACAAACTTAAGATCATCCTCCATTTTCATTAACTTCTGATTTTCCATTGATGGAAATCACTGTGTTTTTAGCATGTGGTAGCTGTAAGTGAATGACCTTAACTTTAAAATAGATTAAAACCTCTCTTTTTTAGGGGTTTTTTTTTTTTTTTATTTACAAAAGAAGTCGTACCATGGGAAGAAGAAAAAGGATTACAGATGTTGAGATTCGAATTTCATATTTGTTATATTTCTTTTAATTGTTCAAATGGATGCAACTGTTTGATTGGAATGATACATGGGATTCATCTTCTCTTCTCTTTGTTTCCATTTATTTTTAGAGTGATGAAAGTAGAAACCCATTTCCTTAATCTCTTTCATTTCATTGTCTTTTATATATATATATATATATATATATATATATATATATATATATAATTGCTTCATTTCATTGCCTTTTGCCCTTGCCAAGTCTTTATTTCTATTATGGAAAGAAACCCATTGTTTCAA
Organism: Fremontodendron californicum; assembly: GCA_030761205.1. Classification (NCBI taxonomy): domain Eukaryota; kingdom Viridiplantae; phylum Streptophyta; class Magnoliopsida; order Malvales; family Malvaceae; genus Fremontodendron; species Fremontodendron californicum. Next base: position 29,015,631 of record JAULJL010000011.1, read on the forward strand.
GACCCTCTAAAATGACAATTAGGATTTCAGATGGAAACTCAAAATATCACTGTTACATTTGCTTCAAAAAGTATAAGTGGTTTCTTTTTGGTATTTTTTCCAATTGGGTTAATATGTAAATTCTCTCGTGCTATATTTTTTTGTGATTTGATATCTAAAAAAATAAAAAAAAAATTCATGACTAATTACTTGAGTTTGTATTCGGTTAATCAAGTTACTCAACAGTTATAGAAATACTGACATGGTTTGTTGGACTAATACGAAGTTATCATGTTTCATGATCATTGCGACATCAGCATTTTTGTTTTAAAAATAAAAAATAAAATAAAATTTGAAAAAAATAAAAAGAGAGAGAGAAGAAGGGAAAGGAAGGGGTGGTGACGGGTGGGGGAGGGAGGGGGGAGGGTCAACTGATCAATAATCTGCTTCGATCGATGAGATCAACGGTGATTTGGCTAAAAAAAGATAGAAAGAAAAGAGGGAATCGAGGAGAGAGGGGAGATAATGGGAGGGATTGGGGAGGTCGATTGATCTCAATGCGGTCGGCCCGAGGCAGATTCGCCATCGATTTGCCTTGGGTCGGTGAGATTGGTGATCGATCGACTCTCTCTCCCTGATTCTCTTCTTTTTTTAAAAAATTTCAATTTAAAAAATCTAAAATACTAACGTGCAAAAATTATCAAATGTCAAATTTTTATTGGATAGATAAAGACACATCGTCACATCGTTAAGCGTTGGACTAACATGGTTGACAGAATATAAATTTAGCACATCGTTAAGCGTTGGACTAACATGGTTGACAGAATATAAATTTAGATACTTAATTGTGAATTTTTTTTTTTAGTATCAAATCATAAAATGAAAAAGGAGTATACTTTTGGGGCAAATTTACATATTAATCCTTTCCAATTCATATGAACTAAGAATGTAGGCAATTCTTCTCTCTTAAATTAAACACATTTTGAGGTTAAAAGTAAAGAATAATCATTGGCCTCAATCCTGTCAACTCAATATTATTATACATATTGGATTTCAATATATATTTACGACTAACAATCAAATGATATGTTAGAATCATATGATCTGTTGATAAAATGTTAAATTTTTACTTTCAATGATTCAATATAATTTGTTGGTAAAATATCAAACTTTTAATTTCAATAATATAGGATTTATATCCTTGACAACCTCAAATATACAACTTCTATTGTATCCCTCAGTTTTTCATTGTTAAGAAATTTGAATCTGAAGCTTACCACCTTGTGATTTCTTAAGTACTGCTATTTTCTCCAATAGTGGCACAATCAGATTTCTTGCAAATAATTTAGATATAACTTATAATAAATGACATTCATGAGTATTTATTGAGTATTTAGTGCTTTTTTTTCAATAATTAGACAGTTACAACTATTTAAAAATTAATCATGTTACTTGTCTTATCAATTTTGTCCCAAGTTTTTATACCTCATGACTTGGTATATGATTATTGAAAAAATTCAAAATGGAGGACCTCGTGCGGTGGAATCCAAAGCATATTTTGAGGAGTCTTATCCCTCCAATTGCACTGGACTGCATTGAGATGCACCTCCAGTGGAGTTTTACTCCATTGCCCCTCTAAATGCAAGGGTCCAGTGAAACTCGCTTGATCTTTGAAGAAGGTGAAATTTCAGTTTCATTTTTTAAAATTATTTTTTATTTAAAATTATTTATTTATTTAATATAATAAATAAATTATTTAATAATTAGTTAATTAATTAAAATATACAAAATAATATATCTTAAAATTTTAAATATTAAATATTATTAAAATACGTATAAAATTAATATATCAATATACTTTTACATTAATGTTTTTAATGATCATTTTTATTTTTATTTCAACGTAACCGTTGTTTTTGAAAAGAGAGGATTGTATAAAATAATTACTCCACGTCAGCATATATTCCTTCCATTCAAATCATGTTATGTAATCAGATTTTTTTTAAAAAAATCAACTATTTATTACACAATACATGTAATAATTAAATGATAAATATTTATATTAGCAATTCATTAATAATTTTTGTAATAAATAATTTATTTTTTTTTAAATTTATATATGACATGATTTAAATAAAAAATTTTATATATATTAACGTGAACTAACTATTTTATACAATCTTTTTTCTGTTTTTGCATTCAAAGTATTCAAACATATATAGAGTCTATCAATTCATACAAGTAAATCAAGTGATTCATAAATGAGATTTTATAATCAAACCAACAGTTATATCTCATATCAAGAAATACAAATTTTTAGAACAAAAGTGATGGGACGGATAATATTTTCTTTAAAAAAAAATTATTATTTCACATATTGTCGATGTAATTTATAAATTTCATAAGTGAATTAAAAAATATCATATATAATATTAATTTTTTATTTTTAAGGATCATTAAAAGAGATTTTAAATTCCGTAAACAAAATTAAAAAATATTATTTTTTTTTATTATTTTATTTTTAAACATACCTAGAAAGATAGGCAAATTTATCTTAATATAGCACAAAAAAAAATTAAATTCTCAAAATACTGTTTTTTTTTTTTTTTTAAGTATCAAAATTCGCTTTTTTTAAATCAGTTGAGAAATCGCCATGGCCATGGCAATTTTCAACTGAAAATTTTAATTTTATCAGTTGGAAAATCGTCATGGACTATGACGATTTCCAGACTCATATTTAAAATAATAATAAAAAAAAAATTCTTAGTTGGGAAATCGCCACCAGAGGTGGTGATTTCCCATCAACATTTCAAAATGAAAAAATGTTCCCAACTTATTTTTCTTTTCTTTTTTAATTTTTTAAATAATAAAATTTAAATAATTTATAATTTTAAAAAATAAAAATAAAAATAAAAATTTAATCAAATTTAATATATAAATAACAAAATTAAAAAATAATAATAATTTACAAAAATTTTAAAAATTATATTCGTAATGTCAATCATATTTTTTCAACTTGTATTCGTAATAAATGGACTTCCGGAAGAAAAGCCAACCAAAGCGTTGTGGATTATGCAGGAATGAAGGTCATAGCTAGACCTATCCACGGGCCGGATAGCCCGCCCTGCCCGGTAAGCCCGAATCTATCCCGATGTACCAGATTGATAAGGACATTTTCGAAGACTATGACCAGAGGTGTCCATAGGTCAGGCCGGGTTGAGACCTGAATTTTTTTTTATTTCCCTTGCCCAAGCCTGAAAATAAAAATTATATAATTTATAATTTTAAAAAATTAAAAATTAAAAAATTGTAAAATTTAAATAAAAAATTTTAATATTAACAATTTTAAAAATTATATAAATTTTTATATAAATATTAAAAATACATTTTTATATTTATATATATTTTTATAATTAAAGTTAAATAAAAAATATTTTTTATTTAATAAATAATAATTCGGGCTAGGTCGGTCGGCCCGAATTACAAAACACACTTGTCCAAGCTCGGCCCAATACGATCCGGGCTTACCGAGCTGGCTACTCGGCCCGTGGATAGGTCTAGCTATGACCTTCATTCCTTTATAATCCACAACGCTTTGGTTGGCCTTTCTCCCGAAAGTCCATTTATTGCGAATACAAGTTGAAAAAATATGATTGACATTACGAATATAATTTTTAAAATTTTTGTAAATTATTATTATTTTTTAAATTTGTTATTTAAATATTATATTTTATTATTTAAAATTATAAATTATTTAATTTTTATTATTTAAAAAATTTTAAAAAAATAATAAGTTGGGACAACATTTTTTCATTTTGAAATGAAGAAATGTTGTTGGGAAATCGCCACCAGAGGTGGTGATTTCCCAACTTTTTTTTTTTTAAATATGAGTTGAAAAATCGTCATGATCCATGACGATTTTTCAATTGATAAAATTAAAAAAAAAATTAAATACCAATTGGAAAATCGCCATGGGCCCTGGCGATTTCCCAACTGGTATTTTTAAAAAAAAATTTAGTTGAAAAATCATCATGGGCCATGGTGATTTCCCAACTGATTTAAAAAACGAATTTTGAAAAATAATTTGAAAACAACATATTTCGATAAATAAATAAAAAAATTAGCTATATTAAGATTAAAAAAACCTAGAAAGATTTATGTTGATTTGGTAACATGTTATTAGAGTGTTTAAATTTGGCTATCCATGTATAAGATAGTTTTTTTAAATAATTGTGTATCAACTTTGAGCTTTTAAAATTTTAAAATTTTATGGAAAATATATTAGTTTTGAATATTTTTTTAATTTAAGTGCCAACCAAGTTGCAAGTTGCAAGTTGCTGCGCCTGTCATTACTTGTCACATATAATCAACTACTAGTACTGCTCGGTATTAATTAAAGGATTTACCAGTGTCGATTAAAAATTATTTATGAAAAATGTTAATCAATATTTATTAATATTGATAAGATGATATTTATAAAATAAAAAATTATAATTAATGTATTATTTTTTTATAAATTCGATAAAAGTCATATATTTAAAGCAATTTTTTAATAATTAAATAATTATTAATTGCTACCTATAAGTACTCGTTACGAGCTCATTATTTAATTATTATTTTAGGAATTTCCTTTATATTTATGCATTATTTTTACTGAATTTAAAAAAAATCATTAATTTTTTTTTAAATATCACTTTAACCAGTACCATTAAACATTGATTAATATTTTTCTTAATTAAATAAGTTAAAGGGTAAATTTGACACGTATTACAGGTGGATAATGAAATTTGTAAATGTATTACAAGAGATAGTGAGATTTGTCATCGTATTATAAGTGAATAATGAAACTTGTCACTATACTTTACTTTTATTGATATTTATCATTTTACTTTTATTTTAATGATTTTTAGATCATACTTAATAGAAATGAAATATTTCTTAGTATATTTAAAATTAATTTTGGATAAAATAAAAAATATAATGTGAATATTCAAGTGTAAAAATATAAACATGATATATTTTTACACTTGAATATTCACATTATATTTTTATTTTATCCAAATTTAATTTTAAATGTATTAAGAAATATTCTATTTTTATTAAATATGATTCAAAAATATCAATAAATAAAACATAATAACAAAATTTGTTATTCATTAATACGATTACAAATTACCCTTTAATCTTAATTAAACTAAATTAAATTTGAGAGAGAGCCAAAAAGAATTACAACTAGATAATGCCCGCGTTTCGCTGCAGAATGTTATTAGATTTGAATTAATATTTTATAATAAATTTGAAAGATAAAAAAGTAAGAGTAGTAAAGATAATAATTTAGAAAAATAATAATTCTTATTCTTATATGACACATGGTTTAAAATTGGGAGTTATTTGAATATGATCAATTACATCCTGTAATTTCAGATACTACATAAGTATACGATACGAATATAACATGGAAAAAATAATCAAAACACGACATGACACAAAAAATAACATGAATACGATACAAATACACGAACGTGTCCAAATATACATAAAACAAATTATTAACGTGTCAAATTTTATATAAATATATAATATCTTGAATACGATTATGAAAAATAATACGAACATGATGACGCGCAACAAAAAATTGTGAGTTATTTGAATAGTGACAATTAGACTCGGTAATTTCGGACATAACATGATTATATGACTCAACACAACATGAAAAAAGTAAATAAAACACGACAGGAAAAATAACATTAACACGATACAAATACACGAACGTGTCAAAATCGATATAAAATGAATTATTAACGTGTAAAAATTTATATAAATTTATAATATTTTTAAACACACAATAAAATAACACGAACACATAAAATTGAATCATTATAACAAATTATGTAAAATATAGAATGAATTGAGACACGACATAGACACACAAAATTTTCTCTTAATTGGATCACCATGACAAACTATGCAAAATATTTGGATGAATTGAAACAAGAAACGAACACATAAAAAAATAATTAAAATACGACACAACATGAAAATAACATGAACACAAAATAAATATACGAACGGGTAAAATTTTATATAAAATAAATTATTAACATTTAAAAATTTATATAATGAATTTATAATATTTTGAACACACAAAAAAAACACAAACATAAAAAATAATACGAACACAACACCACAAAAGCACATTTTTTTCTCTCTTTTTCCCTTTCTTATTTTTTTTCCTCTTTCTTTTTAAAAAAAAAAAAATGACTTGCCGCCTGGTAAGCCAAAATTAAATAATTTCTCCTAATTTGAAACAGTACATTAGAAGGATTGCTTTTATATTATGGCATAGAGGTATAGATGGTAGGTTTTTTTATCACAATATAGCTAAAAAAAATTATTTACCAAAATACCGTTATTTTCGGATTAATTCTCAAAATGCGCTTGTTTTAAAACCAGCTGAGAAATCGCCATCCCCCATGGTGATTTCCCAACGTAAAATTTTTAAAATTTTGAAAAAACACAAAGAAAAATCGTCATGGGGTTGACGATTTCCCTTGGTGTACCCATGGCGATTTTTCTTGGTGTTTTTTCAAATTTTTTTCAATTTCACCAAGGGAAATCGCCATGGGGGGTGGCGATTTCCCTTGGTGGTATATATATATTTTTAATTTAAATTTAAAAGTCCAACAGTAAAAGAAAAAAAAATTACAAATTTGTTTTTTAAATTTGTATTTTAATTTTAAAAATTGCAAATTAAATAAAAAAATTAAATTAATTTTTTTTAAAGAAATTTAAAAGTCCAACGGTGTATTTCTTATTTAAATTTTAAAATTTATTAAATTTTTTAATTAAATTTATTATATAACCTTTTGAAACAAAAAAATAATAATAAAATACAAAATTAAAAAAAAAAAAAAAACTTTTTGAAGGCAACGGTAACTTGACCGTTGCCTTCAAAATCCCCTCCCCCCCACACACCACTCATCTATAAATAACCCCCCCTCATTTTCTACAACTTATTTTAATTTTTTTTCTTCTTTCTACAATCAATTTTTTTTTTCTACAACAATATTTAAAAATGGCTTCATCATCACTATTAAGGTTGCAAGAAAATCACATATCCTCCGTTATATTTAAAGAGGTAAGTAAATTGTTGTAATATTATTTGTATTACATTATCAATTTTAAGTAATTTTTTAATTATTATTTTGTAATTTTATAGTTTTATAATTTTTATATTTTTAATGTTTTATCATTTTTTAATTATTATTGTTTTTTTATTTTATAGTTTTATAATTATTTATTTTGTATATTTTTTAATTTTTTATTATTATAGTTTTTTACTTTTTTAATTACTATTGTTTTTCATTTTATAGTTTTATATTATTTTATTTTTTATTATTGTTATAGTTTTATAATTTTTTAATTATTATAGTTTTTAAATTTTTTAATTGTTATTTTTTTTCATTTTATAGTTTTATATTATATTATTTTTTATTATTATAGTTTTATAATTTTTTAATTATTATTGTTTTTTCATTTTTTCATTTTATAGTTCTATATTATTTTATTTTTTATTATTATAGTTTTTTAATTTTTTAATTTTTTTTAATTTTTTAATTTTGTAGTTTTATATTATTTATTTTTTATATTATTATAGTTTTTTAATTATTATAGTTTTTTAATTTTATAGTTATTTATTTTTTATATTATTCAATTATTTAATAATTATATAAATAATTTTAAAATTTTATATTATTATTTTTTTGTTATTTTATAGTTTTAGAATTTTTATATTGTTTAATTTTTTAATTATTATAGTTTTATAATATATTAATTTTTACAATTTTATAATTATTTAATTTAATTTAATTTAATTAATCATCAACAGGATACTCGTCGCGTGTTACGTTCGAGGAAATTTACATTGGAGGACCCGCATCCATCTATTATCGACCACTTAAGAAGAGACGGATTTTATCACGCAACTCAAATTCGACGATTTTTTGTACAATCCGACTTAATCAGTGCGTTGATCGAACGATGGAGACCCGAGACGCACACTTTTCATTTTCCATTTGGTGAATGCACGGTAACTCTAGAAGATGTTGCGCTTCAACTTGGACTTTCGGTCCATGGCGATGCAGTTACAGGCGGAAGCTTGCTAGATTGGAATGAAGAGTGTCAAAATCTATTGGGCGTGGTACCTCCAGATGAGTATGTATCTGGCTCAACGGTGAGACTAAATTGGTTGAAATCCTTTAAAAATCTTCCATTACACGCAACTGAAGAACATATACAATATGCTGCTAGAGCATATATTTTACGTTTGATTGGAGGATTACTAATGCCTGACAAATAGAGCAGTCAGGTACATTTAATGTATCTTTCATTACTACATGATTAAGAGCATGCGAAAAATTATAGTTGGGGTTCTGCGTGTTTGGGGATTTTGTATAGAGAACTGTGCCGGGCTATAGTTCCAAAAAGCCATGACATAGGTGGATGTTTAGTGCTTCTACAATCATGGGCTTGGTATCGGCTGCCATTTCTTGCTCCGCGCGTGGATGTTTCGGCTGTATACCCCCTTGCAAGCAGGTAATAATCTTTACTATTTTATTAATTTTGTACGAACTTGTATTTTTATAGGTCTATGAAGATTTTATATGCATTTTAACAGGTGGAGTAGGAGTAGAGATTTTATCGAGACTCCGACCGACCTTGCAAGTATAAGATTGCGACTAGATCGAGTAGGATATGATAAGGTAAATATTTCGATTGTTACATTCAAGTATTTTTTGTATTTAATCCATATGAAACTAATAATTTGTAATAATTATTCGCAGTTTCTGTGGATGCCATATTTCTCAAGTGAAATTATGGCATGCCTCCCATCGGATGCCTACAATAATTGTAATATATGGAAAGCAAACACAACATTGATATGTTTTTCATATGTAGAGTGGCACCAAACTGACAGGGTGTTGCGATAATTTGGGATGCAACAACCAATTCCGCAAGCATCGGTGAACCTTGATAAGCTTCACAAGATCGACATGTGTGGCCGTCATGAGGAATTCTGGCCTGCGAAGCATGAACATTGGATCCATTGGTGGAATATATGCTGTCAACGAATTTCGACAGGTTATCCGATTGTTGGTAATAGTTTCAACCAATCTGATGATTACATAGGATGGTATAAAAATAAAGGTCGGCCTTTTGTTTATCCACCGTTGGTGTATGAGGATGTTAGGAGTATACCATTTACCGGACGAACTTCAACTCTAGTCCCTCCTACACAGGATATGGAAGCTTCTAGACCTAGCCGACAACGTGGGCGGACGCGTCAACCGGCCTCATCGGAGTTCACAGCACCAAGGATGTCATTTAGTCATCTTGAACCTGAACGGGATCATGGAGACCATCCAGTCATCATCATATTGAGACCAATAACCTTCATTTCCAACTGCTTCGAACTCATGTCTATAAACATTCAATATAGTATCCAGTCTATAGACATTGTCCACATATTGCATGCAATCTACATGGACATGTGCACAAGCAACAATTACATGTGAACAAAGAAACCTTTGTGCTTGAAACTTTCCACAGTCACACCACATGTCACTAAGCTTGACTTTGTACTTCATTGCAGAAACACCCTCTTGTGGATCAACTAACTCTTCAATCAGAAAAGATTGATTTGCTGGCGTAAAATTACGAACAAAGTGGGAGTTAGCTTTCCTGCGATTTTCTTGCATAGTCTGTGTGACTGTTTCACAGTATGTGTGCCCTCCTTCCATCATTGCAATTTGCTTGTTTCTCATCTTAACAAAAAGTGCAGCCAACCTATAATATGTTGATTGCACTAAAGCAGTAATGGGAAGATGACGCATTCCCTTCAACACCGAATTGATAGATTTAGCTAGGTTGGTTGTCATATGGCCATAACGTCTTCCTTAATCATATGATTGGGCCCACTTCTCCTTGGGGATCCTATCAAGCCAATTAGCCGTCTCTGCATTTTCTCCATGAAGATTTTCATACATGAAATGAAAATTCGGTCGCCTCAAATTGTATCCTAACAAAATTAAAAACAAAAGACTTGTGAATTTCAGTATTATTTTATATACTAAAGGAAATATAAGAGATAAAATAACTATGATTTGATTCCATACCCATGTTAACAATGTGTCGACGCAATTCCTTATTGTTAAACTTTTTCATAAAATTAGCTACAATGTGTCGAATGCAGTAAACTGAATATGCATGTGGAGGATTCCATCCACTACCATCGCGTCTAATCGCAGCTTTGATGGCTTCATGTCGATCAGACATCAAGCATATGCCAGTCTGTTTTGTCACATGTTTACGCAAATTAGTGAGAAAGAATGACCAAGCCTCTGTTGTCTCACCCTCCACAATGGCAAAGGCAATTGACAGTATGTTTCGGTTGCCATCTTGTGCAATAGCTAACAATAATGTTCCTTTGTATTTTTCATATAAGAAAGTATCGTCTATTTGCACAATAGGTTTACAATACGGATACCCTTCAATGCACGACTTAAATGTCCAAAAGAGCCGATGGAATATTCTCTTATCCTAGACCAGTCGATCACCGTGATATGCAGGTACCGTTTGCAATTCCACAATTGTATCAGGCACTAAATGTTGCATTGCACCTAACCATTTAGGTAGCTCATTGTACGATCTTTCCCAATCGCCAAAAACTCGAACAATTGCCTTTTGCTTTGCTTTTCACGTTTTATTATAGGAGGTGATGTATCCATACCGGATTCTCATCTCAGCGATCAAAACTGAAACGGAGATCTCCGGATTTGCTTGGACCAATGCATGAACAGATGATGTTAGAATCTAACTTGCAATGATCTTGTGAAATCCTCCCCGATGTGCAAGTATGAGGCTCTTCATATTTTCTAATCTCCCATGCTTGTTTCTTCTTCATAAAAGTTGCCCTTATTCTCCAATTGAACCATTTCCCATACATTAGACATTTGACATAATATTTGGTCCGCTCAGATTCAATTACTCTGTAATCTACAGAGTTTTTGATGTTATAGTGCTTAATAGCTGAAAGCACGAACGCAAATCGTCTGCCCCCTCTCTCTGTCTCCTTTTGTGCCCCATCATTGATATAATTACACGTGTTCATGTCATAAAGCTTTGTTTGATTTTAAACTTTTAATAAACAAAACGGTAAATAAAAAATTAGAAGCTATAAATGAAGAACAACAAAGTAAATAAATAAACATAGATATTTTCTCATTCCTTTTTCCTTTTTACTTTTTACTTTTGATTTTTTAATTATTTTTTTTTTACCTTTCTTTGATTTAAAAAACAAGAAAAATATTTTTTTATAAAAAGAATACTTATTCTCTTGATTTGAAAAACATCTTTTTATCTCTTAAAATATGACAAAAATATGTTAATCATCTCAAGATGTTAATTACAAAATTAAATTTAAATGAAAACTATATATACTGAAATGTAGTAATGATTTTTAAACTTACTTATAACTGAATATTCTTAGGATTTAGAATATAATAGATTAAAATATATATTTAAAATATTTAATTTGTATTTAAATTAAATATATTTTGATCAAAATTTAATTTGATAATAATTAAATATAATTTTAAAATTAATAAAAAAATTTAAAAATTAGTTAAAAATAAAAGATAAATAAGTAATAATTTTAAATATATATATTTGTCTTGAAATTAAATTTAACTTAGGATATATAAATCTTTTCATATAAATATAATTTAAGAGTTAATACCAAGGTTAGTACCGTACCGGTGAGCGTACCGTTTTTGTTCAGGTACTAATACGTACCGATATCGGTGTATTTCGGCGTACCGTTTTGGGTTTATCAATATTTTTTTAAATATTTTTTTCATATATATATATATATATAGCCTATTATCAAGTTTTTTCATAAAATATATATTATATACACATACAAATATACATCCATTACATGCATATATATATATGTTTTTATGAAAATATAAATTTTAAATATTTAATATCTAAAATTTTTAAACATCAAATAAGTAAAATAAATATTAAAAAAAAATATAGTAAATTATGATTAATTATGTTCAATAGTCTAATTTAATGAACATATTTTTATTTTAAAATGTAAGTATGAAAAAAATAAAAATGATCATGACATAAAAAATATTGAAATTGGTTTAAAAAACCAAATAAGTGATACTTTTTAACAATTTAAAAAAAAAAATCAAAATCTTGTACCAACCGGTACGAATTGATACGTACCAGTATTGACCGGTACCGGCCGGTACGTACCGGTATAGACCGATAAAGGTCGGTACAACCAATACAAAAACCAAAAAATATCTTAAAAACGATACGTATCGGCAGGTACTGATACAGTACCGACCACATTGGTTAAGACATCAAAGTTGTTAGCATATGTTTACCAAACCTTGAAAAAATAATAAAGTATTTTTTCGATCTAAGAGATAAGTATATTTTTTAATAAACTTCAAAAATAATATATATTTTTTAATAAAAAAAGTTAATTAAAATTTTGAAAATTAAAATAAAATTAAAACTGAAACTAAAAAGTAATAAAAAATATCTGGATTTATTTTTTTTCTTTGCTACATTTAGAAGCTTTTTATTTTTATTTACCATTTTGCTCAATTAAATCTTAAAACCAAATAAGGCCTTACATGAATAATAAACTAATGGCAGGTGTAATTAAGTGAAGGCTGGGACACAAAAGGTGGCAGGGAAAAAGGGCAGGGGATTTGCGTTCTGAAAGCACAGCCTCTTTCGTTGAAAATTGTAACCCAACACACAGATCAACTGTAGATGGATAAAATGTCAGAGGCGTAGCTAATGTATGAGCATACTCAAGAAATTCTGACACTTGCATTGCCTCCAGATCCAGGGTATGCATATGGGATGCAGCCTCATATGGGGGAAGATCTCCATGAATGTTGATCTCAGCAGGGACGACGTCTGGGTCAGAATCACTGTTGTCATCACTTGCGAATTCAGCATCCTCTTCCTGCTCACTAAAGTCACCAACATATTCACCATGGACTCTACATGACGGAACAGGATCAACACCAGCTGGCTCATCTTCGATGGTAGTAGGAATTGTTTGTGAGACTAATGAATTATGAAACGTTGTAGCTTGAGATAGCGGAACGACTTCTTCTGTGGGAACGTCGTATGTAGTGTGAACATAGAACGGCCCAGAATCATCATCTTCTCTGGGAAAGTTTTCTGTAGTGCGAATATTTGAAGGCCCACAATCATCGTGAACATCCTCTATGTCAGCATATAACTCAAGTACACCAACATTTGCAAATGTCTCATAGCATAAAACATGGATCTGACACATCATCATCTTCAAGTGGAAATGTTCTATATCGAACACATCCTTCACCAATAGAAAGAAGATGCCTATACTTAATCTCTGAAACTCTTTTTATATTTCCAGCTTTAATTTTTGTATGAATTTGCAACTTCATCAACATGAAAACTTTTAGGACGTTCACAATCAAAGGTAGCACCTTCATCAGTATTATGAATTTGTCCATTATAGTAGACCAATGTGATCACTTTGTTGCTCATTTTGTGTAGTAATGAAACTAAAAAGGATAAGAATGGAGGTATTATCACTCGGCAAAAGAAGGAAGAAAAAAAAGAAGGATGAGAATGAGGAGGTATTAGCACTCAGAAAAAATCTGATTGAAAAACTACTGTAGGGGGTATTGTAAACCTTTATCAGTATTATGAATTTATAATGGTTCATTATGTTGTACCGGATGACAAATCCCATCCTTTCTACAAGATGGAATCTGATTCCCATTTTCTGGCTAGGGTTAATTGACTGAAAAACTGATAACTCATTCAATTCAAAAACTGATGATAAATCTCATCCTTTGTACCGGATTGTCCAATAGTCCAATCCATTGCAGAAGGAATCCAATTTCAATATTTTCTGCAGCATTTGATTGACTGAAAAATAGCTGAAACCTATCCCTAACCCTAAATCATTAGTCCCATCCATTGCAGAAGGAATCCAATTCCAATATTTTCTGCAGCATTTGATTGACTGGAAAATAGCTGAAACCTATCCCTAACCCTAAATCATTAGTCCTATCCATTGCAGAAGCAATCCAATTCTAATATTTTCTGTAGCATTTTATTGACTAGAAAATAGCTGAAACCCTAACCCTAAATCTGGTCAATAGTCCCATCAATTGTAGAAGGAATCCAATTTCAATATTTTCTGCAGGATTTGATTCACTGAAAAATAGCTGAAACCCTAACTCTAAATTATTAGTCCCATCCATTGCAGAAGGAATCCAATTTCAATATTTTCTACAGTATAAAATTAAAATAATAAATAAATTTTAATTTTATATAAAATTCAAATAAGAAATTAATTTAATTTTTATATAAAATTTAAATAACAAATCAAATTTTAATTTATATAAAATTTAAATAAGAAATCAAAATTTAATTTATATAAAATTTAAATAAGAAATACATTTTTTAAAATAAAAATTGTATTTTATATAAAATTTAAATAAGAAATAAAAAAATTTATATAAAATTTTAATAAGAAATATTTTTTTTATAATTTTAATAAGAAATAAAATTTTACTTTTTATAATATTAAAATAATAAATTTTATTTTATTTTTTATAAAATTTCAATAAAAATTAAATTAAATATTTTATAAAATTAAAATTTTAAATAAATTATAAAATTCTAGTATTTATATTTTAAAAAAATAAAAACAAACCAAGATAATTTTTTTTATACCTGTTTGTTACAGATCTCACATATAAAATTTAAATAAGAAATCAAAATTTTTATTTATATAAAATTTAAATAAGAAATAAAAAAAATTTATATAAAAATTTAATAAGAAATATAATTTTTTTGAAAATTAATATGAAAATAACGGTATTTTGATAAATAATTTTTTTAGCTATATTGTGATAAAAAAAATCATAAATGATATAGATATTATGGTATAAATAATCTTTCTCCCAATCCAAAAGCAAAGCTCAAAGGTTGTACTTTAAAAGAAGAACCAAGTTTAAGGAAGCATTCAACTTATCTATTTTATTATGATCATTGTTAAATTTTATTATTATACTTTAATTTAATATATTTTATTAAAATATAACAAAATTAATATAAAATATATTTATTTTTACTATTTTTTTTCTTACTTTTTGACCAAATATTCCAATATTATCTTCCTTTTATTTTACAACACAAATAGCTAAAAGAAAGAAGAAAAGAAAAAAGACAATTTATCAACTTGAAACAATAAAAAATATATAAATTATATTCTGACAAGACGCGTGCGTGCGTACGACAGAGACATTAATCATGACTTTTTTTTTTCCTCCCATCAACACCTCGACACGTTGCCCTTTTCCTCTTTGCAACTTGATTGCCTGCTTAGCTGTTTCCCTGCAACAGGAATTCGCCACGTGTATCATCTTACAATTTGAAGCCACGTGGCACCAATCCAGTTCACGAACCCAAAAAGTTGTCCCCACCGTAATAAAAGTTCAAAAAAAAAGTGCGCAACTTGGGCCTTTTTGGGCCCACTCCGCGATCTTCTCTTGATTTTTTGCGTCTTCTACGGAGATAATTCTTCTGTTCCCATCTCTTTTTTTCGGCTTTCTCTTTCATGTATTATTGTCTTTTTTATCCACATACATCTATTATCTATATCTATACTCTAAAATATGGTTGGATTAATTGATACTTATAAATATTTATTTAAAAAAAAAATTACATTCAGCTTTTTATCTTTAAAATGAGTTTTGCATTAATATTAAAAATAATAAATTTTATATAATTTGATAAAATATGTATATGAAACGAATTTTATAAGTTCATACAAATTTTAACTAATATACACTTTAATAGTATATTTATAAATGTCTCTCATATATGTATATATATTGTTTTCAAAATTTTGATATAAATAGGTTGTTACAATTTCATATTAAGACACAAATAGTAAGACTCAAAATTAAAATCGTTTGATTTGTTGATTGAATGTTATTAATGTACTTACTTGATTAAACTAATCTATTATTAAAATATGCATATAAATTAGGATATGAATAAAATGCTATTTAATAAGAAACAACAAATCAAAATTATGTCAACTCTAAGGACAAAACTTTTATGCCTCTATCTAGATCCATTCCGGTTGTAACTTTTTTATTCATTTAAGATAACATTTTTTTAAGATATTAATATATTAAAATTATCATATCTATACAAACAAGGAATTGACTTTATTTACATGTTTTAATATGAGATTTATATATACTAAGGTCTCAAATGTGATTGATTAATTTTTCATCAAAATAGTATATGTTTTGATATTGGTAAATTAACTAATAATTTTGCTTACGAATATTTTAAAAAGTGTTTCTTAAGTTTATTATATAAAATAATAATTTACTTATTGCAATGAAAATTATGACATTAATAGTCGACAAGTTCATACACTAGTTAATGTAGTATTACTTTATATTTATTTAATATATAAAGTAATATTTTTGCTAGATTATGTTTTGGTTAGGATTGGAATGATCACAGTAGTATTATTACTGTATTTGACTACAAAAAGAGAAAATAAAACTTAGAGCTCACAAACTATTATGTAGTATTTATTAACTTTTATCTTGCTTCCTACGTCAAAGTTTCACTTTTCATATCTTCTAAATCTTGTGACTTTACTAGATATTTTCTTTTCATAGCAATAATTGATACTTTGACAATGATACCAAAAATGTCATGTCAAACTCAAAAGTGATGAGTAATGGATTTAGAAAATATAAATAAAAAGATTAAGTAATTTTAGGATATTGATTAAGATATTATAAAAAAATAATTAAAATTTTTAAAATTTAATAAAAATAATATAAAAATATAATTTTTTTTTAATCGCCTATAAAAATCGATTAATCGGATGCAATACAAACCGTTATATTTTTCCTTGATTTTAACTTTTGTTGAATGTTTCTTTTCTCAAAATCAATGAATAATTCTTGTTAATTTTACAAATTTACTTGAAACAAAATGTTTCTTTTTTTTTTTTTATAAGAAAATTTTAATTTAGTTAATCCATGCAGTTACTTTTAAAAAATGACATTTAACAGATTTAAAATTCGAATTTCAACATCTACAACTCTTCTCTTATCCCGGAACTAAGTTTTT
Organism: Fremontodendron californicum; assembly: GCA_030761205.1. Taxonomy (NCBI): domain Eukaryota; kingdom Viridiplantae; phylum Streptophyta; class Magnoliopsida; order Malvales; family Malvaceae; genus Fremontodendron; species Fremontodendron californicum. Next base: position 29,032,875 of record JAULJL010000011.1, read on the forward strand.
TTTATACAAAAATAAAAAATATATTAATATAAAAGTAATACTTTTGAATAATTAAAAACTTATAACTAAGGTTCTCATATATATATATATATATGTAATGTTTTAGTTTGGGCTATATGAAACAATTAATTTAAAATGTATGGTATATTTTAATTATTTCCTCGTTTTCAAATGTGATGTTATTTTTTATTATTTATTTTTATTTTTGACAACTTTTAAAGAAGTGAAATTTAAGTAACAAAAATAATAATTAAACTAAATATTAATTATTAAAATTAAAAAATTTTGTCTTTAATTTTATACTTTCAAAAGAATTAAAGTTCATAAGATGACAACAAAATTATTCTTAGTACATTGTATAAGATTAAGATCTAATATTCAAATATTCATTTTTCTTATTCTAATTCAGTAATTACTTGTATGTAGTTACTCAAATACCAATGGACGTTACGTTAATCACAAAAAGACCACTCTTGCTTACGTGTCAAATTGAGATAGCGAGTAGATAGATATCCACAAGCATACACGTTCAGACAAAAACCTTAGAAAGAAGAGACGTAAGATCAGAAATATTCAACATGAATCCCGAGGTTGTCTATCCACGTGTCATTTAATTATTTCTCATCATCAACTTTAGCCCAATTTTTAGAGAGAGAAAAAAACAGAAAAAGGTTCTTATACGCTTACACTACATCCCATGTAGTTTCGATTTTTAACAGATATATCCCTTTGACCTTTTGCACTATTTGTGTTTAGGGATAATACCGGGTCGTGAGATTTATTATTTTTAAAGTATTTGTATTTGATTTTGATTATTTTTTTATGATATTTGAATTTATTTATTATTTGGTTAAAGGGTTTTGCTAACCGTGTTTGTGGATAGAATATTTTTTAAGATTAGATAAAAAATTTATATTAAATGTCGTAGTTGATAATTTTATTTATCATTTTCAATGTATTGAATGAAAATATTATTATATGTGATAATCTTAAAAAGTGTTATTAAGACATTCGTTAGCAAAATCTTTGATTAAATTTAAATATTATTATTTGAATCTTATTCGAATTATATAACATTATTCGTTAAATATCCAAATCCATTAAAATCAATTTATTTTTGTTAAAATATAAAATCAAATATAAATTAAATTTTAAATTCAAATTCAATTCATTCATAATTAACGACGAACAATTTTTATATACAAAAAACTACAACTTTGATAATAAAATAATTTTGGATAACCATTTATTAAAATTTTATTATATTTTATTATACTTAATAATTTAACTTTTAAGTAAAGCTATAAAATATAATTTAATGGTTTTGTTATTATTCAAGATTAGTTAATATACTATTTATAGTAATAACATTATATTAAATGCAGTAATTGATATTTTTATTCATCATTTTTAATGCATTGGATGAAGATATTATTATATATAATAACCTTAAGTAGTACCCTTAAATACTTGTTAGCAAAATTCATAATTTAATTTTACTAGCAAATTGTTTCAAGATCTAAGATTGATTTACTTGATAAAATTTTAATAATAAAGGTTGTTTGTCAATGTTCGAACCTCTCCATAAACATAAGCTTTTTCATATTTTACAAATTGGATTCGGATTCAAATATCAAATATCTAAATATTGAAATCCAAATTTTATCTGAATTTAACACATATTAAATTTACTATCTGAATTCGAAAAATATCTAACTATAAGATGTCCAAATAAAAAAAATCAAATTATATAATATTAGATATCCAATTTTTTATTATCTATTATTATTCTACTTACGTTTTCAATATGTTATAACTTATAAGAGATAAAAATAAAAATAAAAACTTATATGAGATTACAAACTTTTTTTTTTTGTGGGGAAACTAGAAGTATCCTTGTATTTTAAAAGTAATATTTTTGTTAACATTTAAGATTATTTTAATAAGAATTCCATTAACGATTCCTATAAGTATTGTTTAAATATATGTAAAATTAGTGTTGTAAATGAATCGGACTTGAATTAACAAATTTTTGATCGTGTTCGTTTATTTATTTTTGATCTTATTTGTGTTCGGTTCGTGTTAGTTAAGAATTTTAAAATTGCGTTCGAACTCTGTTCGTTTAACATTGAGCGTGTTCCTTGTTCGTTCGTTTAAATTAAATAAACTTGTTCACGAATATTAAATAAACATATAATTGAACATATTCGCGAATAATTAAAAACATATTCATGAACAATAAACAAACAAATTTAACAAATAAAAAAAATTAATTTTAAGTTATTATTAAATATCAAATAATAAAATACAAATGTAATTAAATTTAAGTTATTATTAAATATAAACATTGAAACACAAATATTATTAAATAAAAAATAATAAAACACAAATAATATAAATTATATTATAAGTAAATAAAATAAATAAATAAATATATATTATATTATATTGTATTATATTATATTATATTATAATTGAACAATAAACGAGCTTTAAACATTCTATTAAACGAATTTTAAACGATCCATAAACGATCCATAAACGAGTTTGTTCGTGAACATAAATGAACCGAACATACCTTGTTTTTGTTCGTGTTCGGTTCGTTTAATAAACGAACTTTAAAATCATGTTCATAATTGTTTATTTAGCTTGATAAACAAACATAAACGAGTAGAAATCGAACTATTCACGAACAGTTCATCGAACGCTCTGTTCATTTACACCCTTATGTAAAATATCATTTGATTTTTTTTTTTTTTAATTTAATGCAATGCTTTCACTAAATTAAAAAAATAATACAATCATTATATTTTCTTTTGTTAAATATCACTTTAATCAATATCATCACGCGTTGATTAACCTTTCTCTTTTTATAATTTTATCAAATATAAAAATATCAGACTTTTTATAATTTTATTTAATATCACTTTAATTTTTATAATTTTATTAAATATCACTTTAATCAATTTTAAAAATTCTAAAAATCGATTAAACGACTAAACTTATAAAACCGACTAAATCGACCTACAAAGAATCCTAAATTCGAAATCTATTTAAGTCGGTCGATTCAGTCGGTTAATCGATTTTAACTATTTAACAAATAAATTATTTATTGTATATTACATATAATATAAATGATATATTATATAATATATAATTTAAAATTATTATATAAATATATTTTATTTATATTAAATATTAAATATAACTAAAAATAAAATTAAAATTAAAAGGGTCGGTTAGTTCGATCTATTCGGTTATCAATATTAAAAATCGATAACTAACCAAACTAACCGAATAAATCGATTTTAAAAATTGATTAATTTTAAAACCGAATAAATCGAACCAAATTTGATCGATTCGATCGATTAAATTGGTTCAAATCGATTAATGCTCATCTCTATTTAAATGTATAAATATATTGAATTTTAATTAATATATGCATATTTTATGCATTTCATTATCGAAATTTATATAAATAAATTTAATTTAAATTTACTCTCAAATTTATTTTTGAAATCTTAGATGAAGAGAGTGTGCAATCCGACAATTATCAATGTCTCAAATGAAAAACTAAAAAATTATAGAATGTAGATAAAAACGCCAAACTAAATTTGTTCACGAATTCAATTTGAATTGGACTAGGCGATATATTTTAGATTTGAGTTAACTTAAGTTAATTCAGATTATTATCTAATAAATAAAAATAATTTTTATTTAAATTTAATTATAAAATATAAAAATATAAAAATATAATTTAATATAATTTATATAATAAAATAAACTTTCAAATCTGATAAATCAAACAGAACCAAACCTTAAGTTTTTCTTAACCCGACTCATCAACAATTCTACTTCTCAATCAAACCACCTTAACTGCAATTTCTTCAAAATGAAAGTAGCTAAACTAAGAAAAGCCAAGTACAGATTTTTTTTTCTATATCCAATGACAAGTGGCAGTTAAATGTGGCTCCCACAATCATTGTACGACAGCAGAGTTAATGTTTAAAGAACCAACGACGTGGCGACAGCTCGTTTGAAGTCACCTCGGAATCTGAGGTTTTTTTATTATTTTTTTAATCTGTGGGGTGCTCTTCATGTCCCCCACGTGTCTCGCATTTTTCAAGGGCATTCTTGTCATTCAATCAATTATTTTCTCTTTCTTTTCTTTCCTTGTTTTCCTTAATTTTCCTCCATTGTACTTTAGATGTTTTTTCCCTCTGTTTTTCCTTTTTACTCTGTTTGTTTGATTGAATGAAAAATAAAATGGGAACTTTGAGTTTGGGTTCAAGATTTTATCTTTACAGTTTCATGTTTTATAAAATTTAATTTCATCAATCCTTTTTTGGTCTGTATTTCAATGGCAAAAGCTGTGGAAATTGGAAAGAAAGAAACCCAACAAATCTTTTCCATGCAACTGGCCAATCTTCCAAGGGATCTACTTCAAAGATACATGTCATCAAGCAACCATTTTTCTCACAGAAATCATGAAGAAGAAGAAGAAGAAGAAGAAGCAAATGGTGAAGAAGAAGAGATTGAGTTAAGCTTAGGACTTTCATTGAATGGTCGTTTCGGGGTTGACCCAAGAGCCAAAAAACTGAGTAGATCATCTTCAATACCAGATTTTATCAACAACTCAACAAGAAAAGACACTGATGAATCTTCTCCTTCTTCTTCATTGTTCCCCACGGCTTGTGGTTCTCTTGCGAGGACATGTTCTTTGCCTATAGAAACAGAGGAAGAGTGGAGGAAGAGGAAGGAGTTGCAAAGTTTAAGGAGAATGGAAGCTAAGAGAAAGAGGTCAGAGAAACAGAAGAGTTTGAAAGCTGTAAGGGAGAGGAATAGAGTGGGTTTTGGTGAAGAGAATTCTGAAGAAGATAAGAGAGAAGAGGCTGGTAATGGAGCTAGTTGGATTAATGGTGGTAGAGGACCTTGTGAAGGACTAGCTGCTTCACAGGGTTCAATTGGATCCCAAGGAAGTGGTTCCTCAGGGATATCAGAACTTGAAAGCCAACCAGCTCAAGGTATCTAAATGTTTTGCGCCCTTATTTTGTTCATAGTGAAAGACTTTTTTTCTCATTTTTGTTAGTTTTGATTTATATGTCTGGAATTGTGGGGGTAATTTAATCAATGCTTATTCCATCTTGATTGATGTTACTTTTACTAGTGTTTATATCCTCTTATTTGCTATTTGATCTTGACACTGGTCAGACTAGTTTTTTTTTGGTCTTCTTTTTCCCTCTAAATAAATAATAGTAACATGAAAGGTAGGAAAACTGAGATTCTCTTGTCATCTAAGTTAAAAGATTCTTAACCATGCTGATTTTTACCCAGTTTCAGTATTTCACCACCTCTTTTGGGCTTGATTTAGGTGACATGTTTGAATTGTATTTAGATGTAAGTCATTGGCTTGACTGGTGGGTTCATGTGGTCTATGACTGGTTATATAGATGGATTGCAGTCAAAACATGATTCCAAAGCTCTGAGGTTGCTAGGATCTAGGTTTTTTTCTCCTTGAGTTTACAAAGCATCTTTGCTCTTTTTCCCAAAAAAAATTGTTCTGATATTATTCAAGATTTTGATTGTTGATGTTGCTAGCCCATTTGTCCAGTAAAAATGCCATACCTAAAGCAATCAGTTTATAAAGAATCTGTAACAATGATGTCTTAAAGTTATCTTTTAGATGCTTGTTTTCCTCTAGATGACTGATCATCTTGGGTTGCTCTTATATTTCAGTTGTGTTTTAGTTGAACTAAGGATATCCTAGTTTTTACCTACGATCCAACGGTAGACAATGGAAAATGAGATTGGGATATTAGTTTAAATTGTACTGTCTTCCTGAGATACAAATAAAATCCCAGTGAAGAACAATGCAGTAAGTGACAGTGATTTATTACTATCTTTTTTACTGATGCATGGTTTTAGCAAACAAGGGTAAATAGCTTTAGGCTTGAGTCTGAAGTTTGTGAATATGTTGTGGACCTGCCGGTATGGACATGCCTAGTTTTTCATCCTTCTAGGTGAAAAATTGACTTCACGTTGAGGTTGAACAAAAAGGAAGTTGTAGTTTCTGATAATGGTATAGGTGATACAAGAACTTTTTTTTTTTTGGTACAAAGGAGGCCGCAATATGGGGATAGGGGTTGCAGATGCTGGGGTTTGAACCCCATACCTGCTGAATGTCACCTCTTAAAGGTGGTTGCATGAACCAGTTAAGATAAGCCCCAAATTCGACACAAGAACTATGGCAGAGCTTGCTCTATTTTATCATCTTTGAACATCCTATCGTTATATCATGCAAAAATATTCCGTGAAATGCAGACAAGATTTACAATTTTTGCCAAGGGCATTTTTCTAGTCAACCTCCTTAGTATAAGCCTCATGACATAAATAACTTCATAGCTTCTTTGAACTTTTTGATAGCTTGAAGTGGAAATTTGGCATGGAAGAGTGAGAAAAGATGTTCTGGAGACTGATAACTGATTCTAATATCTCAATGCTAGCTTCATCTGCTTATGCCCTTGGATACCATCAAAAAAATTTCTAGTTGACAGAATGAAATGCGGTCCTCTCATCAGAAAATGGATTTTGGCAATTTTGTTGTTATGGAGCCTATGAAAGGGAAAAATATGCAGAGAGATGGTTGTTTATGCTATGCATTAACCATTAGTAAATTGTTGATGAGCTACAATATCCTTTCTTAGTAACTTTTCTTCAATACGTTAAGCTTACCAAAATGGCATCGTTTGTTGTTATCTTAAGCTTGCATTCAATTCAGCTTGAGCTCATAAGTATATCGCATTAAATTACAGGAATTTACAAATGCCCCGAAGCAAGAAGCCCTACTAGCGTTCAATCTGCAACAGAGACTGAGCAGAAACCGATCAACGTCCCTGGAAAAATCTCGACTCGGAAATCAGAAAAGTTAGCTGGAGTTGTAGCAGAGAATCAGCATAGTCAACCAGCAGTAGCTGAAAAGAGGGTTGTTAAGGAAGTTGTGAGGAACATTTTGGAGGATATGCCTTGTGTGACAACAACAGGAGATGGCCCCAATGGGAAAAGAATAGAAGGGTTTCTTTACAGATATAGAAAGGGTGAGGAGGTGAGAATAGTATGTGTTTGCCATGGCAGCTTCCTTTCCCCAGCTGAGTTTGTCAAGCATGCTGGTGGTGGTGATGTAGCTCATCCTTTAAAGCATATAGTTGTTAACCCTTCTTTCCTTTTCTAATGCCAAATCCATGAAGAAAAGGAGGAATGCAGAGAGAAAAGGTTTATGGATTTTCGCCTTTATTAATTTCAGAATCTCTTTTCTTTTATTCTGGACTAGGCTATTATTAACATTTTTAGTAAATGAAAGCTTCTCTTTGAAAAATTAAGATGGATGCAATTTTTTTTTTATTGTTACAAAGGATGTTGTAGTACGGGGTTATGTTGTTCTGATTTTTCATTTTTCTTGAAGTATTTGTATTCGATATTCTTGTTTGATGTATATTCAAACATGGGTATGGAGATATGATTCTTCAAGAACACTTTTAATATATAAAATTTTTTAAAAAAATTGAACATATCCGTATCAATACAGACTCATGTTTTATATTCACATTCGAGTATGAGCAACATAAACTTGGGGATATGAAAAAGATTGTATAAGTTGGGATTCAAATTCAAAATTGTTAATCTTTTATCGATTCAATCCTCACTCGGACATCAGAATCACCAAAATCATCAATGGAAATTGAAGTGAAAAGAGCATGGATTTGGCAAAACTAGTTATTCAAGAAATTTTAAAAGAAAAAAGAAAAAATTTTGAAGGTTTCAAATCCATCCAGGAGGAGCAACCATGTAAAGTGTCTCAAAGGAACAATTCAAAGGCATAGTTACTACGAAATTGACCGAAAATGGCAGTGATATGATGGGTGGGCTGATGAGTCTGGTTGCTCCATCTTACAGGATTTTTACAACATAAATCCTGAACCTCATATTCTCAAAAAATAAAATCCCAGGGTTTTGTCTTCATAAAGTTGCTAGTAAGATTAGGTTTCAAAGTCTTTTTCATGTAGTGACGGCATTTGGGGGCTATTACCAAAAAAAAGAAAAAACTATCAAACTGGAACTGTGACCAATTTCCTACATAATGGAAAAACGTCATCCACTATAATCTGTCTTTTTCTTTTTACAACTCTACCAAGTCAAGAACAGTTCATGAAATGTGTTTGCAACAGGAAAGTTAGAAATTTAAGGAGGAAATCTTGCAACAGGAAACAAAACATCGTAGTGTTTATTTCTTAATCTTGAGTAAGAAAGGAATTAGAAGTTTTCGTATATCAGAGAAAGGGCTACAGATTAAAAGTGTTCATGGGTCGGGTTAGACTTATGTATGATATTAATATCATATATATTTGTATAAATCTGGTCCGACTCGAAATATGTTTCAAGTTCTATTCAGATCCGTCCATATTTATAAATGAATAATCAGACGACTCATTATTTTTTTAATGTTTATATTATAATATTATATATATTTATTCTTGATATAAATTATATAATATATATATTATAAAATTGAAAAACGGGTTGAACCGGGCCAGACTCAGGTCTAGATGTTGGAGCCAAAGCCCGATCCGTTTTCTAAACTAGCTTAATATTTTTATTCAAACTCATTTTTTGAACCTAATAGTTTTTACTCAAACCCTAATAAATATCGAACGAACTTTCGAACATAAACAGATAACCACGAACTAACTCTACTAAAGATCATTCCAATGTCATCATCTGCGAATGCAAGGCCTAAAATTAAATGTAATATCCTTTAGATTTTGAAGATTATCTGATACATAGGTATGTTCAATTTGAAGTACTGACACTACTTTTTTTGCACTTTGGGAGCCGAATAATACCACTAGACGATGGGATAATGATACAAAATTAAAAATCTAGTGCAAGCATTTGCTATCCTCTGAAGAATGGAACAATCAAACCCGTCAACAATCAATTGTACTTGAGAAAATTTTCATTGTTGATATCGGTGGAAGTTTTCAAATGATTTCATCAAAGCAGAATACCCAAACTGTACTAGATAATCTTATTTGTGTATATTGGACAGATTACTTGAGAAGAGCAAGTTGGATTTCTAAGATGTTAGTAGAGATAGCAAAGCTGACCCGAATTAAAAAAATCTGTTTAAACCCTAATCCGATTAGACCTAATTTGATTAAGAAAACCCATCCAATCTTAAAAGATCCGAAATAATCTAAACCCGAATGATCTAATTCAAAATAATTTAAAATTAAATTGGTTTTACTTTAAAACTCAATAATTTGAATCCAAATGACGCGGTCAAATAATTCAAATATCAAACCTCAAAGGTCTAAACTCGAAATAATCCGAAACCGAAATAATTCAAAACACAAAAGGAGCCAAAACCATCCCACACCCTACTAACACCTCTAGATGCTAGCATTGCTTAACACTTCATTCTAATGGAAAATCTCCAGCCTATGGTTTTCCACCCTGTAACTTGAACTGTGCACAAGAGAGGACGTTTGCATTTTAGCATTCATAATAAAGATTAAACTGAAATAGACATCAAACTATTCTATTGTTTTATTAGACATCAAATGAAACCTGCAAGTGTACAAGTTGGATAAAAAAAATATCTGCATTCTTCTGCAGTCATCAGTGAACCCCTATCCGAGAAATAGCATCAGAACAATGGGGGGCCAAAACTGTATTACAATTTACAAGTGGCAAATAACTACAGCTTAGAACTTTAACTAAGGGCAGCCGGCGACAATGACCAAGCCTGGGGCTTATCTCCTACAAAACATTATGTTTAATCAACAGAAGCTTTATCAGGTAACTAACAAGATGGTGGCTGAAGTTGCTTCAGCCGTCGTACTACTTGCTTCATCGTAGGTCGAGTAGAGAGAGAATCGACAGTACACACGACAGCCAAGTGCAGAACTTCTACTAAGTCATTCTGGGGACCTGCATCCCATAAACCTGCAGTGAAGAACTCCTTGGCCTGGCCTTGTCGCAAGAGCAGGCAAGACCATTGAACAATGTTGAAACCATTTCCGTAATGAGAAAACGAGGGATCTAAAGCTTTCTTATCTGAGAGCAACTCGAGGAGCACCACCCCATAACTGTAAACATCAGCCTTATCAGAAACACGGCAAGTCATTGCATATTCCGGAGCAACATACCCGAAAGTTCCGGCAACACCTGTGGTAGCATGGGTTTCTGAAGTTCCCAAAAGTCTGGCCAAACCAAAGTCTGATAAATAAGCATTGTAATCATCATCCAACAGGATATTGCTGGGCTTGACGTCACGATGGAGAATACGTGGGACACATTGATCGTGTAGGTAGGCAAGAGCACGGGCTATGTCCAAAGCAATCTTGTGAAGTATCCTCCAATCCACAGCTCTTGTGGACCTCTCCTGAATAAACTTCTCCAAGTTACCACCTGGCAAATAATTGTATACAAGGAATGTCTCTGTTTCACTGGCATGATAACCAATTAAAGTGACAAGATTTCGGTGGCGCAACCTCCCAAGGGTTTTAATTTCTGCATCAAACTGTTGAAACCCTTGCAACCGCCCAATAGCAAGCCGCTTTATTGCCACTAAAACTCCAGGTGAGATCTCTGCTTTATAAGTCGACCCAAAACCTCCATTCCCAATACAGTTGCTAGCATTGAAATTCCCTGTGGCCCGCACGACACTGTCAAATGTCAATGGGACCCCAATGTCCGTGAAAATAGTCACCTCTTTTTTGGTGGTGCTGATTTTGGATTTTGAATTCCACTTCCTGGTAAAGAGGAATAAAATAACAAGAGCCAGAAGAACTGAAACAATGGCTGAAGCAGATGCTATTGAGGCTATCTCGATTGAATGGAAACCATTATTTCTACTCCTTTGGGTTGCGGATCCCGGTGGTGATGCATCATAATTTTGAGAATCATCCGCTCTTGCTTGATCTGAAGATGACATTAAGGAGTCTGCACGGCATGGCTGTAAAAGAGGGTTTCCAAGAAGACTGCTGCATTTCATCAAATTATTACTTGATGGCAGTGGTCCGGACAAGTTATTGAAGGACACATTGAATGCAGAGAGCATGGTCACATTTTCTAAACCAGAGGGAATTTGCCCAGAGAGTTTGTTGTTATTCAGCAAAAGAACAGTCAGGTTTCTCAAGTTAACCAGACCTTCAGGAATTTCACCAGAAAGAGAATTTGATGACAGCTCCAGCATTTCTAAAGATTGCAACAGTCCAAAGGTGGAAGGAATAGATCCGGTCAGATTGTTACCAGCCAAAGAAAGAAACCTGAGATCCTTTATCTGCCCGAAACTGCTCGGAATTTGGCCTTGTAACAGGTTCCAGCTCAAATTAAGAGAAACAAGTGAAACCAAGTCTCCAATGGTAGGGGGAATGGGCCCAGTTATTTGATTCACAGACACATCCAGAAATTTGAGAGATTTGCAAACTTTACTGATTTCAGCTGGAATCTGACCAGACATTCTGTTGTAGCTAACATTAACAAACAGTGCATCCAATGTGTTGCAGTTCTCAAACAAATTCCCAGGAAATGGTCCACTGAGCAAGTTTTCTCCAGCATAAAATGCATAAGAAATCTGTTTCCCCAATCTTTGTGGTGCGATCGGCATTGACAAGACACTGCCAGTGAAGTTGTTACCTCCAAAGTTGTGAAACACAGCACGACCACCATCTCCTCCAAAAAATTCAAAAGATGTTCCAACCTGAGCTTTACTTGCCAAAAATGATAAATATGCAGAAGTTGGGTTGAAGGGTTCAAAGGAATACGAATCTGAGGTAAGAACATCAGGGCATCCACGGTTGTAGAATCTCGGGATATAACCTGAGAAGGAATTTTCACTGATGTCGAAGACACTCATACAAGGAACTGAAAGTTCCTCACTAAGCTCTCCAGTAAGGCGCTTATTTGAGCTTAAATCAAGGTACCGCAGCTTCTTGCAGAGACTAAGACCAATAGGAATTTCCCCAGCAAAAAAATTCTGAGCCAAATTTACCATCTCCAAGTTATCACAAGCACCCCAATCACTCGGCAAGTTGTCCTCCAGCATTGCTCTTGGAGCCCATAATACCCTCAACTTTGAAAGCTTTGTAATTTCATCCGGAATCCCACCTTGATAAAAATTAAAATCATCATTTACATAACTTGTATCCCCTTTAGCCATAGCAAGGTCATCATATGGATTAAACATATTTGAAAGAAGAAGCACAGTCAATCCAGAACAATTCCCAAGCTCAACAGGTATCGGACCACTTAAACTATTCCTCGAAACATCCAACACTTCAAGATTCTGAAGCTGACCAATTTCATGCGGAATGCCTTCCTCCAACATATTCGTATATAACAACAACGACCTCAACTGACTACACTTCCCCAAACTAGCAGGAATCTGCCCGACGAAGACATTCCCCGACAAATCCAAATGCTCAAGCTTACAATCTTCACCAATATCAGCTGGCAACAACCCCCCCAACCATGTAAACGACAAGTAAACACCTTTAAACCTTCCAACAAATCCGGGAATGGTTCCATTCACAAGATTACCAGCCAAATTTAATATCTCCATTTGTTCCAAACTCGAAAGCCAACTTGGTATCTCCCCACTAATATTATTAAACCCCAAATTAAGAACTCTCAAATTCTTTAACCCAGAAACGCTAACAGGCAGTGACCCAGATAACAAACTGTTCTCTAAATCAAGTACTTCCAATTTTTCCAACTCCCAGATTCCAGTAGGAATTTCACCATCAAATCTATGAAAAGGAAGTGATAAAATTCTAAGTTCACTCAATTTTCCAATAGAAGGCAACAACTTTCCAAACAAACTCCCATTACTTTCCCCACAATTCCTTCTAATACCAAATCCATAAAATGGAAATAAACTATAATCAGAACAAGAAAACGAAACAGAAGCAACTGTATTGTTGAGATTACCTTTTGGCCCTTTTCCAAAACCAGTTATGTTAAGAGACAAAACCTTGGAGTTTTTGTCACATGTAACACCAGACCATGAACAGTGGTAGGAAGTTTCGGTCCAAGTGGACAAAAGCCCTGAAGGATCTGAGACAGACTCCTTAAACTCAAGAAGAACAGCTTTGTCTGAAGAATTATCACAGAAAACGACACGGTTTAGTACACAGAACAGTAATAACAATGGCTGCCACTTGATAACTGAAGCTGAAAAAGAACCCATTTTTACTCTAAAAACACTCAAATAAGCCTCTTTTTGGTTTTTCCTACAAGAATTTGAAGATGAAAATCTGGGTTTTTATTCTTTGTTCTGGTTTGGGTTTTTTAAAACCCTAACCCTAATTTTTTTGGTTGTTTGGGTAGAGAAAAAAAATAAAAAAGGAAGTAAGAGAGACATAAGGAGAGAGAAAATTCAACCAGGAACGACGCGTTTACTTTACTTTCCTTTTCGTCCTCTTTCTCTGTTTTTCTTAGAATTTTTTTTTTTTTTAATTTAAGGAAATTTTTTAGAAAGATATGGAAAGTTTACTTTATATATGAAAAGATCCGGAACGTTTTGCTTAAATTTTAATTGAGTCCTAATTAATTGGATTTTAATTTTTATGAAGGTTTCCATTTCCACCACATAATAATGGGCATATTTGAGGGCTGATTTTAATGAGTTTAATTAATTTTAAATTGATTTGATTTGATTGGCCTTTCAAAGAGAGAATTTTGATGCATTTTTAATGAAGTAGACAAACAAAAAAATTGTTTTAAAACTTTCTTTATTTAATTTTATCATTTCTCTTCTTTTCTATTTATTTTTCATCCATGATTTTGATTAAATTTTATTTAATAGTATTCATTTATACTAATCTACTCCACCATAAATTTTGAAACTTGAGCACATAAGAAAACATGTTGGCAATTGAAGTTTGTTCATCTTTGTATTTTTTTTTTCTAATGACTTTTTTATCTTTAACCTTTGATAATGTTCCATAAGCAAATGTTACAAAAAAAATATATAACAAAATTAGATAACAAAAACATGAAGTAAAATCTTCTTTCATTTCATAAGTTTTATTTTTTTTTTCTTTCGAGAATCAAATTCAAAACGCACAAAAAAAATTATCCAAATTTGATACGGGCTTTTTTGAAATTGAACAAAAAAATTCATGATTCTATTTCAAAATTTCAATTTTTTTGGTTTTTTTTTTTAAAGTTAATCAACGATTAGTAACCTTGATTAAAATTATATTTTAAAAAAATATATAATTGATGTATTATTTTTTAAAAATATAATAATTAAAATATTAATCAGTAATTAGTTGCATTGATTAATATAATATTTATAAAAAAATATAATTAATATATTATTTTTTATTTCAAAAAATAATGTAACAAATAAAAAAATATAAAATAATAATTATTTAATTTTTAATTAATGCCTATAATTTTCATTAATCGAACTCATAAATAAAAAAAAATCTTAAAATAAAAATTAATTATTTTTAATCTGTGCTTATAGACACGGATTAATCAGATTTTTTTTTTTAATTTCAACTTTATTTTTTATCTTCTTTATGTTTTTAAATAGTTTAGGACATTAGGGTTGTCGTTTTTTAAAGTAAGAAGAATCCAAAAAGGAGGTGATTGGGTCCCACAAACAAGTCAATAAATGCATCAGCACCGTCAATTTAGGGGGTTAATGGTGGCTAAGACTTTCGTTATCCTCTAACGTATATATATTGATTTTAATAAATTTTAATTGGATTTTGCTAAAATTATATTTATAATCTTCTTTCAATGTTTTAAAAAATATAAATAAAATCATTATTTATTATAAATATTATTATTATAAATAAATATATTAATTAGATATTCGTTAATAAAATACTTTGTAATTTTATTTCTTTGATTTGATAGGTTTAAAAGACAATAATTTAAATTTTGGTGGCGTTTGATGATTTTGTCATGTCATGATTTTAATGAAATGTAGTTTTTAAAAATGTGATTCTTAAAAGTATGATTCTTGAGAATGTAATTTTACAACGTTTGATATACATAAAAAAGTGCTGATTACAATCTTAAGAATGTGATAGTAATTTTCAAAATTACCCTTATCAAAAAAATGTAAAATTTATTAATTTTAACATTTTTCAGTGATATTTATTATTAACAAATATTTATACTAAATATTTAAAAATAATATTTTAATTGCTAATTTGAGTTACTTTTAGGATAAAAAAATTTGTTAATAATAAATTTTCGAAATTACTCTCATGTAGTTAAAAAATTAAAAAACTAAATGCAAATTAAATATTATTTAAATACTTTAATGATATTTATTATTAACAAATATTTGTACTAAATATTTAAAAATAATATTTCAATTGATAATTTGAGTTACTTTTAAGATAAAAAAAAGTTTGTTAATAATAAAATTTTGAAATTATTCTCATATAGTTAGAAAATTAAAAGACTAGATACAAATTAAATATTATTTAAATATTTTAATGATATTTATTAGTATCAAATATTTGTACTAAATATTTAAAAATAATATTTCAATTGGTAATTTGAGTTACTTTTAGGATAAAAAAATGTTTGTTAATAATAAAATTTTGAAGTTATTATCATGTAGTTGAAAAATTAAAAAACCAAATGTAAATTAAATTTATTTAAATATTTGAATGATATTTATTATTAACAAATATTTATACTAAATATTTAAAAATAATATTTTAATTGATAATTTGAGTTACTTTTAGGATAAAAAATATGTTTGTTAATAATAAAATTTTGAAGTTACTCTTATTTAATTGAAAAATTAAAAAGCTGGATGCAAATTAAATATTATTTAAATATTTGAATGATATTTATTATTAACAAATATTTGTAT
Source organism: Fremontodendron californicum (assembly GCA_030761205.1). NCBI lineage: Eukaryota > Viridiplantae > Streptophyta > Magnoliopsida > Malvales > Malvaceae > Fremontodendron > Fremontodendron californicum. The sequence continues at coordinate 29,048,785 of JAULJL010000011.1, forward strand.
TAAATATTTAAAAATAATATTTCAATTAATAATTTTAAATCAAATAAAAAGATGATAATTTTATTTTAATTTTATTTTAATTTTTTAATTACATAAAAAGTTATTTTTTTATTGAAAATAATATTTTAATACTTGTGAAAAATAACTTTTCAAAAAAAATTATATTTTCAGATCATTTTGTATAGTAGCAAACGTATTCTTTAAATTGTTTTTATTGTATTGGATAAAAATATTTTTTTTATTTTATTTTTTTGATTTGAAAGGGCCAAAAGATAATAATTTAAACTTTAGTTGTCCACGTGGCAATGTATAAAGGATTCCACGTGGGGTATCCTTCCAGAAGAAAAAGTGGGCCCATTAATTTATTTTGTAGGGTTTATAAGGTCCTGATAAACTAGGGGCCCCCCCCCCACAAAAAGCCTATGGGAATATTTTTGGTTTAAAAGGCTTTTAAATACAAAGAGTTTTTTATAATGGATCGGGATGTTTATTTGTCTAAGAATCATATTATTTATTCAATTTTAAAAGTTTGTTCGATATTTGAAAGGGTTTAGATAAAAATATTAAGCTTAAAAAATAAATTTGGAAAAAAAATAAAACCCGTTTAAAAATGGGTTAGACTTTGACTTCAACATTCAAGATCTGAACTCAATCCGGCCCTACCCGTTTTTAATTAAATAATATTTTATTTTTATGTATATTATATAATTTATTTCATAAAAAAATTAAATATATATAATATTATAATATAAATATTAACAAATATGTTAAGTTGTCTATGTTTAAATACTTCATAAAAGAAAAAATATAAAATTATTAAAGATTAAATAAAAAATAACATTTAAAAAAATTTTAAAAAAAATAATATAGGTGGACCTAAACGGGATTGGGACATTTACAAATATGGACGAGTTTGAGCAAAATTTGAGGTTCATATTATGGACCGAACCGAGCTTGGACAAGTCTATAAGGTGTTAATGCCATACATAAACTCGATCCATGGACACCTCTAGTCTTGATAAGCTCATAAAATATATATTTTACGTCTTTTTATCTTTAGTTTTTGTTATGTTTTGATTTTTATCTTGTTTACTTATATTATACATTTTACAATTGATCTTTTTAGTGCAAGAATTAAATAAGATACGCTCTTTTGAGTGCATCAAGCCTATAGGTATTAATTAAAAATTATTTAATTATCATTTTAGAAATTTTTTATATTTAATCATTGTTTTTACTAAATTGAAAAAAATAATACATTAATTATATATTTTTTTTTATAAATATTACTTTAATCAGTATCATTAAACACCGATTAATATTTTGCTTTTATAATCACTAAAAATGACAATAATAGTTATTGTGATTAGTTGTGAATATTTATCTGAAAGGATTAGTTTATATATCTTAAAATATGATTTTATATATACATAATATTATATTTTTTATAATTTGTTATTTTAAAAAATTAAATTCATTCTTAAATAAATAATTCACATTTTTATTATTGAATCAAATGCTCGAATGTCATGCTCGGTGAAATTGTTCCTTCAATGTTCCTTTTCATAGAAAATTGCAACATAATTGCTTTCTTCTTCAACACGTATGACTTATGCGCTAAGAGGCATGCAAATCCCTTGTTTTGTTTTGGGTTAACATAAAAACAAACTTTACACTAAAGTAAACATTATTTATTAAAAAAAAAAAAGTTAAATTGAGTGCGTAACTCTTTTTGTAATATGTCCAAACAAGAAGTCCACACTCATAAAAGTAATAAGCAAATTTATTTTCTTTGTCTCCATATTTTCATATTCTATTTATAATTATATATTAATAATTACTTTTTACATTAAGGTGATGAAAGAGTGATGCCATCAAGTTTATTAATTATACCTAGCTTAGCTAATAGGTGTTATTAGTCTTAATTTTTTAAATTAAATGATAAGTTGAAGATGAATTAACATTATACTATTGTTAATCAAACTTCTTAATTTGGTGATTTATACTATATTCTCATTATCCTAATAATTTATTGAACTTTTGGTCAGTAGCCTACTCAATGATTTAAGAGTGAGAGAATGAAGTTCAAAATTTTCTTTATTTCTTTTTTTTTTTTAAAGTTGTGCCATGTGACCTGTGAGTAAAACAGGGTTAATCAAATTGATAAAGAGAGGATATTTATTTTTTGTCGATCATTTTTATGAAAGCATTTTAATATGTAAAATGGGTATTGAGGATGGAAATTTGGGTTTGTACATATTAAAATGCTTCAGGGGTGAAGGTGGGTTAAGGATGTCTTGGGATTAGATTTGTTCAAGAATCGGCCGTGTACAGATCTGATTCGTATTGGGTTGGATCTGAATAAAAATATTTTAAATTCAAGTCGGTCTGACTCAAATTACTATTTATTCTTTAAAAAATATATTTAAAAAATTTAATTATAAAAATTATTTTTAATATTATTATGAACAGCGATATAAGCTTTCAGACCAATCCGACCAGACTTGGATAAAAAAAATAAATTTTTTCAAGTCACAACCCGACTTGACTCATGAACACTTCTACTTGAAATAATAAAACTAAGAAGACATTGAGAGGTCCTCTGGGCTCAATTCTTAAACCAGCTCAGTCTGCTTGCTCACTACCTTTATAATTATATACATTGTGGTTCAGAAATTTTGAGATGAATGGCTATTTTTGCTGAGAAAGACTTTGGATCGAGGTTACTGCCTCTAGGCCACTGGATTCATTTATATTTAAGTTCAACATTTTAGACTTACCCCCATTAATTAAATATGGGATTCAGTTCGGACAGGGCCGTGACTCCAAAATTTTCAATTTTTTTTACCTAGATCAGATTCTGGATGGGTCCAAGCCGAGTCGATTTACTGTTTAAAAAATAATAAATAATTAAAAATATTTTTTATATTAATATTTATTTTGTGAACAATGATTCGGGTTGGGTCAGATCGACCCAAAAAAAAAAACTTTACCCATGCCCAATTCAATACGGGTTCGGATCTATCAAAATGTGCGGATTACCCGACTTTTGAGTAGTTCTAGATTCAATACTAGACCAAGATTTATAAGGATTCAATACTTTTCCAACATAGTTATATTTTCTATTAGTGTTTTAGACCAACTTGTTAAAGCAAATAAAAAATGTTGGCAATCGTAATTACAAGTCATATTATTGCTTTTGCTTCTAGTCGCTTGATATTGTTATATGATGATTGCAGGTATCTGAAGATTGGCAATCGTAATTAAAAGTCATATTATTACTATTCTTAATCAAGAACTTGATGAATTGAAGTAAAATTTTTTGTCCATCAAACTAAATGTAAACTAAATGTACGTGATTATTAGTACTATTTGAGATTTAAATATATTTCATAATTTAATATGTACTTTATATGTAAATAAAATTAAGATGGGTATCAAAATTTAATTCATTTAGGTTATGTTGATATCCATCATTCATATTCATATTAAAAATTATACAATAATAATAAAATATAAATTTAACAACTATCGTGCTATAACTCAACTTATAACATCATTTAACATATATATATTTTTTACTGTTTAACTATCATAATATTTTTTCTTTTGATTCAATACCTAAAGTTTCACTTGCATCAACTCATCTCATATTATTATTTAATATTTTAATTTTTACCGATCATTTATTAGTATAGTAATTTTTATTCAATAATATAAAAATAAAAAATTAATATGACTTTATTTTAAAAAAAGAAAGTAAAATAAAGAATCAATTATTATACGACAAGTGACACAAAATTGAGAATTATTTGAATAGTGTCAATTAAACGCTATAATTTTAGACATAACATTAGTATATTACACGAACACGACATGAAAAAAATAGTTAAAATACGGCACGACACGAAAAAATAACATTAACACGACACGAATACACAAACGTTTCAAAATTTATATAAAACAAATTATTAACGTATCAAAATTTATATAAATATATAATACGTTGATACAATTATAATACAAAAAAATAATAATATGAATATGATAAAAATATTCAAATCTTTCTCTCCTTTTTTTCTCTCATTCCTTTCTTTTTCTTTTCATCTCTTTTTCTTCATCACAATTAAAAATAAAAAAAAAACAATAGCTTGCCATTGGCAAGCCATGGTGAAGTAATTGCCCGGATTACTTTCAATTCTCAATTGGCTATCCAATACGCACTTCCTCTTGTTTTGGTTAAATTGGAAGCGCTTTATTAAATTATGTTGGTTGATAAGAAAAATATAATAATTCTTTTTTACTTTGGTCTTGACAAATTGTAATAATGTTAGTTACATATGAGGAGAATATTTTTCAATTTTCCTTTTGAATTTTCTAAAGTTGTCTTTATATTCTCTTTTCTTTCAAGTTTTCACCAATGAAATAGGATTAAAATATTTTGTATCTTTTTTCTTTTAAAAATAAAAATGAATCTAATGTCGATTTTTTCAAAATTATAGTATTGTCCTAGTTAATCATTTTTTTTTTTGTGCAAAGAAAATTGCAGCCTGAAAATAAGAGAAGAGATTGTAGATGTTGAGATTTGAACTTCAAATTTACTGGATGTCATCTCTTAAAGATAACTGCATAAACCAATTGGGTTAAACTCTGAGTTTTAGTTAATCATTTTTAATATTCAACAAATATGTTAAATTGATACTTAATAATTATCTAAATTCCGATATGAATTTATAAAATTTATTGTCGAATAAGAATAAGGAACTCAATTTAGATAGTCAAGGGTGAGTGCATTTGGTTAAATTTCTTGCAGTTTAGACCTGTTCAAGGATCGACTTAGCCGCTCGACTTGACTTGTATTAAGTTGGGTTTGAACAAATATTTTATCAATTTAGATTGGCCCGAGTTATTTTTATTAATAATTTTTTTATTTAAATATAAAAATATTAATATAAAAATAAAATTTTAAAATATTTTTTAAACAATGATTCGAGTTTACAAACCAACCCAAATAAAGGATGTGAAAAAATAATGGCCGCGATCCAGCCATGAACAGGTGTATTGCAATTACCTACTTATTTCATTATATACTAATTAATTTGTAGTTTTCTTTTCTTTTCTTCTTCTTAATTTATCAACATTGATTTATATCTTTATTTTAAAAATCATACAACTACGAATAACCAACTTCACAATATAAAACTAGAATAATGTCTTACAAATAAAGTGTTTTCCAATTCTGCCCCCAACAATATCCTAAATTCCTATGCTATTTATGCCTTTTAAAAAAAAAACTAAATAGTTTGAGATTTTAATGCATGATATATGTTATTTTGAAAGATTTTGCTAACAAGTGCATTTTTTAAAATTATTATATGTAGTAATATCTTTATTCAATGCGTTGAAAATGATGAATAATTATCCACTTTTGTAATTAATACAATGTTATTACTATAAATAGCATATTAACGAATCTTAAAAAGTACCTTAAGAGTACTTGTTAGCAAAACCCTACTTTGAAATAACCAGCAAAAACAAACAATTTCAACATATAATCATGACAATATGTTGTAAAAATTTCTACAATTCTTAAATTTTATAAATATAAAATAATATGTAAAATTTAACAAAAAACATTTATTAATACAAAAAGCTAAGATAATGGCCCAAAATATTTAGTAGAAGCTTAATCAAAATAAAAAAAGAAAAGTGGGCAATTAAGGGAATATACCAGAAACTGAGGGTCACAGATATATATTAGCAAAGTTCCATACAATTTTTATCATATTATCTTCAAAACCTAAAATCTGTGTTAAACAAAGCATTTACTATCTTTTTCCTCACCATTTTACACTTATTTTACAAACACAAAAAAAAGACATGCTAAGTTTTGCAGGCAATAATTTTTCAATGGAGAAAAAGCTGTTCAACAATGGGTTTCATCAGCTCTTTAACTGTAAGCTTTGGCCTTCTAAGCTTTTTTAAAAAACTAATCTTTAAGCTATAAATGTACTTTTCAAAATTTTCATGAATTTCAGCAGCTAGAAGAAATCCCAAAAACAAGAAAAAAAATGAAAGAAGATTTGGGTCTTGATTATTTTTTCACATTTCTCATCTCAAAATCCATCAAAAGCAAGAACTTGAATCTAGGCTTACTTTTACATTCACAGTTTATCAAAAAAGCTCTAATCCTTAGACCCTTTATAACCAACCATCTTATAGCCATGTACTCAAAATTCAATGAAATAAAAAGTGCCCAAAAGGCCTTTGATGAACTTCATGGGAAAAACAGCCATTCTTGGAACATTCTTCTTACTGGGTATTTACAACATGGTCACTTTGATAGAGCTTGTAACTTGTTTGATCAAATGCCAAGGAGAAATCTTGTTAGTTATAATTCATTGATTTCTGGGTTTTCCCAACATGGGTTTTACAAGGAATCAGTAATGGTGTTCAAAGAAATGCTAAATGAATGTAATCATTTGGTTATTGATGGCTGTACGGTTGTTAGTATTGTTGGTGCTTGTGCTTGCTTAGGTGCTTTGAGATTTTTGTGTCAAGTTCATGGCTTTATGATTGTTTTTGGTTTGGAGTCGAATTTGATTGTTTACAATGCTTTGATTGATGCTTATGGGAAATGTGGGGAAGTGGATAGTGCATATAGGATTTTTAATCGAATGAGTGAAAGGGATGTGGTTTCATGGACTTCTATGGTGGTTGCTTATGCTAAAGTGTCTAGATTGGAGGATGCTTTTCGTGTATTTAAGGAAATGCCTATTAAGAATACGGTATCTTGGACTGCTTTAATCACGGGTTTTGCACAAAATAGTTGTGGAAACGAAGCATTGAATCTTTTTCGGAAGATGTTGGAGGAAGGAGTGCAGCCTAATGCTTACACGTTTGTTTCTGTTTTAAGTGCTTGTGCAGATTTAGCACTTATTGAAAAAGGTAAACAGATCCATGCACACATACTTAGAGTTGACAGTAGACGTGATTTGTTGAACCAGTTTGTATTTAATGCTTTAATTGACATGTACTGCAAGTGTGGAGACATGAACTCAGCTAAATTACTGTTTGAGAGGATACATGAGAAGGATGTTGTCTCATGGAACTCATTAATAATTGGGTTTGCTCAAAATGGCCATGGAGAGGAATCACTTAATGTGTTCATAATGATGATAAAAGCTAACGTAAGGCCCAATCACGTCACGTTTCTTGGGGCATTATCTGCTTGTAGTCACACAGGTCTAGTCTCTGAAGGAATGAGGATTTTAGACTTAATGGAAAAGGATTTTGGTTTGACCCCTAGGTCTGATCATTATGCAATCCTGATTGATTTGCTTGGAAGGAAAAACAGGCTTGAGGAGGCGATGAATATGATTAAGAGAACTCCTAATGGACCGAATTATGTTGGCATGTGGGGTGCGCTTTTGGGTGCTTGTGGTGTCCATGGTAACTTAGATCTTGCTAGGCAGGCAGCAGAGGCTCTGTTTGAACTGGAACCAAAGAATGCTGCCAGATATGTAATGTTATCAAATGTCTATGCTGCAGCTAGAAGATGGGATGATTCCCAAGCAGTGAGAAGGCTCATGGAGGAGAGAGGTCTAAGAAAAGAAGCTGCTTTTAGTTGGATTGAGGTGAGGAATGTACGACATGAGTTTGTGGCGAAAGACAAGGGCCATTCTCAGATAGAAAAGATATGTGAAGTGATCGTCATACTAGTAGATCATATGAAGGATTTTGGGTACGTACCTCTCAGAGATGATATGTTGTTTCCTGATGAAGATGAAGATGTATTTAAATTTTTTTAGGTAGGTAGATGTCCAATAACTCATACTGGATGTGATGCTGCTAATTGCTCTCGAGCTACCCCTTGCATTGCATCCTTGACACCTGCTTACTTTATGGAAATCCCAAATTTAGTATGAGGGATGCCTCGTAGAGAGAACCCGTAGCTCTGATTATGAAGCTCCAGCTAAGGATCATCTTGAAGATCTATTTGTCATTTTACTATCTTCTACTATCAGAAGCTTGTATAATATCCCTGGCGGTATTGAGTTCTTGCCCTACTATTTTCCACTATCTTTGGTTAAAGGCTCAGAATGTAGTATGTTAGCATCAGATTCTCACATTTTGAAGTATTGGTTTAGTGGCTTCAGGAATACCTAAGCTGTCCAGATGGCCATGCCCTTATTTACTACTAAAATTAAACTGAAGCATTTAATGATATGGCATGCATTGAACAGCTGCGATGCGATTCATTCACAGGTATTTTAGTGTCATGATGTAAGCAGTAAATTGGGGTTTGAGCTCATGATTAACAGCAAATTAGCTACAATTTGAGTCAACTGTTGTTCAGTTATTGCAGCATCAACTTTTTCAATGTAGTTGGACTCTACATAGAACAAAGAGAAGAAAAAAGTATAGCCAGTGGGGAATGGTAAGTTTGCTGTCTGTGGAGCTGACATGGGCTTTACTGATTTGTGGACTACGAATTTTTTTTGTCTATTAATTATTTTGCATTGAGCTTGGAATTTAATTATTGGAGTTGAGGGGAAGAAATTTGACTTGAAAATTATCTAAATAAGCTTTAAAACTTATACAGAACAGCATTACTGTTAAAATTAATAATCAGAAGGCAAAGAGTATGACTTCTATTGTAAGAGAGATAGGACTATATTATGTCATTAATGATATCATAACTTCCCATTGTTTGCAGGTAATTTCTTATCAAGGTACACTCTTACACCATTTGTTCAAGCAAGTTCAGTATGTGGATCTGAGAATTTTAGTCCTGTTCATGTGAAACTTCTTAAAATGGGGAGTCAGCATCGCAATGCTGTGAAGGTAAACATTTCTTCCCAAATGCTCATTTTCATTCTAAGGCTATCACTATAAATCTTCTGTAGTGTCTGCTTGTTTAAGCAGTTCTGACACTTTGAAACTGTGAAGATAAAAAAACAAATCCTTTTCTGCAACACCTTATTTAAACAATTGTAAAAGTCATCAATTCTCAATAAGCTGTGACTGGTGATAATTTAAGTGTAATCTGATATCTTGTCTCTGAGCTGGGACTTTTGAGCTAAATGTGCTTTTCATTTATATTCCTATAAGAATAATCATTCAGGCTAATGGACATTTTTCCGAACCGTCGGGAAGAGGGGTTTTAAGGGTGTGTAGGGATGAAGAGGAAGCATCCCAAACTCTTAAAATGTTGCCTTCTTACTGCTGCTTCTTTCTTTTTGGTCCATGGGGTATCTTTACTCAGTTTATATTTTATCAGATTTGTGCAACCAGGAGGAGAAGGGCAGCATATTCAAGGACTGAAACCTATGTTCTACTAGAACCTGGACAAGATGAAAAGTTTGTCTCTGAAGAAGAGTTGAAAGCCAAGTTAAAGGGCTGGCTTGAAAATTGGCCTGGGAAGACCCTTCCACCAGACCTTGCAAGATTTGTGACCATCGATGATGCTGTTTCTTACTTAGTAAGGTCTGTTTGTGAACTTGAAATAGATGGAGATGTTGGTTCAATTCAATGGTATGAAGTTCGATTAGAGTCAGAAGAGCAGTCATAAGTCTTGACCGTCTGTCTAGCAATAAGTCTAGAGTGCTAAATACAGAGCTAGCCATCAGTTTATTCATTTGAAGCATATACTGATCCATTTGCTTAAGCTTTTTCATGAATTTGCCACATGATTATTAACTGCTTGACAATACGAATTTCAGTTCAATCAAGCAGTCTTAAAATTTATATAATTCTAATTATTAACGTATTAAAATTTATATAAATATAAAATATTTTAAACACAATTATGACACGATAAAAAGCACGAACACGATATGAATACACAAATTGTTAGATCTAATAATCATTGCCGGATCTAATAATCATTGCCGGTTTTAGCATGTTTTGCCGATGGGCCATAGCCACCGTGGTCTTTCTTCTCCGCCATCCCAGCTCTTCCCTCTCCTCCTTTAAGGTTAAGGTATTTAAGGCATCAATGGAGAGGGTTTAACCTAAACAATCAATTAAAAGCAAAGAGATCATGCTTAATTTTCTGACACTCCCATGAAGCATCTGAACATGGTGATTGATTAAGTATGTTAAAGTGGGATTATCCATATCGGTTAAGTTTTGGATTGCATGTGATCTTATATTCAAGTTAGACCTTTCCATCTATCACCAATTGGTTTAAGGTTGAAGCATCTGAACATGGTGATTGATTAAGTATGTTAAAGTGGGATTATCCATATCGGTTAAGTTTTGGATTGCATGTGATCTTATATTCAAGTTAGACCTTTCCATCTATCACCAATTGGTTTTAGGTTGGATGCTTAATATGGTATCAGAGCTCAGATTCTGTTATGTTGTTTCTGTCTTATACCCTTTCTGAGTTTATCACATCGTAGGCTCCTGGGTATCCGTCTATACGTGATGGAGCCCTGTTAAAGTGGGGTTATCCCACATCGGTTAAGTCTTGGATTACATGTAGTCTTATATTCAAGTTGGGCTTTTCCATCTATCATCAATTGATTTTAGGTTGGATACTTAACAAGCAAAATATTTTATTATTGGAACAAAATTCACCTTAAATTTAAAAAACTAAGACAAAAATTACAAGAAACCTATTTCACTGGATCAAATGGAAACAGAAACAGGTCCAAGAGATATATCCCATAGTATTAATTTTGACGTTAAAACCATTTCAGACAAATTTATCAGGTTCAAGAATCTATCTGATTTTTGCTTTCATCCACCACACATCATCAGTTCTTCAATTCTGAGAAAGACCAACATCTTGAAATCGCAATTCATGAATCTGAAACATTGACAAAAACAAAAACAGTAAATAACTTGAAAAAAAAAAAAAATCCTAAATTTGCTGATGATTATTGCTGCCATAGTCAAAGTACATGAAGCAAGAAAAGGGTTGCTCAGAAACAGATTACAATCTTCAATAAGTTTTGAAATTTACCTTAGTTTGATTTATACTAGGTGGCAAGAGTGAACCACCGACTTTCCTGTTTCTTGCAAGAAGCCCTTTTGTAACAGGTGACATCATAGAATCAGTTGGACTTCTATACCTGAAACAAACCAGAAAAACAAAATAATATGTAGAAATTCATGAAACAGTCATTTTAAACAAGACCAAAATATGTAGAATTACTTACCTTTCAGGGTACTTGAATGCCTTGGGGACTTTAAGCCTATCTGGGGTGCATGTTTTTCGTAAATCTTTGCCCGAATCTTGAGGATTCTGAGCAATTTTCTGATCCTGGGGTACTGGATTTTTTTCCAATTCAGCATTTTCAGATTGAATTGAACTGTTAAAAGGCTTTTCCATCACTTTCTCCATTGAAAAGAAAACTATTGATGAACTATGAGATTAATGAGAAAGTTTTATAATAAAGCCTTAAATTTCAGTGGTGTTGAAGAAAGAGATATATGGAACTGAAAGCTTTGAATTAAAATTGTGGTGTGAATTTATATGTGTAAATAAAATGGAAAGATTTTTTTTTTTGGGTTGATATGAAAGGGAGAAGGGATTGTAACGGTCAAATTTCTACTAGCCGTTGAGATTTAAAATAAAGTTTGGAATTCACATGTTGGTATTTTTAGCATGTGGCCCACAAAAAACAATTAGTTGATCCAATTTAATTAGGCCACCAGCTATTGAACTTTTTTGTATTTGTGTCGTAATATAATTTTACGTGTTATAATTTTTTTAAAGATATTATATATTTATATAAACTTTGAAAAGTTAATAATTTGTATTATATAAATTCTAACACGCTCGTGTATTCGTATCGCGTTCGTCTTATTTTTTCGTGTCGTGTTCGTGTAGTCGTGTCGTGTCCAAAGTTTCTAGGTCCGCTTTGACCTAAGTGGTCGAATGACATCTTTTCTAATATAAAATCCTATGGTTGAATCTCTAGACTTGTCAATCCCATTAATTCATATATTCGTACCGTATTTTTATTATTTTTTTAATATTATAATCATGTTTAAAAGTATTATATATTTATATAAATTTTAATATGTTAATAATTTTTTTATACAAATTTTAGCACTTCCGACATTTTTATTTTGAAAATATGTCCAACTATTCAGATTGATTAATAAGTGGGGTTTTATTAACGAGTGCCTTTAGGACACTCTTTAAGGTTAATATATTATGGATTTTGCTAACAAGTATCCTAAAGGCACTTTTTAAGGTTATTAGATTTAGTAATATCTTTATCCAATGCATTGAAAATAATGAATAAAGTTGTCAATTTTTACATTTAATACAATATTATTACTATAAATAGTATATTAACTAATCTTAAAGAGTGTCTTAAGAGCATTCGTTTGCAAAACTCATATACTATTTATAGTAATAGTATTGTATTAATTACAAAAATTAATAACTTTATTCATCATTTTTAATGCATTGAGTAAAGATATTATCACATATAATAACTTTAAATAATGTCCGTAAAATATTTATTAGTAAAATCCTAATAAGTGATGTAAATAGATAAAACTTCAGGAGTATTACTTTTTTTCTTTTCTTCTTATCATCAGCAATTCGATGTATGTAAAAAAAAAAAAAAAAAAGGATTTAAAAGGAATTTTGTTTTGGAAATTGTAGATTTGACAAATCATCCAATAATTGTCTGTAGTCTCATAATTAGAACTTAAAAATAAACTTGTTGAGCTCTTAGGCATACGGTTAAAACTTCCTAGAAAAATGCTTGCGCTTCACAGCGAATGTGTTATTAGATTTAAATTAATATTTTATAATAAATTTAAAAAATAAAAAAATAAGAAAAGTGAAAATAATTTTAAAAAAATAATAACTTTCATTATTATATAATACCTGATATAAAATTGAGAATTATTTGATATGATCAATTAAATCCGATAATTTTGGACAAAACATAATTATACGATACAAATATAACATGAAAAAATAATTAAATATGAAACGAAAAATAAAATAAACATGATACAAATATATGAACGTGCCAAAATCTACATAAAATGAATTATTAACGTGTCAAGATTTATATAAATATATAATAACTTGAATACGATTATGACAGAAAAAATAATATGAACACGACAATGCGTGACATAAAATTGGAAGTTATTTAAATATTGTCAATTAGACTTGACAATTTCGGACACAACATGATTATATGAACAGAACACGAAAAAAATAATTAAAACACGACATGAAAAATAACATGAACACGACACAAATACAGAAACGTATCAAAATCTACATAAAATCAATTATTAACGTGTAAAAATATATATAAATTTTTAATACTTTAAACATACGATAAAATAACACAAACATGTCACAATTTTTTTTTTTTCTGAATTGAATCAATATGACAAATTATGCAAAATATGGGATGAATTGAGATACGACACGTATAAACATTTTTTCTTTCTAAATTGAATCACAATGACAAACTATACAAAATATTTGGATGAATTGAAAACGACACGAATACAACATAAAAAGTAATTAAAATACGACACGAAGGATAACATGAACACAAAACAAATACACGAACGTCTCAAAATCTACATAAAACGAATTATTAATATGTAAAAATTTATATAAATTTATCATACTTTGAGCACACGAAAAAAAAAACACGAAAATGACACGAATGTGTCAAAATCTACATTAAACGAATTATTAACTTGCAAAAATTATATAAGTTTATAATACTTTGAGCACATGAAAAATAACACAAACACGAATACTTTGAACACACGACAAAATAACACAAATATGACACGAAAAATAACATGAAACACTACATAAAATATTTGAAACCGAAATGATTTTAAACAGGAAAAATCCGAATCCGAAAAGGTACGAACACGAAAAGACCTAAACTCAATATGACCCTAACCCGAAATAATCCGAGATCCAAAATATCTCATTAGTGTTAATCAAAAGGCAAAACAAACAAATTTTTTTTTTTAAAATAACCTAATTAATCCCTAAATCATATGGCAAAAAAATTCAAATACCATAATTATCCTTCAAATTATAACTAATGAGATGGCTTATGTGGCAAATTCATATTGTTTCAAAATTCTTAAATCTCTACTCTCATGCATTTGAGGATTGTTTTTATAGTTAGTTATTATAGAGTTATAAATTAGAAAAAAGATCCCGCTTCGTCGGGGTATTTTAAATTTTTTAATTAATAATATTCAATTATATTTTATTAAATAATAATAATTTATTTAATTTTTATTTTGAAATTGTAATAATATTAATATAATTATATTTTGTTAATTATGAAAATTAAATATAATTGTTTATTTATAAATTACGTAATATAATTACATTTTCAAATTTTATATATATATATATATATATTTAAAAATAGTTAGATTTTATTATATGGTGTATATTTTTATTTATAGGAGTTAAAAATAATAAATAAGGAAATAAGAAAATAAAATTATGGTTTGTATTTTATTTTCTCGTAGGATCGATTTTCTCACATAAGTTAGCAACAAGTTCTTTTTTTTTTGTTTTTGTTTTTCTTCCTTTTTATACTTTTTTTCCAAGCGGATCGGGTACGGATCCTAAATCGATCAGCGACTCAACGTGCGGACCTACCCCTTTAAATACATCATTTAAAATTAAAATAAAATAAAAAATTTAACTTTTTACTCGAGCCGGTTGGGTACGGATCCTAAGCCGACCTGCGAGTCAATGTGCGGACCAACCCCTTTAAATACATCATTTAAAATTAAAATAAAAAATTTTAAGTTTTTCCTCAAGAAGGTCGGGTACGGATCCTAAACCGACCCGCGAGTCAATGTGCGAACCAATCCCTTTAAATACATCATTTAAAATTAAAATAAAAAAATATTTTTTTAATTTTTTCCCGAGCTGGTCGGGTACGGATCCTAAATCGACCCGCGAGTTAACGTGCGGACTGACCCTTTTAAACACATTATTTAAAAATAAAATAAAAAACTAATTAATAAAATAATTTTTTTTAAACTTTATTTACGTGCGGGTCGGGTACTGATCTTAAACCGACCCGCGAGTCAATGTGCGGGTCAACTCCTTTAAATACATATCTAAAAATAAAATAAAAAACAACACAATTTTTTTTCCTTCCAATTTATCGATCCACGAGTGAACGTATGAGCCAATCCTTAAATACACTATTTAAAATAAAAATAAAATAAATTAATAAAATAAATTTATTATTTTAACATTTTTTCTCGAATAAATCGGGTACAAATCCTAAATCAATCCGCGAGTCAACGTGTCGATCAACCCCTTTAAATACATCATTTTTTTAAAAAAAAAGAAAAATTAAAACTTAAAATAATTAATAAAATAAATTTATTTTTTTTCCCTATCAAGTCGTTTATGGATCCTAAATTGACCCACGAGTTAACATATGGACCAACCTCTTTAAATACATAATTTAAAAATTAAAAATAATAATTAATAGTTTTTTAATTTTTTTCGTGCTTGTCGGGTACAAATCTTAAATCGATCCGTGAGTCAATATGCTAGCCAATCCCTTTAAATATATCATTTAAAAATAAAAAGTAAAAATAATTAATTAAATCATTTTTAAATTTTTTTTCCCAAGTGGGTCGAGTACGGATCTTAAATCGACCCGCAAGTCAACGTGCGGACCAATCTCTTTAAATGTATGATTTAAAAATTAAATAAAAATAAAAAAGTTAAAACTAAAAATAATTAATAAAATGATTTTTTTTCCCAAACGGGTCATGTACGGATCCTAAGTCAACCCTGCGAATGAACATGTGGACTAACTTTTTTAAATACATAATTTAAAAATAAAATAAAATTAAAAAATCTGAAGAAAAAAAAGTAAAAAAATTGTGTTAAAAAGGAAGACAAAATTGTTCCTAGTCTATTTTAAAAATACCCCTTGAATCATCATCTTTATTTCTTCATCAGGTTACATTAAATTCTAAACTACCCAATATACACTCATTTAACACAAATAAAAAAACCTAATTATCTCCAACAAAACTAATAATTACTCAATACAAATGGCACAAAATTATAAACCCAAAAAAACCAAATTCTACTCCAACATTCATTTTGGGGACAGTTTTTAAAGATTGTTATAGATGTAGTAATTAATCCAACTTGACTTGATTGGTTGCATTTTCTCATAATTAATCTAACATAGACCTGTTTATGGATGGTGTAATAGTAAAAAAAATTGCTTACCCAAGGTTCGGCCTAGTTCATTGAGTTCGAAAAATTTGTTTTATTGTTTAAAATATATTACAATATTAAAAAAAATTATTCATATTTATATATTTTTATAATTAAATTTAAATAAAAATATTTTTTATTAATAATTAAATAATAATCCAAGTTGGACCGGATTAAAATTCATATCTCAAACCTGATCCTTGCATATGTTTTTATTTTCCAACATAAAAAAATTTATATAAAAGAGGAATTGCAAAAAAAATAAAAAATAATAATAATAGTTATTTGATTTTGATAGGAATATTCAAGCCCATTTCTACATGGTTTTCATGTATACTCGTTTCTTGGAATTCAAGAATCCTATAAGAATTAGCTTAAACATTATCCTTTGAAGTCAAATTCTTTGCATATGCCTTGAGAATATGCAACTCAAAATTGATCTCCAAATAATTACACCTTCATTATAAAAGTATTGATATCATATACATCCAAATTAGAAGAAATTAGTAGAAACTTAGAAGCATACACATCGAAAGTGAATATCATATATCTTCCATGTTTTTTAAGAAATAAAAAAATTGTCTCCTTTTATAATATAAAATTATATATACTTAAAAATAAATGTAATTTATAAGGGTTATATTTAGTTGGTAAGGAGATAACATTTTTTTTTATCAATCAGGCTTTGATTTTTGTAAGAAACACTTTAGAATTAAAATCTTGAATACACTAAATTGATTTCCATAAATATTTGTAATCCATGAATACAATAGAGTGAGAGAGAGAGAGGAGGGATTCATTTAAACTATTGTAAAATTAAATTATTTTTACACATTTTCTTAATTTTTTATACGATTTATATTTTAACAAATCAACCGTTGGATTTAACAATACAATTATATTCGTCATACACGTAAAGTTTTGAATCGATCTGATATCTCTATCATATCGATCGAGAATACTATCTTTTTCAATATATATTACATCGAACAAATAGTTAAACATTTTTAATTTACTCAAAACTTGGCGTGCATGATCTACGTGAATAGAACATAAAATACGATGGTTGGATTGAACAAATATAAATAGTATAAAAAATTAAAAAAATATATAAAACTAAATAATATAAATAGATCTTTCCTTTTATATATATATATATATATATAATATTTTCAGTATTCAAGAGAGAATCAATTAAGTTAATCATATCGCAAGCATATCGTACTCACTATAATTTATATAATCATAAGATGTAAGAGAGTATCTATAACCTACATTAAAAGTTATCCCCAACTAATGAGATTGTTCAATTTAGAATTTGAAGACAATGATTTTAGGACAACTAAGTTTTATCTTAAATTTGTGTTTGGGGATTAGTTTGGGCAAACAATTATAAAATTGATTGGTTTTGTTTATGCATTTAGGGTTTTAAGATTAAAAGGATCATTTAATTTAATTAAAACCATCATTATCATTGTATTATAGTTATTCATTTTTTTCTTCATTTATTTATTTTATTTAATTCTACGTACATATTTAAATTTTTTAAAATAAATACATGTTTTAATTAGATAATTATAA
Organism: Fremontodendron californicum; assembly: GCA_030761205.1. Lineage (NCBI taxonomy): Eukaryota > Viridiplantae > Streptophyta > Magnoliopsida > Malvales > Malvaceae > Fremontodendron > Fremontodendron californicum. Next base: position 29,066,606 of record JAULJL010000011.1, read on the forward strand.
GTATATATTTTTATTATAATTATTTTATCACATAATTTTAATAACCTATATCAATAACACTCTATTAAAGTTGTTCCAAAATCAATATGAAGCTTGAATTTGAAAAATTAGAAACATGATTTGTGACCAATTAAGCAATGGCTTAAATTATGATTTTAGGATTATTTGAAGTATTTTAATAATTATTTAGGTAATTTAAAGTATGATTGGTGGCCAACTAAGTAATGGGTTTAATAAGGCATTTCACTTAAGATTATTTGGGTATTTAATTACTTCAAAGAAATTTGGGATATATTTATTTAATTCAATAAATTTTGCTTTGTTTAGACATTAAAATTATGTGTTTCACTTAATCTTCTATACCTATAATTAAAACTATCCATAATCAATCTAAGACTTTCATTTAAAAAATTGGGGCATAATTTTTGACAGTTAACAAATGTCAAACATCACAATTTTTTGACAATTAATTTATAATCTATAACATAATAATAATAACAATACTTAAAAGTAGTTCACAAGCAATGAGAATTTCAGTTTTGGGTGCTCTTGCTTGCTCAAAGACAACTAAGCTTGGTTATTAACGGGGTTGGATCTTAATTAGGGTATTTTTCAAGTGTTTTTTTTTTTTTTTTTTTAATGAAGAAGCAAAGAAAGGAAAGAGAAAAAAAAGAAAGAAAGAAAGAAAAGAGAAAAAATTGTGTTCGTATCGTTTCGTATTCGTGTTATTTTTTTGTGTTCAAAATATTATAAATTTATATAATTTTTATATGTTAATAATTTATTTTATGTAGATTTTGACACGTTCGTATATTCGTGTCATGTTCATATTATTTTTCATGTGTTCAAAATATTCGTGTTTGTATTAGTTTTTTGTGTGTTCAAAATATTATAAATTTATCTAATTTTTACAAGTTAATAATTTATTTTATGTAGATTTTGACACATTTGTTTCGTGTTCATGTTATTTTTCGTGTCGTGTTTGTGTTATTTTTTTGTGTGCTCAATGTATTATAAATTTGTATAAAATTTTATATGTTAATAATTCCTTTTATGTAGATTTTGACAAGTTCATGTATTTGTTTTGTGTTCATGTTATTTTTCGTGTCGTGTCGTATTTTAATTATTTTTTATGTTGTGTTTGTGTCATGTTTCAATTTATTCAAATATTTTGCATAGTTTGTCATGGTGATTCAATTTAGATAAAATTTTGTGTGTTCGTTTCGTGACTCAGTTCATCGCATATTTTGCATAATTTGTCATAATGGTTCAATTTATTAAAAAAAAAAATATGTTCGTAACGTGTTCATATTATTTTATCGTGTGTTTAAAGTATTATAAATGATAACTCGTATAATTATATAGTTTTTAGTTATGTTTTATTATTGTTTTGTGTCAAATATGAGTTATTATTGTTTAGTCTAATTGTGTTTATGATCTTTTATATTTTTATGTAATTTGGTGTTTTTCACAAGTTTCTTTGAGTGATTTCAGATTACTAGAATTAAGGGCAAATCCAGTTCAGTTCCAGTTCCGACACCGTTTACCATATCAGCTATATCTCGAGTTTCACTGAAGCAATAAGGCTGAAATTTGTAGCCGTGCAAAGCTAAGAGGCATATCTATCTTTTTTCATGTTTTACACTTCTTGAAACGGAGTCGTTTTCCCTAGTGAAATCGACCATCAAGTTGGCTGATGTGCAATGACGTCTGTGCTGACCTGTTTTCGTATTTTGCCCATATCTTCTTATCCACATCAGCAAATGAGCTGATTCCAACGGCTATGGATCCGTAACTGATAGGGGTATATTTTTCTAGAAGACAATTTTATCAGATCGAGCCTCCAACATTGACAAAATCGACCATCAAGCTGGATGATCAGAATTGTCATACAATATGACGAAAATTGTTAGAAAAATGCACCCACCTATTATACCTACCTTTGAAATTTGTAAAGCTTGTCTCTTGTCATTTAGCCCTCCAAAATGTGTATAAATAGAGGGCCTTGGATGAGTATTGGGATACATTATACATTGGTAGGATATAAGCCATTGTAAAAAATTTCTCTAAGTTTTCTTCTTTTTTCCTCTCTCTAGTTTTCTTTTTCTTTATTTACTTATGCTTCTTACATTTCTTTTCAATTTTAGTATGTGTTGCTAATCATATTGTTGAGGTGATGAGGTGAAGCTCTTGGTAAATGCTAAGGTTAGTCTCTTAAACATGAGCTAAAATGAATCATCATTTATAAACACTAGTATAGATAATATTTTCTTTTGGTTTAAAATCATACTTGCAAAGTAGAGATCTTGATTCATTATTGACAATGAAAATGGCACAGTAAATGCTTGGTTTCATAACCTTGATTTGTTGTAGACATATACCTTGGCATAAGGAATGCTTGGACTCTTTTTGTGAGTTTTGAGGACACCAAATGAACATAATATCATATGCTATGGACGTTGGACAATTTGGACTGAATTGCTAAACCTTCCGGTTGGAACCTCCCTTATGCGTGGATTTCAATTGTGTAATAAAACAAGATTAATCTTAGCATAACACCAAGAGTGGATTCTCTAACCTCAACATCTTTTCTTATTGTTTTTTTTTATATCTTGTTTAATTGCTTTTATGTTATTTTGTTTATTTTGTTCTCTAATATCTTGTTTACTTTCTTTGTTATTGATTCCCTAATATCTTGTTTATTTTCTTTTTCTTATATATTTATAAACTTATACTTACTAATACGCTTCCCTGTGGTTCGACCTCGGACACCCGAGAATTTATTACTTGAACATAACCTGCACTTGGGTTTACAACTCTTAATTGAGTATCCATCAAGTTTTTGGCGCCGTTGCCGGGGAAGCAATACTAAGTATATAAGTTTATAAGTATATTTATTTTTTATTGGCTGGTTATACCGCCTAATTTATTTTTATTGGCTGGTTATAGCGCCTAATTTTGTATATATTTATTTTTATTGGCTGGTTATACCGCCTAATTTTCTATATATTTATATTTATATTGTATATTAACTTTGTTTTATTTTTATTGGCTGGTTATACCGCCTAATCTGTATATTAACTTTGTTTTATGCTTGTTTGGCGACGTGATTTTAGATCTCGTCGTTTAGTTAGATTTTATTGTGAAACTTTTTCAGGTAATCTTTCTAATACAACTCCTACCATGGCTGACAATGAAAGTGTTCATGCTGAAGATGAGAACAGACAAGTACGCACCATGCGTGACTACTTGCAACCAACTCGAAGCTCATCACCCTCTTGTTTTATTTTTCCTCTCAATGCAAACAACTTTCGTTTTAAACCAGGTATGATAGCTTTGCTTCCAAATTTCTATGGGTTGGAATCGGAAAGTGCTTACTCGTTTCTAAAAGACTTCGAAGATGTATGTGTCACCTTTAATGACCAACAATGTACAAATGAAATTGTCAAGCTAAAATTATTTCCTTTTTCTTTAAAAGATAAAGCAAAAATTTGGCTTCATAATTTAAAACCAAGGTCAATTGGCACATGGCAAGAATTACAAACTGAGTTTCTAAAGAAATTTTTCCCAGCACATAAAACTACTGCTTTGAAAAGACAGATTCAAAATTTCAATCAAAATCAAAATGAAGCATTTTTTCAGTGCTGGGAGCGTTTTAAAGATTTGTTAAGTTCTTGTCCACATCATGGTTTTGAAAAATGGCGTCTTATTAGTTTCTTTTATGAAAGTTTAACTCCCGAAACTAAACAATTTGTTGAAACAATGTGTAACGGTGAGTTTCTAGAAAAAGAACCTGAAGAAGCCTTTGACTACCTAGACCATTTGGCAGATAACTCTCAAGCCTGGCACACAGATAATTCCTCTGAAAGTTCCAATAGATCTAATCTTGTTTCTAACAGAGGTAAATATCATTTTAGTCAAGAAGATGAGATAAAAGCTAAAGTAGCTAATTTGGCTAGAAAGATTGAAGCCATGGAACTTAGAGAAGTAAAAGAAGTCAAAACGGTTAAAAATGAAGAAAGTTGTGGAATTTGTGAAATCATGGGACACCCCACTTATGAATGTCCAAACATTCCCATTCTTAAAGAAGCGTTGTATGATCAAGTAAATTCCATAAACACATTTAAAAAGCCTTTTCCTTCTCCTTACTCTGAAACGTATAACCCTGAATGGAGAAGTCATCCCAACTTCAGTTGGCGGAATAATAATCATGTTCAGGTACCACAATCTCAACAGCCGGGCAACACTTTTTCCTATCAACCTTCACGTGTACAAACCTTGGAAGAGACATTGCAAGCATTCATGCAAACACAAGCAAATGTGAATAACCAAACTTCACAGGACATCAATGAGATCAAAAACACCTTGTCCACATTGACAGCTTCATTACGCACTCAAGAAAAAGGTAAGTTTCCTGCTCAACCTCAGCCTAACCCTTCTACTCAATGTTTTGTTTCTTGCTCCAATGAAACTCAACAGGAAAATGCCAGTTCTATCACAACTCTTCGAAGTGGAAAGGCAATTGACAAAAACATTCCATCAAAAGACCAAGATCCTCCTTCCCCTCCGAAAAGTAATGGTAAGGATGATGGTAAGTCTGGACTTCTTGAAAATTTGGACAAAGAAAAAGGTATGCATCCTGCTCCTTTTCCTCAAAGGTTGCAAACAATAAAGAATTTGAATCAAAATGCAGAAATTTATGAACTTTTCAAACAAGTTAAGATTAACATTCCTTTATTGGATGCAATCAAACAAGTTCCATCTTATGCTAAATTTTTGAAGGACATGTGTACAATTAAAAGGAAACATAATGTACAAAAGAAAGCATTTCTGACGGAAAGTGTGAGCTCAATCATTCAGCACCTTACTCCACCAAAATTCAAAGATCCTGGATGTCCAACAATCTCATGCATCATTGGAAACACTAGAATAGAACGTGCATTGCTTGATCTTGGTGCTAGTGTTAATCTTTTGCCTTTTTCTGTTTATCAACAGTTAGGTTTAGGTGAACTCAAGGAAACACCTGTTACACTTCAACTAGCTGATCGTTCTGTAAAAATTCCTCGAGGGATAGTTGAAGATGTTTTGGTTCAAATTGATAATTTTTACTTCCCTGTTGATTTTATTGTTTTGGACACACATCCTGTTTCAAATCCAAATGTTCAAATTCCTGTTATATTAGGCCGTCCATTTCTTGCAACTTCTAATGCTCTGATAAATTGCAGGAATGGTATGTTGAACATTTCTTTTGGAAATATGACTTTAGAATTAAATGTGTTCAACATTTGCAAGCAACCTGGTGATAATTCAGAAGTACATGAAGTGGATTTCATTGAAGAACTTGTTCATGAACATCTCACCACTACCACATTCCATGATCCTTTAGAAGCTTATTTAATTGAATATGAGTTTGATAATGCTTCAGAAATTTCACACACTGATTCTTTGTTAAAATCTTTTCAGGATAAGCATTGTTGGAAACAAAAGTTTGAGGAACTTCCATCACTTACAAATGTCACTGTACCATCATCTATTGAACCACCCAAGCTGGAGTTAAAACCATTGCCATCCGAGCTAAAATATTCCTTTTTGGGTGAGAGTGAAACTTTTCCTGTCATAATTTCTTCACATCTTGATGAACTACAAGAAGGTAAGTTGTTACAACTTTTGAAGATGCACAAAAATGCATTAGGATGGACCTTAGCTGACATAAAGGGAATAAGCCCATTAATCTGCACACATAATATTTATTTAGAGGAAAATGCTAAACCCTCTAGACAAATGCAACGAAGGCTTAATCCTAATATGAAAGAAGTAGTGAGAAATGAAGTCATTAAACTTCTAGATAATGGAATCATTTATCCTATCTCTGATAGCAAATGGGTAAGTCCTACTCAAGTCGTACCTAAGAAATCTGGAGTTACTGTAGTTAAAAATGAAAACAATGAATTAATTCCAGCTAGGACTGTTACTGGTTGGCGCATGTGCATTGACTATAGGAAACTTAACTCAGTGACGAGGAAAGATCATTTCCCTTTGCCTTTCATGGATCAAATCTTAGAAAGAGTTGCAGGGCATGAGTTTTATTGTTTTCTAGATGGATATTCTGGGTATAATCAAATTGCCATTGCACTTGAGGACCAAGAGAAAACCACTTTTACATGTCCTTTTGGTACTTTTTCATATCGTAGAATGCCATTTGGATTATGTAACGCCCCTGCCACATTTCAAAGATGCATGCTTAGCATTTTTAGTGACATGATTGAACGTAATCTTGAGATTTTCATGGATGATTTTTCTGTTTCTGGTGATTCATTTGATGATTGCTTAGCCAATTTGAAAAATGTATTGATTAGGTGTGAAGAAAAAAATCTTGTTCTTAATTGGGAAAAATGTCATTTCATGGTCACTAAAGGTATTGTACTAGGTCACATTGTTTCTGCAAAAGGGATTGAGGTAGACAAGTCAAAACTTGAATTGATTGCTAATCTACCCACACCAAAGACAGTAAAGGACATTAGGTCATTCTTGGGACATGCAGGTTTTTATAGAAGATTCATAAAAGATTTTAGCACGATATCTAAACCTCTATGTAATCTTTTAATGAAAGACACTGCATTTGAATGGACTAAAGATTGTGAAGATGCTTTTGAAAAACTCAAAAATATGCTCACTACTGCTCCTATTATGAGATCTCCTGATTGGTCTTTACCATTTGAAATAATGTGTGATGCTAGTGACTATGCTGTTGGTGCTGTGTTAGGACAAAGGAAAGATAATAAACCACATGTAATTTACTATGCAAGTAAAACTTTAAATAGAGCCCAAATGAATTATTCCACTACAGAAAAGGAATTACTTGCAGTTGTTTTTGCATTGGATAAATTCAGATCTTACCTTGTTGGATCATCAATTGTTGTCTTTAGTGATCATGCAGCTTTAAAATATCTTCTCTCTAAGAAGGATGCAAAACCTAGGTTGCTGAGGTGGATCCTTTTGCTGCAAGAATTTGACATCACCATTCGAGATAAAAAAGGAGTAGAAAATGTGGTGGCTGATCATTTATCAAGACTTGTTTGTGATGAATCTTTTGGAACCTCACCAATAAATGATACTTTTCCTGATGAACAAGTTCTAATTGTCTCCACGACACCTTGGTTTGCTGACATTGCTAATTTTCTTGCTACAGGAAAAATTCCTTCTCAATGGAGCACCCAAGATAAAAGGAAGTTTCTGAATGAGGTAAAGAAGTTCTATTGGGATGACCCTTACTTGTTCAAATATTGTCCTGATCAGATTTTTCGAAGATGCATTCCCGACAATGAGGTAAGTAGTGTAATTAAGTTTTGTCATTCCGAGGCATGTGGTGGTCATTTTTCATCAAAGAAAACTGCTGCAAAAATTTTACAGTGTGGATTTTACTGGCCAACTTTGTTCAAAGATGCACATAATTTTTGCAAGTCATGTGAAAGTTGTCAAAAATTAGGTTCCATTTCGAAAAGAAACATGATGCCTTTGAACCCAATTCTTGTAATTGAAATTTTTGACTGTTGGGGTATTGATTTCATGGGACCATTTCCACCATCTTTTGGTTTCTTATACATTTTAGTTGCAATAGATTATGTTTCAAAGTGGATAGAGGCAATTCCATGTCGAAATAATGATCACAAAACAGTGATTAAATTTTTAAAAGAAAATATTTTGAGTCGATTTGGAATTCCTCGATCTATCATAAGCGATGGGGGAACACATTTTTGCAACAAGGTTTTTGAAACATTAATGAAGAAATATGCCATTACACACAAAGTTGCAACCCCTTATCACCCGCAGACAAATGGACAGGTAGAATTAGCAAATAGGGAGATTAAACAAATTTTGGAAAAGACAGTTAATCCAAATCGCAAAGATTGGTCTCTTAGACTTAACGATGCATTATGGGCCTATCGAACAGCTTTTAAAACAGCATTGGGCATGTCTCCTTATAGGCTAGTTTATGGAAAACCTTGTCATTTACCTGTGGAACTTGAGCATAAAGCATATTGGGCCATTAAAATGTTCAACTCAAACCTTGATGACGCTTCTAATTTACGAAAATTACAAATCAATGAACTTGAGGAACTCAAAAATGATGCATATGAGAATTCTAAAATTCATAAAGAAAGAACTAAAGCCTTTCATGACAAGTTAATTTCAAGAAAAACATTTAATGTTGGGCAAAAAGTTCTACTTTATAATTCTAGACTTCACATATTTCCTGGTAAGTTGAGATCAAGATGGACTGGCCCATTTGTGGTTAAGCATGTGTATCATTATGGAGCAGTTGACATTGAGAATCCTCAAAATGGTAACGTATTCAAGGTAAATGGACAAAGACTCAAACTCTTTTTGGAAAATCATGTTACTCAAGAAGAGGTTGTTTTTCTTTCTGATCCTTGTTTTGAAAATAACTAGATGTAAATATAATTATTACTAATCTTCAAAAAAAAAAAAAAAAGTTTGTTGTGTTTTAAGCAATTTAGAAGTATTCATTCTGAACAAGGTCTGAGTAAGGGAGACTTGAGACATACCTTGTCAGTTTGATTTTAATCTTTTTATGTTTACTTGTTAATTTTTGTTTAGTATTTTAGGATTATTTAGGTTGCAAGAGTTTGTTTTGTTTTGAGTCTTAGTTATTCCTATTCTTATGTTATTAGTTCTTTTCTCTTACACATGATTCTTTCATTTGGGTTAATAGACTTACATTGAGGACAATGTAAGAATTAAGTGTGGGGGGGAACGATTTTAAGATTTCTTTTATTTTTGTCTACTATTTTTTTTATGAGTCTTTATTATTATTATTATTATTTTTTAGTGTGTTTTAGTTCCTTTTAATACAATGATGAGATATGAATTGCATAAGTCTAAAACAGATTTATTAGTGAGAAGATTTTCATGAGAATTGAGCTTGATGTCAACCTTTTTATGAGCCAATGTTAATATGATATGTTGATTGAGAAAGAAGCATGTTTAGACTTAATCTGACTTGTATAATCATCCTTGTGAGTTTTTGAGCCTATAATGATTGATGCATTATACAAATCAATCTAATTTCTTTCTTGAGTGCTCTTATGATTACATGATTCTCTAGAACTTGCTTTAAACCGTTTGAGACTATATTGATACATGTGACAACATGAATATGATAGAGGCATTAGGATTATAACCAGAGCCAAACAGCCATCCATTATTAATGTTCTAAGAGAACATCCCCACTAGTGAGCCAATTTGAGCCTACATTAAATATGCTATTTTATTGGTAACCAGAACTTACACCTAGCCTAAATATACTTATATCCTTACCCTTGTTCTAAAGATGGATTATATATTTTGAGACATATTGCAAAAACAAGGGATACCTTTTGAAAATTTGGGTTAGAACGAAAGATAAGTGTGGGGGAGGAGAGAGGCAAAAGTCAAGAGAAAAAGAAAGGGATCATTGTCAAATACATTCCCATATTAAAAAAAAAAAAATCTTCTCTTGAACTTCTAGAAAAAGATTTTACAAAGTTGGTTAGAATGATGCAAAGGCTCAACATGAATATTTAGCCTATGTTATTATGTGCTTTATAAGAGTTTTGAGAAGTTTTATTTGTATGATCTTATTATGTCTCTAAACTCTATGAACTCTTTGGAACCTTTGTGATATCTTTATCCTTTTGTTCTTTAACCACATTATAACCCTTTGGCCCCATTACAACCTTGAATAAAGACCTCTTGATTTATGAAGTTGTATGATCTAAATAGTGGAGAATAGGTGGACAAGCAAGCATATGGTAGAATTATTTTCATGAGATTGATTGAGTGTAAACACTTTACCACTACTTTAAAGAGTGAAAATCAAGAGAGTATCCCATGTGAGAAGTTGAGATTAAGTTTGAATATACACTATTTTGATTGAAATATGTTATGTTAATATTGGCTTAACTCATTTATTTACATTCAAGCAAGATTTTTTGTGAATTTCTTTAAGCTATTGATTAGTTTTTAAGACTTGTCCAATGATTATCTCTAATTTATATTGGAAGGATTAGTTATAATTATTATTTTTAGTTTTTCTTATGTCTTCAATGTTTGTGGGTATCGTCCTAGTAAACCCTCACGAGACTAAACTCGTCCACTAGGGACACCTAGGGGTTTAAAGGCTTGTGTCACATGCTAAGTGCCACCGTGATTTCCTACGAAAATGGATTAGATTAGATTTTCTTATTTTATTTTTATTGAGTCGTTGCTAGGGACTAGCAACAATCTAAGTGTGGGGGTGTGATAACTCGTATAATTATATAGTTTTTAGTTATGTTTTATTATTGTTTTGTGTCAAATATGAGTTATTATTGTTTAGTCTAATTGTGTTTATGATCTTTTATATTTTTATGTAATTTGGTGTTTTTCACAAGTTTCTTTGAGTGATTTCAGATTACTAGAATTAAGGGCAAATCCAGTTCAGTTCCAGTTCCGACACCGTTTACCATATCAGCTATATCTCGAGTTTCACTGAAGCAATAAGGCTGAAATTTGTAGCCGTGCAAAGCTAAGAGGCATATCTATCTTTTTTCATGTTTTACACTTCTTGAAACGGAGTCGTTTTCCCTAGTGAAATCGACCATCAAGTTGGCTGATGTGCAATGACGTCTGTGCTGACCTGTTTTCGTATTTTGCCCATATCTTCTTATCCACATCAGCAAATGAGCTGATTCCAACGGCTATGGATCCGTAACTGATAGGGGTATATTTTTCTAGAAGACAATTTTATCAGATCGAGCCTCCAACATTGACAAAATCGACCATCAAGCTGGATGATCAGAATTGTCATACAATATGACGAAAATTGTTAGAAAAATGCACCCACCTATTATACCTACCTTTGAAATTTGTAAAGCTTGTCTCTTGTCATTTAGCCCTCCAAAATGTGTATAAATAGAGGGCCTTGGATGAGTATTGGGATACATTATACATTGGTAGGATATAAGCCATTGTAAAAAATTTCTCTAAGTTTTCTTCTTTTTTCCTCTCTCTAGTTTTCTTTTTCTTTATTTACTTATGCTTCTTACATTTCTTTTCAATTTTAGTATGTGTTGCTAATCATATTGTTGAGGTGATGAGGTGAAGCTCTTGGTAAATGCTAAGGTTAGTCTCTTAAACATGAGCTAAAATGAATCATCATTTATAAACACTAGTATAGATAATATTTTCTTTTGGTTTAAAATCATACTTGCAAAGTAGAGATCTTGATTCATTATTGACAATGAAAATGGCACAGTAAATGCTTGGTTTCATAACCTTGATTTGTTGTAGACATATACCTTGGCATAAGGAATGCTTGGACTCTTTTTGTGAGTTTTGAGGACACCAAATGAACATAATATCATATGCTATGGACGTTGGACAATTTGGACTGAATTGCTAAACCTTCCGGTTGGAACCTCCCTTATGCGTGGATTTCAATTGTGTAATAAAACAAGATTAATCTTAGCATAACACCAAGAGTGGATTCTCTAACCTCAACATCTTTTCTTATTGTTTTTTTTTATATCTTGTTTAATTGCTTTTATGTTATTTTGTTTATTTTGTTCTCTAATATCTTGTTTACTTTCTTTGTTATTGATTCCCTAATATCTTGTTTATTTTCTTTTTCTTATATATTTATAAACTTATACTTACTAATACGCTTCCCTGTGGTTCGACCTCGGACACCCGAGAATTTATTACTTGAACATAACCTGCACTTGGGTTTACAACTCTTAATTGAGTTTCCATCAATAAACTTATATAAAATTTTACACGTTAATAATTCGTTTTATGTAGATTTTGACACGTTCGTGTATTTTTGTCGTATTCATGTTATTTTTCTTCTCATGTTTTAAAATTTTTTTTCATGTTCTGTTCGTGGTGTATAATCATATTGTGTCCTAAATTGGCAAGTCTAATTGACACTATTTAAAGAACTCCCAATTTTTATCACGTGTCATCGTATTCGTGTTATTTTTTCTGTCATAATCGTATTCAAGGTATTATATATTTATATAAATATTGACACGTTAATAATTCATTTTATGTATATTTTGACAAGTTTGTGCATTTGAGTCGTGTTCATGTTGTAGCAACGGTTTTTAGCCCGGGTCGGATTCGAATCCGACCCGGGCCATTTGCAAACAAGGCCCGCTATTCAGCAGGCCCGATCCACAGGCCCACCAGGACTGCTGTCCAGGCCTAATCTCAGGCCTAACCCAAACAATCCCCAAACCAGGCCCAACGCGTAGGCCCAATCTGGCCCAACCTAACCCTAACCAGAAACCCTAGCCCCTGTAACCCTAACCCTAACCAGAAACCCTAGCCAACAACCCCACACCATCCCTAAACAGCAACCCCAAACCCTAGCCCCTGCAACCCCACCTCCACACGCCAAACCCTAGCCAACAACCTCACACTCAACCCCAACAGCAACTCCCACACGCCACCCTTTTACCCACTGCCACCACCACCCTAAAAAATCAACCCTAGCCTCCTCCCCCACAAGCAACCCACTTTAAAACCGCAACCAAAAGTAAAAAAAAGGGGGGGATCCCCTGAAAAAAAAAACAAACAACCAAGCCAAAAAAACCCAGATCTGGACACCCCCTCTCCGAAACAAAAACCCGAAAAAACCAAAAACCAAAAACCAAAAAAAACCCCCCAGATTCGGACTCTCAGGGAGGAGGAGGAGATCCAGAGATCGAACCCCCTCAGTCTCAGATCTGAGCCTCCCCAACGAAACCTTCACGAGATCTGGACCCCCCTCCAAAATAGAGATCCTACCCCCACAAAAAAAAAGCATTCAAACCCCTGCAAAAAAAAAAAAAACAAACAATCACAAAACAGCAAACCAAAAAAACGAAGGGTTTCAAAACCCAGATCTAGAGGTTTCGGCTCGGATTCGGGCAAAATGGAGCCCGAATCCGAGAAGAAGAGGTCGAAATCTCCCCGGGTGTGAAGTTTGGAGATCATCGGCCGTCGACGAACGGCGGCCGACGGCGAGGCACGGCGACGGACGGTGGTCGGTCGCCGGTTTTTGGGTTTGGTGGTGGTTTCTGGGTTCTGAGGTGAGAGAGAAAAGAGAGAGAGGAGGGAGAAGAGAGAGAAAAAAAGAGAAGAAATGAAAAAAAAAGAAGGGGTTTTATAACCCCTGGAGCGGGTCGCGGTGACCCGCGGGTCGACCCGGGGTCCGTGCACTCGACCCGACTCCAAAAAAAAAAAGGAAGAGAATGGGGGGTTCAGCCCATGCCGAACCTGGCCCCAATCAGGCCCAAAGGGCCTGGCCATGCAGCAGGCCTTCTACCCAGGGCCCAGCAGCCCTTTGGGCCACCCAGAAAAAAAAAAAGAAGAAAGAAAAAGAAAAAAAAAGAAGAAAAAAGAAAAAAAATTGAAAAAGAAAAATAAAAAAAAAAGAAAAAAAGAAAAAAAGAGAAAAATTTAAAATAAAAATAAAAAAAAGAAAGAAAAAAAAAGAGAAAATTTTTAAAATTAAAGAAAAAAAATGAATAGAAGAAAAAATAAATAAGAAAGAAAAATAAGTAAAATTGAAAATAAAAAAAGGAAAAATAAAAAAAATAAAAAAATAAAAAAAATAAAAAAATAAAAAAATAAAAACAAAAAGGAGGAAAAAAATTAAAAAAAGAAAAATTCACGATTATCGATTTTGACGTTTTGATTTTTGACATTTTTCAGGTGGACGAGGAAGAACAAAGAATTTTACGAAGATTAAGTTCGACATTCTAGTTTTCGGATTCTCGACATTTTTTAGGTATGATTTTAATTTCCTTATTTATTATATTACTATTTTTATTTATTTATTTTTTTTGTTCAGCATTTGACATATTTTTATTGTTCAATTTCGATTTAAAAATTATAAAATAATAAATCTTCTAATTATTACATGTCTTTTAAATTATTTTCGGTAAATAAAATTCTCTAAAAAACGGATTTCTTTCTCGGGATGGTCGGAGCATCAATCGTTCTTTGAAATGGTCCGAGTAAGAATAATAATCGAAATACTATCGAAAATATCGGAGTGATTCGAGAATTATTCTTACATAGATAATTTCTTTTATTTCGAAAATAATTATTAAAAGCATTTTAATTTACTTTTCAAAAAGAAAAAAAAAGGTTTTAAGAAATGTGAATTACCGACGACAATTCGAAGGACGTCACAATAGTTTAAAAAATGGAAATAATAAAAATGAATAAGTAGTGAATGTTTATGCGCTCGATATTTCGCTATGCTCGTTTTTTTTTAATATCACGATTTGCATGTTTAATCTTATGATTCTGTATTTAATCACATGTCTTATATGCTAAGTCGTGTGCATCCGACATTTAAATATTTGCATCATACACATTTAAATAAAAAATGGATGTAAATTGCCGACGACGGAATTCGAAGGATATCACGGTTGTGATTCCTAAGATATCTCGAGGTGAGAAGATCTCGTTAAATACCACCAAGAGTGTTGGGAATATTTAATGAGTATTTTCGATAACAAATTTATGTTCATTTTCGTTTTTTTTTTTTTTTAAATAATAACAGTTCAAAAATTCAAAAAAATAATAAACATATATATATTTTTAAAATAAAATAAAAGAGAATTATTTTTAAATAGTGATGTTAAGTCCATTAAGTCGAGATTTAAGATAACACGTGATTAAATGGTACCGTTTTCTAAATGGGCGTTGCGGGGGTGCTAATCCTTCCTCGCACGAAACCGACTCCCGAACCCAATTATGTTTTACTCTCTGGTTCAAAGCGCGGACTTCGAAATTGGTTTTACAAAATGTTTTAATTAATTTTAAAATATTTTACTAAAATCGATTTTAATAGGTTGTCAATCACACCTACAAAAAAGATTGGTGGCGGCTCCACTTGTGTTTTCAAAATCGTCTTAGCGGTCGAAAAAATCGTTATGACAGCTTGGCGACTCCGCTGGGGACTTTTGAGAGTCGAGCCACAAATTAATCATGTGTTATTTTAAAATCTCGAATTAATGGATTTAATCGGCATTTAATTTTAATTCTCTTTATTTTCTTTCTTTTTTATTTTTATTTTGCTTGCAATTACACTTTGATATTTGTTAATTCTTTATTCATTTTTTTTATAATCGTGGAATGTTAGAATAAAGAGTCGTAAACAAGTAGTCGAAGGTTTGTCCGTTCCTTCTCATACACGAGCTCGTGCATTTCATACATAAGCTCTATACCCGAGCTTTATCCCTTTAGGTGAAAGTAAAGTACCTACGCTCTCGTGAGGTAATAACCTCCGCATGGGCTAGCGAAACACTTCCGGAGTAAGAAAGTACCTACGCTTTCGTGAGGTGGTAACCTCCGCATAAGCATGGAAAATATACTCCAACAAATTGAACCCGTTTAAATCGGGAGGCCTTACTAGCCTTCATGGGCGACAGTGAGGAGCAATTTGGTTTTTTAGAACCTAATTCAACCTCATGTAGTGAACTTAGGGGGAGCCATATCGAATTTCTGATCGGATATCCCCGAAATTAGGAAGGAACATTTGTGATCTTTCGCTATTTGTTTACATTCCGAGCAAAACCTGTAAATCGGGTAATGATGAACGTACATCGTGCTACCCGCAATAAGTTTGATTTTTCGCCCCGAAGGCACCGTGATGCTTAAATAAGTTGATACCATCGGGGTAAATGTTTGTTAACTTTTTGAATTTGTAAATATGAAAATTCTTTCTTTTCGTACATCTCGTACATTTCATGCATTGATGCACTTGTAAATAAAGCATTTACATTTATAATTGTATTTTTGATTTCACAGTGATAATAATCTCATTTGATAAATTGCATAAACACTTGTTGTTGATTAAATAAGAATCGCAAACCGGTAGTGTTGAATAAATATTTGGACACCCGTGCCATGATAAGACCCACTACCCCAAAGTTTTTGATAAAAATTGATTTTTTGAAAATAATATTTGGATTTTTACGAAAAAAATATGTTTAAAAAAAAAAAAATTGTAGGTTGAATTTGGGGGCAAGTTTTGTGCAATAAAATCGTTGAATAATTAAGTTCAGTCCAAATCATATTAATCTAATTATCGAATAGTTTTCTGTATATATTTGTGCATTAATTTGTTTATTCTTTAGACAAATCAAATTAGCACCATATTGCAATCATAACATGCATGGTCATTCATTGTAGAATACATTAGTGACATACATGATCGTTCTCCGTATATACCAGTATATCATTTTATTTATTCTTTACATGCATCATATGGACATCGTGATTGCATTCATTACAATAAGGTCATGCATTCGTGACATACATGGTCACTCATTGTATATGCTCATGCATTAATTTGTTTATTCTTTACATGCATCATATGGGCATCGTGTTACATTCACGGTATTCATAGCTCATGCATCATGAAACACACTTGGGGAATAAAAAAAAAGTCGGCTTAGTTTTGAAAACTTTGAAAGGATTTCTCTTCCAAATCAGAGGTATAAGAATCACTGCGTACCTCTATGACACAGGCCGGAACCATGGAGGATGAACAAAATAGACTGGATAGAGTGGAAAGAGCACAGAGGGAATTACAAGAACAGTTAGCCAAATCTCAGCAAGAAGCACGAGAACAGATAACAAAATCTCAAGAGGAGTCACGCGAGCAAGTAGACAAGATGATTGAAATGATGACTAGACTGACCCGAGGAAAATGGGTTGCTGAAGGATCGATCATAGGGGGAGAACCTCGATCTCAAGTAAACAACAACGAAGATCCGATTTACCTACCAAGTCAACCAGGCCGAGGACAATTTCAATTGAACTCGGAATTTCACCCCTCAGACCCAGTTATTATTCCAAGCCAAGATGGTTCACTAGAACAAGAAAAGCTGAAAAAACGTGTGGCAAAGCAAGTGGAAGACACAGAAGTGCAACAGAAGTATGATCTTTTTGAAGAGAGACTCAAAGCCACAGAAGGAATAGACGTTTTCGGGAATACGGATCCGAATAAGCTCAGCTTGGTCCCAGATTTGGTGATTCCGCTAAAATTCAAGGCCCCTAAATTTGAAAAGTATGACGGATCAAAATGTCCATCAACCCACATCACGATGTTTTGTCGGAAAATGGCTGGCTACACCAACAATGATAAGCTGTTAATCCACTGCTTCCAAGACAGTCTAACAGGGTCAGCTGCAAGATGGTATAATCAGTTGGATCGGGGCTGTATCCGTTCTTGGAAAGATCTGGAAAATGCTTTCAAAACTCAGTATAAGCACATGATCGACATGGCACCAGATAGGTTAACATTGCAGAATATGGGAAAGAAGCATACTGAAGGTTTTAAGGAATATGCCCAACGATGGAGGGATATGGCAACATAGGTGCAACCACCACTCACTGAGAAAGAAAATACTGTGCTGTTCATCGATACATTAACGACACCTTATTATGACAGGATGGTTGGCAATGCCTCAAGAAATTTCGCTGATATGGTTATTTCTGGTGAGATGATCGAGAATGCTATCAAGAACGGAAAACTCGAAGGAGATAAGACATCCAATGCGAGAGAAACGAGGCACCTGAAAGGAAGGAGGAACATGTCCAGGCTATGAGAGAATTCACTCCATATCCCCGAGTCTCTCCATATCAATCATGTTACTCTACCAATGTCTCTCCAAGTCATTATCCTTACCTTCCAAATATTCAAACACCTTATCCTATGCCAACCCCTACAACTAGGCCTGCTTCCCAGAAACGATCGAGGGGGAACCAAGAGAAATTTTCAATCCCAATCTCCGACCTGTTGCAATTACTAATAAGGAACCAATACCTTAAACCTGTGCCTTTGAAAACAGCTCCAAATCCATCAGCAAGGAGTTATAACCCGAACAGCAAGTGTGAGTATCACATAGGGGCAATTGGACATTCAACTGAAAAATGCAGGCAACTGAAGGAAAAGATTGAAGGTCTTGTCCACGATGGCATTTTGACTCCATAGCTATTCGAACAGTGGAAATCCACATTGCCATAAATAGGTTTCTTCGCCACGGGTTTTGAGGATGAGAATTGTTACCTTTAAAAGCATGTCAACAAGCATTGAGGAATATGCATATAGTTCTATGCCTCATCATGAAAACACTTGTCTTATGTTGGCATCCACATGAAATAAATAAATTTTGAATTTCAAATGCTTTGTGTTTATTGTGTTTTAATAATAATATGAATTTGCAAAAAAAAATAAACATTAAGGAAATTCTTGATTTTGAAGAATGTGTTCTTAAAAGAAAAAAAATCTTTCTTCACGTTAAGAAATGATGAGGAGTCTTGAGATTATTGATGATCAATGTTAGAAATGACCCAACACCCTTCCACCTTTCTTTCGGACTTGCCTATGCTTGAATCCTTTGAGTTTGAAAAAATCAATGCTTCACATAATATATTGTTGAATCTCAGAAACCACTGTCAGTGCAATAAGAAAAATGCGGATCCTAGTTTAGGTTATGAGCAATGAAACAAACTTTTTGAAAAATCCGAGCTTTTTGGTCTCTCAAACAAGTGAAACCTTTTTCAAGAATCTAGATTATGGTAATTTGATTTGTGTCAAGGTTATGTCAAAACCATTCACATCCCTTTCCGTAACCACAAAACAAGAGTTGCCTAGACGTCACTTCATGATTAACGTCTCAGGTAACAATGACTAAACCTGATTTTCTCATGTTCCTAGAAAAAAGCTGTTTTTGAACCATATTCTTTCTTGTCCCTTCGGAGAGCCAAAAAAAAGAAGACTTGAGGTGTTCCTCGTTATGATACGAATTCTCATTTGTATGACCAATCAAATGGTGCATCATTTGTAGATACGAAAGACACGTGGTGAATAAAGATGAAGTAATTTTCGGGGCATGCATTAAAAAAAATGGAAAAAAGAAAGAAAAGAAAGAAAATGAAAAACGAGTGTGGCATCATGCATTTATGAAATTCAAGATGGTTTCAAGAAAGAAAAAACCTTTTCATTATTTTCCTCTAGGGAATGACTCTTCGATTTACGTGCTTGTGTTCTAGATAAAAAATGGCCATCTTTCATCATCCTTTCACAAATTATAAAATATCCTTTTGCTACCCCTTTTGAGCCTAATGAATACTTTCGTTCTTTCAACCCCGATCAAGGATCACCCTTCACACTAGGGGGCAAATGCGAGGAAGGATCTTTTCAAAAGTCACAGATAATGAAGTCTTGGTTCAAAGACGAAAAAAGAATGTCGTGAATCAAAGAGAAATCTGAGCTTCCAAACAATTACAGGCTCACCTTGTCAAAATAGAAATGCCAAAAAAAAGGGAGATAAAAAGAAAAATGAAAGCAAAAAAAAAAAATAGAAAAGGAAGAAAAGAATGGATTAAAATCATCGGATAAAGAGAAAAGCTCAGAAAAGACAAATGTTTCGAAGAGAATCCTCCTCATGAAATAATCCTTGATTTGATCACCTTAAACACATGTTTGGGCCTATTTATCTTTTCTTTCAGTACCTCGAACCTCGGCCTACATTACGTACCTGAAAAATACCATTTTGATCGAGCATGGTCATTTAAATTGATGAGTCTATTCTTAGAGAAATGCATGAGACTTCGGTCTCCTTTCTGGTTAAAAATCCTTTTTGGATAAGTCTTGATTTCTTGAATGCATGGTGAAACATTTAATGAAAAAAATGAAAAAATGGAAAGAAAGAGACTCTAGGGTGAAAACCCAACATGGGCAGTCTAGAGTAAAATGGGAGAATTTAGGTGCCGTTTATGGTATTGTCAAGGCCATAACAAAAGAAAATGTCATTTTGAAGAAATCAAGGAACATCTGAGAATTCCAAAATATCCCAAAACTGTCAACTCTCGTTTGGAGGTTTGACTTTAAAAACTGAGACCGTTTTCCTTTCCAGAATTAACTTTCCAGTTTGAACATCCCAGCTAGTCTTGACGTTTGTCAAAACGCCATGATTTGGAAACTAAAAGAAGATTGAATTTGTTTGAGTCCAAAAAAGAATTCATGTTCTACAAAACCTGTTCCATTTGTGAGTCTAGAAAGGATATACATTTTTCTGTTGTGAAGTCTCCTTGGATCAACCAAAATTTTGTGGTACCGCGCCTTTCGACTCAATTTGAAAAAAATCTGAATTGACACTCAGAAAAACTTCTAACAGTGATCATCAATCTTCAAGAGATTTGGATATCACAACATCAGGATGACATGTTCAGCTCAAAAGTTTTCAGTAAATAAGCAAAATTTTTTTTAAAAAAAAAGCAAGCTAAAAACAAATATAAAATGAAAATATTTTTGGAAGAAACCATTTTTGATGTTGGCATGAGGCAAAGGTTTTTCTGGCCCAAAGGTATGGAACTATTGAGGTAGAAGAAATGAACACTCGGACTCCAGTTGATAAAAATTTGAAAAACTATCGGGGCAAAGAGATAGTTCCAAAGTGAAGAAAAAGGTTGATCTCTTACGAGGCACGAGCGTTTCAGGATAAACTCTGTTTCGAAGAGGAAAAATGATTTGGAAAAACTAAACCAAGATCAGGAAAAACAATTGGGAACATTCGCATCATTCATGAACATTCGCATATTTATTAAGTTTTGCATCTGCATCGTGTCATAAAATGTGTACATTATTCGTGGGTACTTGAACATGCATCATCAGGGGCATATGCATTGACTTCGCATGACATTCACATTTCATGCATAACATTGACTATTTGAAATTTTGACATTTGAATTCGAACATTCAGTGAGATTTTCTTCCAAGATATGATCTTCAGGTATGATCACCAAGACCTCCGGGCACCTCTTTTAAAACCTCTGGGTTACCTCTCTTAAGTCCTCCGGGCACAGGAAAAGAAAAAGAAAATTAAAAAAGAAGACCTCCGGGCATCTGTTTTAAAACCTCCGGGTTACCTTTTTAAGACCTCCGGGCACAAAAAAAAAGAGAAATTAGAAAAAAGACCTCCGGGCACCTGTTCTAAGACCTCCGGGCATTTCTTTTAAGTCATTCCGGCACAGCGAAAGAAAAGGAAAATTAGAAAAAAGAACACCTCCGGGCATCTATTCTAAGACCTCCGGGCACCTCTTTTAAGACCTCCGGGCATTTCTTTTTCAAAGACCTCCGGGCATCGTTTTTAAAACCTCCGGGTTACAATCTTTAAGGCCTCCGGGCGTTTCTTTTTCAAAGACCTTCGGGCACCATTTTTAAAACCTCCGGGTTACCTTTTTTCAGACCTTCGGGCACCTCTTTTAAGACCTCCGGGCACCATTTTCAAAGAAAAGACATTTTCAAAAAGACCTCCGGGCATTATTCTCAAAAATCATGGATAAGACCTCCGGGCGCCATTTTCAAGGAAAAGACATTTTTAAAGACCTCCGGGCACCTGTTTCAAGATCTCCGAGCATTATTCTCAAAAGTTATGTTTTCAAGACCTCCGGGCATCTTTCTAAAAAATCATTGATAAAGACCTCTGGGCATCTTTCTCAAAGTCAAGAATAAGACCTCCGGGCACCACTTTCAAAGAAGTGACATTTTTTAGACCTCCAAGTATCTGCTTTCAAAAACCTCCGGGTAACATCTTTCAAAATGACATTTTTCAAAAACCTCCAGGTAACATCTTTCAAAATGACATTTTTCAAAACCTCCGGGTACCATTTTCAATTCTTGCGAAGTCAAACTCGTTACTTTAAGAAAGGTCGAGCCTCGGTATGATTAGTCAAGTGGCGATATCCGAAGCATCTGGTGAAAATTTTGATTTTAGTAAAGTCTTAGGTGGCGATATTCGAAGAATCTGACAAGGAATTTCAAAACTAAACGAGAAAGAGATGGGGATATCCAGAATGAGTCTTCACTTTCGTAAGACAAAGGTGGTAAGTGAGATGATGATCTAAGTTGTGTTCAAACTCATTGTCGCAACCTAAAAAATAACGAGTCTCATCGCAAGACTTTATTATTCGTTAAGCGTGACTTTTAAAAAAAAATCGAGGAAAAGTCGACTTAATTCCTCTAGAAAAATGAAGGTTTTGAAAATGACCTTAAAAAAAGACATGGAGTCGCCACCAATCTTTTTTAGCTAGGTGTGATCGGCCACCTATTAAAACCGGTTTTATAAAATATTTTAAAAATTAATTAAAACATTTTAAAAACCAATTTTAAGTCTGCGTTTTAAACCAGAGAAATCAAAGAAGCGGGTTCGGGAGTCGGTTACGTGCGGGGAAGGATTAGCACCCCCACAACGCCCGTATAAATCGGTACCTTATCAATCGTGTGTTATCTCAAGTCTCGGTAAAAGTTGGTTTTAAATTTAGTATTTCAAATTAATTCCCAATTTAAAGAAAAATAATTCCATTTTTTATTGAAAATGATCCGGAATTTATAAATTTAAAATTTTACTATATTCCCCAACAAACGTGGCAAAATATAGAAATTTTTATTAGTTTTGAAAAAATTTCCGAACCATTCTCCTTTTAAAGAAGATAATCCGTTATTAATAATAATTGATGATATCCTCCCCAGCAAACCCGGCAAAGAACTCATGAATTATTTTAACTCAGGAATATCTTTATTTTATTGAAAGCCATTATCTTTTTTTTTTAAAAACATTTAAAATAAATGAATATGTATATGCATGACATAAATAAAATGACATAGCAAAGTCTAAATAATATAATGCAACCTAAATGACATGACATGATTTGAATACCTTAGCATATTCTAAATGAAATGGAATATCCTAAGTTATATAATATATTCTAAATAAAATGAAATGACCTAAGTAACATAGTATATTCTATATGAGATGCAATATTCTAAGTCATATGATATAATCTAAATGAAATAGAATAACCTAAATAACATAACATATTCTATATGAAATGAAATAACCTAAGTAACATGATATTTTCTAAATGAAATAAAATATTCTAGATGACATAATATATCCTAAATGAAATGAAATGATTTAAATGACATGACAAATATGAATGGTATGGCATATAACTTAAATGACATGGAATAAAATAATGCTATCATATAATATGCATGGAAATAATAATACATGAACATAGTATATGCTAAATAAAAATAACTAAATAAAAGCATAGGATATCATGAAATATTCAAAACCATATAATAAACCATGTAACATCAAAAAATATAAATCAAAATAACAACAATATCATAGAAATTATTATGGCAAGAATCATATATTATATAAAATGCATGAATATAAAAATGCAATGCATGAAATGTATTTTTTCTTTTAATTAAGGAAATCCGTATATCTAAAAAGATATCCGGATACCTTAGGAAAATATGTCAAATTAAATATTCTAAAACCAAAATACTTTGTGATTGTTTGAAAACAATTTTGAGAAGCTTGAATTAAAAATAAAAAACTGGGCTAAAATTTTTAAAATGGCTCTAATTTCCTAAGTTTAAAAAAATCCGGACTTGACTACTGATGTGAACCCTAGGGGTGAAACCCTTTGAACCCACTAACAAATTGAAATACCTAACCCAGAAAAGCCAAGATTCAGGCAAAGAAGACTTAAACCCTTAAAAGCCTGTTTCAAAGAACCTAGATTAAGCATGTAATCTAAACCCTAAGAACTCTCGTTTCAAGAACCTAAGTTTGATAGGTTGAACGCCACAAAGAAGGAATTCTTTGATAAGTTCCTAAGTTCTTTTAAGAACTAAAAGAGAAAACTCTCACTGAATAAAATCAGACTTAATTGATCAAAAGATAATTGAAGTAGGCGGCTAAGACATATATTTATAGCCTCCCTACGATAACCCTAATCTACTAAGTAATAATATGTAAAATATGGGCTGAACATACTCAAACCCAAACCTAAATAATTAAAAGATGTCCATGTTACCTAATATAGATCCAAATGCCTAAGTAATTATAAGAATTAAAATAAGCCCAAATAAGCCCTCTTAATGTGCCACCTTGTGTTCTTGAATCACATGGACCAAATTTGGATGCAAGCCCATCTTGCATGTTGAAGCCTTTCCTGAATAACTTGCAACATGGCCCAAGTAAATTCCACCCATTCTTGCCATGTTTCCTAGATCTTCTTGGATCTTGGCCCATATAGAAATTGCCATGGGATTGGGTCATCTTGGATCCTATCAACTACCCTTAACCCGGGACTTGAAAAACCATTTTTAGAGTTTAAAAAGGCTTAGAAATTACCCTAAGTCAGTAGCTAACCCTCCTAATCAGCCCACTCTAAATAAATTAACCAAAACAGAAAAATGGTTTTTCTTTAAATTCAATTCTGACTCCACTGTCCAGTTTTAATCCACGATTTTTTACCCTATTTTTAAAGATTCCAAAAATTCTGAAAAAAGTATTGGAGACTCAGGACATGTAAAAATACACGAGAAAAAATTGTCTTAATTTTCTGATCAAAAATGAATTCCCAGAAAAATCAGAGATGTACGAGTTTTTGGAGGAAAAAAAAAACTGCTTTGCCAATACATTTTTTGCCCTTGATAAAATCATTTAAAAACCAAAGTAAAAATATTTGAAACTCATAAAATGACTTGCAAACAGTAGCTAGGACTTTTTGAAAGTTAGATAAAAATTGGCTAAGTAAAAAAAATCACAAAGGTAGAATAATCAACTTGACAAACTTAATTTTCCACAAGTGTGCTCAAGAGAGCATGACTTTGAACCATTAATTGGCTCAAGTCATTATTCAAGTGGCATGACATGAGATGCATGAACATACAAAAAAAGAAAATTGAATGTATGAAATGTATGATTTAAAACCTAAATGACATGGAAAATGTATGGCATAAAGAATATGGCCTAGACGTAACATAAACTTGTATGGCAATAAATGCAACCTAGGTCTAAACACGCATAAAATGCATGACAATGCAAATGTAACCTAGACCTAAAGTGTCATGAAAATACATGGCAATACAAAAATGTCCTAATGCCTAACATGAACTTGGAAATGTGTATGGCATACCAAGATGACCTAGACCTAATGGACATGGAAATGCATGATAATACAAAATGACCTAAGATCTAATATGTCATATGAAAATGCATGGGAAACAACATGAACAAAAATGACCAAATGAATACAATACTAATACATGAACATGGCATAACCAATACACAATCATATGACATGAAGAGGCAAAGCATGAACAAACATAGTAATCACATATTCATGATACAAATGCATATCAAGACAACACAAAATACAAAGGGAGCCGAATGGACACTAATTTTCAAAATACTTACAGACTATTGTTGGATAAGATGCAGGTGGGCCTTATCTTGCTTTGGAGAGTTCAGTTCGTACAGCTAACAATTCAAATGCTATGGCTTCCCTTAGTGACAGGCTACCAACATCGAAGCACCTTTCAACAGTAAATGAACCAGATGGCTGCATTGCAAGCTCCCCAAAATGCCCACGTAACTTCACAATTAATCTGCGCTTCTGTTTTGTGGTAGCATTTTGGAATTTAAGAAAATAGCCTTCCATTCTGACACGGGTTTTAATGCTGCTATTCTCATGAGCAAGGTTGGTGATCGCATCAGCTGCTCTTCTAATGACCGTTTGGATAAATCCGCTGCGAAATCTGAAGTCATCGCTACGCTCTCTGTTCCTAGTCGTCTCATGAAAAGTTTGACGAAACTCGCCGTCGCTTTAAACTTTCCCTTCGGTCTCGTCTGCCTCTCCTCCCATTTGGGCCCATGTCGGCACAGACAAACGACAGGTCGATAGCACAATTACAAATCAAAATCACTACTACTGCTGATTCTGCTGCTGGTTATGAGGGTTTGGAGGAGGCGACATTCCTGGGCGAGGTGGTCCAAAAGTAGGAACAGCACCAGGCGGAGGAGGCATTCCAGGCCGTGGTGGAGGTGGAGTAAGCATTCCAGACCTTGGAGGTGGTGGAGCAAGAGGTCCTCTCATCATTAGTCCCGGAGGTGGAAACATCGGCCTCTGACCAAATTGTGGTGGTGGGACTTGGAATTGTTGAGATGGCCTTACTCCAAAAGGAGGAGGTGGGCCACGTGGCGTCTGAGGTGCTTGTGGCTGACCCGGGTAAGCACCAGGTGGACGGATCACAGGTGAAGCTCCACCAGAAGCAGGGTAAGTCATTGGAGGAGCCGAGAGCTGTGGAAGAAGTGGGCGAGAAATCTGGGGCTCCATCATCCCAGGAGCCGGGCCTCCAACACCGCGGACAGGGCCAGCAAGACCAGGCTGGGCCTGAATGAGAGGCCCAGTGGGGATCCCACGGCCAGCAGCACGGCCAATACCAGGGCCAGGGACAACATTAGCGGAGGCAGCCTTGGAACGTGACTCTTCAGGAGGAAGAGGACCTTCCACGGTCATGGAAATAACCTCTTCACCGCGGAGAAGAACAAGGCCAAGGGTTCGACGGTCTTCACGTTCCTCGTTGGTGTTAGAGTTTTTCTTTCCTTTAGCAGGAAGGAGCTTGCGGAATTCCTCGCAGTCGCCGAGCACGAGATTCATGTGTCGATCGAAGGCCATGAATTTACCCACCAGCTGGCGTCCGTCTTGGATGGTGACTCGCATCCAGTAGTTGATGAACTGAAGCATTTTCGAAGTCTTGGACATCGACATTGTTGCGATTCGGGGTGTAGAAGAGAAAGATAAACCCTAGCTATGGTTTTGATTTCGCAAGCGGGAGAGAAGCGACTTTTTTCTTTTTCTTTTCCTTTCCCAGTTGCCAGTCTCTCTTTTTTTTCTTGGAATAATCGGCCCCCTCCACTTTTTCTTTAACCGGGCCTCTTTATAGCCAATTCTTAACCTAAAAATGTATAATGTCTAAATTACCCCCTCCTTTATTTTTTCAAGTCTTTTTTTTTGTTTTTTTCAAATATTTTCTATTAAAAAATTTATTTTAAAAATCTAATAACGCTCAAGATTAAACTTTTTTCACCTCGGGTTTAAATTGAATTTTAAAATTGGTAATTTTACAGTCCGATTTTATTTGAACAATTAAAGCTAAAAAGGATATATATAATTTAGAACATTTTAAAAATCTAAAATCGCGACCGTGACTTTTACAAAAATATTAAACCCGAGAGAGGGACAAATCAAAATTGGTTTTAAAAGGCCCGGACAAAATTAGGTGTCTACACTCATTTTCAAAAATTCGAAGTTCGTTTTTAAATTTCAAAGTTGTGAAGCCTCTGATTAGAGGAGCAGAATATTTTTCCAAGTGAGAGAGCCTCTGATGAGAGGAGCAATTTATTTTCCAAGTGGTAAAGCCTCTGATGAAATGAGCAATTTATTTTCCAAGTGATAGAGCCTCTGATGAGAGGAGCAATTTATTTTCCAAGTGATAGAGCCTCTGATGAGAGGAGCAATTTATTTTTCAAGTGATAGAGCCTCTGATGAGAGGAGCAATTCATTTTCCAAGTGATAGGGTCTCTGATGAGAGGAGCAATTTATTTTCCAAGTGGTAGAGCCTCTGATGAGAGGAGTAATTTATTTTCCAAGTGATAGTCTCTGATGAGAGGAGCAATTTATTTTCGAAGTGATAGAGCCTCTGATGAGAGGAGCGATTTATTTTCCAGTTGATAAGAACCTTCCATGGAGAGAGCCCTCTTAAGAACAAGCTCGTGCATAATTCCAAACAAAAACGTTGCTCGCGTCTTTGCCCTATTCCTGATTCTCAGCAATGTGCAAAGAGGGGCAGCTGTAGCAACGGTTTTTAGCCCGGGTCGGATTCGAATCCGACCCGGGCCATTTGCAAACAGGGCCCGCTATTCAGCAGGCCGATCCGCAGGCCCACCAGGACTGCTGTCCAGGCCTAATCTCAGGCCTAACCCAAACAATCCCCAAACCAAGCCCAACGCGTAGGCCCAATCTGGCCCAACCTAACCCTAACCAGAAACCCTAGCCCCTGTAACCCTAACCCTAACCAGAAACCCTAGCCAACAACCCCACACCATCCCTAAACAGCAAACCCAAACCCTAGCCCCTGCAACCCCACCTCCGCACGCCAAACCCTAGCCAACAACCTCACACTCAACCCCAACAGCAACTCCCACACGCCACCCTTTTACCCACTGCCACCACCACCCTAAAAAATCAACCCTAGCCTCCTCCCCCACAAGCAACCCACTTTAAAAGCGCAACCAAAAGTAAAAAAAAAGGGGGGGATCCCTTGAAAAAAAAAAAAAAACAACCAAGCCAAAAAAACCCAGATCTGGACACCCCCTCTCCGAAACAAAAACCCGAAAAAACCAAAAACCAAAAAAAACCCCCCAGATTCGGACTCTCAGGGAGGAGGAGGAGATCCAAAGATCGAACCCCCTCAGTCTCAGATCCGAGCCTCCCCAACGAAACCTTCACGAGATCTGGACCCCCCATCCGAAACAGAGATCCTACCCCCACAAAAAAAAAAGCATTCAAACCCCTGCAAAAAAAAAAAAAAAAACAAACAATCACAAAACAGCAAACCAAAAAAAACCAAAAAAACGAAGGGTTTCGAAACCCAGATCTAGGGGTTTCGGCTCGGATTCGGGCAAAACGGAGCCCGAATCCGAGAAGAAGAGGTCGGAATCTCCCCGGTGCGAAGTTTGGAGATCATCAGCCGCAGACGGTGGCCGATCGCCGATTTTTGGGTTTGGGGGTGGTTTCTGGGTTCTGAGGTGAGAGAGAAAAGAGAGAAAGGAGGGAGAATAGAGAGAAAAAAAGAGAAGAAATGAAAAAAAGAAAAGAAGGGGTTTTATAACCCCTGGAACGGGTCGCGGTGACCCGTGCGTCGACTCAGGTTCCGCGCACCTGACCCGACTCCAAAAAAGAAAGGGGAAGAGAAGGGGGGTTCGGCCCACACCGAACCGGGCCCCAATCAGGCCCAAAGGGCTTGGCCATGCAGCAGGCCTCCTGCCCAGGGCCCAGCAGCCCTTTGGGCCACCCAAAAAAAAAAAAAAAGAAAGGAAAAGAAAAAAAAGAAGAAAAAAGAAAAAAAAAAGAAAAAAATTGAAAAATAAAAATAAAATAAAATAAAAAGAAAAAGAAAAAGAAAGAAAAAAAAATATAAAATTTTTAAAATTAAAGAAAAAAAAGAAAAAATGAATATAAGAAAAAATAAATAAGAAAGAAAAATAAGTAAAATTGAAAATAAAAAAAAGGAAAAATAAAGAAAATTAAAAAAATTAAAAAATAATAATAATAATAGAAAAATAAAAATAAAATCAAAAAGGAGGAAAAAAATTAAAAAAAAAATTCACGATTATCGATTTTGACGTTTTGATTTTTGACATTTTTCAGGTGGTCGAGGAAGAACAAAGAATTTTACGAAGATTAAGTTCGACATTCTAGTTTTCGGATTCTCGACATTTTTCAGGTGGTCGAGGAAGAACAAAGAATTTTACGAAGATTAAGTTCGACATTCTAGTTTTCGGATTCTCGACATTTTTTAGGTATGATTTTAATTTCCTTATTTATTATATTACTATTTTTATTTATTTATTTTTGTTCAGCATTCGACATATTTTTATTGTTCAGTTTCGATTTAAAAATTATAAAATAATAAATCTTCTAATTATTACATGTCTTTTAAATTATTTTCGGTAAATAAAATTCT
Source organism: Fremontodendron californicum (assembly GCA_030761205.1). Lineage (NCBI taxonomy): Eukaryota > Viridiplantae > Streptophyta > Magnoliopsida > Malvales > Malvaceae > Fremontodendron > Fremontodendron californicum. The sequence continues at coordinate 29,096,271 of JAULJL010000011.1, forward strand.
CTAAAAAACGGATTTCTTTCTCGGGATGGTCGGAGCATCAATCGTTCTTTGAAATGGTCCGAGTAAGAATAATAATCGAAATACTATCGAAAATATCGGAGTGATTCGAGAATTATTCTTACATAGATAATTTCTTTTATTTCGGAAATAATTATTAAAAGCATTTTAATTTACTTTTCAAAAAGAAAAAAAAGGTTTTAAGAAATGTGAATTACCGACGACAATTCGAAGGACGTCACAATAGTGATTCCTAAGATATCTTGAGGTGAGAGAATTTCGTTAAATATCACCACGAGTGATGGGAGTATTTAGCGATATGCTCAATATAAAATTCATTTAAAAAATGGAAATAATAAAAATGAATAAGTAGTGAATGTTTATGCGCTCGATATTTCGCTATGCTCGTTTTTTTTAATATTACGATTTGCATGTTTAATCTTATGATTCTGTATTTAATCACATGTCTTATATGCTAAGTCGTGTGCATCCGACATTTAAATATTTGCATCATACGCATTTAAGTAAAAAATGGATGTAAATTGCCGACGACGGAATTCGAAGGATATCACGGTTGTGATTGCTAAGATATCTCGAGGTGAGAAGATCTCGTTAAATACCACCAAGAGTGTTGGGAATATTTAATGAGTATTTTCGATAACAAATTTATGTTCACTTTCGTTTTTAAAAAAAAAAAATAATAACAGTTCAAAAATTCAAAAAAATAATAAACATGTTGTTTTTAAAAATAAAATAAAATAAAAATAAAAGAGAATTATTTTTAAATAGTAATGTTAAGTCCATTAAATCGAGATTTAAGATAACACGTGATTAAATGATACCGTTTTCTAAACGGGCATTGCGGGGGTGCTAATCCTTCCTCGCACGTAACCGACTTCCGAACCCAATTATGTTTTACTCTCTGGTTCAAAGCGTGGACTTCGAAATTTGTTTTACAAAATATTTTAATTAATTTTAAAATATTTTACTAAAATCGGTTTTAATAGGTGGCCAATCACACCTACAAAAAATATTGGTGGCGGCTCCATTTTTTGTTTTCAAAATCGTCCTAGCGGTCGAAAAACCGTTATGACACATGTTATTTTTCGTGTCGTGTTTTAATTATTTTTTTCATATTATGTTCGTATCTTATATATATTAAGTGTCGTATAATGATGAGAGATTATTTTTCTAAATTATTTTTACTCTTTTTACTTTTTTATCTTTCAAATTTATTATAAAATATCAATTCAAATTTAATAATATATCTGAAGCGAAACACGAACATTTATCTAGTATCATTAAAATCACTCGAAAATAAAATTAGATCTCGAATTTAAAAAAAAAAAAAGAAAGAATAAAATAAATGTAATGAGCAGCAGCATCACAGCCTCTGACTTGGCTATATATAATTAATTTGTAGGTTTAATAACCCAAGTAATCCTAGTACTATAGGCTGTAGCAAAGGGAGCATTTTCCCAAAGCATTGTGACTCATTCTTCTTGAACTGTAAGCAAATTAAGGAGTCTCTGTATTTGACTTGGGACCAAATTAATTGATCAGTGTTACTGTTACCTTTTCCAAGATAATATAACTCCATTTGGACCATTTCACACCATTGTAATTAAGTATATCATAATTAATTAATTAATGAGTTTTGCTAACGAGTATTCTTAGGATATTTTTTAAGATTAGTAAATATATTATTTATAATAAAAGTATTATATTAAAGGATTTTGCTAACGAGTGCCCTAAGGGCACTCTTTAAGGTTACTAAATATAGTAATATCTTCAATCAATGAATTGGAAATGATGAATAAAGTTGTCAACTTTTACATTTAATACAATGTCATTACTATAAATAGTATATTAACTAACCTTAAAGAGTGCCCTAAGGGCACTTGTTAGCAAAACCCTATATTAAATACAAAAACTGATAACTTTATTCATCATTTTCAATGCATTGAATGAATATATTACTATACATAGTAACCTTAAAGAGTGCCCTTAAGACACTTGTTAGTAAAATCCTTAATTATATAAACCATATAAGCTCCCCAATTTTTGTGTTCCTAGAAATAGTGTCTGACCCAGATTTCATGGCCACAATTATGGAAAATTTAGTTATGGTAATTTGTGTATTATGTGTGTCAATTTTTTATATATATTTTTTCAATTGTGTAAATTAAAAATTATTATTCTATACATCAAAATGATTTTTTAATCTCTAATTTTTTTTTTTTTTATATTTGAAATTATCAAGATTTGATTTTTGATCACTAAAATTAAGAATCTAATATTCTACCAACAGATCACATGGCTGTTAGCTAAAATCTTTTCATGCTTGCTGTTGTTTATTTTTCTAATTTAAATGTCCCTTTATCATCAAGCTAGATTTACATTTTTGATTTGTTTATCTATTGATTTAATCAATTCCTTTAACAATTATTTTGCTAATAAAACAAATTTATTTTCTACTTTTGGTTCTACAAATGACTTTTTTTTTTTTTTTTTACATTTTTTTATGAAAATCTATTTGTTACCTTTGATAAATGCTCAAAATCTTAAACAATAAATGATATATAATAAAGTTTAGATTATAAACAAACAAAAAAAAAAAACTTAATGATCTCATTGCCCCACAAAAAGAAAGTGTTAATGATTATGATAAAGTTGATGAAGACAATGCACATGTTGCCTTGACACGATATTATGATTAACCTAATCATAATTATCAGTTTATTTCATTATCTTCAACCGGATGATAATTATAATTATAATTATAATTATAGCTAGCTAGCAATGGAGTCATTATTTTTGCAATACATCATCAGTTTCACCTTGTCTTATTATATATATAAAAGCATAGATTTAAATAACCGTCACGATACAATGCGATAAAGTTTATGACTATAAATTATATGGATATAATATATTTTATAATTTATAAATTAATTTTTATAAATAAAATATTATAAAATTACTTTAAAAATATTAAAAATAATTTTTTATGATTATAATTATTATATTTCATAATAAATTATTTTAAATGAAAAAAGAATTTTCACGATCGTAATAATTGTAATGATTATAATAATACCCTTTATATCCACAATTATAATAAATATGGAGTGATAAAAAATATATTTGCAACTGCAATTTCGTGTATAAAAAAAATGAACAAACCGATTGAATCGATGTCTGTCGTTATTAACATTTTTTTTATTAGATTTCTTTCTTACAGCATTAAAAATTTATATATCCATAACATTTGAAAATACGAAAAGTTGATGAGTTGCTGAAATGAAATCCATGGAAAAAAAAAAAAAACAGAGAAACAGAGAACTGTTGAAACATGTAGAGATTTGTTAGCCATACAACATGATATGGGTGATGTAATAGGGAGTTCTAGTGTAAGTTTTTTAGGGTGAATTTAAAATAGGTTTTATCATATAAAAATATGATAAATTATATAAAATTGTCATGTTTATATGTAATTTTTTTATACATATAAACATGACAAATTACATATAAACATGACAATTACATATAAACATGACAAATATATCATGCATTTATGTAATTTTTTAAATAGTGTTTTTTTTTACATATGTAATTTTTTTTTTTTTACATATAAAAATGACATAAATTACATATAAACATGATAAATTACATATGTAATGATGCCTACGAAAAAAATATTTTAAAGAGCTTTTTTTAGAATTTTTCGTAATAAGAAGGCAAAGCTGGAAAAACTGAAATAAAATAAAATAAAAAATTTTGCTAACAATATAGTAATATTTTTATCCAATGCATTAAAAATAATGAATAAAATTATCAAATGCTGTATTTAATACAATATTATTATTATTATAAATAATATATTAACTAATTTTAAAGAGTATGACATTTGTTGACAAAACCTAATTAGGTTTCAGATTGGGCATCAGCAACGATTGGACATGGAGTGTGGGTTGGTTTTATACGAGATTTGATAATTTTAGATATTATATGATTATAAAATATAAAAAAATAATTAAAACATGATATAAAATATGACACGATACGAAAAAAAATACGAACACAACATGAATACAAAAACATGTCAAAATTTATATAACACAAATTATTAACATATCAAAATTATATAAATATATAATATCTTAAATACGATTATAACACATAAAAATATATAAATAAAATACGAATACATAAATTATTAGATCACGTGTCAAAGGAAGTGTGCTTAGCAGAGACTTCCTTCACTGTTCAAAGAAACACTACTCTTACTCTCACATCCATCAATGGAACTGTGGCTCTCATCTGCTACTTGACCTAACCTATCACGTTACCAAACCTTTTGACTCTGAAATTTTAAGATGATAAGCAAGATTTTTTTTTATTTTTTAAAATACGTCAAATGGTAATTTTATTAAATGCAAATTTTTTTATAAATTCACATATAACACATTTTGAAATTTGATGTGGGATAAGGAACAGACGTACACCATCACAATCGGATAGAGCACCGAAGCCCTTAGACCTCTACACATCGCACTCTTCTCATTATCAGTGTTTTTTTCAGAGAAAAAATATATCACTTAATAAAATCATGATGATAAATTACTTTTGCAGTGTAATTTACAATGTAAAAAAAGGATAAATTACTTTTGCAGTGTAATGGCTAATGCCAAATATTTTATTTTTTATTTAAAAATTAATATAATGATAAATAATAAAATTAAAATATAATGACGAAATTCAATATTATCTCGTCATGATAAATTGAATTTTAATGTTTTAATATTATGGATTTGATCATATGAAAATTGTGATAGAATTTCGATGTGATTTAATTATACTTATAAAATCTTAATTTATAATAAATAAATAGATTTTATTTTAAATCTTTTTATTAAATAAATATGAATTTAATTAAAATTTAATAATTATAATTAAATCACGTTAAAATTTCTGATAGTTTTCATGAAATCACTTGATCTTAATTTTAAAAGGAAAAAAAAAAAAAAAAAAAAAGAGAAGAGAAATTCAACTTGTGTTGAAACCCCACTTAAATGATGAATTCTAATTATATATAAAAATAAAAATAAAAAACTAATCAAGTGTTCGACTGTCCATGACCGTTCAGGTTTAAATAGTAAAAAAATCTATTTATTTAAATTCGATTTGGTTTGAAATTTTATTTTATTATTTAAAATATATTAAAATATTATTTTATAATTAAATTTAAATAAAAATATTTTCATTTATTAAATAATAATTTAAATTGAATTAAATCAGTTCAAATTAATAAAAAAAAAACTATCCCATACAAAATCAATTTAAATTGAACTTATAAGATGGGCCGGACAAATAACCTAATTTTTAAACAAATTTAACTTGATGAAAGTGGCATCTACTATTTTTAAACAATAACTTTTTTTCAACTATAAAAACTCTTTTAAGTTTTGTAATGATTATTGTGCAATGTTGTTAAGACAACGCATTTTCTTTATGCTTTTAGCATGTGCTCTCACTTTTCAAGTTAACAAATTTGGATAAACTTTTCAAAAAAAAAAATCATCAAATATGGATATATATATATTTTAAGAGATAATTATAATTTTAGTCCTAAAATATAGTTTTCTTTTTCATTTCAATATTAAAATTTTTAGATATAAACATTTAGTCCTAAAAATTATTAATATGTTAAAAATTAATCTTTTAATTATTATTCAAATGAAAATACTAACAGAAAGCTTAGCTGGCATATAATAAACATGTGGATGTTATTTCAATAATTTATAAATTATTAAAAAATTATTAAAAAAAAAAACTCCTTATAAAGATTAAAAAATTACTACTTAATTTTTTTACTTTTCTTTTCTCTCATTAAACTAACAGTTTCTTTCTCTTTCTCACTAAACCAACAGTCTTTAATGAAATAAAATAGAGTTTTTTATCTTTTATTTGAAACTGTTTTTTTCTTTTGGCAAATAATTTTTTTTAATATTTTACAAATTAATGAAATGCTACGTAAGCTTCACATGTGATTCATTATATGCCACATAAGTTTTTTATATAAACTTTTAGTTAGTGTTTCTATTTGGAGAGCGACTAAAAAACTCTCTTTTAATACATTGATAACTTTTATGACTAAATATTTACAAGTAAAAATTTTAGAACTGATAAAAAAAATGTGTAAAGTTTAAGATTAAAATTATAATTACCTCTATTTTTTAATTATTAACTCTTTGTAGCCCAATTTTGCAACAATAAAAGTTGAAGAGCAAGTCATTGAGTGCTTAATTGTCTGTTCAAGGGTGTCCCATTGCTGCCCTTGTTGAGTTACTGATCTATATCATTAAAACATATTTTAATTCAATTTATTTTTGTTTTTTTTTTTGTCATACTATTAAATAAACAAATCCTATAATTTGATTATTATATAAAAAAATTATCTAATACATTAGAGGAAAAACTTCACCAATAGGATTAGAGAAAAATATTTTTAAAAAAATTAATATAATCAATAAAAAAACATATAACAACATTTCTATTTGCAAAATTTTAAAATTTATCAATAATGTATTAAAAAATAATCTCTATTTTATTATTATATATATATAATTAATAAAGATGAATTAATATAATAATATTTTTATTTAATGTAAAAAAATTATAAATTATTATAAATAATATATTAATTAATTTTAAAAAATATTTTACAAATAATCATTAGAAAAACAAATAAATAAATGAATTGAGAATTTCAAAGTTTATGCAGAGAGCATTGACTAAGTGATCACTCACATACTCACCCTCTTTTCCTTGTTTGTTTTTCTTTTGCACTCTCTCCTCAATATTCAATAACTACGGCTAGTGAGAGAGGTACAATGTTGAAAGGCTTAATTCTTCAATGTTAGCACCACCAACTACTTCTCTACTCTACTTTGCTTTCTATTTTCTTTACTAAAAATAATAATTTATACGTGTTCGATTTCTCCTTCATTATTTTTTAATTTAACATAATTTTAAACATTATTTATAAATATATTTTTTACAATTCATTAGTAAATCTTATAAATATGAATGATAACGATAAACATATTAAAATGTAATATATATAAGAATTTATTTTTGATACACTGATAGTAAATTTTTTTAATTTCATAAACGAATTAAGACACTATCATATATTTTATTTATTTTATAAATATATTTAAATATATAAATCACTCTGTTAATTCATTTGTAAGGTCTAAAAACTTCAATAACAATAAATATAACAATAAATGAAATAATTTCTTCGAGCTGAATCCAATCTCAGCTACAATTACATATATAGTCTCTACATCTAAAGAAATCTAGCAAGTACCATGTTATATATATATATATATATATATATATATATATATATATATATAAAGAGTTATGTTATTTACTTAGAAAACCACTACCAAAAAAAATTGCCATTCACTTACGGACAAAATCCGACAGTAAAAACCCAAAATCCGTCGGTAAAGACCCAAATAACTTTACCGACGGAAGATTTAGAAATTTCGACAAAAAATTAGTCAATATAGGCCTTGTCGGTAAATACATTTACCGACGATGTTTCCGTCGGAGAAGATATGCTGACCCTATACTAATGGATTTTTCCCGTCGGTAAAATGTTTCCCAAATTTTGAAGTACCACAGATATTTACTGACGGACGGCCATTTCCGTCGGTAAATCATATGACCCAATAGTGACGGATAACCGTCATTATTGCCATTCCTATTTGATTTTTGACTTTTCTATCCGTCGATAAAGATTAGGATCCGTCGGTAATAAACTATATTTACCAACGGATTATCCATAGGTAAATGTGTAATCTATCAAATTTTAACTGTCAGTAATGCTCAATTTGTCCGTCGTTGGTGTTTAATTGCTAAATAACTTTCATTTCGTTTATATATTTTACGTTATTAAAATTCATTTTATTATAATTGTAATTATAAATAAAATATTAATAAAAATATAATTTTTAATATAATTTCTTAGAAAAATAAAGAAAGAAAACATTTGTCTTATAATTAATAATATATGAGTCACAAATACTTAAGTTATAACACAGTTTTCAAAAAAAAATCAAAACATGTCTCCAACTACAAAAACACCATAAACAAATGTCAAACATAGATTTTCCAAACTTGACCCAATCTTCTGACGATGCATTTCCTGCATCCAAATAGACAAAGAAAAGCAATTTAAATAAATTATTCGTCATGGAACAGAAATCAAGCAAAGCAAGAAGAACTTGGAACCTCATCATCAATATCATGCAAAAATTTATTATGCATACAGCAATTATCGAGATATTACCATGTTCAGTAAGAAAGAATGCATATCCCACTAACCAATAACATACAGCAATGTAATCTAAACATCTATTCTATATCTAAACTCAATCCTCCACCATCCCACATCGTGTCAATGCCCTTGTCAAAGAACATTGCCTTGCATTCCAAGCCCAGCAAGTCAAGATATCTCTTGAACTCACCCAACCACTCCCATCACCCCCTGCCCCAGAACCAAAAGAAAGGCATTGCTTTTATTTCTTACTACTACCCTTGTGTGAATTGCTATTCCAAAAAAGTATTACTGGAAAGAAACAAGCTAGTTAAATCTCCTTCATTAATGTATAGATAAATAACTAAAACATCTCAATGGTAACTACAAGGACCAGCAAAAAGCAATTAACATGAAGGGACCACCAATACAACATGAAATCTATTTCTCTACCCGTGGTGAAATGATCACTTTACAGAAGTAGGGTACCTGTTATCTCTCAAGCAATTATCCACTAGCGGGAGGGTTGCTTGAAGAGCTCTTCAGCTTGTATAAATTCAGTATTCCAAAGTGCAGCTGGGTCCTTTAGGATGCAACCTTGCACACTATACACATGACCTTTGCAGTTGCCACCATATTCTTGCTTGGCTTCTGCAAGAAATTCAGGAAAAAAGAATTTCCATTAATCCATTTTACCTAATTTTGATAGCCCAACAACATAAATAATTAAATATTATTATGGTATAACAAGAAATACAACTAGAGAATTAATAATATACCCAAAGGCCAAAACCACCTAACACATCTTAAAAAGGTGATGTACTTAGCTCTATAATGGCAATATTGAAAATGTACTCTACACTTCTCTATTCACATGGAGAAGTCATGGGTTGTACATGAGATAACTTCTAAGTAAAAGGAAACTGATATGAAGGAAGCTTTCCAGCAATATTGCAAATGGGGAAATAAAAGGCAATCTATCCCATTTATTGCATATAATTGCATTTAAATTTGCATTTTGTAGTTGTAAATGCTCCTTCATGAGTCTTAATTATGAAAAAGTAAAAACAGGTCAGTTAGTTAAGTGAATAAAGATTTCTCACAAATAACTCTTCTTTTACGGAAAAAAAATTGGCATGATAGGAGAAAATCATGAAGAAGAGGTATATTACAAGTTAGCATTGTGGCTAGAATAGAGATCCACAGTTGAATGAACTGTTATCTACTTTGACTTTGACTACCCTATTATACATAGGTCATCTATTCCAAGAATGGTCCTGCAGCTTGTACACAAGCACAGATGTAAAGCTATACACACCCTTAACTGCATACATATTAGAATAAGTGGAACAAGATGAAATTGTCATGGAAAGTCTAACCTGAAAGTTTAGGCTCTGTCACGAGCTGAATATGATAGTTTGATGGAGAGTTCTTCAACCAGCCAGACAAACTATATACAACTTCTAACCCACTTCAATGTTTCTCAACAAACTCGGCAAGCAATCTAAGTAATGAATATATGTTTACAATATCTTAATATCAGTTTGAAGAATGAAAAAAGGGTAATAGTTTTCTAGACCAGTGTTTATGTGAGGTATAAACTCTGTTTGAGGAATAATGTGAGTGATTTAGTTTTAGCTATATTTATTATGTTTTTAATTGAACAGCCATATGCCCTGTAAGCAGCATTTGATAACCAAAACCTAAAAAGCAATAAAGTCAAGGGTTCAAGGATTGACCTATCAAGAATTTAAGGAATTCGTTTGGAAACATATAATCTGAAGCTCACTCAGATAAACGGACAAAAATGAAGATGTTTAACTCAATGGGATACTTCCATTCAGCTGGTTGCGATGCAAGTCAAGAATTTCCAGATTTGACATGTTGTAAAGGGTATCGAGCTATGAAGCACGGGTACGTGTTTTTTGAAGGTGTACCCGTACCTGGTACGTACCTGGTACGGGTACGCCTGGGGTACGCCTGGGTACGTACCAGGTACATACCCAATTTTTTTAAAAAAAAAAAAAAAATTTGGGTACACCTGGGTACGCCTGGGTACGGCGTACCCAGCCAAAGAAAACCCAACGAAGATTTTCTTGTAGAAATGAGACGGGCAGGTGCCACTGCACCCCAGTTTTGCTTGTATCCCACATCTTTCATCATCTCTAAAATCGATAAAAAAGCTTATCAAGATTGGGTTTTTTCTTCTTTCTATTGAAATTTGCGTGGTTTTTGATGATGGGTTAAGGGGCTCTAGAGGGAGAGATTGATATTCGACGGCGTACCCAGCCAAAGAAAACACAACGAAGATTTTCTTTTGGTTATGGTTAGAAATTATTACATGGAATTATTAGATTTTATAAATAGATTAATAAAATTTCAGTTATATATATATAATATTAACGTACCCGTACCCTAGTTTTTTAGAATTTGTCGTATCTCGTACCCGTACCGGTACCGGGTACCGGTACCGTACCCGTATCCATGCAACATAGGTATCGAGAATATGTCTCTCTAGAGTATTTCCAGAAACATACCTGCAGCAACACAATAGAAGTTCTTAGAATTAATTCAAAGCAATGTCGATGAAAATCTAAATACATCAAGATAGCGCTTATACTCACAGTTCACAAAGAAACTTGCAATTGCATACATCCTCAGGAATTCCACTAGCAAGGTTGAGATTGTGTAAATCTAAGACCTGTAGCAACTCAATTCTTCCAAATCCTGCTGGGTTTGTCCCAGTTAATGAATTATTAGCCAAGCTAATTGCGAAAAGCCTTCCAAAATCCCCAATATTAACTGGTATGGTCCCATTAAGCCTGTTGAACCACAAGTCCAAAACTTAGAGGCTTTTACAGTTTGAAATGCTTGTTGGGATCTCTTCATCCAAACTATCCCATGAAGCATCGATAAATTCCAGTGTCCCACTACAGGTTCCAATCATAGGAATCTCACCAAAGAACCCGTTATGTGAAACATTGAAATAAGTAATATTCTTAAATTCAAGAACTCCTAGTGGTGCCAACCCTGTGAATCAATTTCTACTAAGATCCAAATATAGCAAGCTTTGGCATTTTGACATCTCTTCGAGCACACTGCCACTTAATGCATTGCTACCAACAGATACATACTTCAATACTGAGATATCGCAAATTCGAGAAGGTACATTGCTACCAGTAAGATTATGAAGCATTTAATTTGCAATGTGAAGTACGATTTCCACTAAAAAGTACATGCTATTTCTTGAGTTTTATAATTACAGACTGAAATTAGTAACCAGTTAGGTCAAGATAAAGCAGTCGAACAAAATCTTTTAATAGGAAGACCAAGAAATTCATGAACTGTTGATATATGTTGCACGCAATAGAAAAGAAAGAAATATAAACAAAGAGGAAAGAAAAAAAAGAACAAGAAAGATCACGAGACGGAAATCTTACCAATATCCAGAAGCACTTCGAGATTCTTTTTGAATACAAGATACCTGCCAATTCAAAGAAAGTTAACAGATTAGCAAAAGAATTTGCTATTCAAAAACAAAACTGATGCTAACCACTATTTCAGAGAAGAAATAAGCACAGAAAGATAGAAAAGAGAGAAGAAAATCAGAGGAAGAAGAAGACTCAGAAAGAATATTTTTCATTCATTCATTTGATGAGTTGTTCATTCCTAACAGAATGGCATATAAGGTAGTGGCGTAGGATCCTAGGTAACTGTCAGGGTCATTGGAAATGACTATACTGACCCTCTCATGCCTCCTGCATTGTTAACAGCCAAATGGGATGCATCCATTAACCAACCCGTAGCCCATTTACAACCTGACCCAAAGGAAAAGAAACTTAACTAACATAACAGAATTTTAAAAACAGAAATTCAAATTGTCTTTATATTTTGAGCCTGTAACAATACTCCCTGGGTAAAAACAATCCTTGTCCTCAAGGATTGAAATTCGGATATTGCTGTTGTAGTTCATACAGTGTCTCCCAAGTTGCATCTTCAGGGAAGGAATTGGCCCAGCAAACCAGAACTTCAGTGACTGCCCGATTCCCTTTTTTCTTCATCCTCCTACTCAAAATTTGCACCGGTTCCTTGGAAATGGTTCCATCCTCTCCCAACAAGGGAAGTTAAGACTGAGTGGGCACATCGCCAACATGTTGCTTCAGTTGTGAGACATGGAAGACAGCATGTACCCTGGAACTAGGTGGAAGCTGCAACTGATAAGCAACTTTGCCCACTCATTTAACTATCTGATACGGCCCAAAATACCGTGCAGCTAATTTCAAGCTGCTTCTGTTGACCACAGACTTCTGACGGTAGGGCTGCAGCTTGACATACACCCATTCCCCCACCATATATTCTCTGTCAGTCCTCTTTTTGTCAGACAAATGCTTCATTCTGGTTTGAGCTCGCTGCAAGTAAAACTTCAACATTTGAATGGCTGCTTCTCGGGCTGTCAAACTCCTGTCTACTGTTTCCACTGTAGAATCACCTGCTAAGTAAGGTAAATGCACAGGTGCTGGTTGTCCATACACCACCTCATATGGTGTAGTGTTAATAGCAGTGTGGAAGGAGGTGTTGTACCACCACTCTGCCAAGGCTAACCACTGACTCCATTCCTTGGGCTTCTCACTAGTCATACACCGTAAGTACGTTTCCAAGCAGCGATTCACCACTTCTGTTTGCCCATCTGTTTGTGGGTGGTAGGCAGTGGAAAATTTGAGAGTGGTGCCCAATTTACTGAATAAGGCTTGCCAAAATTGACTCATGAAAATCTTGTCTCGGTCACAAACAATGCTTGTAGGAGTGCCATGAAGTTTGAAGACATTGTCCATGAACACTTGAGCCACTGTCAAGGCAGTAAAAGGGTGAGAGAGAGCTAGGAAATGTGCAAACTTACTCAATCTGTCCACCACAACAAGAATGGTGTCCTTAGATCCATATTTTGGTAAGCCCTCAATAAAATCCATGGAGATGTCAGTCCAAATCCTCTCAGGTATAGGAAGTGGTTGCAGTAATCCTGGACTAGCCACACATTCATACTTGTGTTGTTGGCAAACTATGCATTCTCTAACCCATTGCCTCACATTCTTGCGCAAACCTTTCCAATATAAGATCGAGGTGAGTCTGTGTGTGGTTGCTTGAGACCCAGAGTGTCCCCCAGTAGGACCAGCATGAAAATATTTGAACAAATCCTTTTGAAGCTCGGTGTCCTGCCCCACCACTAGTTTACCCTTCCTTTTCAACTGTTGACCATGCCAAGTATACTTAGCATTGGAGCTGGGATCTGTCCTCAAGTCAGATATGATCTTCTGAAGTTTCATGTCTGAACTCCACGAGTTGTGTATCCTTTCCACAAGACCTGAAGAAATAGTGGAAATGGATTGGAGAGTTGCCACAGGTTCATCTAACTTCCTGGAAAGCACATCTGCCACAGTATTAGAGGCTCCTTGTCGATAAACGACCTCATAATCATATCCCATCATCTTAGTCACCCACAGTTGTTGGGCAGGGGTGGTGGTTTGCTGGCTGAGTAGAAACTTGAGGCTCTGATGGTCTGTTTTAATCTGAAAGTGTCTTCCAATCAAGTATGCATTCCATTTTTTAACAGCCATAAGAACTGCTAACATCTCCTTTTCATAAATGGAGAGTGCTTGATGTCTGGTTCCCAATGCTCTGCTGAAATAAGCAATTGGTCTCCCTCCTTGAGTCAACACAGCTCCCACCCCCATAGCTGAAGCATCTGTTTCTACTACAAACAACTTAGAAAAATCAGGTATAGCTAATACTGGAGCTGTGGTTATTGCTGTTTTCAGCAACTCAAAGGACTTGGTGGCATTATCATCCCATTTCCATGAGTCTTTCTTGAGGAGACTAGTGAGTGGTTTAGCCAGTTCCCCATACCCTTTGATGAACCTCCTGCAGTAACCTGTCAGGCCAAGAAAGCCTCTCAGCTCCTTAGTTGATTTGGGTTGTGCCCATGCTGTAATACACTGAACCTTGGACAAATCCATTGTAATGCCAGAACCTGAGAGAATATGGCCGAGATATTCAATCTGTGCTGCCCCAAAAACACACTTAGTCCTTTTAAGACATAACTGGTTGATCCACAACAGCTCAAAGACCAACTTCAGATGCTGTACATGCGTATCCCAATCTGGTGAATAAATGAGAATGTCATCGAAGAACACTAGCACGAATTTCCTGAGATGTGGCTTGAATATACAATTCATGAGGCTCTGGAATGAAGATGGGGCATTTGTCAAACCGAATGGCATCACCAAGAACTCGTAGTGACCTTCATGCGTCTTGAAAGCTGTTTTGTGGATATCAGCTTCATGCATTCGAATCTGATAGTAGCCCGATCTGAGATCCAACTTGGAAAATACAGTCGTGCCAGCCAATTCATCAAGCAGCTCTTCAACAAGAGGAATTGGGAATTTATCCTTTACAGTCAGTTGATTCAGTTGCCTATAATCTATGCACAATCTCCACGAGCCATCTTTTTTCTTTACCAATACAATAGGGGAGGCAAACAAACTACAACTATGTCGAATCACCCCACTGTCCAGCATTTCCTGTACCATCTTTTCAATTTCATCTTTCTGTATGGTAGGATATCTGTAAGGACGGATTCTTACAACTGCATTCTCATCTTTGAGTGGAATTCTGTGATCATGAGTGCGTTTGGGAGGTAATTGAGTTGGGGCCTCAAAGAGTTTGTCATATAACAATAACAACTGTTGTAACTGGGACTGTTCTATACCAGAGTGTTCCTGCAAGGGATCAGCTAACACCTGTGGGCCATGATGTTCAGTGAGTAAGAGAGAGCAAGGATGATGTATACTGCCAACCACGCAACTTAACAACTTAGTGGCCTGTTTGTCACTAGGAAACTCAATGTGACCAGGGAAGAGTCCTTGTAGTGAATGCCATTTGCCCTGTATCTGGAATTGCATTTTCATAGCAGCAAAATCCCATAGAATCGGGCCAAGTGTGACCAACCATTCAATTCCTAACACCACATCACAACCATTTAAGGGTAAGACCTTAAAACTGGTGGAGAACTCCAACTTATGTACTGACCAATGAACATCATAACAAGTGCCCAATGTTGTCATCTGTTCACCATTAGCCACTGTAACTTGTACCATTCCTCGAGGCCTGGTGGATAGACCCAAGATGCGTGCTAGACCACTGTCAATGAAATTGTGAGTGCTGCCAGAGTCAATGAGCATTACAGCAGTTGTCTTCCTAATCAAACCATGGACCCTCATAGTATGAAAATCAGAGGTACCTAAAATGGCATGTAAGGAGATCAGTGGTTGGTCACCATTACTGTCACAACCAGCAGACAACTTATCTGGATTGTCAATGCAATCCGAGAACTCTTCAGGACCAGTCTCCTCTTCCAATGAATCAGTGAGGATCTGATACAATTAGGATTTGACACACTTATGATCAAAGGTGTACTTTAATCCACACAAGAAACATAGTCATTTCCTTCTCCTTTCTTCGATCTCTGCAGGGGTAGGTTTCCTTGAAGGACCTTTGGAAATGGAGGTTGAGGTGGATTGGTGCGAGCAGAGTGAGGAGGGAAGTATTTGGGATTAGAAGGTGGTACATGTTTGGGAGCGGGTAATAACGGGGGAAGCGTTGCTGGTTTTGGCTGAGGAGTGTAAAATGTTGTGTTATGAGAGGATGTGTTATGGGAAGGTTGATAACTCGTATAATTATATAGTTTTTAGTTATGTTTTATTAATGTTTTGTGTCAAATACGAGTTATTATTGTTTAGTCTATTTGTGTTTATGATCTTTTATATTTTTATGTATTTTGGTGTTTTTCACAAGTTTCTTTGAGTGATTTCAGATTACTAGAATTAAGGGCAAATCCAGTTCAGTTTCAGTTCCGACACATTTTGCCATATCAGCTATATCTCGAGTTTCACTGAAGCAATAAGGCTGAAATTTGTATCCATGCAAAGCTAAGAGGCATATCTATCTTTTTCATGTTTTACACTTCTTAAAACGGAGTCGTTTTCCCTAGCGAAATCGACCATCAAGTTGGCTGATGTGCAATGACGTCTGTGCTGACATGTTTTCGTATTTTGCCCATATCTGCTTAACCACATCAGCAAATTAGCTAATTCCAACGGCTATGGTTCCGTATCTGATAGGGGAACCTTTGTCTAGAAGACCATGTGATCAGATCAGGCCTCCAATATTGAATAAATCGACCATCAAGGTGGCTGATGTGCAATGACGTCTGTGCTGACATGTTTTCGTATTTTGCCCATATCTGCTTAACCACATCAGCAAATGAGCTGATTCCAACGGCTATGGTTTCTTAACTGATAGGGGAACCTTTTTCTAGAAGACCATGTGATCAGATAAGGCCTCCAATATTGACGAAATCGACCAACAAGTTGGCTGATCAAAATCATCATATACCTACCTTTGAAATTTGTAAAGCTTGTCTCTTGTCATTTAGCCCTCCAAAATGTGTATAAATAGAGGGCCTTGGATGATTGTAAGGGATCATATGGGAGATTGGTAGGATATTAGCCATTTTAACAAAATTCTCTAAGTTTTCTTCTTGTTTCTTTTCTCTAGTTTTCTTTTTCTTTAGAAAGAGCAAGAGGTTGGATAATTAATATTCTTCTTCTTCTTCTTTCTTTCTTTTATTTCCTTCTTAGATTCTCTTTAATTTTATGTTTATGTTTATGATGCCTATGCTAGGCTAAACTTCTATTTGGTTAAGGGTGATTTCAAAGCCCTAGACACGTTTTGTGATTGATTTTCAGATTCTATCTACCATTAATTTTCTATCAAAGTTGCTTATGTTCTTCTACAAGAATTGTTCATGATGTTGTCTTGATTTATTTAGGTGTACAACTAGATAGATCTTGATAATTATCTATTGCTAGTCTAGGAGTCTTGATCCGTGTAATTGTCTTGATTTCCTATTCATAAGTGGCAATTTGTGATTAATGATTATGGTCAAGTTTTCAATAATTGCAAAGTGGAACATAACCTAAGTTGAACAATCCGAGCTTATGTGTTTGTTGCTTAGATCAACCTATCTTTCTCATCATAAAGCTGCCATTAAATTGAATCTAGAGAGCTTATTCTAGGTTGTTTGATGGTTAGAGATTAAATAGAGAGCTTGTTCTATTTAACGACAAACTAAGGAAAGATTGGGATAACAGAGCTTGTTGTTATCTACGGTTGTTAACTTTGATAGTTGGTTGATATTGATAGATCTGAAATTGATTCTTAATGATGTCTAGTGGTGGAGAATGAAACCTTAACCATATTTTTCATATTTGATTCTTCTTACTTACTTGTTTTCTTACTTTTAGTTTGCTTATTTTTTATATTTATTTTTATTGGCTGGTTATACCGCCTAATTTGTATATTAACTTTGTTTATTTTTATTGGCTGGTTATACCGCCTAATTTAGTATATATATTATTGGCTGGTTATACCGCCTAATTTAGTATATATATTTTTATTGGCTGGTTTTACCGCCTTGCATCTTATTCTTATTATTTACTTTAGTTTAAATCTGGCTTCAAAAACCCCTTTTCTTTTATTGTTCTTGAATTTAAATTTTAAACTATTAACTTATAAACTAAAACCCAATCCCTGAGGACTCGACCCTTGCTAACTACTATACTTACAATTGATCTTTTTAGTGCAAGGTTAAATAAGATACACTCTTTTGGGTGCATCAAATTTTTGGCGCCGTTGCCGGGGATTGCTTTCTTTAGTTTATTAGTTTATTGGTTTATTCTTATTTTCTGTTCTAATTATTTACTTTCTTATTTTTTTTTATTAGTGAATGTTCCAAGCCCCCGAAGAAGACTTACGACTTAGGAAAATTCGGGAATTTATAACTTCTCACCAACAACCAATTGAGGAGTTGATCCAAAACATCCAAGAGAAGCAAGGAGAGATGGCAGCAGCTGACAACCGAACTCTCAAGGAGCTAGCCGCTCCGGACTTGGGTCAACAACCATTATGCATTGAATATGCTAA